>CAWUFW010009110.1:0-600000 GCA_963921515.1 Calotriton arnoldi
TCTAGCCAAACAACTGCCAGGACAACACTCCCAGCCATCCTGTCAGCACAGCCAGCCCACTCCCACAGGGAAGCAGAGTCAAAAGGAAGGAAGCATGGGCATGCTGGGAAGGGGGTGGAGGCAATAGCATGATGGGAGTCGTAGTCACAGACATAGCTCACCCCCACAACTGTCCCATCAACACCACCCTGAACCATGCTCACATCACAGGGAGTGGAGAAGGACTCACAAGATGGCTGACACTGGCTACTGCTGTGGGGAGCACAAGGCCCTGCTGCCAACTGTGCACCAACAAACAGCAGGACACCACTGACTGACATCCTGAGAGACAACTTACACTCCCTGCAATGCAAGCACGTTCCATGGTGGGATATCTGGCTGGCTGGGTGGGAAGGGGGACTTGCAGCACTGACTATAGTCACCAGCACCTCCCCTCACCCCCCCAACACAAACTCCACAGTACCCACCTGGTAGAATGCAATGCCCTCCATCCTAACACAAGATCCCACAAAGCACCACCACCCTGGGTTATGTTGTGTGAAGCACAGGGACACTCTTGGGACTCTTAGCCAAACAACTGCCAGGACAACACTCCCAGCCATCCTGTCAGCACAGCCAGCCCACCCCACAGGAAGCAGAGTCAAAAGGAAGGAAGCATGGGCATGCTGGGAAGGGGGTGGAGGCAATAGCATGATGGGAGTCGTAGTCACAGACATAGCTCACCCCCACAACTGTCCCATCAACACCACCCTGAACCATGCTCACATCACAGGGAGTGGAGAAGGACTCACAAGATGGCTGACACTGGCTACTGCTGTGGGGAGCACAAGGCCCTGCTGCCAACTGTGCACCAACAAACAGCAGGACACCACTGACTGACATCCTGAGAGACAACTTACACTCCCTGCAATGCAAGCACGTTCCATGGTGGGATAACTGACTGGGTGGGTGGGTGGGTGGGAAGGAGGTCTGGCTGACAACCAAACACAATCAATGCAGACCATGTTCACACCCCAGAGAATACATAGAAATGCCCAAATAATGCAGGACAATGTGCCACACCAATATCAACCCCTGACTGTGACGACTTAGGACAATACAATGTACAGGCCCGCACCCCGAGGCACAGTCACAACTGTCAGGTGTGTCAACCACTGATGCCTGCAGAAACATGACATACATTGTTTGTGTCTCCCAAAAACAGGTGATGATAGGGACACAGCAGCAGACGCTGAGGAGTCCCAGTCCCAGGCTCAAGAGGATGCCGAGCTCACTGGCGTCGTGACAGCCTCTGTCCTCCTCGGACGATGAAGAACAACCTGGCACATCCGGTGCAAGTCAACATGCTGCACCAGCAGGACCACCAGCTGCAGCACCAGCAGGTCCACCAGCTGCACCCCCTGCACCCACCCCTCCAACGACTGTCACCACGAATACCATCCCTGCCGACATGGACAGAATAAGGAACAACACCAGCGCAGTGACCCTGGACCAACCTGGGGCCATGGACACCACCACCACCACCAACCCCCAAGGTGGACCAGGGTTATCTGTGCGTGCAACTGCACACACTGCACATGTCAGCAGGGGTGGTGGGAGGGGTGGGAGACAGAGGTCGCTGCTTGCAGACGTTGCTGGTGTGCATGAAGACCCACAACTGGTACGCATAGCTGATGCGTACCAGTCCAGCACCGGAGAGCTCAGCCAGGTAGTGGGGCTCCTCAGAGACATCAAACAGCAGCAGGCTGCCCATCATGCCCGCTTGGACTCCCACATGTCCCAAGTGGAGTCACACATGTCACGTGTGGACTCCCACATGTCACGTGTGGACTCCCACATGACCCGCGTGGAGTCCAAGTGGGATGTACTACATGAGATGACGGCGGTGCACAGGGACATTTTACAATGCCTCCGCCAGATGAACAGCAACCAGTCCACACCTCCCTGTGTGCCAACAACATCTGGTACCGAACAAACTGCAACTGCCACAGGGAGGGAGGAGGACTCTGGCGGAGAGTCCCCTGCACCGCAGCAGCCTGCACTTGAGGGCCCCCCCCAAGAAGAGGGGTCGTCCGAGGAGGGGAAAGTGAGAGGCTGATGGCCAAGCGCAACTCCCAGGAAGCCTGAACCTGTTCTGGATTTTCGCCTTTGTGCACAGACTGTTCACCCTGTTGATGGCAACACTACTCCCACACATTGCATGGGGAGTACAAGTTGGAACAATGTGTCAGACAACTGTGGCCCCGATACTGGGGATCCTGTCTACCTGGACTTTCTATTCATCTAGGAACTTGGGATTGCAAGATTCATGTACAGCACAATCCATCCTATGCACTATTATCACAATAAACACAATAATACACCATACTTGCCTCTGTCGTGATTCCAACGTGGGTGCTGTTATGGGGATGATGAACTGCAAAATTACACAGTGTATGCGAACTGCAACAGCAAGGACAACACAGGCATGTGAGTACAGGCAACGTGACACATATGAGGGAGACACACCACCAGGGCTACACAACACATACACACCTAGGCCATCTGACTCATTGCCTACACTGATGTTGCCAGGGAAGACGGTGCAATGCACAGACACCACACCCATTCCCAGTTGTAGTCAAGTAGCCCACAGGTGCAGTAAGCAAATGGCAGTCAAATGTGTGACCACAGACAACGCACATCACTAAGTGAAGCACAGGTTTATTACACAGTAGCAACATGCCGTAACCACTACAGATGCAAGGTAACCCCACCTGGTAGCGGGCACACAGTCAACAACTGTAGACAGAAGGAAGTCCATGGGTGTGGCGCACATCACCTGTAGGGACACAACAGCTACCAGCCTGGATGTGCAATCACGTCGTCGGTGGACACAGTTGACCAAACGAATCTGTAAGTACCCTGTGAAGGACAGAAATGACACACAGTCAAAAGCAATGCAGTACAGGACAGAACAGCAAAACTCATGCACAATACATGTTACAAGATACCCACCCAGAACCAAGTTAGCATGTCAACACTGTTGGGGAGTACAGCCCACCTGTCACCACACATCGCAACACACATCCTGTCAAGTAGCCCATGGACACACTCCAACAGCACCAGAGCACCACCCACACATCATGCCAACTCACATCATTCACATGACACCTCAGGATACTCACATTCAGCTAAAGAAGTTGGTGATGAGCTGTGTGCGGACATCACCATCACCATCATCATCATCATCGTCACTGGCATCGTGGTCCAGGCCAGGATCCTCCACAGGTGGCGGATGTTGGTCATCGTCATCCTGGATGAGAGGCAACTCCTTCCGCACTGCCAGGTTGTGGAGCATGCAGCAGACGATGATAATCTTGCACACTTTCGCAGGGGCATATGGGAGGGACCCTCCGGTCTTGTCCAGGCAGCGGAAGCGGCTCTTCAGGAGACCAAAGGTCCGCTCAATCACTCTCCTGGTCCGACCATGTGCCTCATTGTAGCGCATCTGGGCAGGTGTCACAGGGTTCCTGAGGGGTGTCAGCAACCACGGCATGTTGGGGTATCCCGAGTCACCTACGGACAGACAAGTGCACATCAGCTGACTTGGAAAAGTGGGCGGAATACTACAGATCAGATCACACACAATGGCACAAAGTCAGTACACACCGACAAGCCAGGCACGCTGGTTCTGCATCTGTGCCATCAACCTGGGGATGCGACTACTCCTCATCACAAAGGCATCGTGTGCTGAACCAGGGAAACGGGCACACACGTGTGTGATGGTCATGTCTGCAAGACACACCACCAGTGCATTGACCGAGTGGTAGTGCTTGCGGTTCCTGTAGGCCTGCTCCTGGGCCTGTGGTGGTACCAAAGCCACATGTGTCCCATCAATGGAGCCAATGACATGCGGCATCCTCCCCAGGGCATAAAAGTCACTCTTCACGTCAGTGAGTCGTCGCAGTCTAGGGAAATAGATGTACCGGTTCAGGAAGAGCAACATTGCCGCCAAAACATCGCGGAGCACACGGCTGAACATGGTCTGTGACATCCCACCAGCAGACGCCACAGTATGTTGGAAGGTACCGGTGGCAAAGAAGTGTAGGGCTGCCATCACCTTCACCTTGGGGGTCAGCGCTGTAGGATACGGCCGGCCAGGCTGCAAATGTGGGGACAACTGCACTGCCAAATCCTCAATCAGCTGCCTGGTGAAGCGGTACCGTCGGATGCTGTCCCGTTCCACCATCGTTGCCAGGTCTGGGAATGGCCGATGGACAGCAGGAGCCCTGCAGTGCAGAGGAGAAGTAAGCAAGATCGTCAGTCACCCCACATATGCGGCATTGAACACACTCAAGATCCCAACATACATCATCATGAGGCACAACTACATGAAGTGTGCAGTACCGGAACGACATTTATGGTACATACATGGCCAACATCTGTCAACACGGTCCTACAGGTGGCATCAATTTGTCCCAGGTTGGCCCATTGGATATCATGATGCTGTGTCACAGTCACCCCCCAGTGACATGTGAGGACAGATGTGCCCCAGGCACCACAGCTCAACGACAGGCACATTCCCAGGGACCCTGTAATGCCACATGGACACTGGCATCACCTGGAGTATCATGTGTACACCACAACAAAACAAACATGACCCCCACAGGTAGTGGCCACACTTGCCATGGCAGGAGAGCCATGGACGTCTGTGACACACACGCACAACATCAGAGTCCATGCACACACAACGTGGATGTGGAGACTGTCTCCCATTGTGCACATGAAATCAGAGACATTGTACACACTACATGCACAAAGACTGTGGAGGGCCATCACTATTGTGCCACTGGGACACCCTGGCTCAAACATACCGTCCCACATGGGACTCACGGGGTATGTGACATGACATACACAAACACCACTGTGAAATGTGACCATGGCACATGCACAGATATGAACAGTTGCACATCACAGTGGTCACGTACACGTAACACCCAGGATCCTGTCCCCATTAACACGTGCACAGCCTGGGGGTGGCTGCCCACAGGTGACACCCACAGGACAACATGTACACCAACATACACACAATAGGAAATGCAGCCTTACATGCCTTATGATAAGGTTTGGACAGGCTGTCGTGATGTAGGTGTGCCCCTCACTCCCTGGGAGCTATCTGTGGCTGGCATATGTCCATCTGAGACAGGCATGCTGACATATGCCAGTCACATGTACAGTGATGCGTTGTACTGCAATGGACCGATCGGTGCCTCCGGCCGGCCCATTGCATTCAATGTGTGCGGGTACGCGTTGTACCCCTGTGCGCGTTGTACCTCAATGGACCGATCGGTGCCTCCGGCCGGCCCATTGCATTCAATGTGTGCGGGTACGCGTTGTACCCCTGTGCGCGTTGAACAGCAATGGACCGATCGGTGCCTCCGGCCGGCCCATTGCTTTCAATGTGTGCGGGTACGCGTTGTACCCCTGTGCGCGTTGTACCGCAATGGACCGATCGGTGCCTCCGGCCGGCCCATTGCATTCAATGTGCGGGTACGCGTTGTACCCCTGTGCGCGTTGTACTGCAATGGACCGATCGGTGCCTCCGGCCGGCCCATT
The DNA here is from genome assembly GCA_963921515.1 of Calotriton arnoldi. NCBI lineage: Eukaryota > Metazoa > Chordata > Amphibia > Caudata > Salamandridae > Calotriton > Calotriton arnoldi. The sequence continues at coordinate 5,599 of CAWUFW010009110.1, forward strand.
GCATTCAATGTGTGCGGGTACGCGTTGTACCCCTGTGCGCGTTGTACTGCAATGGACCGATCGGTGCCTCCGGCCGGCCCATTGCATTCAATGTGTGCGGGTACGCGTTGTACCCCTGTGCGCGTTGTACTGCAATGGACCGATCGGTGCCTCCGGCCGGCCCATTGCTTTCAATGTGTGCGGGTACGCGTTGTACCCCTGTGCGCGTTGAACAGCAATGGACCGATCGGTGCCTCCGGCCGGCCCATTGCTTTCAATGTGTGCGGGTACGCGTTGTACCCCTGTGCGCGTTGAACAGCAATGGACCGATCGGTGCCTCCGGCCGGCCCATTGCTTTCAATGTGTGCGGGTACGCGTTGTACCCCTGTGCGCGTTGTACCTCAATGGACCGATCGGTGCGCACCCATTGACAATGGGCTTGCCTGGCAACGGACGCGTTTTCGAATATTCGAACGAGTCGGTTGCTGGAAAATCAGTTGGTCACCCACAACAATGTTGCAAAATCATGTATGTCATGAAGTTGAAGATTTGAAGGATGCTGTGGGCGTGTTTTGGTGCTGCTATTCCATGGATTGGCCAGATTCAGAAGATGCAAACGACTTGGACCTATCACTTTGGACACAAGGGACAGTATCTGCCTCTCCAGCACATATATATTGCTGCATGTTCCCCTGAGAGCCCACTTGCCTGCACTACATGCTCCAGGACGACATCTGCCACTGCACTGCTGCTGTCTCTGCCCCTCTGGACCCTGCAATGGCACGTACTGTGGAGAGAGCCCCAGCCTTCAGCCTTGAAGAGAACCAGGCCCTGCTGGACAGCCTACTTCCACAGTACAGCAAGCTGTATGGGACACCAGGGGAGCAGGTGAGTGTTCTGTGCACTGCCTTTCTGAATGTGCATTTTGTCTGACTAGCAAGGCTGAGAGTCAGCACACCACTGGCTAGCAGGCTCACTGAGTAGTTGTCACCCCCATAGTGTGTAGTGACTTGCACTGGACAGGTATGGTGCAGTGACAGTGCTTCTGAACAGGGTTTTACTCCCCATGCTATGATACCATGTAGTGACTTCTGGAAAACTGTCCATGGGCAGCCGTGCACTGCCTGGGTACACCATGTGCCCCTGTGATTGCGACATGTATATGCAACTGTGTCATGCACGGATATGTTGCATGTGTAGTAATGTCCTTATCACTTTGTCATCCTGACAGGCTTCTGCCCATCGGAAGCATGAGATCTGGAAGGACATCGTCCGGGCTGTCCGGTCCGTGGGGGTCTACAAGCGCCGGATCCGCAACTGCCAAAAGAGGTGGCAGGACCTTCGGGGCTGGACCCGGAGGATTGCACGGGTCCAGCTGAAGCTGTCGCCTCCTCGCAGGAGGGGCGGAACACGGACCCTGACCCCCACATGCTCAGGATCCTGGCGGTGGTCTTTCCAGACCTGGATGGGCAGCTGAAGGCCAGAGAGCAGCAAGGAGGGGGTGAGTCAAAGACTGCACTGTGTACTCTGTCTAACATGTTATGTGCCCTCCTCGGGCCAGGTTGAACTGCCACAGTACAGCAGTCATGTTGTCCAGGAGCCATGTCCCTCTATTGTGCACTGCCCACTCCTCATCTGATACCCAGGTGTGGCCCTTACATGCAGGGAATCCTGTCACTTAGGACTGTGTCCTTGCAGTTTGCTTGACTCAAGGTGGGAGACAGCATCTGTTTCCCTGACTCTGTGGTGGGCATCATGGGTGGGTCCATTGCTTACACAATGCCTGTATTCTGACATGTATTCAGCGTGTTACTTTGATCTGTGGTCCAATTGCTGAGCTGATCCACCACATGTGGCTGGGGTACCTGGCACACACCCATGCTGCGGGTGGGAACAATGTTTGGGCCCCAGGAGTATGTATATGACGTGTGTCACACATACTTAGCCAGCTGCCTACAGTCCAGGGCTCATCCCTCATTCATGTGGGGCTGGACAGTCATGCCTACTCCAGGCCATACAATACACTCTGTACTCCCACTCCCGTGTATCAGTGGACACATTGTGCACAGTGATTTGCCCCTCAGGTGTCTGCCTCTGTGTCAGTGTGCTGTGGATTAGTCGCCAGGACTGCTGTGGAGTTTCTTGGTAGGGGCTCAGCATGCCACTGGAGATGTGACCATAGGAGACGATACTTGTGTGACACATAGGTGTCTGATCAGCTGCCCATGCAGACTGGGGCATGTAAATGTGAAGTTCAGGTAGCTGTTCCCCATGCACAGCAGAGTGTGAGGGGCTCAGGTTCAGAGGGTAGTGTCACAGGTCTCCCATATGTCCAATAGGTATGACCTGGACAGATGAGGGTTAAGAGGATGTGTTGTGGGGGGATGTACATGTGCACTTGTGCAGCTCCAGGACTTGCATTCCCCATGACCTACTATTGTGACACAGTGCAGAGTGTTGTTGTCTGGCTGCAAAGTCATACATCACTGAGACAGTGATGTATGACTTTGCAGTCATGCCTCCGCCATGGCATGTGTCTACTGATTGGTGATCCTGCAGGGGAGTGACATGTGCTACATGCACACCATAGTGGCGCTGGCTATCAGGACATGGGTGCATCATGGTGTCTGTCGCTGGTATGCATCACATGCATTTCCTATTTGACTCTGGGCATCCCTTACATCCGTAAACCTGTACTGACTCAGTGGCAAGAGCTGTGATGTGTCCACACCGTGTCCTCTGCACTGTCCAACTACTGTGTACTTGGTGCATGTGTCAACACTGGGGTGTTGCAATCCAACAGACACCAGACAGATGGGTGCAAGGCCATGTGGGATGTGAGTGCCATGCTTGGCATCAGACTGACAATTGACTTCTCCTGTTCAATTAGTGCACTTTTAGCAATGTACAACTAATGATGCCAGGGCTTGCTCTGTGATGTGCTGTGCTCACAGTGGTGTGTGCGTTATGTGCAGGTGACTGATGTCTGTCTGTTTCCCCATTGTTTGCAGATACATCCACGGCCACGGAAGGGGACAGCTCCACGGACCAGGAGGAGCCGGAGAGCCAGACTGGGTCAGCAGCCGAGGAGTGGTCGGAGGGACCCAGTGGCACGGAGGGCGAGGGGAGCCACACCGAGGAGTCCTCAGCAGCATCCACCTCAGCTGAGGACCAGAGCAACTCGGAGGATGACTCCCTTGTGGAGGCGGATGTCAGCAGCCACCACACCCCAGCTAGTGTTGCTGTCCCCGCCACCACCAGCACCACCACCGCCCTCCCATCGGCTCCCATTCCCCAGGTCCGTGGAGGCTCCCATGTCCGGGAGCGTGTCTCCTTTGGGCCAGGCACCGCACCCCCTGCCCCTGTGTCCCCTGCTGCCCTGAGTGAGGAGTCTGTGTACCTCCTTCGCCAGCTCCATGTAGGGCAGACAGCCATGCTGAGTGTCCTCCATGCGCACACCGCGCTGTTGACTCAGCTGGTGTCGTTCATGGAGGGCATCTCATCGGGCATGTCTGACCTACAGAGGGGCAATAGGTCCATGGACTCCTCCCTGACGGCAGCAGTGTCCCTCCTCAAACGGTCCCTCACCCCTCCTGCCTCTGCTCCATCCACACTCCCCAGCACCTTACCCATCCCAGGCACACACACACTGGCACACACCAGCACACACACATCCAGCACACTGACACACACGCCAATGACAAAACGCACACGCACGCACATTCAGGGGACTGAAGCCAGACTCACAGGGGATGGGGCCCTGGAACACACACACGCATCCACATGCACTGCGCAGTCCTCAGTTCCCTCTCCCTCCAAAGCACCCTCCCTTGCCTCACCTGCAACCCCAAAGTCACAGCAGCTCTTCCTCTGTGACCTCGGCCTCTTCCCCACCGATGAAGCTGCTCCAGCATCCCGGGGGAAGAGGAAGCCCACCCACACGGAGCAGAGTGCCCCTCGCCCCCGGACACCCTCCCCCAGGCGCAGACGGACTGAGGCCCCCACCCGCAAGTCCCCCGGAGTGCTAAGAGCAAGACCCCGCCACCGCCCTGCAGCTCAGGCACAAGGTCTCCGTCCTCCATCCCTCAGGCCCCCACTGCACAGGTGCCCCCACCACACCCTGCCCCAGGTTCCCCCACCCACAGATATACCATCCCCAAGATGCTCCGGCCTTCTCCCCCTGCCACTTGCTCTCCCAGCACCACACCCCCGCTGCGCTTGTCTGTGCCACTGATGTGGTGAGGGTGTCCCCCCTCTGTCCAACCCACCTTGCCTGTTCCCCATTCTCCTCCCCTGGAGGTAGGCACTGCAGTGGAGTCCACTACCGCCCTGTCTGACTTGGGCACTGCAGTGGCGGACCTGTCCACCCCATCTGCAGGGTCCACTGCAGTTGTGCCGGCACCCACGACATCTGTGTCATGCCCCCCAGTTGTGCCGGCACACACCATGTCAGACACCTCCACTGCAGTTGTCAGTGGCTCTCCAGCACCCACCACCCCTTCCCTGACTCCCCCTGGTGAGCCCTGATCCTGTCCCTGCGGTGCCTGGCCTGCCCCCCGGTTGCCCCTCCTAGTGGATTGTCCCTGGTATTGTGCAGGCATGCGTAGGGTGACATCTGCCAGTGTCACCCTGTTTGAACTTTGACAATGGACTGGCCATTGGCCTTTGCTCTTTTTTCAGGACTTCGTTTGGCCTCAACACATATGCTGAATAAAGCAACTTTCTTTTCTCTAGTGCTCATGCTTCAGATGTACATGTTGTTGGTGCAGCTAACCATGCCCTTGCTGCAGTGATGGTGATATCTGGTCTCATGATTATGAAGTGTTACTGTGCAGGAACCCATGTGGTCCAGGGGGAATGTGTCCTATCATGTGGTGTATCCATGTCATCAATAGCAGCATCTGAGGGTGTCATGTGTTCAGTATTTGGCAATGGGTTTCCTACTTACATTGGCAATTTCATATCTGTGGCTTCCACCCCTGCACATCTGTTGTGCCTGCCATCGTTGCATTTGTCTACTTCCCTGACCGTGTTGCCATCTCCAGTGGACATGCAGGTTTGGGCATCAATGGGGAGGGACTCATCCGTGTAGTCAGTGCAACATTGCTATACAAGTGTGTTGGATCTGTGCTGATGATTCCGTTGGCACATCCATGACCAGGCTGATGTGATGGGAGCCCTCATTTGGTGCTAATTGTTGATTGTGTGACCAAGTGCTCAGCTGACATGATGGGGCCCTACTGAGGCAACATATGGCACAGCTTTCCTCACACAGGAGTGGAGTCCCCTCATGGCAGTGTGTACACGTGTGACATTGCCTGCGCCCAAGGTGTGTGTTGTATGTGCATGTCTGTGTGTTCACTTCCATTCATCTGCGCATGCTGTGATCCCTAGTGTTGTACCTGTTTGTGATGCTTGCTGACTTGAGCTATGTTCCCCCAAAGTCTTCTCCCTGTGTTCTCTGTGATGTGGGTGCATGGCACATTACTGGTCATCAGGGTGTCACCCATAGGTGTGTTTGCTGTCAGGGCAGAGTTTGTGTGCTGACGCAGATGGGTCACAGTCAGGTTTCCCTTTGGCACTTGTTGTTTGCCCCTGTCATGTGATTTCCAGTTTGTGTTATCTTTCAGTGATTGTGACACGTTGTGTGTGTGACTGCTGGCACTCCTTAGGGTCCGGGCTGCAATGTTGGTTGTTGTCTATGTGTGTTCTTTGTGGGTGACCTTGGCTTCTTCATTGGTGTGTGACTGTGGCTGGGATCCCATTGGTCGGTGTGGTATTGCCGTCATGTCCATGTACAGCGTAGTGTGCAGTGTGTCAGACATTCAGGAGTCTTGTTGAGTGTCCATGTGTGATGTGTTTCTACAGCTTGGTTCCCACCCACCACCCTGGAATAGTCATGGGTGCATGTGCAATGTCACCAGTGCATGTGTACTTCACTGCTGCACATTGTTGGAGGTCGAGGGGTGTGGTGTTGAGTGTGTGCAGATGAGAGTTGTTGCCCGGCTAGGCCCCTGCCTCCATGTTGGCCTTGGCTTACTGGCCATGCTGATTGATTTGTGCTTGTGTAGGTGTGATGGTAGTTTGTTGCTCAGGACACCTGACTGTGGTTCACAGTGTGAACGACATTTAGCTTTGTCATCACAGTGGTATTTTTCTTCAGCCCAGGGTCACCACATTGTGGGGGCCCTGGGGGTGGTGCTGTGGTGTGTCTGTGACTTGCTGTGTCAGTTGTTGTTCCTACGTGCCTGTGTGACATGTGTGTTTTGTGCTCCCTCTCACCTGTCAATGCCTGCTTGCCCACATAGGGGATTTGGATCCATGAGTTACCTTAGTGTGGCAGTGTATGCACATCTGTATGATTGGTATTCAGCTCTCCTCATGTGTTGTGTTGTTGCCTGGGGACACTGGCACCCCCACCCCTCACCTGCTGTGTATGATGACAGTGTTGGTCTGCCTGTTTGTGTTTGTGCATCTGCACCACTGCATTGGCATATCTTGGGTGTGCCATTGGCTGTATGTTGTTTGGTGTGTTTCCCCTGCTGTCCCTGGGATTCCTAGGTCATCGGTCAGCACAGTGATCATGGTTTGTGTGTCCCATTGCTGCCATGGTATGGTATCTGTTCACCTCACATCTGCTGTCTCCACAGGGTATCTGCATTTGTGTGCCCATTGGTGCAAATATGTGGGTCTGCATTCTGATGGTCACTTCTGTCATTGTGTCATTGATGACTGTTGACGGTCTCAGCCCCCATGGGTGTTGTTTGTCTGCACATGGCCAAAGGAATGTCTCATTTGCACTGCAGTATTTGGCTCCCCCAATTTATGTTGCAATGGGACACATACACTACTTTGCCACAGATGAGTTTTTGGTTCTGTGACCAGGAATGATCCATGCAGTTTGGCAGTTGCAGCTCTTTCTTTGTCAACAATTACCTTTTGGTCACTGTGATGATGAGGGTGTAGACCCCATTGCCACAATGGTCAAAATGTGCTTCAGCTATGGACCCCACACTTGCCTTTTGGTCACTGTGATGATGGGGGTTTAGACCCCATTGCCACAATGGTCAAAATGTGCTTCAGCTATGGACCCCACACTTGCCTTTTGGTCACTGTGATGATGGGGGTTTAGGCCCCATTGCCACAATGGTCATGGGCTGCTTGCATTGTGGGTGCCACACACATATATGTGTGGCACATGTGCTAGGGGGTCACATTGTATGTTCAATGTCATGTTCGGTGTTGTAGGCATTTGACACAGCCTGCTCACACGCTTGTCATGGTGGTGGGGGGATGTCTTAATCTTGCATTCCCTAGGTTGTGGTGTGCTTGTTGTGTCATGCATTGTCCATCCTATGAGTGGGGGTGGTAGTAGTGGTAGGCATCCAGCCCCCCTGGCTAAGGGTGGTAGTAGTGGTGGGCATCCTGCCCCCTGGCTAAGGGTGGTAGTAGTGGTAGGCATCCTGCCCCCCTGGGTGAGGGTGGTAGTAGTGGTGGGCATCCTGCCCCCCTGGGTGAGGGTGGTAGTAGTGGTGGGCATCCTGCCCCCTGGCTAAGGGTGGTAGTAGTGGTGGGCATCCTGCCCCCCTGGCTAAGGGTGGTAGTAGAGGTAGGCATCCTGCCCCCTGGCTAAGGGTGGTAGTAGTGGTGGGCATCCTGCCCCCCTGGGTGAGGGTGGTAGTAGTGGTGGGCATCCTGCCCCCTGGCTAAGGGTGGTAGTAGTGGTAGGCATCCTGCCCCCCTGGGTGAGGGTGGTAGTAGTGGTGGGCATCCTGCCCCCTGGCTAAGGGTGGTAGTAGTGGTAGGCATCCTGACCCCCCTGGGTGAGGGTGGTAGTAGAGGTAGGCATCCTGCCCCCTGGCTAAGGGTGGTAGTAGTGGTGGGCATCCTGCCCCCCTGGTTGAGGGTGGTAGTAGTGGTGGGCATCCTGCCCCCCTGGGTGAGGGTGGTAGTAGTGGTGGGCATCCTGCCCCCTGGCTAAGGGTGGTAGTAGTGGTAGGCATCCTGCCCCCCTGGGTGAGGGTGGTAGTAGTGGTGGGCATCCTGCCCCCTGGCTAAGGGTGGTAGTAGTGGTAGGCATCCTGCCCCCCTGGGTGAGGGTGGTAGTAGAGGTAGGCATCCTGCCCCCTGGCTAAGGGTGGTAGTAGTGGTGGGCATCCTGCCCCCCTGGTTGAGGGTGGTAGTAGTGGTGGGCATCCTGCCCCCCTGGGTGAGGGTGGTAGTAGTGGTGGGCATCCTGCCCCCTGGCTAAGGGTGGTAGTAGAGGTAGGCATCCTGCCCCCCTGGGTGAGGGTGGTAGTAGTGGTGGGCATCCTGCCCCCTGGCTAAGGGTGGTAGTAGTGGTAGGCATCCTGCCCCCCTGGGTGAGGGTGGTAGTAGTGGTGGGCATCCTGCCCCCTGGCTAAGGGTGGTAGTAGAGGTAGGCATCCTGCCCCCTGGCTAAGGGTGGTAGTAGTGGTGGGCATCCTGCCCCCCTGGGTGAGGGTGGTAGTAGTGGTGGGCATCCTGCCCCCTGGCTAAGGGTGGTAGTAGTGGTAGGCATCCTGCCCCCCTGGGTGAGGGTGGTAGTAGTGGTGGGCATCCTGCCCCCTGGCTAAGGGTGGTAGTAGTGGTAGGCATCCTGCCCCCCTGGGTGAGGGTGGTAGTAGAGGTAGGCATCCTGCCCCCTGGCTAAGGGTGGTAGTAGTGGTGGGCATCCTGCCCCCTGGTTGAGGGTGGTAGTAGTGGTGGGCATCCTGCCCCCTGGGTGAGGGTGGTAGTAGTGGTGGGCATCCTGCCCCCTGGCTAAGGGTGGTAGTAGAGGTAGGCATCCTGCCCCCCTGGGTGAGGGTGGTAGTAGTGGTGGGCATCCTGCCCCCTGGCTAAGGGTGGTAGTAGTGGTAGGCATCCTGCCCCCCTGGGTGAGGGTGGTAGTAGTGGTGGGCATCCTGCCCCCTGGCTAAGGGTGGTAGTAGAGGTAGGCATCCTGCCCCCCTGGGTGAGGGTGGTAGTAGTGGTGGGCATCCTGCCCCCCTGGGTGAGGGTGGTAGTAGTGGTGGGCATCCTGCCCCCTGGCTAAGGGTGGTAGTAGTGGTGGGCATCCTGCCCCCCTGGGTGAGGGTGGTAGTAGAGGTAGGCATCCTGCCCCCTGGGTGAGGGTGGTAGTAGTGGTGGGCATCCTGCCCCCCTGGCTAAGGGTGGTAGTAGTGGTAGGCATCCTGCCCCCTTGGGTGAGGGTGGTAGTAGTGGTAGGCATCCTGCCCCCCTGGTTGAGGGTGGTAGTAGTGGTAGGCATCCAGCCCCCCTGGCTAAGGGTGGTAGTAGTGGTGGGCATCCTGCCCCCCTGGGTGAGGGTGGTAGTAGTGGTGGGCATCCTGCCCCCTGGCTAAGGGTGGTAGTAGAGGTAGGCATCCTGCCCCCCTGGGTGAGGGTGGTAGTAGTGGTGGGCATCCTGCCCCCTGGCTAAGGGTGGTAGTAGTGGTAGGCATCCTGCCCCCCTGGGTGAGGGTGGTAGTAGTGGTGGGCATCCTGCCCCCTGGCTAAGGGTGGTAGTAGAGGTAGGCATCCTGCCCCCCTGGGTGAGGGTGGTAGTAGTGGTGGGCATCCTGCCCCCCTGGGTGAGGGTGGTAGTAGTGGTGGGCATCCTGCCCCCTGGCTAAGGGTGGTAGTAGTGGTGGGCATCCTGCCCCCCTGGGTGAGGGTGGTAGTAGAGGTAGGCATCCTGCCCCCCTGGGTGAGGGTGGTAGTAGTGGTGGGCATCCTGCCCCCTGGCTAAGGGTGGTAGTAGTGGTAGGCATCCTGCCCCCTTGGGTGAGGGTGGTAGTAGTGGTAGGCATCCTGCCCCCTGGTTGAGGGTGGTAGTAGTGGTAGGCATCCAGCCCCCCTGGCTAAGGGTGGTAGTAGTGGTGGGCATCCTGCCCCCCTGGGTGAGGGTGGTAGTAGTGGTGGGCATCCTGCCCCCTGGCTAAGGGTGGTAGTAGAGGTAGGCATCCTGCCCCCCTGGCTGAGGGTGGTAGTAGTGGTGGGCATCCTGCCCCCCTGGGTGAGGGTGGTAGTAGTGGTGGGCATCCTGCCCCCCTGGGTGAGGGTGGTAGTAGTGGTGGGCATCCAGCCCCCCTGGCTAAGGGTGGTAGTAGTGGTGGGCATCCTGCCCCCCTGGGTGAGGGTGGTAGTAGTGGTGGGCATCCTGCCCCCTGGCTAAGGGTGGTAGTAGAGGTAGGCATCCTGCCCCCTGGCTAAGGGTGGTGGTAGGCATCCAGCCCGCCCTGGGTGAGGGTGGTAGTAGTGGTAGGCATCCAGCCCCCCTGGCTAAGGGTGGTAGTGGTGGTGGGCATCTGGCACCCCCTGGCTAAGGGTGGTTGTGGTGGTTGGCATCCAGCCCCCCTGGGTTGGGGTGGTGGCGCGCATTCAGGCCCCTGTGTGCATATGTGGCATTGGTGATGGGCATCCCGCCCCTATGGTGCTGCTGGTGTAAGTATATTCAGATTCCCAGTGTATGTGTGTGATGTGTCGTGTACGTGTTGTATGTGTTTTGTGGTTGGTGTCTGACTTACCTTCTGCGCCGTACGCGTCCGTGCCTGTTCCGGTAGTAGATGTAGAATATTGGTATGATCGGGACGAAGGGATTCATGGTTGGTTCGTGTCGTTCGTCCTTCTCGTTGCTTCGCGTCGTCCTCGTCGCTTGGCTTCGTCCTCGTCGCTTCGCTTCGTCCTCGTCGCTTCGCGTCGTCCTCGTCTGTGCTGTGTTCGTCTCGTAGCCGTGGATCGTGTTGTGGCGCGATTCGGAGCTTATGTGCGCCTCTCCCGGATGCTTTGACGTGCCGTGCGTAGCGACGGGTTCGGCGCGTACGGAAAGCGCATCGTACTTGTCCGGCCGGACGGGGCTGCATTTTCCCTTCCGTGCGACTCGATTCGGCGTTTCCGGATTCGCCTCGGTCGGAGAACAGGACCTGGTTTGGGTGAGTACGGCTCGGCCGGAATCTTTGCTGTTGTGCGCATCGTACTTGCTCGTTCGGTGTGCTGTACGGATCGGTCGGGAAACTGGCTTTCGCATGGCTTTTTTCCCGACCGAATAGTATTGGGTGCGCCTCCGACCGAGATCGGAATCGGCCCCAGAGTGTCTTGAACTGAATTCTTCTATCTACTGGTAGCCAGTGTAGCTTAGGTAAAAGCTTAGACACTGAATATGATTTCGGGAGTGCCAACAGAGTCCGAGCTGCCGCATTTTGTATTCTTTGAAGGCGCAGAATACAGGATTTGTTTGCACCTAAATATAAGGAGTTGCCATAATCTAGCCTGGATAGAATCGTGGCCTGTAGGATGGTCTGACGAATATTAGGGTAAAAAAAAACAAGCAAAGGTTATAATTGGCTTATACCTGATTGAAATATTCATTTTACTTATAAGTCCCTAGTGTATGATACTACCTGTACCCAGAGCCTGTAAATTAAATGCTACTAGTGGCCCTGCAGCATTCAATGTGCATCCCACTTAAGTTGCAATTTAAAACATGTCTGCAGAATGTGGTGTAGTTTTAAAACTGCCAGAATAAACCTTTTGCCAAGCGTCAACCTTCCCTTTTAAAACATATGTCACCAATAAGGTAGGCACTAGAAAGCCCACAGGGCTGGGTACATTGATTCGTTTTTCACTACTGTAAAGCCTATCTTTTCAATTGAATAGCATTAGGTTACCTTATTACATTTAATAAGTGTCAACGTTTGGTTGGGAACAGAAAGGATTGTCAAATTTGAACTCATATGAATTGTAGTTTAAAATCCTCTTTAATGGTAAAGCCAGATTTCAAGTCACAATTGTAAAAATGCCACTTTTAGAAAGTTGACATTTTCTTGTACTAACCATTTGGTGCCTGCTGCCTGTGTCCTGGGTCACATGACTGTGAATAGCTTGACAGTTGGCCTTTGTGTATTTCTCCCAGTAAGTGAGAAAAAGGATGACTAGATATTGGCAGCATTGTCCATCGTGTCAGTATTGGTGGGGTGGAGCTATTCCCTGCCCCACTTACATTTCAAAGGGCTGCCTCCAGCACAAACACAAAGGAACCTGACAACAGTCTTTGAAGACTTGGCAGGGGAAGGAAAAGATATTTCCAGAACCAGATGTGGGGGAGCCAGGCTGTTACCACCACTTCAAAGGCTGGCATCAGGTACAAATATTGAACTTCTTGAACTCGTTTTTCAATACACTCCTGGACCTGTGGAAGACTTCAGAAGGACTGCCTTGTACTCCAGAGGACTGCCCTGCTCCTTCAGGCCTAACTTGTTGTTCGGAGGACTCCTCTGCTGCTACCAGAGGACTGCCCTGTTGCTTGAGGGCCTGCCTTGCTGCTTGAAGGAGAGAGGACCATGTCCCTGAACCCAGGACTACCAGAGTGACTCCAAGGGCTAGTTGGCTGGCCTCCTGTGTGGACTACAGGGACATACAAGTTCCAGAGACCTTGAACCCTGCACCTTGCCTCTGCTGGAGTCCTAACCCCTTAAGTAGTGCCCCCCAGGTCCTGGACCATTGGAAGTGGTATTCGAGGTGCTGCTCCTGCCTAACCCCAAAGATATTGCCAGAAGAACCATCGGAAGACCAGAAACTACCTGCCAGCCAATCCGCCCAAGGTGCATCACTGGTCAGCCTGCCTTCTTTCTTTTCTGAAGCAGCAAATCTTATTCAGCGACACCTCCGAGCAACGGTATCCGGCTTCATGGAGCCTTCTACGGCTATGGCTTGCAGCTTCGTCCCACTGGACATTTTCGACTTCCAAAACATTGTCGAAGTCCGCCTGTAAAAATCTTCATCAGGCTTGATAGTGACAGACTCCCTATTGACAATGATGACCTCCTCACCCTGGAAACTGGCTTCACTTGTTTAGAGCTTTTTCTTGCTATCAATGGGTTCACTGAGACCTCATCCAGCACTCCCCATAACGACAACTCCTCCACGGACACAGCCTGCTGCCATGCCCTCCTGAACTCTACCTTCTCCTGGGCTTTTGTTTTCTTCACAATTCCCTCTAAGTCCAAAGGTAAGATCAGACCTGGTCCAATACACGTCAAGTATCCGAAAGCAGTCGCCCTTAACATTTTTAACTTTGCTCCTTTCTTGCGCTTCCAGATACTTGCGGTTGGTGCCTCTAAGTTAAGTCTGACTGCTTTTGTGCCAAGCTACCAGGGTTAAGGACTAGCTCCTTTAGTGACTTTTGTGGTTCACCCTGACCAGAATTGTGGTTGTTGCTTAAGGAGGGTTCTAACCCAATTTTTCAATTCAGTTTATTAATTACCATGGTTTAGTTATTTAAAAACCATCACATGACTAAAGCAGCATACGTTATAAAAGAAACCTTATCACTAGTGAAATGCAACATAATTTTCAAAAAACGTGTACAGTACTTACTTCAATAAAAGAAAAATTACAATGGTTATTTTCAATCAGATGGTAAAATTCATTTGTTGTACAGTAAATAAAATGTATATCACTTCCCAGTCTAACTCGATTGCCGTTGAATGCTATTGTCACCAAAGTTAAAGTCCATGAGATACTAAGCATACTAAGAGCGTGTTGTAAGATAGGCCTGGATCATTTTTTAGGCTGTAGCAATGTCTCTAGAGACAGTGCTTCCGGTGCTTATGTAGAGAAAAAGTGCACAGGAAGCTGTGCAAACTTGGAACAATGGTGGATGATTCCTCAAGATGTTTTTTTTTAGTCAATGCATCTAATGCATGCAAAGAATTAAGGGCATTTAATACTGTGGGACTTGGGGCATAATAGGCAAAGTTGCTGGGTCTTTATCGAGGTTTCATAAAACAAGAGTTCAACACTAATTTACAAATACGACTATTATCCAGCAGTAGTAACACAGAACAGTTTCATTACAGAGGAGTGCAAAACGCTTAAACGTTACATTGTTATATTATGTTATGTTATGGTGGCTTGTAGAGCGCACAGCTGCCCCAGCAAAGGGGCGTCCTGGCGCTGAAAACAGAAAACTGCAAAGCTGGTAGCAGAGCAAGACAGCTTATAACGGAGGGAAGAGGAATGTTTTCACAGCTTTACGGAAAGGCAGGTAGGACTTTATTCTGCGAATAGAAATGGGAAGCGCATTCCAGAGCTTCGAGGCCAACACACGGAAGGAGCGCCCTCCAGCACGAGCCCTCCTCACCCTGGGGACAGCCACAAGATTATGTCCCATGGAACGAAGTTGGCGGGAGGGAGTATAGAAGGTATGAAGATTGGTCAGGATACATGGAGATGAAAAATTAAGGATTTTAAAAGTAATGCAGAGGGCCTTGAACTCTAAAAGCATGGCCACGGGCAGCCAATGAAGGCGGCGGATGGCATTAGAAGTAGAACACCTCCTCGGCAGGCCAAGGAGAGCTCGAGCCGCTGCATTCTGAACCCTTTGTAGTCTGACCATCTCAGACTGATTGACCCCCAGATAAAGGGAACTGGCATAGTCCAGTCTTGACAGGATCAAGGCCTGGACAATAACCTGCCTAATAGGGGGATAAAAAAAAAACAACAGAGGTCTGAGCCCCCGCAGTAACCCAAAACAAGTCCCTGCCACCTTCTTGGTTTGGGTTCGAAAGCAAAAGGCGGTGTCTATCCAGACCCCTAGGTTTTTTACCACCTGTTTGGGAACAGGTGCTGGCCCCACCGTAGCAGGCCACCAGTGCTCACTCCACAACTCCGCATCTCTCCCCACCAGCAGTACCTCAGACTTGCTGGCGTTGAGCTGGAGACAGTTGGCAGTCATCCACTCCGAAACAGCCTCAAGATCGCTACGAAACTTACAAGCGTCCCGGGTAACGTCATCGGAGAGTGTGACTACCAACTGAGTGTCGTCTGCATACGACACTACCGTAAGCCCTCTGTTCTTGGCCACTCTCGCCAGCGGTTGAACGTACAAATTGAAAAGGGTAGGGTTCAAAGCAGAGCCCTGCGGAACACCCTGCTTGGTGGCAAAAACTCTGGAGGTAAAGGGAGGAGCGGCAACCTGGAAGGTCCTTCAGGAAAGAAAGGAGGCAAACCAGTCCAGGGCGGAGCCTGTTATGCCCACCTCCTCCAAACGCCTTAACAAGATCTGATGGGAGACCGTGTCGAACACGGCATTGAGATCGAGCAGAATCAGTGCCGACGTACGACCCTCATCTAAGGCCCATCTCAGATGTTCGGTAACAGCAAGAAGGGCAGATTCCGTGCTGTGGCCCGCACGGAAACCATTCTGGGAGGGGTCCAGTATATTATTTTCCTCCAGGTACCCCGTGAAGATGGTATTGACGTAGACCTCAGAGAGTTTAGAGACCCAGGGCAGGAGGGAGATGGGACAGAAGCTCTCCGGTTTAGCCGCATCCATGTTAGGTTTTTTTAGCAGGGGAACCACCCTAGCGTGTTTCCATGTACTCGGTACGATGGCCGTAGAGAGAGATAAGTTGATCACATGGCTCAGTGGAGGAATGAGCACAGGTAAAATTTTCATCGCATAGGCCGGTTTAAGAGGATTGGACGAGGAGCCAGACTTGACTTTGCTGCATAACACAGACAATGTCTCATGAGGGATGTCAGGAAAAGTAGTCAGAGTGTAAGGAGTAAGGGAGCGAGCCACAAGGTCAGAATCAGGCACAACCTGAGGGAAGGAATTATAAATCTTCTCCACCTTCTCCACAAAGAAGGAGGCCAGAGCATCACATTGCTCATCAGATGAAATCGGAGTGGCAATCAGGGCAGTGGAAGATTTCAACTCTTTCAGTATCGAAAAGATACTTTTGGATGGATTAGCACTGCTCTTGATCTCCTCTGCATAATAAGTAGCCCGTACCGACTGAATCGATCTATGATATTGCTTGATAGCTATATTATAGGGATTCTTTAAGTTAGGGTCATAACATGATTCCCCTTTCCTAACAATGCCTTTTATAAATGTTATTCACAGGGCTATGAACAATGCGTAGCCTCAACCTGTTCTACAAACTGCATCAAGAATTTAACCAAACCTGCATTAAATGCTACATTTGTGGTGTTCATGCACTCAATAACTGCACGCCTGAACCCCCAGACTCATAGTGGGATTCCTTAAAAGGCGCCTGCGTTTGGCCCAAAGAATCGGGCAGATATATATTATGTTTATAAGTGTTTCTTCTGCCTTGCTACACAGCCTGCAAACAGTCGAGTCTGACTTTTTGAGCCATGGAGGTAGGCTGTTCAATGTTGGCAAGGCACCGAATCGCTGCCACATAAACCTGATTTTAAGTAGTGTGAAAAACAAATGAGCAGGAAGTATTGGAGGCCAAAGGAGGAGTAGCTGTTTAATATTTGCCAAGAGCTCACTCGCTTGGCCATTTACTTTTTATCCTCCACGAATGGATCTGCTTGTTTAGGAGCCTTTTAAATTCCTTCTTTGAACACGGCACGGCCAGTAGGTCCGATGCTGTAATAGCAATAAGGAAGAGTCCATGTAATCAATTCAATTCAACTTTATTCGGTCAAATGGCCATTAAAGTGCACAGTAATAAATACATTAAGAGCATATTAATATAAAAATGTTGATCGCAATAAAACACCATTGATATATACAGTAAAAAAATTAATTTATCTAAAACAATGTCAATTTAGCGACCAATGTATGCAAGGTTACTTTTCATCTTCCCATTACAGACCTACACAATATCGATACATCAGAGTTTGACTGATATAAAAATTTTGATTTCTTTCAGTCAATAAACAACATATTTATCTACTATATAATGGTGTCAGCAATATTCCATTTTATACAATCATATAAAAATATAAAATATCCATAGATAAAAGCGTATCAATATTGTATCATCAAGTCCTATAAAATACTAAATATGTCAGTAATCATCGATCCATACTACCCAGTGTTAATAAAATAATAATCAATTGTCTTCATACAATTACAGTTCACAATCATGAGGTGCTGTGTGTCTCAGAGCATCAGCGTTCCTCTGTGAGAATTCCTAGGTTGGCAACACTTGCAATTCAGTTAAGGCTGGGACCTCACGAACAACCTGGGACATAAGCTTCTGGCGCCTAAACCAGACACTCAACAGAAATCTGCTTACGGCAAATACAATGGTGATGTTGTATCAGATTTTAGTATCCTCAATGCCAACCTATATTGTCTGATTCCCAATCTGCAACAGATGGGACGAATCCATTTTTTGCAATGAGAATGATGTTGCAGAAAAGAAAGATGTGTTCCACTGTCTCCAGTGTATAACCACAAACTAGACATGCAGCTGTATCTATGTTCGTTTCCCATACATTAAATGACCTTAAGGGTAAACAGCCATCTCTGAATCTCACATAGAGACTCTTCGCCATAGGTGGTGTGATCTGGTCATAAAAAAGCTCAAACTCAGGGAAGGGTTTCATATTTAGAAACTCAATAGTCAGACGCCCCGCTGATCTCTTAGTTGCATACCGTTCTTCTACGAATACACAGTACCTAGCTTTCACAGTGAGAATATCATTCTTGCTAATGCACTCTGGGCATTCCCATAGGTGAGTCATCCCCAGTGATTTGCACCAGAATTTTCCATGGCGAAGCCAAGGGATCCGCTTGGCACCATTCAGATTTAAAACTTCTTTCAAAGATTCCCGATATTGGCCTATCCCCGGAGTGGACCAAATGTGTAGCCAGTAAATCAGTGGTTTAATTGCAGCCACGTCCCCAATTCTCTTCAGCCCTAGGTCAAAGAACAGTGAAATCAGTGGAGTGCTAGCTGGGACAGGTATCAAAGACCTAACAGATGTATTTTCAGTCACCACTAGCTTATGCAAGTCACCATGACCCCACAACTCTTCACCATATAGTGCAACATTGTGGGCTTTCTTTCGGTAAATCTCCAGAGCAGGAGTAATTGACCGAGACCTGGACTGCTTGTGAAAACGCAATACGGATTTGGACTTATAACATAGAGTTAGTTGGCTTTTGTCTATTTGGGGATCCTAACTCAGAGTTTCAGTTAACCTTACCCCCAAGTAATCAAATTTAAACACCCTCTCAATGGTTTCCTCATTATCTTTACTGATCTACATTTTCCCTTCATCTTGCCAAATACCATATTTTATGTCTTCTCCGCATTTAATTCCTGGCCCCTGGTCTCACAGAATCCCAGAAATTTGTCAATTAGCCTCTGGAGTCCCATTGGGGTCCTGGATAGGAGTAATGAGTCATCAGCGAACAACAGGATTGGTACTTTTCCTCCATTTAGCATTGGGGAATCATTGTCACAATCCTGAAGTTCGCTGACCAACCCATTTACGTAGAGGGAAAACAGTGTGGGCGCAAGGACACAGCCTTTGCGTACCCCTCGCCGGATAGGGATTTTGGTAGTTAATTCTCAGGATTTCCCCCATCGGACCTGCGCATAGCTGTCATCATGCATCCTTACAAGTAGATTCACCAGTTGTTCCGAGGCTCCCATTCCTTTCAGAATTACCCAAAGCAGTCCATGCAATCCTTGTATAGTAAACCTCTCTGGGGAGCGCTTAGTTCTTGCCAGATTAGGTTGTCCAAAGTGCCCGGTGGTGCATTCTTGAACCAATTATATGCTTTGAGAAATGCTCCTCTCACGGCCAAACTCTTCTTCTGGAAGCTTAACTGCAGGCGCACTTGGAAGAATTTCGTTAGACAAACGTTTGATTGATAGATTTTAGCTATTAATCGACCAAGGAGCTTTTAGTCCCTCCCCCTCATTATTTCCATCCCATATGTCAAAGTGGGGATCAGCGTGGCACTGTGGGTTTGAAGCAGAGGGGCAAGTGTCGGGCCCTTCAGAGTTTTTGATGGTGTTGAATAAGCAAAGTTAGGTTATCCAGCTTTAGCCCTTATTTGTAGCTTGTGATGATTGAAGGAGCCCCTATTGTCAATTGTAATCCCAAGATATTTATACATATTTTAGTTTACAAGGGGATTCCCATTTATGCTCCAAGATCCTGTTTTTGATTAATATTCTTACCGATTTTCTGCACTTTGGTTTCCTTCACGTTGATGTCCAACCTGTTTGTATTAGTAAAGTTGTGCAGTTTGCAGTTTGTTTAACAGTCTTTGAAGGCCTATCCTGGTCTTACTCATTATTAATAGGTTGTCTGTGTAAAGTAGGTTGGAAATCAGCTTGCCCCCCAGTTTGAGTGGGTGCACTTTCATCTGATCCAACATCTTCGAAAAGTTGCCAATGAACAAATTAAAAAGGAGGGCCCGAATGCATCGTGCTTCAGGCCATATGTTATGAAGATTTTCCTTGACATCTTGCTTCCATCACTCAATTTAACGTGTATCCATGTTACTGTATGCAGTGTTTGTGTTGCCTTCAGCAGTTTTGGCGGAATACTCCATTCAAAAAGTTTGTGCCATAGAATGTCTCTCAGCACTCTGTTGAATGCAGCTTTGACGTCGACAAAGCATGTGTAGAGTACCATTTTGGGCATAAAGGTGTTTTCCTTGCACATTGAGAATGCCATGAGGTTTGACAGGGCCCCAGACCCAGTACGGAGCCTGTCTGGTTCCATGAGACAGTTTCCTTGTCGCTTGCCCACACTTGTAGGTCTTGAAGCAACAGTACTTCGCTTGTTATCCAAGATCAGACAATCATTTCCTGGGTTGCTTTTATCGTCTTCCTTGTAAATGGGATGTATAATTGTTCCCCTCCAAGATGCCGGGACTTTCCTCGAGTTTAGTGCTGCCTGAAACATGGTACAAAATTTGTTAGCCCAGAAGTCAGTATTTGCTTTAAGGAAGACCTGGGCCAAACTGTTGGCCCTGCTGCCCCACCTGCCGGATAACCTTCAACAGATGTTCTTCAATGAATGCAGAACAATTTGTCCACATGGTGTATACAGCTGCCTTAAGGAGTGCAAAAGGAGTATTTGCATCTACTGTTTCAGGAGGGGCTTTGCTATTGTTAGAGCTTGGACTTGCACAATGGGCTTACTACTCAGAGAAGTTTACAAGTTTACAGAAATGATGTGGGTTCTTGTTTTTGCAGGTCCATTGTAGCTTTGCCAAAAATCCTCCTGGTTTCGTTTATTGGCAGTCCAGTCTTCTCTTTTTATATAGCAGCTGAAAACACATAACATTTTGATCAAGGTCATTGGGCATCCTCTTTAGGCGGTGACATTGTATAGGTTACTCTTCATTTGCCTAAGTATGTCTGAGAACCAAGGTGTATCCCTCTTTCTGCCCATTGTGTGGTATTTTCGCTGTGCTTTATTTGTTCACGCTGCTCTGATCCTTTTGACGACCCCTTCCCAGATGGTTATGGGACTTCCTTCCTGGGTTTTAACCCCCCTCAATCAATAACCTAATTTTTTACAAGATGCATACGCCCATTGATGTTTGTGGTTGTAGAATAAGGTTAAAAAGTATTTTCCATGACTTTAACATATCAACAATAGATAGAATCTTGCTGGCACAGTCAACTGAAAAATAATTGCAAATAATGCTATTTTCAGGAAGGGTTGTTTTACACTCCCAATCCCAGGCCTCTTGATTGCTAAGTATTTTTTGTCTAAGTGAATACGATTACTCCACTGGTATGAATGTGGTTTGCTGAAAGCAGCTGCTTTACATTTTCATTGTATTTTCACAAAGGGACAAAATATATTCTGAAGCAAATTGTGGCTGAATCTGTCCTCTGATTTGTTTCGTTTAGACTGGATCAAATTGGAGCAGCAGCTAGTAAAGAGTATTCTTTAGAGAAATCGATGGAGAAGATGAAATCGGAATGGGCCAACATGTACTTCAGTTTTGTTCAGTACAGGGACACAGTAAGTTCAAATTTTCAATGTATCAAATTACTGCTATTTTGGGAGATAAAGCATTTGCCATGGGGTTGCAAAGGAAGGAATTACAATTTGGAATCCTTTATCCTTTATCAGTATATACTGGATGATAAAGGACTTTACAAATATGATGCATATTCTACATGAGATCTCCAAATCATCCTAAAATTATTTTACATTGTATTGATCCTTTATGTAGTGTGCTGCTACTACTGATATGGCTCTCAAGCACCCTACAGAGGATCCTAGCTTATAATAAAAATGGAACAGTCTTTTTATGCAAAGGCTAGCCACACCTGTTAGTGTGCAATCTCAAGAGATGGTGCTGCCATAAAAAACAAATTTTTCGGTCTGAAAGCAGGTCACTAGCTACCAGGGCGGCAGATTTACTGCTGCTTTAGTCCACAGACCATATGTTGAGTTCCCTGCACCTATGATGTGCTGATACAGAAGGAGCCCTTTTGGTAAAATTGCACAATGCCTGCCAGACTATCA
The DNA here is from genome assembly GCA_963921515.1 of Calotriton arnoldi. Lineage (NCBI taxonomy): Eukaryota > Metazoa > Chordata > Amphibia > Caudata > Salamandridae > Calotriton > Calotriton arnoldi. Next base: position 26,863 of record CAWUFW010009110.1, read on the forward strand.
TGCAATGGTGGCATGACAGACAGGGTGGCATTTCTTTTATTTAGCAAAGACAGACCCCCAAAAAGGGCTGATCCAAAATGTGAAAGACACTTCAAACCAGCAATGGCTGAGGGGTACAGACCCACTGCCTCCCACACTATGTAAAATGTATTGATGACACAATCTCTGGCAAAGAGTAAAAACTGTCTTTTGATCCTGTTAACGTGTGACAGAGAGTATTTTATTCATTACAGTTAGGGCCATGGGAATTGTGTAATTTTGCTGCACATCATCTCCCATCTTCTTCTACGTAGTTATGAATTTGTCGGATTTGACATATTGATCCATTATCTGCATAATCTGCAGATGTTCCCCTAAAATGTTTTTTTTTAAAATAAACTTTATTGCATTTTTCAATTTATAACAGCATCATGACATTCTCAGTGGAGAAATGGGGAGTGTGTACAGTATAGGCATGTTACAGGTCTTCTAGAACATTATCAATTATAGATATGCATTTCCACAGAGTAGCGCAATTCAACTTAACCCCCATCCCAATAACTAGATGATGTCACCCATCCATTATTCATGGTAGTGTGAATTATGGAGCAACAAAACATGGGTGAAGACGACAGGGTGTAACATATGTGTCTACCTAATCATGGATGAAACCGGGGTCCCGCTAGTGCGGGGCTGTAACTAAGCTATGCCTCAAATCCTAATCAGGATGCATTGTATACCCAGTCTAATAGTGGCATAGAACTCAGGGGGTTTGATTGCATAGGTGACCATGCTCGTGCTTATTTAGCATGAACAGTCAGTGCATCACTCCTACTCAGAGATCTCGTCTTGGGATCGAAACCTTTCTAGGAGGTCATCCCATTCAAGTGCGATTGGTCGTTTGCATAGACTAGTGTAATCCTCCCGCCGTATCATGCTACTCTCCACCTGTCCCCAGTGTATAACCTCCTCCCGCCAAGAGAGCAATTGTGGAGCCTTCGGGGATTTCCAGCGTTGGGTTATCAATCGTTTCACCAGTAACAGGGCCAAGTCAGCAAACCGCAGCGGTACTTTTGAGTGATTTGTCCTGTGATAGAGTCCCAATTGAGAGCATTCTGGAGTATCCCAGGGTGTGGTGCCTATTAGTTCTGCTAAGGTCATTGATATGTCAGTCCAATGAGCAGTCAGTGAAGGACATGACCATAGCATGTGTAGGAGAGTGGCTTCGGCTATACGACGGCGAGGACATTCGGAGGATACCAATGGGAACATTCGACTGATTCTGTGTGGAGTTAAGTATGCTCTATGCAATATTTAGAATTGTATGAATTCATATCTCAAATTATGAGAGACGTTTGCGGGATATGCAACAGAACAGCCCAATCCTTGTCTGAAAGATCACGTGAGAGACCCTCTTCCAATTTCGCTTTCAGAGAGGAGAGCGATATCAGGAGGTGAGTGCAGAACCCACGGTAAATCCAACGCACCAAGTGTCTGCCATTGCTCATTGTGTGTAGCACCTGTAGTGGTGCATGCACTTCTGGTTCCCTCCCTTCAAATCAAATCAAATACCATTTATAAAGCACCTGGTTACACCAACGGTGTGTCCCCATGCTGGAATCAGGCCTAGGAAAAGGGAGAACAAGATCAAGGGGTAGAGAATAAAGTACAGGAAGGACACTGAGTTACGACACGAATAACCAGGTTTTCAATTGTTTGCAGAAGGTATATCCCACCAGGTCAGATCGCAACATTAAGGGTAGGGAGTTCCAAATTTTTGCTGCAAGGTAGCTGAAAGAGCGAGCACCCATTCAAGCTTTACGAATTTTGGCCATCTTAGCTTGAAGGGTTCCACTCGATCTGAGAGTACGGGAAGGAATGTAGGACGTGATTAAGAGTCGAAGGTAGCTGGGGCTCCTATTCCACCAGATGTTATGGCAGTAGCACAGTGCTTTGTTGGAAATTCGCTTTTCAACAGGCAGCCAATAGAGAGTGTTCAAAGCTATAGAGGCCGAGGATTTTCTTGGGAGACCAAGAACCAGTCGCGCCGCAGAATTCTGAATGCGATGGAGCCTGGTCAGACTTCCCTTGGCTACCCTTAGATATAGGACATTGCCATAATCCAGTTAAGGCATAACCAAGGCGTGCACGATAGTCTTCCTGGCTGCTATGGGGAGGAGATCAATAAGTTTTCTTAAAACTTTAAGGATTCCAAAACACTTACCCGCTACTCTCCTAACTTGATTATCAAAGGAGAGTACTGAATTGAACCAAACCCCAAGATTTTTGGTTACTGCTTTGGGGGCGGGGGTTTGTTCCAGGGAGTCAGGCCACCAGGCAGATAGAGGGCACCTTCCCTACAATCAGTACCTCCGTTTTATTGCCATTAAGTTTAAGGCAATGGTTGACCATCCATGTAGCTAGCTGTGTCATCTGCATAGGACACAATGGTCACATTATGTCTTTCCACAATGTCCGCAATGCGGCCAATATACAGATTGAACAGAGTGGGGCTTAAGATGGAGTCCTGCGGCACCCCTTGCGCTAGAGGCAGATTTTCTGATAGAAAAGGGTACTGGGAGACCTGAAAGCTTCGCTCATGGAGTAAAGAGCGTAGCCATTGGAACGCTTCCCTCAACGCCGAATTGACTAAGCCTATAAAGGAGTAAGCTGTGCGAGACAGTGTTGAAGGCCGCGCTTAGGTCTAGCAGAACCAGAGCAGCAGTTTGTCCTGCATCTGCACATTCCCTTAAGGTTTCAGTGGCTAGCAAGAGAGCAGATTCCGTGGAATACGAGGCTCTGAAGCCTGACTGAGTAGAATGGTAAAGGTTATTCATGGTGATATATAAAGTGAGTTGACTATTTTCCACTTTCTCTGATATTTTTACTTCAGGTGCCCTATGTCTTTGTATATATCTAAGGATACTAGTGTGTGTAAGAAATAGGTGTTCTGTTAGCCCATGCACGTGTACAAAGTCCCCATGTGGGAGCAACTCCCCATACTGGAACAAGGTTCAACCGTCGTCACTCCTTCCCGTTCCCAAGGGCTGAGTCTTCTAAAAAAAAATGTTGCTAGCTCAAAGGTTCACAAGTTACTAAACACTCAGCAACACATGTTGCAGCACAGTGGAAGGCCCTTCACAAAGGGTAGGAGGTCACACTTCATTTGCATAAAGCTGTATTTTGGCGTTAGATTTGTACTGATAAGATGAAACCTTTACCTTGACAGTGCTAACATGTTTAAAAATGACAAAAAAATGAGGTAAGACTATCACAAAATGTGCCTCATTTACGTGCATAATTTGTCTTTTCTTGCGGCATAACTTAGCCAACCCTGATGCAAAATGTGCCTGTATCCTGCTGTATAATTTCAGTAGCTCTGATTACAAAACACAATCGCACCATTACTTGTCACCCAAAAAAGCTTAAATCCTCTGTCTCATGTTCCTTCATATGACCGAACATGGTTGCCAATATGTAGAATGAATGCAGAATCTGTAGTGCATAATTAAACATAAAAAGTATACAGCTAGTGATTTGTTGAAACAATATATGCAGTTTTATGAAAGTCACTTTCTAAAATTGCTGTTGTTTATTATATGTAGAAACATGCAAAGGGATTCCTGCTTTTCTGAAATGATAAGCATGCTGCCATATATCTCTCCTTTTAGCTAATGACCTGTTTCAACAAAAAGTCCAGAAGAGCTGAAAAACTAGTTCTCCATTTCCTTGTTTAAACAATAGTTGTAATTCTCCTCCTTTATCTGGCCCTCACAGTCTGCTGGCTCTGGAAGCAGGCATTATGATGTCACAACTAAACTGTAGTACTTTATTACAGTTTAGCAGCTATGTCTTTTTCTTATTAGAGGTAGTCACAACTAGACTGTAATAAGGAAATTAGAGACAGTTTTCATACAGGGATTGCAGGCTTCCATGTACATAAAAGTATGACAGCTACTCTTGATTTTGCGTGGCATTTTAAAAGAGTCAGTTACCAAATAACAATCTGGCTATCATACATGTATCTTGACCAACCACTGTGAGTGTTTTTTCATGCTCTGCTAAAGCAATTCTCAAACTAAACCTGCTGCATTTGCCTAACAAACTGTGTTGTCTTTGCAGAATACAAGCATCCTCACCGCTGTTGATGACATCCAGCTACTTCTCGATGATCACATTGTAAAGACGCAGACAATGTGTGGGTCTCCATTCATAAAAGCAATAGAAGAAGAAGCCAGAGTAAGATAGAGATTACAATTCTCCAATTTCCTCTCATGATGACTTTGCAAATTAGTATGGCTGACATCTTTTTATAAAAAGTCCAAGAGCTCGGAAAGACCAAGCAGATATTTAGTAGGTGTTGGACTAGCGGGAAGTATGACCCATGTGTCATTGTTAATTAATGCTATAAGTGCAGGTTTTCCAAGTCTACTCTTGCAGATAATTTAGAACTGAGATCTTTTTGGGCACTTATAACCACCACTTTACTTAACCTTTTACACCCGCTCAGTGTCCGGTACAAAATGTCATTAATTCTCTGATGTATATCTGTGATGTATAGGTGTTGAACCTGATCACTTGCGTGTTGTATGTGATCTCCAGTATTTTGAATATTCACACAAAATAGGAGATGGGACCCAATATAAAAACTTAAAATGGTATCAATAAGATGGCTTCAGTGACTGCTATAACATTGTGCTGAAGTATACAAAAAAGTGATGGAATGCTTGAATTATTCTCAGCCACTGGTAATTACTCACGCCTCATTCCAGCCCATCATTATTTAGCACACTATGCCACCTCAATTTGGAACTAGCCATATGCAAGTCAGTCTTGACCCTGCTCCAATGGGAACAGTCCAGTGGCAATCTGCCAGGCTAGGTCCTCATTGACCCGGAACACAAGCAATCCAAGATTGAAGGAGAGAGGATGTGTCCCAACGGCTAGGGTGAATGACCTAAAATCTGGGGAACCCAACACTTTTGCCTTGATTGGGGCTCATCATTCAGGTGTAGCTTGGTTCCATCAGGGGCAAACTGAGTACGGGACCCACACTGGACATACCTGTTGCACTGAGGGCTCCGCACTGAAGTATACAAAAAAAGAAGTATTTTTACTGCTTTGTGACAAGTATCTCATATTGTTTTATCAGTTTGAGTGGGGGAAGCATAAATAATCTCCAGTGCCCATTAACAAAACAAGATTGTTGCTCACTCACACAATTGCAGATATAACATTTCAGGAGGTCACTCAAAAGGTTAATCATCCATCCCCTTCAAACTCCTTCCAGCCAAAGAGTCACAAGACTCAATAAGTCTGCACACACTGTGCATGCTCAACTGTAAGTAATTACCTCTCTGCAGGCTTATACAACTATTCACAATCAAATTATTTTTCCTCAAAAATGATAAACTTCAGACTTCCACTTAAGTGAAGCAAAAATGTGACTTTTAATATAAGATTGTCATGATTTTTTCATCTCCAGTTTTCAATCAGTCAAATACTGCCCCAATGCATTTCGGTTCCCTTTCCTCAGGAGTCAAAATTTCACATAATTCATCTCGTCGCAGTGGAATGATGACGTTGTGCAACGGCAGCAAGGAGGAACCCGCAACCAGCAAAAGTGTGTCAATACTCTAAAAAATACTACTATTGCAGCCAGTAGTTCTTACTGGGAACCTACTAATATCCCTCTCTTGCTGTGTCACTAAAATGTGATTGTCTGGCATGGGTTTCTGTTGAAAAGATGCCAGACCCTCACCTAAGCAGTGTGGCATGCGTCATCACTGGGTTTATTCCTTGTGGCAACGTAAAAGGTATTAAGAAAAAGATAGCCAGCAATTGTGCATCCCCCATATGGATAAGTTTGAGTCTACTTGCCCCTGGTGACAGAGGCCAAACAGTAGTGCTACCACCTCGCTATGGTCAGCGTACTCCACTCTACATTCAGTAGAAGGAGCTATGCTTTTAAGGATCAGAAGCCACCGCTGGAGGTGCATTCAAGAATGAGGCCCCAACCTCAGCAGCAATAGTATTACTGTCCTAGGACTGAGGCATGACTGATCAGATGCCCAATCTTTTAACATTAGGAAGATGAGGTGATATCCTTATATAGGATCTATGACACATCAGTACTGTAGACTTGATGGATCCCACTTGTTACTCTTCACTCATCAAAATTTAGGCTCCCAGTTTTCCGTTTTTACTGATTTTTACAGATAAATTAAAGACTGTCTGTATTTATTTTTAAAAGCAGAAAAATACTGAAATTGTTCTTTTTGTGAAAGACTCTCCATGCTGTCTTTCATGAATTCCAGGCAAAAGCAGAGCAGATAAATAGCATGGGGAGTTACACAATAAATCAGATTTCCTTAAATACAGGCGTATGTTAACATATATTTGTAGTATAATGCTAATATGCACCTATGGGTATAGTGTTTCGTTGTATAGTGTTATGTGGCTGCTTTAATTTGCTAAAATGCGACAGGCATCCATGTGTGAGTGCACGTCTAAGAGTTAAATAAATGTGGAAATATACCATTTTGTGATTTCATTTATTGTGAACACGCGAAATAAATATGGATAAATACCAATAAGATGGCCAAATAATAAATATGGATAAATACAGATGGAAATGTTAAAAAAAAAAAAAATACCATAATACCGGGAGCCCTAATCATAATCAATGTGTAGGATCCGCAAGGGGCCTGAGTAGACATAGAAACATACCAACTCTCTTGACACTAGGTGTATTACTGCAATGTCCAGGTTCTGATTTCCCCTCTTGTGGAAGGTAAGTTGCATTAAAGTTAGGAATACGTACCCTCACACAATTTTAGAGAAAGTGACTTGGTGTAATTTACTGTGTGCCCAGCTGGAGGCTAACTACACAGAAGTGGGAGCTCTCAAGATAGGCTTCTTAGCCTTAAATAAAGTGGTCTATGAATGATGTTTTAATGGAAAACAATTAAGAGTCCTATTGTTGTAATCCAGAGCAGCGTATAAAGAGTGGACCCACCTGGAGTTTTTTGGTGAGGAAAATCCAGCATCATACACTGAGGATATTTAAGTACCCGTGCAACAGTATATTTCTACATCAGCCCCAATATACTCATACATGAATCTAATATTCATGGTCAATCAATAATTCATTAAAATCTCTCCTGTTCTAAGTAAATAGAAAAATGAGCAGAACTACCTTGGCATTTGCATCTAAATTCCAAGGTTCCACATTCTATCCATTATGCGCCCTCACCTTCAGGTCGGGCCCATAACTGAGAGGTGGATTATTACAGTTGTTAACCCCACCATTGTTAATGACCTGCACAGAAGGCAATAATGCTTAATTGGCCTGACTGAATGTAATGTAATTGTGTCCTCCTAATGATCTTATTGAAAGTGAGTACCAAGAAGGAGTTGCTTTCAAATCATAAATGTGACACAAGGTCACTGCTGCTGGAGTTCATACTGTATATCAGTTTTTTAATGAGCGCAAGATGGCTAAAATGCAGATATCAGTGCTTGTTTTGGGTCACTTTTGAAATACTGAAAACCATTTGAAACTGGACAAATTTGCAATTTATGCAAGCTCAAAATCTCTGTTAACTGGAGGCTCTGTATAATATTTTAATTACCCTGCTTCTCAAATATTAGTTCTTGCCATCCTGACATCCAACTTGGTTTTGTGTCTTTGTTTGCAGGAATGGGAACATAAACTGACGTCTATGCAAGCTATTTTAGATGCCTGGTTAAAATGCCAAGCTACCTGGCTCTACCTGGAGCCCATCTTCAGTTCAGAAGATATTATAGCTCAAATGCCAGAAGAAGGACGAAAGTTTGGCATAGTAGACAGCTACTGGAAGGATATAATGGCCGAAGCGGTAAGTAGCTGTTTGTGTTTAATGCATACATCATGGAACACAATGTCATTTTAGCTTGACTAATTTCTAGGCTTCTTGATCTTTGGAAATAGTATATCAACACCCCAAAAGAAAACATTTTAGTTGTCAATACAAAAAGAATGTGTCTTTTTGTTGGCGACCATTCTCAAAGTGGCAGGTAGGGTAGAACAATCATGGGCCTCCAACTGAGAATGCTCAACTTTCTATCCTCTGCACATCAAACAATACAGGCGCTTTGATCGCCCAGTATACTACAGGAATTAAGTACAGAATGTGGTCAAACAAGTAAGGTACAAAACAGACTTCTGATGAAGATCAATGCAGTGCTTAATTTGTAAAAAAACATAAGTACCAGGGCCCTTGTCAGAAGGTCACTGCCGTTTGCACCACCCATTGCCCCTGCAAGCGGTGCCAATGACAGTACCAATACAACTACTAACCATGACACTCCTGCAAGTGTGGTATTTCAAACTATTCCAGGACCCCAAAGCTATAAGAATAGCTTGGCTGGCAGGTATTAGTCATTTTTAATGTATACTGAATAAATAAACACCTGTTGTGCTCATCTCTAAATAAGACAAACAGTGCCGCCATGTGGCAGACTGTCATAAGTGTTGGTGTTGGCAATTAAGTGCCTGTGCGAGCACTGGAAACCATTGGCTCAAATTAAGCACTGAACCAATGTGCAATTAAAGAAACGTAAAAGCTATCTTATCCATATAGGAATTCGTTTGAGATTTTTCACGTACCATAATAAAGATAAAGCTAATTTGTATCAGGTATGTGAAATCGAGATGGGTGTATTAGTAAATGTTTGTTCAGTGATAGCACTCCACAGTTTGTAACTTTACTAAACTGTCAGAAATGTACTCCCATAGACTCACACCTACATTTGGAATATATTTTTGACTTTTTTGTTATCAATAGAGATTCCTGTAGCATTTTTGCAAAGCTGCATCTTTTTATGACTTCCAGGTCACTCCCAAGCGAAAATGTGGCCAGTGAACAGTTATGCATGCGTATATGCCACACAAATTCAATTATTTGCACAGGCTAACTTATTTATTATTTTCCATGTGGGAAATATTATTTTTTCAGTCAAGCATGTGAGTTTTCCTCCACACACCCACAATGGATGTTGTTTTATTTCTGTCCTTCCCAAGAATAAGGCATTACATACCAAAGTACTGTTATGATTCAGGCCCTTAGTGTTTATGAAAAATTTAGGTGGAGGTTCGAAATGGAAGCCCACCACAGAAGTTCAATGAAATCCACATGTCCCCACCAACTTTATAGTAGAGGGAGCTTGGTCGTCCAGGGCTTATTGCACAGTCTTTGGCTGCACTGAAGGAACAGTTAATAAACAATGTAGTGAATGGCCAGTTCCTCATGACTGGGGTTTGGAGACTGACCATGGCAATTCTCCCGGCTACTTTTTACCTATAGTTTGTGAATGGAATTTAGACTTTCTCAAGTATTCAAAGATTTAGATACAGTTAAGTCAACTAACCTAATAAAAACAAATATTGCCAAAGACAATAGATCGGTCGTTGGCTGCCAGCCTTTTGGCTTTGTCAATGCTTGTTTTGTCATGGTTTTTGTAAAACTTTGTTGTTGGGAGAGCTGCCAGGCCCTCGCAAAAATAACAAAATGGCTAAAAGCAAAACAGTTTTTGGTCTTAAAAAGTGCACATTGTTATAGTAGTCCGTGTCACAGAAGGAAACTACTGCGGGTGTCCTCCTGGTGAAATAGCAGAATGGTCCGACTCACAGCGAAGTTGCCAAAGGCTGGTCCAGTGCCTAATATTGTATGCTGAAGTGGACTGAAGAAAAATGTGAGTGAAACAACAATAACAGGTGTATGAAGAAGCTTGGCTGAAGGTCCCTTTAAACGTATAGAATTTTAGTAAAATCAAAAGGTCTTGGCTAAGGAAAACCTCTGAGTGAAATGTAACATGGCATGGATACACCTCCCATACATTAGCTACTAGGTGATTAGATTGACAGGTAATATGTGAACATAACTAAACACATTTCTTTCTTTTTCCCTCGTGGAGATCATTCTGTGAACCTTACACACATTTTAAGAAATGTGAGGCTATGTAGGCTCCCTCCCACTCAAGAAATGAACACCAAAAAGCTATAATGGTGATATCTAATATGCGTTGTTGTGTGAGAAGTGGAGTTACTGGCTTTGCAATTGATTGTGATTCCAGCATGGTGCTTCAAGAAGGATTTTAGCTTTTTCTGCAGGGCTGTCTTCATTGATGTAGTGCTGATAGAAAAGTTAGCCAGTCGTCACAGAAATCATTTGAGTCAGTCAGAGCTTTGCCCATTCATAGTAAGAAACTTTCATCTGAGGGGCGTGGCCGAGCCGAGCTGCAAGATGGCTGCTCGCTAGTGTGGCTCTGCCGGCCGAGCACACAATCCTTCAATTATCCGGTGCCCAACTACGTAACCGAAGTTAAAAACAACCGGAGCGACGTCGGAATGAGAGAGGAACAAATAGCGAGATCCTAAAAGGCGCCAAGCCATGGCCTGACGACAAAACTGCTGTGGAACTGCTGGGTGGGCCCAAAACCGAGGAATCGAAAATGGCGCTGGCCGAGTGACGGCGACCCAGAGAGGTGGTCGACAGTCCGTGAAGAATGCACGCCCAGAGCGGGCTGAGTTGGGAGGCGAGAGCGCCGGAGGATACAGGCGGTGGCAGCTGGCGGGGCTATGAATCTCTGCCGCTGCGAGCCAATCAAGCATTAAACGGCCTGGTGGGTGAGCGGAAGCAGCGGAGCATGCCCGCGCGGTCAGACAATCACCGAGAGGCCCCCGGACACCTGCAGGCCGCAAGACGGCGAACGCCTGGGCCGTATGTGAACCCCCCCCCTACCACGCGCATAATCAAAGGAGCCGGAGCGCTGGCGGCTCGACCGGACACCAGCTTGAAGGCCTTGGGAGACTTCAGGGAGGACAATAAGGCAAATCAAAGCATTTCCTCACAGGTCAAAGCAACAACCGCGGGTGAGCGCCGCCACAAGAGACAGGCCGCGCGGGGAGTGACTCACTGCGGTGGCGGCAGCGAGTGGCGGCAGGAGAAGCGTACATTAGCGCAGGAGGGACAGTAAGACCAGCCGCCGCGGCCGCGTGGCCATACATTAGCGGGATCCCATAACGTTAGGACAAGAGCGGCAAAGAGACGCCTTCACTCTGCTGACGGCGGCAGCGCTGCGTAGGCCCTGATATATCCACCGGACATCGAGATGAGGCGCCGACAGCTCGAGCTGCCTGACTGAGGGGTACCGCACGCTACACGATCTGACCCCCATAAGTGGTGAAGGACAGAGGACAGTAACCCCCCCACTATTGCCACAAAACAGAAACGGATAAGAGACTGCGTAAAGACTGTGATCCAGCGCTAACAATAAAAATAATTTCTCCTATTATGCTTTGGTCATCCAGGTGCAATTATTTGTCTAACACACACACTATATCCATATGACGGTGGGGCCCATAACACCGCATATACATTCACTTACTCATTTGTTCCCTGGATTTTCCTCCGAAATGAACCTAGGAGAAAAACGATTCACTGGAAGGAGACGGGATACCTCTTTTATAATGACATAATATTTCTCATTTGCTTTTAAGGTATTCCGCTCATTGGTCGATGGACCAACTAGTAGGAATCAGTTGATGGTGATTAAGACCAGCTCAATCACAATGAACTCTTTTATCATTTCATTATTAATCATTATACTAAAGAAAATCACTGAGTCATTTGTTTAAAGAATAATAAAGTTTATATACTTTTTTGAATGCAGTAAATTGAGATTAATCTTATTATTCAGATCATTGCATTTATCATCAATATAAGAATAGTTTGAAATTGCATGGCACTTTTATTAGACGGAAAAATGAAGTTATCATAATAAGAACTCTATAGATCAATCTATCTATCTCTCTGGGGAAAGCCTAATAATTCTAATAAAATCTATCAAATAAAAGTTCTCCTAAAGCAGCATCTTTATACTCAACTGGAAAAGAAAAATAACAGCAGCAGCATCAGCTCGTCAGCATCAGCGACCGCAACTTCTCCCATCTACAGCATCTAACTCACGCAGCATCTAATTTCAGCAGCATCTCCCGCAGCATTCTAACAGCATACATACCCCTCCCACCAAGAGTAGGTCTTCTTATACCCTAATTCTAGCTTACAGCATAAAATGTTTCTTCCTACATGGCGCGATTCATTCTCATTGGTCAAAAACTCAGGTCCATATACATTCTAATCAAACTTCCTGGTCTCAACCAGTTCCGTGTGGAATGTCCATGCAAGCATCGTTTCCCACAGTTCATGCACTTGCTCATCCGTTTCGATCAGTCCAAATTGTATCTTTTTCTGTTACATTTTGTGTAATACAGTTCCGTCTATTGATTCAACCAGGCTTCTCACGCTTCTTGCTGATCATCTTGGCACACATCTGCTCAGAAGGGTCACAGCAGCCTTGACCATACTTTCATCTTAGCCTCTCGGCATCAGCGCGTGATCATCCCTTTTCCACAGCCTCTCTCCTCTATCACATGGTCTCATCCGCTCATGCGCACTCTAGTAACTCGCGGCCATTTTATATTTCTGCTCGGCAGGCCTAAGCGCACTATTTTCAAAGATAAACAAAATGTTATTAAAACAAAGAAATATAAACCCTTTCGTTTCCCTCCCGTCTTTCTACGTACCCCAATTAGGTATTACCTAGCAGAAGCAACATATAAAGCTGTCTCTTACTTACCATCGCTTTATTTTGCAACCACACGTTTTATTTAAAAGCACAAATCATGCATTTATTATTTAATTAGTACGCAAATATTATGTTATGTTAGAAACGTAAACAATTATAAGTCAATTAATTTGCACACTGAATTGCGTGTTACCATTAACCCTTTACATACATTGTTGGTTATTTACTTAAACGAACATGTTTATTAATATTGTACGAAAATATTAGGAGGTTACAATTTTTACATTTACCCTGCTCCATCAACTCCCCCCTTTGGTGATTTTTAATATCACCACAAAACCCAAGTTATACAATTTTCTCAGACAGCATATATCTTTTATCCGTTTGCTTTTGTTAGTTTACACAACTGTATCCCTTTCAACTTGTTTCTTCGTTTTCTTGTACATGTTCTCTTTTATTTCTTCTAACTCTATTTCACCTATTTCTCTCTCTCTTTCCTTGTTTATCATGTTTTCTTTTTCTATCTTATTCTGCCTTCTTCTCTTTATACATGTTACTGCAAGCTTCAGTACTAATATTATTATTATTATTATGGTTGTTATTATTATAACTTTCCCTATTATTAATCCACTCATTCTTGTTAACCAATTTGTTACAGAAGAAAACCCTTTACCAAGTTTTCCCCACACACTTTCAACCTCCAGTGGAACAAGTTCTTTGTGCAAATTTGTAATATTTGTTATATACTTCTGTATATTTTCGCTCTTATCTGGAATGTAAGTGCAACAATGTTGGACTTTCAGCATTCCACAGACTCCGCCCTCTTTTGCCAAAAGAATGTCAAGGGCAAGACGATTTTGCATCACCATAGCTCTCATGACAACCATCTCGGTATTTACCATTAAGAACCCTCCAGCAGTATCCGTAGATAAACGATCTACCACTGTGGATAATTTCCGAATTCTGAATGCATTCAAAGATATTCCCACTGCCGGTATCAATGCACCAAAAATATCACCTACTATTTCTGAAAAACTTTCCCTTTTTCTACGTGTAAAGGTATTTATCATTTTGTGTGTTCCTTTTTCTTTTCTATCCACATGAAAAATCTTTGGAAAGACCAGGCCTAAGTAACATGACCCATACCAATGGTCCGGCAACCTATAATAAGCCCTATTCCCGCAAACATAATAAATCCCTGGAAATATTGGATCTTTTCCCCCTTTGAATCCCCATCCACCTAAAATTTGGTAATTGTCATGGCAATTGCTGGAACCCACAAAATAATTGTCATATCTTGTCTTATTTCTTCTAATGCACAACCTTCCCTGTTGGGGCCAATCCAGAGTCATAGCTGCATTTGTCTTTTTCTTGTCATGATGGTCTTCCTCAAACGCCCAAAGAGGTGTTTTTGTCTCCTCTATCACTTTTCTTTGAAATTTCACTCTTCTCTCTTCAACCATCTCTAAAAATACCTTTTCTTCCTTCTTTAACTCACAGGTAAGGTTGTACCTAATTATTCTATCTAATGTTAAGATCTTATCTTCTAAGAAATATTCACCAAACGTCTTTCCCTCTTTTATTTTGTTAAGCTCGGGAACTACAGAAACCTTTGCAAAAATCTTATTTATGTCAGTGTAATAATATTCTAATCTACCCGTTTTATAAAATAAACTTGCTAAAACACTACATGTTATTCCATATGTCAAAGGGAGGTGATGATAAGTCACACCCTCTGCTACAGATGCAGGCAACTGCATACAAACATAGCAATCTCTTACATCCATTGTTTCTACATACTCATATAATAATTTAGTAAAAACATTTTTAGAAAAATCTGTTATTGATTTGTCCTTATGTAATTCTGCACTACTCTTTAAAATAACTGGCTCTTGAGTGTTAGCTCCTTTTTCTTTCTCAGTGTTATTAGACTTTTCTACTACAGCTAAATTAATTGGAATAGTTATTGCTAAAACCACCCATACTGTTATTAATAAACCTGTACAAAAACAGCACATCTTGCACCATCTACTTAAAAACTCACATCTACACTTTCTATCTCTATTATTCTCCATTTTGTCTTCTAACCTTATTTACTTGTTTTCTAGAAAATTGTGTCACTACACCTCAGAAATGACTTGCTTGCCACTCTGTACTTCCAATGTTTTGTCTTTGCTTGGTACTTTCTTTTAATTCTTTCTCAGAATTCTTTCTTTGTCACATCCGGTAAATTCGTCAGTTCAGTGTTTTGTCAAATCCGGTAAACTATCTAAACTTCTTCAGGTTTGTTGCTTCAGGTTTGTTGCACTTCACTTTCTCCCATCAGGTTTCTTTGTTCTGGGTTTTCGTGAGTGTTCAATTCTTCTTTGTGACTAGTCAAAGCACGATACAACCATTCAGGCGATCTATACTTTTGATTTACTTTCTTTATTCTTTTCGTTTTCTGCAAGTGTTTTCCACCTTGTTTTTCTTGCTCTCTTTGACTTGTTATTTCATTCACTTGTTCAGCACTTTTCCCATCCAACCTTATGATTCTGTATCTTAATTTTCTTACTTCGTTGGGCCAATTGTCTCCTTTTCTTGGCCTTTTTGCTTCACTTCCTTTTTCCTCTCTTTCTGTTTTCCAATTTCTTTTTCTTGTCTCTAGTTTTTCATTTCTTTCTTCTCCACTTTCTTCAGACTCTGTTTCAATTCTTTCGTTATTTCCTCTTATTTTGAAGCTTATAATTTCACTTTCATCTACTTGTGGTTCTTTTCTTATCTTCCTTCGTCCACCTATTTCTGTCCCTCCTCGAGGTTCTCCCGAATTTGTGTCATTTTCTCTATCTGCTGCTAAATTTCCCTGTTCTTGTGTTTGACTATCTGTCCCTACTGCTCCTCGGGGTTTTTCCGATTTTTCTAGCTTTTGGTTTGAAACTCTCCCTTCTTCATCTATTAATATTATCTTCGAAGGAATTTTACCACAACTTGTACTTGGTTGTTCACTGAACCTATCTTCTGGCTCAGTTTCTTCTCTTATGCTTTCAAAATTCCACTTTCTTTTTAGAATTTCTTCACCTTTCGAATGTTCTGTATCAGATTCTGAACTGGTGTCAGATATTTCCAGATGTCGACTTACAGGTCGATCTTCAAATTCTGGAACTTCAGCTATTTCTTCTATTTCATCTTCTTCTTCTATCGTTGCACTTGTAGTTGGGTCTTCCAGATGTCGACTTACAGGTCGATCTTCAGGTTCTGGCACCCTGTTTATCTCCTCTTCTCTTTCTGATGCTGAACTGTTATCTGATATTTCCAGATGCCGACTCACATGTCGATCTTTAGGTTCTGGAACTCTGATGGTGTGGCTGGCATGTACCCAATGTTTCACTCCTGCACACTTAACTGCGGTGGTCGTCACTAGGATCACTTGTCGTGGTTCGTCCCAGCGAGGAACCAAACAGTTTCTTCTCCGGTGGACTTTTATTCGAACCCAATCTCCTGGATTCAAGTCATGTGCTGGTTTTCTTTCAAGAGTGGTCGCATCCGGTCCAACCTGATGAAACACAGAAAGCACCACATCAGCCAATCCTTTGCAATAATCCAGCACTAGATCATCAGTTATAGTCAGTAGCTTGTTGACAGGTACTTGTGCTTGTCTCATTGCTCGTCCCATGATTATTTCATGTGGACTGAGTCCAGTTTTCCTTTCCGGAATACTTCTGATTGTCATCAGAACCAATGGCAAAGCATCTGGCCATTTCAGTCCTGTAGCTTGACACATTTTTCCTAACCTGTTCTTGATTGTTCCATTCACTTGCTCTACTATTCCAGAAGCCTCTGGTCTGTATGCACAATGCAGTTTCTGTTTAATACTAAGTGCTTCACAAATCAGTTTAACTAATTTGTTTTGGAAATGTGTTCCTCTATCTGTTTCAATCGTGACTGGAAAACCATACCTAGGAATGAATTCTCGCAGCAAAAGTTTTGCTACTGTGATACTATCATTCCTTCTTGTTGGATATGCTTCTACCCAACGGGAAAACAAACAGACGACCACTAGAACATACCTCAATCTGCTGCAAGGTGGCATTTCAATAAAATCCATTTGCATTCTAGTGACAGGACCCCCTTCTCGTCCTATTCTTCCTAGACTCACTACTGTCTTTCTTCCTGGATTTAACTGTTGACAAATAAGACATCTCTGACAAAGACTGTCAGCTATGGCTCTGAATTTTGGATTGTACCATGTTTGTCTAAAAAGTCTGATCATTGAATCTCTCCCAATATGGGCTTGCCCATGGTACATCCGTGCCATATCAGAAATCATGCTATCAGGCATAACTGGTCTCTCATCCCTGTAAACCCAAACATCAGTCTCTTCATGTTTTCTACATCCTGCTTTTAGCCAAGTATCTTTTTCTTCATCCTCTGCAGCTTCTTGTAACTGTCTCACCTCATCCCATGTTTCAATAGAGTTAGTAAAAAGCAGAGGACAAGAAATATGCTCTCTTTCGCGACATTTATTCAAAGAAACCACATTCTTTGCACAGTACTGTGCCATCTCGTCAGCATATTTGTTGCCAACAGTAATGTAGTCTTCCCCATTTTTATGTGCATTGCACTTCACAACAGCGATCTGTTTAGGCAGCTGTATCGCCTCAAGCAACTTTTTCACAAAATCTCCATTTCTGATGGGCGTCCCTGCAGACGTCAAGAAACCCTTTTGTGACCAAATCTGACCAAAATCATGCACGACCCCAAAGCCGTACTGGCTATCTGTCACAATCGTAACCCGTACATTTCTTCCCAACTTACATGCTTGAATCAGAGCTACTAATTCTGCAACTTGGGCAGACCGTACACCTTTCAGACAAGATGCTTTCAATACAGTGGCTACTGTGCAAACTGCATATGCTGCACTTAGAACTCCATCACTCGTTCTCAAACATGAGCCATCCACAAACAGAATATAATCTGATTCTTTCAAAGGCTCATCTCGGATGTCAGCTCTTGGTTTTGTATGGTATTCGAGCACATTCAGACAATCGTGATCAACTTCATCCATTTGAATCACATTCTCTTCATCTGGCAATTATGTTGAAGGATTCACATTCATACATCTATCAATGGTCACATTATCTGCACTCAAAATTACCTTTTCATACCTAGTCAGCCGACTATGTGTCATGTATTGGGTTTTCGTTCTTGTCAAAAGAATTTCCACAGAATGGGGAACATACACTCTCAATGGATACCCCATCACTATGCCTTCACTCTGTTCCAGACTCACACAAGTAGCAGCAACTGCTTTCAAACATCCAGGCAACGCTTTCGCTACAGGGTCTAAAACAGCTGAAAAATATGCAATTGGTCTTTTCATAGTTCCATGTCTCTGCACCAAAACTGAAAATGCACATCCATCTCTTTCACTGCAATACAGCTCAAAATCTTTCTCATAGTCAGGCATTCCCAATGCTGGAGCCTCACACAATTTCTTTTTCAGCTCTCTGAATGCTTTCATTTCTTCATCATTCACTTCAAAAGGATCTTTAACATCCTTCTTTGTCAGTTTCTGCAATGGTTTAGCAATTAGTGAAAAACCGCTTATCCATTGTCGACAATATCCAACCATTCCCAAAAACATTCTTACTTCTCTTTGTGTCATTGGAGCTCTCATTCCTTGAATCATTTTTATTCTTTCTGTCGTTACCTTTCGCACTCCTTTCTCAATTTTATGCCCTAAATACTGGACTTCTTGTTGACAAAACTGCAATTTTGAAGGGGACACTTTATGTCCTCTTTTTGCTAAATGATTCAGCAAAGCAATTGTATCATTGACACATGCTTCTTTCGTTTTTGATGCCACCAGTAGGTCATCAATATACTGAACCATTACTGACTTTTCAGGCATTCTTAAATCTTCCAAAGATTTCTTTAGGATCTGATTAAAGATTGAGGGACTTTCTGTGTACCCTTGAGGAATTCGGCACCATGCCAAAATACGCTCTCCAAACTTAAACGCAAATATTGGCTGGCTATCTGGATGCAATGGAATAGAGAAAAATGCATGACATAAATCAATTACTGTGTACCATTCTGCTTCACGTGGAATCTGGTATAGAATCACAGCAGGGTTCGGTACTATTGGGCAACAAGGTACAACAATTTCGTTTACCTTTCTTAAATCCTGTACGATTCTATATGTTCCGTTTGGCTTTTTCAGTCCCATTATTGGCGAATTACATGGACTGCTCATGATTTCTTTTAAAATCCCTTGTTCAATCATTTTATTTATTACTGGCGTTATTCCTTCAATTATTTCTGGAGTCAATTTATACTGGGGCGTATTTGGGTAACTCGTTCCTTCTTTTACTGTTATTTTAACGGGATCTACTCCTTTCATTAATCCTACATCTTCTCCTGTCAAGTCCCACACTTCTTCTTTCACTGTCCTTTTCAACTCAATTGGGATTTTCTCTGCATCAAATACAGGAAACAAACCATTTACTTCTGGTTCTAAATTCACCATTGTCATTTTATACAGCACATCCTCATCTGGGGTCTGAAATGCAATTCCGTCTGGAGTACAATAAATTGTGCAGTTCATTTTGCACAATAAATCGCGTCCTAAAAGGTTCACGGGACTACAATCACACACCACAAATCGGTGCATTTCACTAAATGGACCAATTCTTACCCTCACTAATCTAGTAAGAGGCGTTTCAATTTGCTGATTGGAAACTCCAACCACTTGGATATGTTCACCTGAGAGAGGAAGATTTGGAATTTCCACTGACCTAACAGTAGAACGGGTAGCTCCAGTGTCAACAAGGAATGTTACATTTGCACCATTCACTTCTCCATCCACAAATGGACCAGACTGATCTACCTCTAGAGTTGCGCCAAGCACGCACTCTTCCCTCTCTCTTAGGCACCGTCAGGAACTTTCATCCGTATCATCCTCATCCTGTCGTAACCAATATTGAGAAATTGCAGCTGCACGCGACAACTGTTTTACCTGTTCTCCTCCGTAGAATCCTGTTTCTGCACTGTATTTCTGTTGGTTAACACTCTTGGGAAGTGGTGGTTGTGGCACCTGACCTTGTTGAGTAACTACCTCACTCTGCACCTGTGAATTTAATGATTGATTTTCCACATTAGGTTTTGGAGGAAATTTACACTCGTTTCTCCAATGTCCTAGCTTTCCGCAGTTGTGGCATGGCCACTTTTTCTTTGCCTCATCTATGCTCATTTGTCCTTTTCCTTTACCTATATTAGGTCGGGATTTAAACTGTCCTGTTTCACTGCTAGTATTATTCAATTGAGCTTCTTGCTTCTCTGTAACTTTTACCTGTGCCCACATGGCTTTTTCTTTTAACTTACGCTGTTTACTCTCAATTTCATCACTGCAATACTTAGCATATCTCAAAACTTCATCCACTGTGCTATTCTGCCATCCTATCAAGTGCTGCTTAATCCTTTCACTTATCTCTGGTGTTAATCCATACACAAACCTATATACAAAATGACTCATGTCCTTCTCACTTAGTGTCTCATAACCACTATACTGTTTGAAAACCAACAACAATCTCTCATAGTAGGCGTGCACTGATTCTTTGCTTTCCTGTGTTGTTCTGTCTATTTTTACCCAATCTGTTTCTTTTGGTGGAATTTTATTCTTCAAAAAGGTAACTACTTGATCATACTTCCTCATCACTTCTGGACCTGGCGCTCCTGTTTTAGCATCCCTTGGATATTCTACAGTTGGCCAATCAATGGTAATCTTACATTCTGTCCACAAATCAGCAGGCACTACTATATCAAACAATCCATCTAGATCTATCCACAGCACTTTTGACACCTTAACAAATCTCTCCACTTGTCTGTACCATTCTACTGGTTTCTCTCTCAATTTTGGGAAGTCATTTGTAAATGACAGTATATCCTGTCTGGTCCATGGAACATGCACATAACTACCACCTGGTGTTTCTCTCATCGGGTATTCCCTAGCAACTGGTTCCCTATCTGTCACTGCAAAAGCCAAAGATGCTTTATCTGTTGTTTTCTCATTCCTCTTTGTCCATCTATTTCTCCATCTATCCACATCACCCCATTTTCTCAATAAAACAATCAGCTCTTTTATTTGGGTCAGTCTTCCTGATGTGTTCAAATTCTCTATGTCTTTCTCACAAAAATCTACTCTGTACGGTTTCTGCAACGTCCTTACTTTCACAAATTCTACTCCTAGTTCACTTGCAATCTCTTCCAATTTGTCATGTAAATTTCTAGCTCTCCAAGTAAGACTCTTGCACAAAAACATAATCTCATCATCCTGGTAATTTTTTAGTTTTTCTGTTCCAATTGTTCCCAAAATCAACTCTTCCATGTCTATTTTCAACCTAATTACATCTAATGGTTTTTCTTCTGGTTCTTTTGCTTTTAGCGCTTTCATCCATTCGTTTAACTCTTCTGGAGTCGGACCTACAGGCGTACTATTTAATTCTATCCAATCACTGCTTCTTTCTGGTGTTCCTGATGCAGACTCTGTCACCATAGGCATTCTCCTAATCTCATTCTCATTTATCGTCAAATTTGTAGGTGGGCTTGGTCTACACGTACTAGCCAAATTGTGTGCACCTTCATTATTCAATTCCATCCCTTCTCTTTTTCTTTGCAAATGTGAATTCATGGGAATCACTAAAGAATGTTCATTTATTTTCTGATTCTCAAAAATTGGCATTACTGGACCTATCGTTACTGGTACAGTTACAGCTTCCATATTCTTTGTCAATTCTCTTATTTTCTCAGTCAATTCTTTTGTCGTTTTTGCTAATTCAATTGCATTGTCACTTTCTGTCTCTTCATTTTGTGAAGTTTTAAATGTTTCTTGTGACCTATTTATTTCATTTCTTCGTTCGGGTTTTTTATTCCTCCCAGTTTCCATTGGCGGTGCATTAGGTGTCACCACGGCAGAAGTCTGTTGGTATGGAGGTGGGTTTCTGTTTAAAATATCTTCCAGCAATTCGTCATCTGTTTCACTGAATGTATGATGATACAACGCGTACCATCACAACGCGGTATGTTACATCGCGGTCTTGACAACGCAAGGCGTTACATCGACTTGCGCAGGAGGGCGCTGGACTTAGGAATAGTGTGAATTACTATTCCAACTCCAGTCTACGTACAGTAGGGAAGGTGTTGGAATAGTAATTCACACTATTCCTTAGTCTAGAGCGCCCTCCAGTGCAAGTCGATTTAACGACTTGCGTTGTCAAAACCACGATGTAACCATACCGCGTTGTAATGGTTTCGTGGTAAAGGATGTTTCCCGTTTCACTACCACCATACACATACTTTTTTACCACTACATGTTTCTTTTTCTCGGTACACTTTCTCTTTGCTTCTTCCTCAACCGCAAAAGCTGGAAACAAACCTCCTGCCATGTTAGCGTATCTCCAACGCTTTACTCTGTCCTCATGATTTATTCCCCACAACCTTCCAGGCATAAACTCATGATTCTTTAATCCTCTGGATCTCTCTCGCTCATACATCTCATCTTCCCATTCCGTTAAAGCTTCAAACTGTGTCGGTCTAGGTTCTAACATTACCATTTTTTCTCTCAAGTTCCGTAGTACAGCTACATTAAATGAACCATTCTCAGGAAAAGCCAATGCTCCATCATTCTTTGTGTATTTTGTCCAATTTTCTAACCATATGCATGTATGATATCCATATTTCAGCATCATATGTGAAGCTGGTGATTTCGGCGGAGGAATTATTTGTCCCTCTCTAGTCACTACCTTTTTGTCTTTCTTAACCCCTTGACCGCGATCGGAATTCCGCTCGTGTGCTGGACATTCCGATCGCGGGTGGGGTCGTGACGAGCTCAGCTCGTCATGCGCACAGCGCTACCGCGCAGCATGACGAGCTGAGCTCGTCATGAGCACGGAAGGGGTTAAAGAAGTTCTTAACTTTCGACATCCATGACGTTTTCTCTTTTCCATACTCATAGTACGACATGATTCACAATCTTTTTCTCCTTAAACAATCCGCAATTCAACACTGTTCCCTATGCGTTATTTCAACCAATACTAGCGCGACTCACACCAACACTCCAATCACAAACTTCCACGTCACTAGGCTATTCAACCAATCCTTGCGCGACTCACACCAAAGCTCCAATTAGAGCGATTTCTGTCTACGGCGCACTGTCCAATCCCAGCGCGGCTTTTGTCTACGTCAGTCCTGCTCCTGTTCTCATGTGACTATCGCACTGTCCAATCCCAGCGCGACTCTTGTCTACGTCACTTTTACTCTTGACCCCTCCTTTACAAAATTTATCGGCAATTTCTTTTTCAACAATTCTTTGTTAGTTACAACATTTTATCCACATTTCCATTGTCTGATTCGCTAAACCGAAAAGATAGCTTTGACCATTCACACAAGAATTCTGTATTTTACAGTAGGCAGCGCTTACCTCTACCCTACCACAGAATTTTCAGTTTCGCCGATAAAGTAGCACTTCCCTCTTCCTTACCCTTCTTTCAAGCAATCAGTAAACCCGTTTCTCTGGGGATAAAACACATGTGGAGACTATACTGCTCCTGAGAATTAAGGCCAGAGTTTCACAAGGAAACCGATCACTATTTCACTTACACACCTTTTATACGCAAAATGTCCCTAATATAACACAACCTGTGTTATTACCAAAAATGAACTCAGACAGTGTAAAATTCCATGCGACTTCTCTTGCCACACGTGTTCGACTTCCTACTTCCCGGAAGCGTGAAAACTTACATATAACATAACGCGACTCAACAAAAAGTGTTAGACATAAACTTATCAATAATCTATAATCATAAATCAATAATCACCAAACTAATCTATAGAAACCATAACTCTGCTACCAAGAAATCTGATCCAGCGCTAACAATAAAAATAATTTCTCCTATTATGCTTTGGTCATCCAGGTGCAATTATTTCTCTAACACACACACTATATCCATATGACGGTGGGGCCCATAACACCGCATATACATTCACTTACTCATTTGTTCCCTGGATTTTCCTCCGAAATGAACCTAGGAGAAAAACGATTCACTGGAAGGAGACGGGATACCTCTTTTATAATGACATAATATTTCTCATTTGCTTTTAAGGTATTCCGCTCATTGGTCGATGGACCAACTAGTAGGAATCAGTTGATGGTGATTAAGACCAGCTCAATCACAATGAACTCTTTTATCATTTCATTATTAATCATTATGCTAAAGAAAATCACTGAGTCATTTGTTTAAAGAATAATAAAGTTTATATAAATTTTTGAATGCAGTAAATTGAGATTAATGTTATTATTCAGATCATTGCATTTATCATCAATATAAGAATAGTTTGAAATTGCATGGCACTTTTATTAGACGGAAAAATGAAGTTATCATAATAAGAACTCTATAGATCAATCTATCTATCTCTCTGGGGAAAGCCTAATAATTCTAATAAAATCTATCAAATAAAAGTTCTCCTAAAGCAGCATCTTTATACTCAACTGGAAAAGAAAAATAACAGCAGCAGCATCAGCTCGTCAGCATCAGCGACCGCAACTTCTCCCATCTACAGCATGTAACTCACGCAGCATCTAATTTCAGCAGCATCTCCCGCAGCATTCTAACAGCATACATACCCCTCCCACCAAGAGTAGGTCTTCTTATACCCTAATTCTAGCTTACAGCATAAAATGTTTCTTCTTACATGGCGCGATTCATTCTCATTGGTCAAAAACTCAGGTCCATATACATTCTAATCAAACTTCCTGGTCTCAACCAGTTCTGTGTGGAATGTCCATGCAAGCATCGTTTCCCACAGTTCATGCACTTGCTCATCCGTTTGGATCAGTCCAAATTGTATCTTTTTCTGTTACATTTTGTGTAATACAGTTCCGTCTATTGATTCAACCAGGCTTCTCACGCTTCTTGCTGATCATCTTGGCACACATCTGCTCAGAAGGGTCACAGCAGCCTTGACCATACTTTCATCTTAGCCTCTCGGCATCAGCGCGTGATCATCCCTTTTCCACAGCCTCTCTCCTCTATCACATGGTCTCATCCGCTCATGCGCACTCTAGTAACTCGCGGCCATTTTATATTTCTGCTCGGCAGGCCTAAGCGCACTATTTTCAAAGATAAACAAAATGTTATTAAAACAAAGAAATATAAACCCTTTCGTTTCCCTCCCGTCTTTCTACGTACCCCAATTAGGTATTACCTAGCAGAAGCAACATATAAAGCTGTCTCTTACTTACCATCGCTTTATTTTGCAACCACACGTTTTATTTAAAAGCACAAATCATGCATTTATTATTTAATTAGTACGCAAATATTATGTTATGTTAGAAACGTAAACAATTATAAGTCAATTAATTTGCACACTGAATTGCGTGTTACCATTAACCCTTTACATACATTGTTGGTTATTTACTTAAACGAACATGTTTATTAATATTGTATGAAAATATTAGGAGGTTAAAATTTTTACATTTACCCTGCTCCATCAACTGCCCCCAGCAATAACGGCTTGCGTGGCACCTAAGCAAAGGAACTAAGGACAGGGGATGCGTGGCTGCCACCTCTCCGCGCGGGTGCCACCTGCATAGAAACCGCAGCCCTCTGTAGCCTGCAAGAGCTTGGGAGGAAGGAGACACTACAACAGATATTACTCGTGAGAACACGGGGGGCTCACCAATCAAACGCTATGAAATACTCCAGACCATAGTGGCGACGCAATCCCCTGGCGCGAACGTTACAGAGCACCAGAACGAGCGACTACACTCTGAAAAGGGCAGAAATTCCCCGAGAGGACGCTGAGATCGGGCGAGCTGGCGGAGCGGAATCCTGAGTGCATACCCACTATAGACAGACGCTACAGGAGAAGAGCAAGCATGGGGAAAACGGATAATAAACAAGCTAAATTCACTTTTGAGAAGCGCTCTTCCAGGCTGCTAGACATTGACTCAACCCCAATGACGGTGGTGCCGGAAACACAGATGGAACCGGAACAAGAAGAAGACATCAAAAGCATGTTCCGGGAGGTAAAGGTCAGCCTCAGAGCAATAGATGCTAAATTGGACTCCCTGGCGCTGAGACTGGACCATGTCACAGAAAAAGTGGATAAACATGAAGCCAGAATCGACACCCTGGAAACCAGAGTCTCGGACTCAGACGACCGGCAAGTTGAGACACAAGAGCAACTACTTAGGATGAATAAAGTGCTAGACGTCATCAAGGCACGCAACGAAGACCTGGAGGCTAGGTCACGGAGAAATAATGTCCGCATAACGGGCATACCTGAGTCAACCAACATGGAAAAATTTGTAGAAGGACTCCTGAGGGACCTGTTTGACCACGACTTATTGCCGATGTTCCTGGTGGAGAGAGCGCACAGAACGCTGGGACCCAGACCTTCACCTGGTGCTCAACCTAGAACAATCCTAGCTCGCCTCCTCAACTATAGGGACAGAGACACCATACTGAGACTGGCCAGAGAGAAAGGAGACCTGAGGCACCAAGGAAATAGCGTTGCATTCTATCCGGATTTCACCCAAGCAGTACAAGCAGCGCGGCGAGAATTTATACCGGCAAAGAAACTGCTCCAAAAAGCTGGCACAAGATATGGAATGATGTACCCTGCGAAGCTAAGAGTGCACACTGGGGGAAAACCCATGTTATTCACCGAAGCCGGAGCGGCACTAAAGTTTGCCAAGCAGACGGCGAGAAAGCAACAAGGCAGAGACGCTGAGGCTGCGAGATCATCCGGAATTCAACTGAGTGACAATGACTAAAACCTGGCAGCTATAAGAACTGTCACTTGTTGGGGGGGCACTCCCAGTATAGAACACCGACTGAAGCTTCAGGTTTGATTTGATTTAAAATGTTAGATTGAGTAGGTTTAATGCTCGGCCACCCTGTCACTGGAGGGACGGGGCAGTACGCCGGCAACTCCATGCCCCTACGGGATGATTTCCACTGACCAAGCATCACCTAGGTCAAAACTCGTAAAGGGGGGGAGGTTCTGAGGAATACACAACCTGATTGGGGGGTTGGTGTGGGTGGGAGGGCGGGCAGGGGAAGTTCAAGTTATTTGTTGGCAAGTTCATTACACCATAGATCTGTCAGACAGCTTTTCCAAGGTGGAGAATGCAACATTCCATCTGGGCACAATAAGTCAATTCGCAGGTATGAACAACAAGACATGCGGGGAGCGGACGCCAGAGTCCAGTCGCCTCGACACTGGGATCCCGGGACATATATAGCGCCGTGGCGCCACATCTCTCAATGTCTAAGCTAACATGTACCACTTGGAACGTTCGTGGTCTTAATGACCATCGTAAAGCAAGACTAGTACAGGCATAGCTAACTAGATATATGTCCGATATATGTCTCCTACAGGAGACACATCTGAAAGATGATGCCCGAAGAAGATTGACCAACAGTCAGTCAGTCAGAAAACTTTATTCGGCAACTTAATGCCATAAAAGTGCACATATAAGACAAGGAAAATACATTTACATTTCATTTGCGTTTTCCTTAGGAGGATGCCTTATAATTAAAATGAAAATTGAACACCACATCCATAATAACAATCAGCGGCCGAGTTTCTAGAATACTTATGATGCAAATGCATCAGAGCCCTAATAAAGTGAAATGTGCATTTTAGTGCAAATACATCTTATAAAGTGCAAAATACAATATACAGATAGAAACAATGAAAAGATTAAGAGACCCTGGGAATAAGGCTCACAATTTAAAAAGAAATGACCTCTATACTATCATTCTAAAATACAATTAGAACAAATACATCATATAAAATGCAAAGGCAATATGCTAGAAGACAAAAATGATATCCGTACAGCGGGGCTTCATAAGAGCTAAAAAGGACAAAAATCCTAAGTATAAAAAAATCCTATAAAAATTAAGAAATTAAAAGACCAATTTTTTCTGTGTCTAATGGCTCCTGTTAGGAAGCTTGCAACCCCAAAACAAACCATAGGCGAGGATAACATTTGGAGGTACAGTAAAGCTGGCCTAACTTGGGTAAAGTGACAGTCTCTGATTAATGGCAATATGAACCTTTTTCGTAAAAGCACATAATAATCACAAAAAAAGATAAAATGAAGAGTATCTTGATCAGAGAAATTGTCACAAGGACAAGGTTTTAGAGATCCTGGTTTTGAAAACCTTGGGGAACCGCCAAAAGCCAGGGAATCATATGCAAACGAAATCTAGTTAAAACATATCGATGGAAGGAGTTGCTAACAATGTGAAGATACGGTTGAATTTGGTTATCCAAGGATAACATTATGTAACTTCTCACTGTAAATTTTGCCAACTCCTTCTCTTCTCTGAGTCCCTGGCGTTTGTACAGAAATTGATATTTTACCTTTCTGATTTCGGTTTCACCCAGGGAATTAAAGCTAGTAAATAACTCAGGTCTTCCTAACCATTTTACTGACTCCTTTATATATTTTAGCCACAAAATACTGTAACCTTTATCCAGTGCCAAACAGTCAGTGATTATTTTCTGATTCAGATTAATAGTAGGGTTAGCCCAAACTCTTAACCAGCGAAGGAGAGGAGCTACAGCAATTTGATCTGATATATATCCCACTCCCAGCTCTTCATGTAAAATGTAAGCGGGGGTGGAATGCGGAACAGCCAAGATCTTGCGTAAAAACTTATCTTCCTCACGCTGCATGTCCCTACCTTCCTTATACCCCCAAATATCACTGCCATAAGTTGCCATGGGGATACATTTCTCTTTATATATCTTCAACAGGGCGGGAATTGGTTTAATCCCTACTCTATTAGCGAAATTTAGTGTGGCCTTCGTTGCCCTAATGAGAGTGTTCTTTTTTTGTGTCAGTTGTGGGCACCACGTTCCCCTATCATCAAAAAGAACCCCCAGATAAGGGAAGGTCAGGACTCTCGTTAGTTCCACCCCTTTACAATAAAATTTACGTATTTTTTGGGGTTTTCCAGGGCCAATCGACATGGTATGAGATTTCTTAAAATTTGTAGAGAGGTCTAAGGAATCCATAAAAATGATAAAACTATCTAAAAGTGATTGAAGTCCCACTGCGGTTCTGGCTAATAAAACGGTGTCATCCGCATATAAAAGTGCCGGGACCATTACCTCACCAAATCTCGGGATGTCTTTGCAGCTAGCTTGTAAGAAATCTCCTAGCTTATTTATATATAATGTAAATAAGAGGGGGCCCAGGATACAACCCTGGCGCACCCCTCTTGTCACATCCCAAGATGTTGTCAAAACACCTGCACTATATCTCACTGCCGCCATATTATTCTCATGGATAGTATATAAGAAAGACACAAGTTCCGTTTCTAGTCCCATACCCTTTAAAATTGCCCATAATTTCGATCTGTTCACACAATCGAAAGCTTGTGTCAAATCCATGAATGCTAAGTATATTGGGCCTTTTTTTGCAACTGTATACTTATCACCAGGTATTAATTTAAACACTGGTCCAGAGTTCCCTTTCTTGGTCTAAAACCGTACTGTAGATCCGAAATTACATTACGTTGATCCAACCAAACTGTCAAACGGTTAAGAACAACCTTACCCAATATCTTTGCTGCTGCATCTAGCAGCGAAATTGGTCTATAACAAATGGGTTCGTCCCTGGCACCCTTTTTAAAAATGGGGACGATCACTCCCTTTCCCCAGGATGCTGGGTACCCATGTAAACATGCAGCGTTAAAAACATTGGTCAGGATATTAGCTTTGTAAAGGTCTGCTGGGACCCCGTCGGGGCCCGGGGCCTTTCCTCCAGATGTAGATATGATTGCTTTTTCGACCTCTTCAACACTACAGTGAAACGCCGTCCTTTTTTGCCCGGCTTCGCTATAATTTTTAGGTTCTTCTAGATTTGCGTCACTGAAGATTTGGCCGAAAGGTGAAACCCATTTTTCCGCCGGTATTACGCAATCAATATTAGAATTTGGGGTTTCAGAGAGAAAAGGGCTATTGACTACTGTCCAAAATTTAGAGCTATCTTTCAGGACACTCACTTGTTGTAGAGCGTCCCATGCCTGTTCCTTTAACTGTTTCTTTCTACTCTGAGTTGCAGTCTTGTAGGCCTTTCTTTTTTCCCTAATGTTCAGTTCAGATCTGGGAATCGCTTTTAGGGCCTGAACAAGTTCCATATGGGCCGTAGAACAGGCCCCTTCAAACCACCTTAAAACCTTCGGGCGATTCTTCCCACCTGCCACCGTAAGGTCAGATTGTATTTGTTTTGTCAACATTTCAAAGGCTGTTAAGATGTGACTACCCTGCATAATATGGTCTGAGCATACATCAATTTCATGGGCACAAGTTATATATAAATTGCTTAAAAACTGATCCGGAATTATGGTATCCCATTTTAACCTGCGTGCTTGATCTTTAGTAGAGATATCTTTATTTTTTAAACAGGTGGTGGGTTCTTCAATTGTAGTAACAAAAAGATATGGCAACAGTGAGGGGATTATGATCACTGAGGCCTTCCCAGATGACAATTAAATCCTCAGTAAATAAAAATAATGGAGCAGATACTAAAATATAATCAATAATACTTTGCCTTCCATTTCCTATATAAGTAGGTATTAGTGTCATACTAATATTTTGCTCTAGACAACATAAATTTTGGTCCGAAAGAATGCCTTTAAGTAAGCCACCCGAGGGTGTGTGTTCAAAATGGATAGACGAGGACATAAACTCCTCTTGGCCATAATTTATGAAACAGTTTAAATAACATTGATGAACATTAAAATCTCCCAGGATCAAAACATCATAATTCATTTGTCTGGACTCTTCATACGTTTCCAGAAACTCCCTTAAATCTTGTAGGTGTTCTACCTCATGCTCTCTATGAAAAGAATTATAAAAGTTTACCACCAATACCGAACTACGGTTCTTAAAAGACAATTCCACTGCCAACACATTTTACGATTTACATTCAACCAATCTTGTCCTACAGGGAAACTTCAGTGATAACATTATGAGCAAACCTCCTCTAGCTCTCCCCATATTCGATGGGGTCGCATATTTACAATATGAGACAAATCCATCTAAGTAAAAACAATCATTTGGTTCCCATGTTTCCTGTAGGGCAATGATATGATACATAGATAAAAACTTCTCCCAACTGGTATTCCCCCTTTTAGACCTAATTCCGGCTATATTCCACGAAAGAACCATTTTACGTGTCTCCGGGCTATCTATAGTGGGTGGAACAATTATCACACAGTTATTAGTTTTATCATCATGGGCCAGAGTTAGTGACATGGGGACTTTTAAAGTTACGTTTGTTAGGGGGCCGTCCTGCCTTGTATTGCTTTCTAACCCTAGTCAGTCATTCTCGTCCAAAGGATGTGGACTAGCTAGAGGTTGGAAGTGATTGCTCATTAATAATGTATTATCTGTGGGATCTTCCCTAATGGACCTACAAGGGTTCCGAGGTAATTGCCAATTCAATAGTCTAGGGTAGGGACACTGGGTAGGGGGGGTAAAAATGTTGTAAGGGGACTACTGTTATTAAGGAGTTGGGGCTGTTCTTATATGCCCCACCCGTTAGCATCTTAACCTTGTCCGGGTTCCGGAAGTTTACAACTATGCAGTCTCCTCCCCCAGATTTTTTTGTTTGCTGACCTATCCAACCCACCCTTCTGGCCATTATAACATCGCCCGCTATACTTGGGCCATTTACAACATTTTTAGTGCACCAATAGATAACTTTATGTATAAGGTCCTGGGTAGATTCCCTAGATTTTTCAACAAGGGGGGGAACGTCCAATAGAACTGCCACTAGTGGTGCAGATGCAGGAGGCAAATCGATTCTACACTGGGTCGGGACTTTTACTGTGTAATCCTGTTCACGAGAACATGAGGGCAAAGGAGCCCTCTCATTTCTTTGAGACATACACATCTGCTCTATCGCGGGGTTCTGAGCTACATGCCGCTGTCCCTCGTTCGAATTAGGATTTCTAGTTCCCCTTTTTACACCCTTGGGTCCTAAAGCAATCAAGACCGGGTCCTGTTGAGATGGGGTCGAGATCTGGGTCACATTTGCCTCCCCTCCCACCATAGGTTTTAAGACAGATGGGACCATGTTTTTAACATAGTTAGCGGACATATCATACACTAATTTCTCAACCAATTCAAGTTTGTGAATTACTGGAACTAGAAGGGCCTTTGTCATTGTCTCAAGTCTTATAAATAAAGTCTCCAAATGTTGTTCCAACTCCTCACCCTGCTGTGGAAGAATTTGTGTCCGGGTTTGTACACATGATAACCTTTTTGTAGCCTTATTACAGGTCACACGCTTTCACTTGGGTGGGGGTAGGTCTTGAGCCACTTCATTCTCTTCAACCGTAATGGTCACAGATTCTGGTATTGTACAGAGATCATTTGAAGTAGTTATTGAACATGAAGGCACACCTATCATGATGTCGTGTGATGCCCCCAATCCATCTGCAACATCTACAACATCGTTGTTATCTACGGGGTTTATTTGAATCCCATCCCCATCTCTAGTGCAAACCTGGGCACACTTCACTGCCTCAAGTGAGAGCCTTCTTTCTGTCAGTGCGATTTCTTGTGAAATAGCATGAGCAGCTTTTGTTAAAAAAGAATCTATTTTGCCATTCTTACGGCCCACCGTGGCCCCCCCTTGTGACGCAAGAGTTTTCCTTTTACCCATTACACACAATTATAAAAAATACGGGTGTTCCGGAAGCCCTTGGGTGCCCTATCGTCAAGGTCTTTGATTATCCCTACAGTTGACAGTAGAACAAGTCAATACGGTTTAGTACCTTAGTTTTAGCTACTTTCTCCGTCCTCTCAATATTTTCATTCCTTCCAGTGTAAGTTTCGGGACAAAAAGACAAACTGAATAATAACAGCCAAGGGAATTGGCCCAGCCCAGCCTCCTTCAGGCTCTGACGGGCGCAGCCAAATTCTATAAAGAATATTCCGAACTCCTGGCGCCGCAGCTCTTAGCTGTCTACAACGAAGCTGCGGAGTCGGGCATTTTGCCAGACTCCATGCGTGAGGCCATCATTATTACCATATTAAAGCCCGATAAAAACCCTGCACTCTGTGACTCCTATAGGCCACTCTCACTTATTAACCTAGATACAAAGATCTTCGCCAAGCTCTTAGCGGTTCGACTCCAGCCGCTGCTACCGCTGATAGTTCGACCGGACCAATCCGGTTTCATACCGGGGCGTTCCACTTCTCATAATTTGAGAACACTGTTCGCACTCATACACTACCTTGCCCCCCATGTGCCTGCGGTGGCAGCGCTATTAGATGCCACTAAGGCATTTGACTCCTTGGAGTGGGGGTTCTTATTCCCGCTCCTGCATCGACTTGGCATGAGCCTGCTATTCATTAAACAGATACAACTGCTCTATACCGGACCAACGGCGCGATTAAGGGTGAACGGACTGGTCTCCAACCCGATATCTATTACAAGAGGCACATGACAAGGATGCTCTTTGTCACCACTACTATTTGCAATAGCCACTGAGCCGCTGGCGGCCAGAATTAGGCAACACCACACGGACAAGGGTATTGGATTCACCACACGTGCACTTACTGTGTCAATGTACGCAGACGATATCACCATGTATATGGTAAACCCAAAGGACAATTTCTCGCCCATGACACGTGAGGTGGTGCGTTACGGGGGCTTGTGGAGGTAAATTGGGGTAAATCCGTAATAATTCCGCTGACATCCGGGACGCAGCCCTTTGATACTGAATACCCCATAGGTTGGGCAAGCGGGCCGATGCGATATCTGGGCATTTGGGTAAGCAACGACTTGCAAGAAATCTGGACGTGCAACTATGGAAAAGTAACGGACTGGATTGAGGACAGGGTGCGAAGGTGGAAGAATCTACCCCTATCTTTAATAGGCCGCATAGCAGTGGCCAAAATGGTCGTCCTGCCAAAACTGTTATATCTATTTGTAAATGTTCCCATCCCCCTCACGGCACAATTTTTCAAAAAAATCCGCTCCTTAACGAGAGAGCTGTTCTGGGCAGGGAGACAACCAAGGATATCTTGGGAAATCCTCACGCTACCGCAGGCGCAGGGCGGGCTGGCAGCCCCGGACTTCGCCCTATATGCCTACTGTGAGCAAGCACAGTTCCTGCACTATTGGACACACCCCACCCCGTTCCAGCCTCACGTTGCGATCGAATTAGACAGAGCTGCTCCCCTTCCGCTTAGGACCGCCATCTATAAACCCTTCAAACGCCCACGCAACGAGGTGGACCCTGTGGAGGCACTGCGGTGGGCATGGGGTGGGCTCTGCAAGCATGCCAACATAGACGTACTATATGCTCCCTCCATGCCCCTGGCGGATAACCCACTGATCCCACCACTAATGGACAACAAGATGCGTATGCGCGCTCAGCTACACTCAATACTAACCGGCCAGGACCTATATCCTGGGGATACCTTTCTCACACTACAGCAGATGTGCGAGCCCACGCCTCCATCGGTGCTAGATATGCTGCTCTATTATCAGGTACGAGCGGCCTGCAGACGCACCTTCGTGACATTTCCCGAGCCGCCCCCACAGTTGTCCACGTTAGAAAACATACTCACTGTAGAATCAGGCAGCAAACTGATCACACGACTCTACACTATCACACAACGAGATCACCCAATCACTGTACCGACATCTCGCACAGCGTGGGAGGCGGACCTGGGCGAGAGCCCTACGGAGGAGCAATGGGACTTCAGCTGCAGGCAGCTGGAGCAGATGACCCCAAACTACCGGCTTCGACTAATACATTTTAAATACATTCACCGACTATACAGGACTCCCCTGCAACTGCACAAGATGGGACTGCGCACGGATGACCACTGCTGGAAATGTGGGGCACCGCAAGCATCATTCATACACCTATCATGGCAGTGCAGGCACATAGCAACTTTCTGGACTAGAATATTACACTACATTGGCATCATAACGGGTCAAACATTGCCCTGCACACCACTAGTGGCGCTACTGGGTGTTATCCCTCACATACTGCCGAAGTTGAGGAAACTCCCGGCTATTTTACTACTGCTTGCAAAGAGACAGGTGGCAATACACTGGGGGTCTGCCCGCCCCCCCACAACGAAGGACTGGGTTCGGGAGGTGGCTTACTGTAAAACCCAGTTGACGGAATATTGGGAGCAGATGCCAGCGCGCTCCCGCCCCAGAGACATATGGGACCCATTTGTGAGATGGTTGGGCTCAGTGGATTTAGCTGAAACATAACCAAGGAAATCAAGGGCCTGATGGACCTGTACTAAACTGCGACACAAGAATCGGACGCCTGGTCCAAATGTAAATGAGAATGTGATGCAGGTGGGCTACCCCCTATTCTATCCATTGTGATGCACCGCTAGTAGGACATGTAATGTATTGTTGTATCATGCCGAAGTCAAACAAAGTGAATGTAGAAATGCTCATGATAAACCGAATCCGTTCCAGTTTTCCAAACTGAAATATGACAGATTGATTTGAAACGAAGAATTGTGTAAGCAATGCCACTGTTTGTAACCTTCTGCAAAATGCCAATAAAAAAAAAAAAGAAACTTTCATCTGACCTGTTATCTTTCAAATGTCCCATCTTTCACGTGCCACATCTCATCAATGAAAATAACTTTGACCAGTTGATGAGAGGTGAACCTACTCAATCAGGATTTAAACTATACATTTTCAAATATACAGTTTTAGGCATCATTGACATATCTTTTCATGGTTTTGATACCACACTCTTGAAAAAACAGTGGAAAAATGAACAAAAATACTAAATGGCTAGTTCCAACACAATACTTCAGAATTTAAAAGTGACTGAAAGTTTAATTTTATTTTTTGCCTTCGTAGGTGAAAGACACCAAAGTACTTGTAGCCACTGAACAGCCAAACATGCTTGGAAGGCTTAATGAAGCAAATACTCTCTTGGAAGACATCCAAAAAGGGCTCAATTTGTATTTGGAGAAGAAAAGATTGTTCTTTCCCAGGTACAGTGATCGATTGGTGGTATGCAAGTTTGAAATTCACCCATGCTGATTATTCTGAAGGATGTCCTGGATTATTACTTGGCATATATCTGCAGGAAAGATGAAAGGGGGGATATAATGGGATTACATACTCATTGCTTGTTAATCTTAATATTCAATTGGCTCGGCAACTGGCGATTATGCGCCTATCGGGATTACGAGTGAAGCAATAACGCCACGGAACCGGATTTTCCCCTGGAGACTCCTGCTGCTCAAAACAGCTGAAATAACCAGCAGTGGCGGCCTCTGAATGGGGGTGGTGGGCGGGGTGGGTGGGTTAAAAGAAAAAAAAACTAACCTTCTCCGACCCCGCAGCATGTCTCTCTCATCGTCCTCGCTCTTCTGCAGCCCTGGAAGCACCCAGGCTCCAGACTCTGCCAGCCAATCACGACGCTGCAGGAGCAGCATCCTGATTGGTCCAAGCGTCCCATTTGGACGCTCATGTAGTGCCTGGGGAGGCTGGGCATGTTCTCGATGGGGCTGTGCAACACAGCCCAATGGAGAACATGCCAAGTGCGCATGGCGGTTTGGCCGGCCCGAGAGGGCCGGTCAAAGCGTCATTGCGCACTTAGGAGTGGGCAAACCACTCATGCTCCCTCTGATGCGGGGAGCGCAGACTCGCCCCGCCCGCCCTGGCTGGAGTCTGAAGAAAAATAAAATGATAATAACTGCTTGTTATTATCATTTTATTTTTCTTTCGCGGGGGGCGAAGCTCCTCTGCCTTAGTGGAGGAGCCGCCACTGGAAATAATCAGGGGAAACAGATATGTTTAATCCCATTATAGTTAAATATCTTTAAAGGTTACTTTCCCTGATTAATTGTAGAAATTTCCGCATGAGTACCATATTCGCACCCTATCTTTTTTACTCTGGTGCATGTCCTAATGTAAAAGGCTCTGATAAATTCAACAGGTATGGATTTTGAAAAATAATTATTAAGGATTACAGTTTAAAAGAGGATCATAAAGAGGATCAAAAAACATGTTTTTTGTACATGTTGTGAAGTACGAAGTAAAAAAGGTAAAAATTGTGGAAGGGTGGAAATACCTTTCGTGAACACTGTTATTTTATATATATATATCTGTTCTAGCTACAGTGGAGGCACATGTGCTAGAGACATTTCCCAAATCATCTAGACTGATATAATAATACAACCTTTCACCTGCCTGACATAGAGACAGGATGCATGTAATCAAGGGTGAAATTGGGAACCACCTACCAGGACCTGTGTATCATGATTAGGTCAGGGCAAAATGTCTGTTATGTTGGGGTAATCTTGTGTAATTTCGATAGATTTCCTTACGCATGTTATGCTAAATTCCCAAAATTAAGCTACGCCGCATAATTAAGCACTGTCTATAGGAAAAATGTAGAGCCAATGCTTGAGAATAACACTAACTACGAGAACGTGGACGGCGATTGTGTTTTTCCACAATGGACGCAAGGATGCATTCCACGCAAAAATATAGAACCAAATGCAGGCTTTGCATTATACACAATTGAAACTAATTCCGCTTCATTTTTCCCAAAAATGTGTGTAATTATGCAAAAGCAAATTAGTTGAATTTTGCACCCCCTTAATTATGATCTGGCGGGAAAGGGATGAAAGCCATGGTTCTGCAGATCTTACCTATCTCAAGGAGATATGTTTTATTGATATTTGCTTAAAGAAGAGTCCAGAATTTAAAATCAGTATTTCAGATGTAATAGTGCACCAGTGTCATTAAAAGGCTTTACTATAGCAGTACTCATGTACTGGAGTCAATTCCTGGATGCACCTATGATACAGTACCATAAGCTAGCTTAGTGTCTCTAGAATTAAGTTTGTGCAGTGTTGTGGGTAAATGTCCCTAGAGTGTAAAACTGTGTTGTGTGGTGTGTTGTTGTCCAGGTGATATAGTTTAGTGTTAAGGTTAGTGACCATAAAATGTAGTGTGGTAGATTACTGTCCCTAGGATGCAGTACAGAGTGGTTAATATAGGTACCTTTAGTCCCTACAGTGGGTTGGTGTCCACAGACTGTTATGTTAAAGGTTAGTGAGTGTACGATGTAATGTTTTGGCTTAGTGTCTCTACATTGCAGTGCAGTGTGGTTTGTTATTGTCCCACGGGTGCACTGTTGTGGGTTAATGTCATAGGAGGCAATAAAGTTTGCTGGTTAGCATCCTTGTAATGGAGTGCATTGTAGTGCGTTAACATTGTGGTGTGTTAGCATAGCTAATGGTAGCACAGCCATGATGGCTTACATTGTGGTGGATAATGTCCCTAGGATGCAGTGGAATTCAGCAGTTAGGCATTCATATGAGTCAGTGCTGTGAAGTGTGTTAGTTCCCTTAGGTCTCAGTGCAGCGTTGCGGCTCAGTGTATCTAGGTTGCAGGGCGATGTGGTGTGTTAACCTCCCTTGGGTGCACTGAGGTGGGTTTGTGTCCTTAGTATACAGAGCAGTAAGGTCCTCAGATCTAGAGCTCTGCTGTGGCTAAGTGCACTTGGAGACATGAATGGGATTTACTGCAGTGTGGTTTCCTTAGGCTGCAGTGCTATAGGTTAGTGGGCTTGGTGATGCAATGCAGGGGGTCGGTCTACAAGTGTCACTAGGAAGCAGTATAATGTTGGGAGTTGAGTTCCTCAAATGGAGAACCCTAGACCAACTCTCTCTTACAATCATGTGCTTAAGCATTTACATAGCACTCTTTTAGTTATACATGCATTAAACTAGCAGATAAAATTAAATCTCTCTTCAACCAAACCTAACAAAAAAAAACAATCAGAATCCTGCACCTACACTTTCTTGGAGTCATTCTGCACATAGAGGTGCAGAAAATCAATTTTGTATTAAATGCATTACACTGGAAGCGAGGGATAAAGCTTTTATCACCACGCCTAAAATCCGTGCCCTAACAAACCCCTACGTAGACTATGTACTCTCTTTAGGCAGAATGAGAATTCATTTAAATTTTACCAACGTTGTCATTTTTGTCACAGTACTAATGTCAAACATGGCTGAATCTTCACTCATGCTAGACTCTTAAGCCTAGTTAGTTTGCAAATAAAGAACAAATAACTCCAGATTTCTTTTTTAAACCAGTATAGGGGTGCTTGTATACATTATTTGTTTTCAAACAAAACTCTTTCTGGTTATTTATTCATTCTACCAACAAAAATAGTTCAAGGGTAACAGCTTGTTGAGGGGTTTCAAACAGATGGGTGAAAAACACATCTCCATTGATTTCTGTATGAACTATTTGAGGTACGATTTGAAAAACCGATAACAATAGCAAATTTGTGCTTAATTTGTAATTGCAAGTGCCCAAACTTTTTCGTAACAGCCTGTGAACTGTGTAGCTCATTGCGGGGGCTACCGAATACCAAGGCTGCCTAGTCTTGATTGCACCCCATGTCTCTTTCTTTCATCACCCTACACTTAGTATCTCTATCACACTCTTGCTGGTTCTTTTTTGTACCTAATTCTCCTCTTTTGTTTCTATATTTTTTCCTCCTTTCATTCTATCTCTTCAGCTC
This sequence comes from Calotriton arnoldi, assembly GCA_963921515.1. NCBI lineage: Eukaryota > Metazoa > Chordata > Amphibia > Caudata > Salamandridae > Calotriton > Calotriton arnoldi. Next base: position 66,084 of record CAWUFW010009110.1, read on the forward strand.
AGTGAAAGTTTGATCATGAAAAATAAGTCCTGGTGTCCAAAAATGAGTGGAGGTGTCCACCACCTTCAACCATCGGCACAAATTATGCACTGCAACAAAGCATGTAAACATTCACTTCAGAAACACATTCAATGATCACACTGGAGTAATAGATGGTAGATGTACGAGATAGAGCTGTGTTTTAAAAACCTGGGAGGATTTACTCAGTTTAATTGCTGTAACAAAACCTGTGGCAAGTCAGCACCTTTCTTACATTGATACCATTCTCATTCCCATTCACTTGTCTTTTCTTCATCCCACTTTCTTTTAACCTGGGAAATGTGGTTAGTTTTTTTTTTTTTAAATGGTAAAATGCAGAGGATCCAAATTCATAGCATTCGATAACATGGTTGAATTCGGATTATAAGAAAAATATGAAATTGTTGGCAATTAGATCTAATGGGATAGCCTCTAAGATGATACATCATGATCAGAACGGTTTTATTGCTGGGTGTCAGTAAGGAACATTTGTTAGGAGAATCGCTTGATTATTTATCCATAATTCAAGTCCTTACTGCGATTGTTTCCTGGATGGCAAGAAGGCCTTTGACCTTGTGGCCTGGGAGACTCTTTTTAGTGCACTAGAGAGATTTAAAATACTCTCCCAGATCACAAGGTTTGTACAGAAAATGTATGAGAACACAGAGGCAGAAATATTTATTAATGTGTCAGAGATGGGAATGGGAATGGTAAAGGTGCGACGGGGAACCAGACCGGGTTGTCCCCTAACCCCTGACCTTTTCGTCTTTTTTATTAAACCTTTGGCAATCGCAATACAAAAAGATGCTGAGAACTGACCTCCTGTACCGTAGCTGGATAAGATAAAGCTCTATGCTGATGCTATAATGCTACTATTAGATACTAGGAAGATTACGCAGGAAAGATGTTTTGAGCTCTTTACTATGTTTCAAAGGTTAGGAGGCTATCAATAAAATGAAAACTGAAGTCATCCTGTGCAATAGTGTGGCAGATATTCTGTTTCCAGGGCTTCATGGCTGTATTCATAATCATTTAATCAATCAAGGGAGAGAGAAGCTGAGATCCATTTGGCTTCCAAATGATAGACAGTTCATCAAAGGAGAATGGATCACTTGTCCTGTTTTTACCAGGGTCTAGGGTTCTAACCGTCTAAAAAACCCTCATTCACGTGATAGTCGTAGGAGCGGTATATCTTGGTTGTCCACTTCGATAGTTACGTGAAAAGCATTATCATAGGGTCTTAGTCATGCTTTCCTCCACCTGGAGGGAGACCAACTGGTTTTCACAGTAGTGATCAGAAATGGTGAGGGTGAAAGTGAAGTGAGTTTAAAATTACCTCCATCCCTCTAATTAGATTTTATTCTGTTGGGGATGGGGCAAGGTTAAAAACGAAGGTGGTGCGTAAATAGAAGGGCTACTATTCTATAGCACCTGCTTGAGAAACGTGAGTGGTTGACATGTTTCAGCCCCTTCGGTGCCCAGTCGGGTCGTAGGGCTTCCTTCAGGACCAAAAGGTGGCACGTACCTATTGTGTAACGTGCGAGGGGAAGTAGTGCACTTACCCTTCTTCTCAGTGCATCTATTAGTACACTGGCTGGTTATGGGTCAATGGTACGTATAACTAGAAAAATAGAAAAAGACCGTAAATACAGAATACAATATTGAATGCTACATGTGTTGATCTGTTGTGATCACATTCTGTCAGTGGTGATGCTAATCGTGGATGATTCTTACTGCTATACTCCAGGAGAGCGTGAGGAAATTAATGAGAAACACACAAATGAAGTCATAATTAAAGTGGCCGAGAACACAGGGTAATAGATACACTGCTTGAAGTATTCATTTAAAAAATTCATTAAAAATATACAAGTAATCACTTAGTGTGCCATGCTGGACTGTTAGATGGAGATTCAGTAACTCATGTAGCCATATGTAGTTAACTCTCATTGCTGTCTCCAAATGCAGTAAACCTCACACGCAGTCACAGGAATATAAAGACCTATAGCGGCATAAATGAGGCAGGGTATGGATAGGAGCATTAGCGCAGTAAATTCTAGGTCTGTTAAGTATAAAGCGGCTGTGAAGCAGTTAATTGTGATTAGCGCGGTGCGTTGCCTGGGACGTTCGTGAGTCCTCTATGATAGAGTAGACCTCGTTGTGGTGGGGAGGTAGATGAGCTTTATTCGTGAGATGTAGTGTTTACTAAAGCTTATCTGGCCCATGTGAATCGTTGACTGCAAAAAGCGAGTGTAGCTCTGGCCGGGTAGGCGTACATTTCTCTTTAAAGTAATAATGGTGATAATGCTAAATTAAATTCGGCCAACTTTTGTGAAGCGCGATCTCGGCAAGTGAAACGCGTGCGCGGCGCATAGCTGGCTTTGGCAGATTTACCTTGAATTGAAGGCCTAGTAGGCTCCATCGGGGGATGAGCGGAGATGACTTACTCGTACTGTATGCAAGAGAGGAACAAAAATGCGGGATGGTTACGGCGAAGAGGCGCGCTGGGATGTGCGCAGTCCTCTTGCTGTGGAAGTCATACCTCTGAGAAGTCTTCCCTGCAGCTTGTGCTCGCTCCGTCTGCTGTGCCCCGGTGACGCGGGCCGGTAGCGGATGCTATAAATAGAAAGAACTGCATATGGGCATAGTAGAGAGACTATGTCTTTGTTAAAGGTGATTCTTCGTCGGGAATTACGAATTGGAAATCATCATTGTAATAAAGTAGTAAATTGTCGTCACATGAATTAAAAAGCACCATCGGCCTTTTATGAAGTAGTTAGAACCTGGCATCACATAAGTGCTTTAGAACTCTGGGCAGTGTAGAGTGACTATGGGCCATATGTATCAAAATGTCCTTTTGCGATTCTCAAATAGCGATTTTTTGAGAATCGCTATTTGAGAATCGCAAAACGCTATGTATGTAGGATTTGCAATAAATTTTGCGAATCCTTCATATTCCTTAATTGCGAATCGCAAATTGCGATTCGCAATTAAGGAATACCTCCCCATTCATTCCTATGGGCCTAGAGGCCCATAGGAATGAATGGGAAGACATTCTCAATTTGCGATTAGCAATTAGAGAATCGCAAATTGAAAATGCAATTTCAAGGGTGCCAGGGTGTCAAAAGGACACCCTGTTGCACCCTGAAATGTGCATGTGTGCACATGTGGCACACATGCGTGCCCTAAGGGCATGTATGTGCGCCACATGGCACTTTAAAAAATGCAAAATAGTGCATTTTTAAGTGAAATCATAGATTACCACCAACTTGAAGTTGGTGGTAATTTGCGATTCCTTAAGCCCAAATCGCACTTTCTTTTGTGCTTCTTACATTGCATCTTACGTTTCAGTGTGATACATTGCACACTGCTAATTTGCGATCGCAAACGCCGAAATTCTGCGAATTTCGGCGTTTGCGATCGCAAATTGGCTTCATACATATGGCCCTATGTCTTTGTGAATGGGGATTCTTCGTCGAGAATAACGAAATGTAATATAGGTTTTCTCAATGTGCATGTTTTATCCTCACCTCTCACCAGTGAGGATAAAACACGCACATTGAGAAAACCTATATATAACAATGGCAGACAACCCTGGACTTAGCTACACAGATGAAGAAATCAACGCAATCCTATCCGGACCATCAATACTACAAGAAAGTGAGCTCAACCAAACTCTGGCCCAGACTAGTGACTGGGATGAACTCACAGAAACTAAAAAGGAACAAGTTAAAACAGCTATTCACGGCCTAATCATGACCGAATATCTGCGCACCAATGCAGCTCCCAAAGGTCTGTGGGTCCACAATGCCCCCAGGATCTTTTTACAGGACATCCTCTTTCAAAAAGACTGGTCAGCCATTTCTTGGAAATGCACAAGAGACTATTTAGTCCTCATCATAAACACAGCTGCCAGACTTTCAGAAGCCCTGAATGTCAAGATACAGGTCAGTGAGGCTAAACTAAAAACAACTGTCCACATTTCTGTCTACAAGAAAAGGCTCGAAGAGATTAACAAAGAAATGAATGAACCCAAAGAATATATAACACAAAACAAAATACAGAAACTAGGAAAGGACTTGAAACGCTTCTCCCTAGAAAATATACAACCATACACAAGAGAGGATTACTCTGCATCTGATCAACAAAGCGACAATGAGTCATCTGGAGGAAATTCTTCGGACAATACCGACTGGAGTGGTGATGAGGCACCATACCAACGGCGTAACAGAGGACAACACAGACGCCCTGCACGCAGATGGCAAAATCAATGGAGAACACCTCAATTTGGGGAACATCTACAACCACTGTTCCAACCGTACGCACCGAGTTTCCCAGGATGGATGAACCCATACATGCAAGGCCCGTCCCCAATGGGACCACATCAAGCAAACAGGCCTCCTTTTTTAGGGAGAGGCCCCAACAATCGACGGGGAAGAAGGAAAGGAGTGACCTGGACAGAACAGGACCGTCAAGTCCTCACCCGCAGCATGTCCAAAGAGAGACCGGGGCCCAGCACAACAACTCGCTAATTGTGAACCTGACGGACTGGACGTTAACAGAAGATCAACAAGAAGTCTTGAACAAAGGCGTAGGTTTTGTCGAAAAATCAAACTGAAAGCTTTCTTTAAAGATAAAGAAAACAATGCCATGAAGAGTGACACCAACTTACGCAATAAATCCACCTTTTGCCCACTAACTCATTTAGTTCTGGTGGAAATACAAGCCTTTGAACAGGCCCTGTTCAACGAAGTGGAAAACTTAAAACAATCGACCAAGAAGCCCTTCACAAACATCACAAAGCGAGAACGCTTAGCACTTGAGGAACTGCAGAAACAAGAAGACTTAATAATAAAACCAGCAGACAAAGGAGGGGGGATTGTCCTCTTAACAAAGGACAACTATGATAAACAATGCACAGATCTTCTGTCTGACACGAAATTCTACGAAATCCTGAATACTGACCCAACATCAAGACCACAACGAACCATCGAACTAATGGTGGATGAAGCTGAAGTGAACCTTTGGATATCCAAAAATGAAGCAGACTTTCTGAAGACCAAATCTCCCAGTACGCCATACTTCTACTCACAACCCAAAATACACAAGAACAGAACACCGCCACCAGGTCGACCAATAGTCTCCGACATTGGCTCAATACTTGAGCCACTATCCCAATTTGCTCACCACTATTTAAGACCGTTGGTCCAAGAGACCCCAACAGACCTGAAAGACACTTGAGACCTACTCAACCATCTGCAAGGTCTGACATTCCAAGAAGAATTGATGTGCCTAGTAGGACTTGACGTGGAAAGTTTGTATACAAGCTTGCCACAACAGAGGACCCTACAGACTATTGAAGACATCTTATTCTCACAACAGTGGGAGCATAACACCCCTAGACACTTTGTACTGGAATGCTGCCGTCTAGCTCTCACTGAGAATTTTTTCAAATACAACGGACCACTGTTCCTACAAACTCACGGAACTTCGATGGGGAGCACATTCGCCCCCAGCATAGCAGGATTGTGTCAGCAATTTTGAGAACATACACATTCTCAACGATACGAACCCATACAGAACCAAAATACTTTTCTGGAAACGTTATATTGACGATATCATCATGATCTGGAACGACACCCCAGACAGCCTACCGGAATTCCATAGCTGGATTAACACCAGAGATGATTTTCTCAAATTTACATACACAGCTGACAGTAACAAACTGGATTTCCTGGACATCACAATATACATAGAAAATGACACCATAAATACAAAAACATTCTATAAACCGACTGCAAAGAACAGCCTCCTCTCATTCAATAGCTTTCACCCACGCCCCCTAAGGAAAAATCTTCCGTACAGTCAATTTTTACAGATTAGGCGAAACTGCAGCAAGATACAGGACTACAAAATACAAGCCAAAGACCTGAGCCTGAAACTAAAAGCGAGAAATTACCCAGAGAGAGTAATATGGAAATGCCAAAAAAGAGCAAGATATCAACAGCGATAAAATCTCCTAGAGACCACCATAAAAGAACAAAATGAAGAGATACTCACCTGTGTAACAACATACAACACAGCCTCCAGCACAGTGAAAAAGATCGTAAACAGGAATTGGCGCATTCTAACGTCTGGAGCCCTAAAATGGTCAAAGCCAAGGAATATCCACGATCTACTTGTACACACAAGACCACCGCCTACAAAAATAAGAACAGAATCTATAAGAGATACCTGGAACCTTGCACCCATAACAGACCACTACTCCTGCGGGTCCTGCTCAGTCTGCAAATTAACCAGAGTGACAAAGACTCTACAACTCACACCTAACTCACCAAATGGACCTTACGATATCATACAAATTGTAGCACTACCCATGTAATCTACATGATTACCTGTCCATGCAACCTCAAATATATAGGCATGACCTGTCGGAAAATCAAACAAAGAATCGGAGAACATAAGAGCAACATCAAATGCAAAAAAACTACCACAAAAATGAGCACCCATTTCATCAATGTGAAACATACGGCCGAAGAAATCAAATGGGTCGTCCTCGAGACACTTACCACGCAAAATAACAATGCAGAACGGATTCTTTTTGAAAAAGAACAACGGTGGGTGCACCGTCTTAAGACCCATGAAGTAGGGTTGAATGACAACATACCCTGGCACACCTTCGCACACTGAGAATGGATGCCATTGCAACCCTGAAAGAAATACAGATTGCAATCTGGATTAGTGGTCACTTCTGGACAAAGCATTAACTACTGAGGTAGTCTGATAACCATCAATAACTGTACCTAAACCTGTTTGGTAACACCCAGGCCTCAGCTTACCCCTCTAATACACTTGACCACTATTTGAACGGGCTCCCGAGCGCGTGCAGACTTCCAGCTATAAGATAATGGGATACCAATTTTTTAAAATTAGACCTTTTTTAAAATTAGACCTTTCTTAATTGATGTTGTAACCATTATCAAAGTTGATACCTCCATATCTTTGTCCTCACTAAACGAACTCTAGAGCACTTATTTGATGCCGGGTTCCAACTACCTAAAAAAAAAGGCCGATGGTACTTTTTAATTCATGCAACTACAATTTACTTTATTACAATGAAGAATTCCATTTCGTTATTCTCGACGAAGAATCCCCATTCGCAAAGACTCTGGGGTCGATTCCGATCCCGGTCGGAGGCGCACCTAACACCATTCGCCCGGCAAAAAGACCAGGCGAATGCGTGTTTCCCGACCGATTCGTACATACGTCCGAACGAGCTAGTACGATGCGCATAACAGCCCAGATCCCGACCCAGTCGCACTCACCCAATCCAGCTCCTGTTCTCCGACCGATGCGGATCCGGAAACGCTGAATCGAATCGCACGGAAGCCAAAATACAGCCCCGTCCGGCCGGACTAGTACGATGCGCCTTCCGTACGCGCCGAACCCGTCGCTACGCACGGCACGTCAAAGCATCCGGGAGAGGCGCACATAAGCTCCGATTCGCGCCACAAGACGATCCACGGCTACGAGACGAACACGCCAGCCACGAGGTCGAGGCGAAGCAACGACAAAGACGAACGAGACGAACCAACCATGAATCCCATCGCGCCGATCCTACGAATACTCTACATCTATTACCGGAACTGGTACGGACGCGTACGGCGCAGAAGGTAAGTCAGACACCCACCACACAAACAAACCACACGTACCCGACATATAAGACACACACATAGGGATGCAGAAATTACTTACACCAGCAACAGCAGCACCATAGGGGTGGGATGGCTATCACCAATGCCACATACACACATAGGGGCCTGGATGTCAACCACTAATACCACCCCTACCCAGGGGGTGCTAGATGCCTACCACTACTACCACCCCTACCCATGGGGGGCTGGATGCCTACCACTACTACTACCCCTACTCAGGGGGGGCTGGATGCCTGTCACTACTACCACCCCTACTCAGGGGGGGCTGGATGCCTGTCACTACTACTACCCCTACCCATGGGGGGCTGGATGCCTACCACTACTACCACCCCTACTAATGGGGGCTGGATGCCTACCACTACCACCACCCCTACCCATGGGGGCTGGATGCCTACCACTACTACCACCCCTACTCAGGGGTGCTAGATGCCTACCACTACCACCACCCCTACCCATGGGGGGCTGGATGCCTACCACTACTACCACCCCTACTAAGGGGGTGCCAGATGCCTACCACTACCACCACCCCTACCCATGGGGGGCTGGATGCCTACCACTACTACCACCCCTACTCAGGGGGTGCTTGATGCCTACCACTACTACCACCCCTACTCAGGGGGTGCTAGATGCCTACCACTACTACCACCCCTACTCAGGGGGGGCTGGATGCCTGTCACTACTACCACCCCTACTCAGGGGGTGCTAGATGCCTACCACTACTACCACCCCTACTCAGGGGGTGCTAGATGACTACCACTACTACCACCCCTACTCAGGGGGTGCTAGATGACTACCACTACCACCACCCCTACTAATGGGGTGCTAGATGCCTACCACTACTACCACCCCTACTCAGGGGGGGCTGGATGCCTGTCACTACTACCACCCCTACTCAGGGGGTGCTAGATGCCTACCACTACTACCACCCCTACTCAGGGGGTGCTAGATGACTACCACTACCACCACCCCTACTAATGGGGTGCTAGATGCCTACCACTACTACCACCCCTACTCAGGGGGTGCTAGATGCCTACCACTACCACCACCCCTACCCATGGGGGGCTGGATGCCTACCACTACTACCACCCCTACTCAGGGGGTGCTACATGCCTACCACTACTACCACCCCTACTCAGGGGGTGCTAGATGCCTACCACTACTACCACCCCTACTCGGGGTGCTAGATGCCTACCACTACTACCACTCCTACTCAGGGGGTGCTAGATGCCTACCACTACCACCACCCCTACTAATGGGGGGCTGGATGCCTACCACTACTACCACCCCTACTCAGGGGGTGCTAGATGCCTACCACTACTACCGCCCCTACTCAGGGGGTGCTAGATGCCTACCACTACTACCACCCCTACTCAGGGGGTGCTGGATGCCTGTCACTACTACCACCCCTACTCAGGGGGTGCTATATGCCTACCACTACTACCACCCCTACTCAGGGGGGGCTGGATGCCTACCACTACTACCACCCCTACCCATGGGGGGCTGGATGCCTACCATGACTACCACCCCTACTAATGGGGGGCTGGATGCCTACCACTACCACCACCCCTACCCATGGGGGGCTGGATGCCTACCACTACTACCACCCCTACCCATGGGGGCTGGATGCCTACCACTACTACCACCCCTACTAATGGGGGCTAGATGCCTACCACTACCACCACCCCTACCCATGGGGGGCTGGATGCCTACCACTACTACCACCCCTACCCATGGGGGCTGGATGCCTACCACTACTACCACCCCTACTAATGGGGGCTGGATGCCTACCACTACCACCACCCCTACCCATGGGGGGCTGGATGCCTACCACTACTACCACCCCTACCCATGGGGGGCTGGATGCCTACCACTACTACCACCCCTACCCATGGGGGGCTGGATGCCTACCACTACTACCACCCCTACTCAGGGGGTGCTAGATGCCTACCACTACCACCACCACCACCCCTACCCATGGGGGGCTGGATGCCTACCACTACTACCACCCCTACTCAGGGGGTGCTAGATGCCTCCCACTACTACCACCCCTACTCAGGGGGTGCTAGATGCCTACCACTACTACCACCCCTACTCAGGGGGGGCTGGATGCCTGTCACTACTACCACCCCTACTCAGGGGGTGCTAGATGCCTACCACTACTACCACCCCTACTCAGGGGGTGCTAGATGCCTACCACTACCACCACCCCTACTAATGGGGGGCTGGATGCCTACCACTACTACCACCCCTACTCAGGGGGTGCTAGATGCCTACCACTACTACCACCCCTACTCAGGGGGGGCTGGATGCCTGTCACTACTACCACCCCTACTCAGGGGGTGCTAGATGCCTACCACTACTACCACCCCTACTCAGGGGGGGCTGGATGCCTACCACTACTACCACCCCTACCCATGGGGGACTGGATGCCTACCACTACTACCACCCCTACTAATGGGGGGCTGGATGCCTACCACTACCACCACCCCTACCCATGGGGGACTGGATGCCTACCACTACTACCACCCCTACTAATGGGGGGCTGGATGCCTACCACTACCACCACCCCTACCCATGGGGGCTGGATGCCTACCACTACTACCACCCCTACCCATGGGGGCTGGATGCCTACCACTACTACCACCCCTACCCATGGGGGGCTGGATGCCTACCACTACCACCACCCCTACCCATGGGGGCTGGATGCCTACCACTACTACCACCCCTACCCATGGGGGCTGGATGCCTACCACTACTACCACCCCTACTAATGGGGGGCTGGATGCCTACCACTACCACCACCCCTACCCATGGGGGCTGCATGCCTACCACTACTACCACCCCTACCCATGGGGGCTGGATGCCTACCACTACTACCACCCCTACTCAGGGGGTGCCAGATGCCTACCACTACCACCACCTCTACCCATGGGGGACTGGATGCCTACCACTACTACCACCCCTACTCAGGGGGTGCTAGATGCCTACCACTACTACCACCCCTACTCAGGGGGTGCTAGATGCCTACCACTACTACCACCCCTACTCAGGGGGGGCTGGATGCCTGTCACTACTACCACCCCTACTCAGGGGGTGCTAGATGCCTACCACTACTACCACCCCTACTCAGGGGTGCTAGATGCCTACCACTACCACCACCCCTACTAATGGGGGCTGGATGCCTACCACTACTACCACCCCTTCTCAGGGGGTGCTAGATGCCTACCACTACTACCACCCCTACTCAGGGGGTGCTAGATGCCTACCACTACTACCACCCCTACTCAGGGGGGCTGGATGCCTGTCACTACTACCACCCCTACTCAGGGGGTGCTAGATGCCTACCACTACTACCACCCCTACTCAGGGGGTGCTAGATGCCTACCACTACTACCACCCCTACTCAGGGGGGGCTGGATGCCTGTCACTACTACCACCCCTACTCAGGGGGGGCTGGATGCCTGTCACTACTACCACCCCTACCCATGGGGGGCTGGATGTCTACCACTACTACCACCCCTACCCATGGGGGGCTGGATGCCTACCACTAACACCACCCCCACTCATAGGATGGGCGATGCATGACACAACCAGCACACTACAACCTAAGGAATGCAAGAAAAGACATCCCCCAACACCATGACAAGCGTGTGTAGACTGTGTCAAATGCCTACAACACTGAACATGACTTTGAACATACAATGTGACCCCCTATCACATGTGTCACACATAAATGTGTGTGGCCTCCACAATGCAAGCAGACCATGACCACTGTGGCAATGGGGTCCAACCCCCATCATCACAGTGACAAAAATGTAAGTGTGGGGTCCATAGCTGAAGCACATTTTGAACATTGTGGCAATGGGGTCTAGCCCCCATCATCACAGTGACCAAAATGTAAGTGTGGGGTCCATAGCTGAAGCACATTTTGAACATTGTGGCAATGGGGTCTAGCCCCCATCATCACAGTGACCAAAATGTAAGTGTGGGGTCCATAGCTGAAGCACATCTTGAACATTGTGGTAATGGGGTCCAAACACCCATCATCACAGTGACTATAAGGTAAGTGTGGCCATGGAAAAAGCTGCAACTGCCAAACAGCATGGCTGAATCCTGGTCACAGAACAACAAACACATCAGTGGCAAAGTAGTGTTCGTGTCCCATAGCAAGATATATTGGGTTCATCAATAACACAATGACAGAAGTGACCATCATAATGCAGAACACATATCTGCTCCAATGGGCACACAAATGTAGACATCCTGTGGAGACTGTAGATGTGAGGTGAACAGATACCATACCATGGCAGCAATGGGACACACAAACCATGATCATCGTGCTGACTGATGACCTAGGAGTCCCAGGGACAGCAGGTCAAACCCACCAAACAACATACAGCCAATGGCACACTAAAGTCATGCCAATGCAGTGGTGCAGATGCACACACAACAGGCAGCCCCACACTGCACATCAAACACAACAGGTGAGGGGGGTGCCAGTGTCCCCAGGCAACCACACAACACATGATGAGGCCTGAATACCAATTACACAGATGCGCATACAGTGCCACACAAAATTAACTCATGGATCCAAATCCCCTATGTGGGCAATCAGGCATTGTTAGATGAGAGGGAGCACAAATCACACATGTCACACAAGCATGTAGGAACAGCAACTGACACAGCAAGACACAGACACACCACAGCACTACCCCCAGGGTCCCCACAATGTGGTGACCCTGGGCTGCATGACAATCCCACTGTGATGACAAAGCTAGATGTCGTTCACACTGTGAACCACAGTCATGTGTCCTGAGCAACAAACTACCATCACACCTACACAAGCACAAATCAATCAGCTCGGCCAGTAAGCCAAGGCCAACATGGAGGCAGGGGTCTAGCCGGGCAACAACTCTCATCTGCACACACTCAACACCACACACCTCGACCTCCAACAATGTGCAGCAGTGAAGCTCACATGCATTGGTGACATTGCACATGCACCCATGACAATCCCAGGGGTGGTGGTGGGAACTAAGGTGCAGAAACACATCACACATGGCCAGTCAACAAGACTCCTGAATGTCTGACACACTGCACACTACGCTGTACATGGACATGACGGCAATACCACACCAACCAATGGGATCCAAGCCACAGTCCCACACCAATGAAGAAGCCATGGTCACCCACAAAGAACACACATAGACAACTACCAACATTGCAGCCCTGACCCTGAGGAGTGCCAGCAGTCACACACACAACGTGTCACAATAACTGAAAGCTAACACATACTGGAAATTACATGACAGGTCTAAACAACAAGTGCCAAGGGGAATCCTGACTGTGTCCCATCTGCGTTTGCCCACAAACTCAGCCCTGACAGCAAACACACCTATGGGTGACACCCTGATGACCAGTAATGTGCCATGCACCCACATCACAGAGAACCCAGATCGGAGACTTTGGGGGAACATAGGTCAACTCAACAAGCATCACAAACAGGAACATCACTAGGGATCCCAGCACGCCCAGCAAAATGGAAGTGAACACACACAGACATGCTCACACAACACACACCTTGGGCTCAGGCAATGTCACAGGATTACACACTGCCATGAGGGGACTCCACTCCTGTGTGAGGAAAGCTGTGCCATATGTTGCCTCAGTAGGGCTCCATCATGTCAGCAGAACACTTGGTCACACAGTCAACAATTAGCACTAAATGAAGGCTCCCGTCAGATCAGCCTGGTCATGGGAGTGTCAACGAAATCATCAGCACAGATCCAACACACATGTATAGCAAGTTGCACTGACAACACAGATGAGTCCTTCCCCATTGATGCCCAAACTTGCATGTCCACTGGAGATGGCCACACGGTCAGGGAAGTAGAATAATTGAACAATGGCAAGCACAACAGATGTGCAGGACTGTAAGCCACAGATGTGATATTGCAAATGTAAGTAGGAAATCCCATTGCCAAATATTGAAAACATGACACCCTCATATGCTGCTAAGGATGACATGGATACACTACAGGATAGGACACATTACCCGTGGACCACATGGGTTCCTGCACAGTAACACTTCATTTCCATGAGACCAAAAATCACCATCACTGCAGCAAGGGCACGGTTAGCATCATCAACATCATGTACATCAGAAGCAAAACCACTAGGGAACAGAAAGTTGCTTTATTCAGCATTTGGGTGATAGAAGTGAAAAAAATATATAACAAAGGCCAATGGCCAGTCCATAATAAGAGTCCAAACAGGGTGCCAGTGCCAGATGTCACCCTACGCATGCCTGCACTGCTACACACCAGGGACAATCCCCTTGGAGGGGCATACGGGGGGCAGGCCAGGCACCGCAGGGACAGGATCAGGGCTCACCAGAAGGAGGCAGGGAAGGGGTGGTGGGTGCTGGAGAGCCACTGACAACTGCAGTGGAGGTGTCTGACATGGTGTGTGCCGGCACAACTGGGGGCATGACTCAGATGGTGTGGGTGCCGGCACGACTGCAGTGGGCCGTGCAGATGGAGTGGACAGGTTCCCCACTGCAGTGCCCAAGTCAGACGGGGTGGTAGTGGACTCCACTGCAGTGCCTACCTCCAGGGGAGGAGAATGGGGTTCAGGTAAGGTGGGCAGGACAGAGGGGAGGACACCGTCTCCACACCAGTGGCACAGACATGCGCAGCGGGGGTGTGGTGCCGGAAGAGCAAGTGGCAGGGGAGAAGGCTGGATCATTTTGGGGATGGTGTATCTGTGGGTGGGGGAACCTGGGGCAGGGTGTGGTGGGGGCACCTGTGGAGTGGGGGCCTGAGGGATGGAGGAAGGAGACTTGGTGCTTAAGCTGCAGGGCGGCGGAGGGGTCTTGCTCTTCTGGGTCCGGGGGGACTTGCGGGTGGGGGCGTCAGTCGGTTTGCGCCTGGGGAGGGTGTCCGGGGGCGAGGGGCACTCCCTCCGTGTGGGTGGGCTTCCTCTTCCCCCTGAATGCTGTATCAGCTGGATTGGAGGGGAAGAGGCCGAGGTCACTGAGGAAGACCCACTGTGTCTGTGGGGTTGCAGGTGAGGCAAGGGAAGGGGCCTTGGAGGGAGAGGTATCTGAGGACTGCGCAGTGCTCATGGATGCGTGTGTGTGTGCCTGGGCCCCATCCCCTGTGAGTGTGGTTTCAGTCCCCTGACTGTGCGTGCGTGTGCGTCTGGATTTTGGCGTGTGTGTCTGTGTGCTGCTTGTGTCTGTGCTGGTGTGTGCCTGTGCCGGTGTGTGTGTGCTTGGGACAGGTAAGGTGCTGGGGAGTGTGGATGGGGCAGAGGTAGGAAGGGTGAGGGACTGTTGGAGGAGGGACACTGCTGCCGACAGGGAGGAGTCCATGGACCTATTGCCCCTCTGTAGGGCAGACATGCCCGATGAGATGCCCTCCATGAACGACACCAGCTGAGTCAACAGAGTGGTGTGGGCATGGAGGACACTCAGCATCGCTGTCTGCCCTACATGGAGCTGGCGAAGGAGGTACACAGACTCCTCACTCAGGGCAGCAGGGGACACAGGGGCAGGGGTGCCGTGCCTGGCACGAAGGAGACACGCTCCCGAACATGGGAGCCTCCACGGACCTTGGGAATGGGAGCCGATGGGAGGGCGGTGGTGGTGGTGGTGGTGGCGGGGACAGCAACACTAGCTGGGGTGTGGTGGCTGCTGACACCCGCCTCCACAAGGGAGTCATCCTCCGAGCTGCTGTGGTCCTCAGCTGAGGTGGATGCTGCTGAGGACTCCTCGGTGTGGCCCCCCTCGCCCTCCGTGCCACTGGGTCCCTCCGACCACTCCTCGGCTGCTGACCCAGTCTGGCTCTGCGGCTCCTCCTGGTCCGTGGAGCTGTCCCCTCCTGTGGCCGTGGATGTATCTGCAATCAATAGGGAAACAGACAAACATCAGTCACCTGCACCGAACGCACACACCACAGTAAGTACAGCACATTACAGAGCAAGCCCTGGCATCCTTAGTTGAACATTGCCAAAAGTGCCCAAACAGAGTAGGAGAAGCCAATTGTCAGTCTGATGGTCAACCATGGCACTCACATCCCTCCTGGCCTTGCACCCATCTGTCTGGTGTCTGTGGGATGGCAATACCCCAGTGTGGACACATGCACCACCTACACAGTAGTTGGACAGTGCAGAGAACACGGTGAAGCATGTGAACATGCACACATCACAACTCTTGCCACTGAGTCAGTACAGGTGTCCGGATGAAGGGATGCCCAGAGTCAATTTTGAAATGCATGTGATGCATACCAGCGACAGACACCATGATGCACCCATGTCCTGATAGTCATTGCCACAATGGTGTGCATGTAGCACATGTCACTCCCCTGCAGGATCACTCATTGGATGTTTCATGCCATGGCACAGGCATGCCTGCTAAGTCATACATCACTGTCTCCAGTCACATGGGCAGGGCAGCCAGACAACAACAGTCTGCACTGTGTCACAATCGTAGGTCATGGGGAATGCAAGTCCTGGAGCTGAACAAGTGCACATGTACATCCCCCACACACCACATCATCTGAACCCTCATCTGTCCACGTCATACCAATTGGACATATGGGAGACCTGTAACACATCCCTCTGAACCTGAGCACCTCACAATCTGCTGTGAATGGGAAACAGCTGCCTGAACTTCACATTCGCATACCCCAGTCTGCACGGTCAGGTGATCAAACACCTATGTGTCATACAAGTATCGTCTCCTATGGTCACATCTCCGGTGGCATGCTGAGCCCCAACCGAGAAACACCCCAGTAGTCCTGACAACGAAGCCACAGCACACTGACACAGAGGCAGACACCTGAGGGGACATATCACTGAGCACAACGTGTCAGCTGATACACGGGAGTGGGAGTACAGAGTGTATTGTATGGCCTGGAGTAGGCATGACTGTCCTGCCCCACGTGAATGAGGGATGAGCCCTGGACAGTAGGCAGGTGGCTAAGTATGTGTGACACACGTAATATACACACTCCTGGGGCCCAAACATTGTTCACACCCGCAGCATGGGTGTGTGCCAGATACCTCAGGCACATGTGGTGGATCAGCTCAGCAATTGGACCACATATCAAAGTAACACGCAGATTACATGTCAGAACACAGGCATTGTGTAAGCAATGGACCCACCCATGATGCCCACCACAGAGTTAGGGGAACTAATGCTGTCCCCCACCTTGAGCTAAGCAAAATGCAAGGACACAGTAGCCAAGTGACACAATTCCCTGACTGTAAGGGCCACACCTGGGTATCAGATGAGGAGTGGGCAGTGCACAATTGGGGGACATGGGTCCTGGACCACATGACTGATGTACTGTGGAAGTTTAAACAGGCCAGAGGAGGGCACATAGCATGGCAGACAAAGTTCACAATGCAGTCATGACTCACCCCTCCTTGCTGCTCTCTGGCCTTCAGCTGCCCATCCAGATCAGGGAAGACCACCGCCAGGATCCTGAGCATGTGGGGGTCAGGGTCCGGTGTCCGCCCCTCCTGCGAGGAGGCGACAGCTTCAGCTGGACCCGTGCGATCCTCCGGGTCCAGCCCGAAGGTCCTGCCACCTCTTCTGGCAGTTGCGGATCCGGCGCTTGTAGACCCCCACGGATCTCACTGCCCGGACGATGGTCAGCCATATCTGCTGCTTCTGGTGGGCATCAACCTGTGAGGATGACAAAGTGAAAATGCCATTACTACACATTCAACATATCCGTGCATTACACAGTTGGATATACATGTCTCAATCACAGGGGCACATGATGTACACAGGCAGTGCAACGATGGCTATGGACAGTTTGCCAGCAGTTACTACATGGTATCATTGCCTGGGAAGTAAAACCTTGTTTAAATGCACTGTCACTGCACTATAGCTGTTCAGTGCATGTAACTACACACTATGGGGGGTGACAACTACTCAGTGAGCCTGCTAGCCAGTGGCGTGCACACTGTAAGTCTTGCTAGTCAGACAACATGCACATTTAGTAAGGCAGTGGACAGCACACTCACCTGCTCCCCTGCTTTCCCATACAGCTTGCTGTACTGTGGAAGGAGGCTGTCCAGCAGGGCCTGGTTCTCCTCAGTGCTGAAGGCTGGGGCTCTCTCCACAGTACGTGCCATTGCAGGATCCAGAGGGTGCAGATACAGCAGCAGTGGTGGTGGACGATGTCGTCTTGGAGTATGTAGTGCAGGCAAGTGAGCTCTCAGGGGAACAGCCAGCATTATATGTGTGCTGCAGAGGCAGATACTGTCCCATGTGTCCAAAGTGATAGGTCCAAGTCGTTTGCATCTTCTGAATCTGGCCAATCCATGGAATTGCACCACTTACACACGCCCACAGCATCCTTCAAAAGTTCAACTTCATGACACCCATGAATTAGCAACATTGTTGTGGGTGACCAACTGAATTCACAGCATCAGACTCGTTAAAGATTTGAAAACGCGTCCGTTGCCATGCCAGGCCATAGCCAATGCGTGCGCACCGATCGGTCCATTGCTGTACAACGCGTATTGCGAATACAACGCGTACCCGCTCACATTGTATGCAATGGCCAATGCGTGCGCACCGATCGGTCCATTGCTGTACAACGCGTACCCGCTCACATCGTATGCAATGGCCAATGCGTGCGCACCGATCGGTCCATTGCTGTACAACGCGTACCCGCTCACATTGTATGCAATGGCCAATGCGTGCGCACCGATCGGTCCATTGCTGTACAACGCGTATTGCGAATACAACGCGTACCCGCTCACATCGTATGCAATGGCCAATGCGTGCGCACCGATCGGTCCATTGCTGTACAACGCGTACCCGCTCACATTGTATGCAATGGCCAATGCGTGCGCACCGATCAGTCCATTGCTGTACAACGCGTCCCTGTACATGTCACTGGCATATGTCACCATGCCTGTCACAGGTGAACTTATGCCAGCCACATTTACTTCCCAGGGAGTGAGGGGCACACCTACAACACCACAGCCTGTCCACACTGTATCCTGAGGCATGTAAGGTTGCATCACCTGTTCCGTGTATGGGGGTCAACATGTGGTTTTGTGGGTGGCACTTGGGGGCAGCCACTCCCAGGCTGTGCACGTGTTCATGGGGACAGTATCCTTGGTGTGTTGTGCACATGAACACTGTGGTGTGCAACTGTTCATTTCAGAGCATGTGGCATGGTCACATTTCACGGTTGTGTATGTGTATGTCATGTCACATACCCCTGAGTCCCATGTGGGACGGTATGTACATCACAAGGTGACCCATTGCCACAATTGTGATGGCCCTCCACAGTCTGTGTGCATGTTGTGTTTACAATGTCTCTGATTCCATGTGCACAATGGGAGACAGTCTCCACATCCACGTTGTTTGTGCATGGACTTTGATGTTGTGCGTGTGTGTGTCACAGACGTCCATGTCTGTCCTGCCGAGGCAACAGGGACCACTACCTGTGGGGGTCATGGTTGTTTTGCTGTGGTGTATTCATGATGCACCATGACATGCCAGTGGCCATGTGGCAATACAGGGTCCCTGGGAATCTACCTGTCGATGAGCTGTGATGCCTGGGGCACATCTGTCCTCACATGTCACTGTGGTGTGTGTTTGGAACGTGACAGCCGTACATGGGTACTGTGACACAGCCTAATGATATCCCATAGCACAACCTGGGACTTGTTGACGACACATGTTGAACTGTGATGTTAGATGTTGGCCATGTAGGTGCCATACATGTCCTTACGGAACGGCACACGCATCATGTACTTGTGTTTTGTAATGATGTATCATGTGATATTGAGTATGGTCTATGCCACATATGTGGGGTGACTGACAATCTTTCTTCCTTCACCTATGCACTGCAGGGCGCCAGCTGTCCATCGGCCATTCCCTAACCTTGCAACAGTGGTTGAACGGGACTGCATCCGACGGTACCGCTTCACCAGGCCACTTATTGAGGAATTGACGGTGCGGTTGGCCCCACATTTGCAACCTGGCCGGACATACCCTACAGCGCTGACCCCCAAGGTGAAAGTGATGGCAGCCCTACACTTCTTTGCCACTGGTACCTTTCAACACACTGTGGCGTCTGCTGGTGGGATGTCACAGACCATGTTCAGCCGTGTGCTCCGCGATGTTTTGGAGGCGATGTTGGGATACCTGAACCAGTACATCTATTTCCCTAAACGTCAACAACTCGCTGACGTGAAGAGTGACTTCTATGCCCTGGGGAGGATGCCGCATGTCATTGGCTCCATTGATGGGACACATGTGGCTTTGATACCACCACAGGCACATGAGCAGGCATACAGGAACCGCAAACATTACCATTCGGTCAATGCACTGGTGGTATGTCTTGCAGATATGAGCATCTCACACGTGTGTGCCTGTTTCCCCGGTTCTGCACACGATGCCTACGTGATGAGGAGTAGTCGCATCCCGAGGATGATGTCACAGATGCGGAACCAGTGGGCCTGGCTTGTTGGTGTGTACTGACGTTGTACCATTGTGTGTGTTCTGCAATGTAGTATTCCACCCTCTTTTCCAACTCAGCTAATGTGCAATTGTCTGTATGTAGGTGACTCCGGATATCCCAACATGCCGTGGTTGCTGACGCCCCTCAGGAACCCTGTGACACCAGCCCAGATGCGCTACAATGAGGCACATGGTCGGACCAGGAGAGTGATTGAGCGGACATTTGGTCTCCTGAAGAGCCGCTTCCGCTGCCTGGACAAGACAGGAGGGGCCCTCCCATATGCCCCAGCAAAGGTGTGCAAGATTGTCATCGTCTGCTGCATGCTACACAACCTGGCAGTGCGGAAGGAGTTGCCTCTCATCCTGGATGACGATGACCAACATCCGCCACCTGTGGAGGATCCTGGCCTGGACCACGATGCCAGTGATGATGATGATGATGAGGGTGATGTCCGCACACAGCTCATCACCAACTTCTTCAGCTGAATGTGAGTATCCGGAGATGTCATGTCAATGTTGTGAGTTTGCATGATATGTGTTGGTGGTGCTCTGGTGCTGTTTGAGTGTGTCCATGTGCTACATGACTGTATGCGTGCAGCGATGTGTCCTCACAGGTAGTCTGTACTCCCCAACAGTGTTGACATGCTAACTTGGTTCTGGGTGGGTATCTTGTGACATGTATTGGGCATGAGTATTGCAGTTCTGTCCTGTTCTTCAGTGCTTTTGACTGTGTGTCATTTCTGTCCTTCACCGTGTACTTTCAGGGTTGTTTGGTCAACTGTGATCCCCCGACACCGTGAATCAACTTCCAGGGTGGTAGCTGTCGTTTCCCTACAGGTGATGTGCGCCACACCCATGGACTTCCTTTCTTCTACACTTGTTGACTGTGTGCCCACTGCCAGGTGGGATTACCTTGCATCTGTAGTGGTTACAACATGTTGCAAATGTGTAATAAACCTGTGCTTCACTTTGTGATGTGCGTTGTCTGTGGTCACACATCTGACTGACATTTGCTTACTGCACCAGTGGGCTAGTTAACACAGACTGTGAATAGGTGTTGTGTCTGTGCATTGCACCGTATTTCCTGGCAACATCAGTGTAGGCGATGAGTCAGATGGCCCTGGTGTGTATGTGTTGTGTAGCCCTGGTGGTGTGTCTCCCTCATATGTGTCACGTCGCCATGACTCACATGCCGGTGTTGTACTTGCTGTAGCAGTTAGCATGCACAGTGTCATTTCGCAGATCATCATCTCCATGACAGAAACAACGTTGGAATCACAACAGAGGCAAGTATGGTGTATTAGTGAGTTTATTGACATACATGTGTGAGTATAGTGCACAGGATTGTGGGTGCTGTACATTGTGATTGTAATCCAAAGTTCCTAGATGATTTGGAAGTCCTGGTAGCAGAAATGTCCAGAGTAAAGTCCACAGTCATCTGATACATTGGTCCAACTTGAACTCCCCATGTCATGTGGGAGAGTTATGTTGCATTCGACAGGGTGAACAGTTTGCGCACAAAGGTGATTTTCCAGAACAGGTGTTGGCTTCCTGGGGGTTGTGCATGGCCATCGGCCTCTCAGTCGCCCTTCCTCGGATGACCCCTCTTCTTTGGGGGGGGACCCTCAAGTGCAGGCTGCTGCAGTGCAGGGGACTCTCCGCCAGAGTCATCCTCCCTCCCTGTGGCAGTTGCAGTTGTTGCAGCACCAGATGTTGTGGGCACACAGGGAGGTGTTGACATGTTGGTGCAAATCTGGCAGAGGCATTGTAATATGTCCCTATGCACCACCGTCAGTTCTTGCAATGTGTCCCACTTGGACTCCATGCGGGACATGTGTAAGTCCAAGCGGGAATGATGGGCAGCCTGCTGCTGTTGAATGTCCCTGAGGATCCCCACTACCTGGCTGAACTCTCTGGTGCTAGTCTGGTACGCATCAGCTATGCGTACCAGTTGTGTGTCATCATGCAGTCCAGACCCCTCTGCAAGCAGCGACCTATGTCTACCACCCCTCCCACCACCCCATGCGACACGTGCAGGATCTGCGGTGGCACGCACAGGTGACCCTGGGCCCCCTTGGGGGTTGTTGCTGGTGTTGGTGTCCGTAGCTCCACGTTGGGCCGGGGTCCGTGTGCTATTGGTGGTGGTGGTCCTTGGTCTGTCCGTGTCGGCAGGGGTGGTCTGTGTGTTGGCAGTTGTTGGAGGGGTGGGTGCAGGGGGTGCAGCTGGTGGTCCTGCTGGTGCTGCATGATGACTCACTGCGGAGGTGCCAGGTAGGTCTTCGTCATCCGAGGTGGGCAGAGGCTGTTCCACACCAGTGAGCTCAGTGTCCCCCAGAGCCTGTGACAGGGACTCCTCAGCGTCTGCTGCTGTGTCCCCATCATCACCTGT
Source organism: Calotriton arnoldi (assembly GCA_963921515.1). Taxonomy (NCBI): domain Eukaryota; kingdom Metazoa; phylum Chordata; class Amphibia; order Caudata; family Salamandridae; genus Calotriton; species Calotriton arnoldi. The sequence continues at coordinate 88,699 of CAWUFW010009110.1, forward strand.
ATTTGGAAGAGACACACAATGTATGTAATGTTTCTACAGGCATCAATGGTTCAAACACCTGACAGTTGTGACTGTACCTCTGGATGCGGGCCTGTACATTGCATTGTCCTAAGTTGTCACAGTCAGCTGTTGATATTGGTGTAGCGCATTGTCCTGACGACATGAAGCATTTCAATGTGAATGTTGAGGTGTGTGCATGGCCAGCATTGGTGGTATTTGGTTGACATCCGGACATCCTTCTCCCTCCAGCCCAGTTATCCCACCATGAAGCATGCCACCCTTGCAGTGGGTGCAGGTTGACTCTCAGGATGTCAGTCAGTGGTGTCCTGCTGTTGGTTGGTGGCCAGTTCCCAGCATGGCCTTGTGCTCCCCACAACAGAGCACCAGTGTCAGACATCTTTGATGGGGCTTTTGACTCCCTGTGCGGTGTGCATGCTTCAGTGTGAGCTTGCTGGGCCATGTGGGTGGGGGATGTTGAGCTGTGACTACCACTCCCATCATGCTATTGCCTCCACCCCCCTTCCCAGCATGCCCATACTTCCTTCCTTTTGAGTGAACTTCACTGTGTGTGGGTGTGACAGCAATGGCAAGATGGCTGACAGTGGTGTCCTGCTGTTGGTTGGTGGCCAGTTCCCAGCATGGCCTTGTGCTCCCCACAACAGAGCACCAGTGTCAGACATCTTTGATGGGGCTTTTGACTCCCTGTGAGGTGTGCATGCTTCAGTGTGAGCTTGCTGGGCCATGTGGGTGGGGGATGTTGAGCTGTGACTACCACTCCCATCATGCTATTGCCTCCACCCCCTTCCCAGCATGCCCATACTTCCTTCCTTTTGAGTGTACTTCACTGTGTGTGGGTGTGACAGCAATGGCAAGATGGCTGACAGTGGTGCCCTGCTGTTGGTTGGTGGCCAGTTCCCAGCATGGCCTTGTGCTCCCCACAACAGAGCCCCAGTGGGGCTTTCCACTCTCTGTGAGATGTGCATGCTTCAGTGTGAGCTTGCTGGGCCATGTGGGTGAGGGATGTTGAGCTGTGACTACCACTCCCATCATGCTATTGCCTCCGCCCCCCTTCCCAGCATGCCCATACTTCCTTCCTTTTGAGTGTACTTCACTGTGTGTGGGTGTGACAGCAATGGCAAGATGGCTGACAGTGGTGTCCTGCTGTTGGTTGGTGGCCAGTTCCCAGCATGGCCTTGTGCTCCCCACAACAGAGCACCAGTGTCAGACATCTTTGAAGTGGTTTTTGACTCCCTGTGAGGTGTGCATGCTTCAGTGTGAGCTTGCTGGGCCATGTGGATGGGGGATGTTGAGCTGTGACTACCACTCCCATCATGCTATTGCCTCCGCCCCCCTTCCCAGCATGCCCATACTTCCTTCCTTTTGAGTGTACTTCACTGTGTGTGGGTGTGACAGCAATGGCAAGATGGCTGACAGTGGTGTCCTGCTGTTGATTGGTGGCCAGATCCCAGCATGGCCTTGTGCTCCCCACAACAGAGCACCAGTGTCAGACATCTTTGAAGTGGCTTTTGACTCCCTGTGAGGTGTGCATGCTTCAGTGTGAGCTTGCTGGGCCATGTGGGTGGGGGATGTTGAGCTGTGACTACCACTCCCATCATGCTTTTGCCTCCACCCCCCTTCCCAGCATGCCCATACTTCCTTCCTTTTGAGTGTACTTCACTGTGTGTGGGTGTGACAGCAATGGCAAGATGGCTGACAGTGGTGTCCTGCTGTTGGTTGGTGGCCAGTTCCCAGCATGGCCTTGTGCTCCCCACAACAGAGCACCAGTGTCAGACATCTTTAATGGGGCTTTCCACTCTCTGTGAGGTGTGCATGCTTCAGTGTGAGCTTGCTGGGCCATGTGGGTGGGGGATGTTGAGCTGTGACTACCACTCCCATTATGATATTGCCTCCACCCCCCTTCCCAGCTTGCCCATACTTCCTTCCTTCTGACTCTGCTTTCCTGTGGGGTAGTGTGCCTGTGCTGAATGGATGGCTGACAGTGTTGTCCTGGCGTTTGTTTGGCTACAAGTCCCATGTGTGTCACTGTGCTTCCCACAGCATGACCCAGGGTGGTGGTTCTTTGTGGGATAATTAATTTTAGTGTGAGTCAATGCATTTTCCCAGGTGAGTTGTGTGTAGTTTGTGTTAGGGGTTTGTGTGAGAAGAGCTGCTGGTAACTATGGTCATAGCTGTCAGTCCTCCTTCCCACCCAGCCAGATATCCCACCATGGAACGTGCTTCCATTGCAGGGAGTGTAAGTTGGCTTTCAGGATGTTAGTCAGTGGTGTCCTGCTGTTTGTTGGTGCCCAGTTCCCAGCAGGGCCTTGTGCTCCCCACAGCAGTAGCCAGTGTCAGCCATCTTGTCAGTTGTTTTCCACTCCCTGTGATGTGAGCATGGTTCAGAGTGGTGTTGATGGGCGTATTGTGAGGGTGGGCAATATCTGTGACTACAACTCCCATGATGCTATTGGCTACACTGACTTGACCAGCATACACAGAATTCCTTCCTTTCTGTGGGATTCCCTGTGTGGTGGTGTTGTAGTGGTGGCTACATATCTGACAGTGTTTGTTGGTTAGATTTGTGCCACTGCCTAGCTTTATTTGTTGTAGGGTTTGTACATGTCATGACACAGTTACATATCACTATGAAATGGCATGTATTGTGTTTATCTGACTGACATACACATCTTGGGATGATTCTGGTTTTGTTGCTGTGTATTTGCTAAGGGTGCATGGTTTGACTATCCCCTTGACAGTGATGTGTGTGTATTGTCACACAATATTGTGTATATTGGTTGTGTACTCACCAGGCTCTGGGATGTTTTCTAGTCCATATACGCTCACTGGTGGTAGGATGGCCCGCACCTTCTCCTCCCAGGGCCTGAGGTAGACTGGTTTGGCAGGAGGGCCACTGCCGGTGTGTTGGCTCAAGATGTAATCCTTCTTCAGTAGGTCCCTGACCCTCCTGCGCACGTCATACCACCTGTTCTGGATGTCTTCCTTTGTGCGCAAACATGGTGATTGTGCATTCACCCTGTCGACGATCCTCTCCCACATCTTGGTTTTCTGTGACATGGGGGTCTGTTGTACCAGTGTACCAAACAGCTGTGGCTCTACCCTGAGGATCTCATCTACCAGGACTTCCAATTCACTATCTAGGAACTTTGGATTCTTCTTGGGGGGCATGGTGATGGGTGGTGGTGGTGAGTGATGTGTGTGTTGGTGTGCAAGTGAGGGTGTGTGAGTGTGTGTTTTGCTGGGTGTATGTGAGGGTGATATTTGTTGTGGTGCAAATGGTGTGTGGCTTGTGTGATGGATGAGCTGTGAGTGTGTGTGTGGATGCTGTGTGTTGGTGTTCTGTGCTGGCAGGTAATTTGAATTTGCAAAGGATCATGGTAGGGATTTGTGTCCTTTATATGGGTGGAGTTGTGGGTGTGTCTTTGTTCCCTGTTTCCCCCCCCCCCAGTATTTATTGGTTTTGTAATTGCTTGTTTGGCCTTTTTTTGTGTGTTTTTCCCTTTGTACTTTTTGTGCATGTAGGAGACGTTCTTCTGACCGAGTCGGACCCTGCAGTTATCTTGTGCGAGCTTCTCCGATTCATTCACGCTGTGTTTGTGCTGTTTTATGTGCTGCGTACGCGTCGGTCACGGTGTATTGGGTTGCTTCGGCTCGCTGTTTTGTATGCGTGTTGGTCGTACGGCTTGAGCTCCGTGCGACTCGGTCGTGTTTTCCACGCGTTGCATCGTACTGCACGGCTCGGAGTTCGCGGGTACGTTTCGTTCGGGTTCCTTCCTGGTGCGTGTCGGTCGGTTCGATTCGCGCGGTTTTCCGGCCGGATAGCTGTTTTCCGCGCGGTTCGGTCGTTCGTATTGTGTTCCGTACGAGTCGGTCGGATTTTGCACGCATTTCATCGTACTTTGCGGGTCGGGCTGCACCGGTACATGTCGGTCGGAATAAATTCCGGATCCGACTCGGTCGGTACGTTTTCCGGCCCGAATCGGAATCGGCCCCATAGTCTCTCTACTATGCCCAGAGTTCTAAAGCACTTATGTGATGCCGGGTTCCAACTACCTCATAAAAGGCCGATGGTGCTTTTCAATTCATGTGATGACAATTTACTACTTTATTACAATGATGTTTTCCAATTCGTAATTCCAGACGAAGAATCCCCTTTTACAAAGACATAGTCTCTCTACTATGCCCATGTGCAGTTCTTTCTATTTATAGCCTCCGCTACCGGCCCGCGTCACCAGGGCACGGCAGACGGAGCGAGCACAAGCTGCAGGGAAGACTTCTCAGAGGTATGACTTCCACAGCGAGAGGACTGCGCACATCCCAGCGCGCCTCTTCGCCGTAACCATCCCGCATTTTAGTTCCTCTCTTGCATACAGTACGAGTAAGTCATCTCCGCTCGTATCCCGACGGAGCCTACTAGGCCTTCAATTCAAGGTAAATCTGCCAAAGCCAGCTATGCGCCGTCCGCGCGTTTCACTTGCCGAGATCGCGCTTCACAAAAGTCGGCCTAATATAATTTAGCATTATCACCATTATTACTTTAAAGAGAAATGTACGCCTACCCGGCCAGATCTACACTCTTTGAATATTTTTTCAACGCGCTACACGCGCTTTTTGCAGTCAACGATTCACATGGGCCAGACTAAGCTTTAGTAAGCACTACATCTCACGAATGCAGCTCATATACCTCCCCACCACAACAAGGTCTACTCTATCATAGCGGACACACGAACGTCCCAGGCAACGCACCGCCCTAATCACAATTAACTGCTTCACAGCCGCTTTATACTTAACGGACCTAGAATTTACTGTGCTAATGCTCCTATCCATAAGCTGCCTCATTTATGCCTCTATAGGTCTTTATATTCCTGTGACTGCGTGTGAGGTTTACTGCATTTGGAGACAGCGATCCGAGTTAACTACATATGGCTACACGAGTTACTGAATCTCCATGTAATAGTCTAGCATGGCACACTAAGTGATTACTTGTATATTTTTTATGAATTTTTTTAATGAATACTTCAAGCAGTGTATCTATTACCCTGTGTTCTCAGACACTTTAATTATGACTTCATTTGTGTGTTTCTCATTAATTTCCTCACGCTCTCCTGGAGTATAGCAGTAAGAATCATCCACGATTAGCATCACCACTGACAGAATGTGATCACAACAGATCAACACATGCAGCATTCAATATTGTATTCTGTCTTTACGGTCTTTTTCTATTTTTCTAGTTATAGGTACCATTGACCCATAACCAGCCAGTGTACTAATAGATGCACTGAGAAGAAGGGTAAGTGCACTACTTCCCCTCGCATGTTACACAATAGGTAAGTGCCACCTTTTGGTCCTGAAGAAAGCCCTACGACCTGACTGGGCACCGAAGGGGCTGAAACATGTCGACCACTCATGTTTCTCAAACAAGTGCTATAGAATAGTAGCCCTTCTATTTACGCACCACCTTCGTATTTAACCTTGCCCCATCCCCAACAGAATAAAATCTAATTAGAGGGGTGGAGGTAATTTTAAACTCACTTCACTTTCACCCTCACCATTTCTGATCACTACTGTGAAAACCAGTTGGTCTCCCTCCAGGTGGAGGAAACCATGACTAAGACCCTATGATGATGCTTTTCACGTAACTATCGAAGCGGACAACCAAGATATACCGCTCCTACGATTATCACTTGAATGAGGGTTTTTTAGACGTTAGAGCCCTAGACCCTGGTAAAAACAGGACAAGTGATCCATTCTCCTTTGATGAACTGTATTCATAATCAACCAAAGCACTAACTAGGGATTAGATATACATGCAAAGTTGAAGATGTATTCGAGTTACATTTTTGTCCACTGTTATTGAAAGTTAGAGCGCTGTTAGCTCAATGGAAATCACTCCTCCCCCTTACCCTTTTGTGGAGCGTGACATTGATGAAAGTGGCGATTCTTCCCTTGTTTAATTTTCTCTTTTCTGCCGTACCCTGCTTGCTGAATGTGGCTTTTTTTTATGGCTATAGAATCTATTTTCACACCTTTTATGTAGCAGGATAAAAGTGGGAGACTAGTACTTAGTACTTTTTATAGAGACGTGGAGGAAGGTGGCAATTTGACAGAATATTACCATGCCTATTTTGCACAATATATGTTCATATTTCATACAACACCTGAACCTTGTGTAATTTTTAAGAATGACCTGATGAATTTGGTTTTAGGAGAACATAATATAATTTATATTTTAAGATTGACTAAATCCCCCAAGAAAGTTTGTTAAAAGACCCTACATTGTTTTTTTAAAAAGCAGTAGGCTTTTATAGGTACTATTCGATTCCATATATGAATGTTGCCACACATTTGTCTGATTTAGTCTGGGGTTCAAGGGAGAGGATTGACCAAAGCACTGTATCTAAATGGGAGGCAATGGGTTTCTCTAAGGTGACAGATTTCATTGTAGGGAATAGGTGGAAAACTTGGACGAAAAAGGCACAGATAGGGGAAAATGTTTGGTTGCAGTGGTCTTCCAATATTTTAGTCTAAAGATTAAAGACAATTAATATAGGTTCACTACTGAGTAGCAAATATGTGGTTATTAATTTAATTGAGTCCTTAGCCCCAAAGTGACCTTGTGGTTGGAAAAAACGTCTTGCATCAAGTAGAGGAATTGATACCTATCAAAAAGCTGTAAATAAGTAGGCCTGGGCGGAAAACTACGCTACGCTCGCGGAGTTTGCGGAGTTTGCGCTACTACGCGCTACACGAATTGCACGTAGCACAGTGCAAAAACGCGTAACGTAGCGTAGCGGGCATTTTTTGCTTGCTCGCGGTCCTCAACGTCAAGTTGGCGACCGCGAGCGAGCAAAATCAACATCCCGGCGAGACTTTTTCCTCGTTCGCGATCAGCAACATCAAGTTGCCTATCGCGAGCATGGAAAATAAACCTCCCGGCGAGATTTTCAACGCGGGGAGGTCAGGTTTCTCATTGCGAGTGGTCGCGTATGCTCGCGACCGCTCGCGATGAGAAACTACCAGTCCGCGTTGAGAAAGCTGCCGCTCGAGTACAAATCTACTCGAGCGGCAGAAAACGACCGCTTGCACTGTGCAAGATGCCGTTTGCAATGATTGCACAGTGCGGACAAGCATCCGGCACTGTGCAATCAGTGCGAACAGCATTTCCCTACCGCACTACGCAGTTCGCGTAGCGTGCGTAGTGCATTGTGCGAAGTGCACTTCGCGTAGCTACGCGTAGCGCTACTACGCGAACTACGCCCAGGGTTATAAATAAGTGGGGGAAATATGAAGGGTTTGTATTGACAGGGGAAGTTTGAGGTAAAGTTAATAAATTGAATTTTATGGTGCTTAGAGGAGTCATTTGACATGGAATGCAGTTCTATGCAAAGCGGTTCATTTATCGAACTCCTCAATTTTTTCATGAGATTAACTCAGTATTGCCGAGCCATTGTTTTAGATGTAAATCGACTGATGTGGTAAATTTGTCTCATGTAATCTGGCATTGTGTAGCTCTTCAAGATTTTTAGAATGCAATTTTTCAGTATTTGGAGCGGGCTTGCACCTAGTGCTTTGTTGGTATTATTGGGATATGATTCCACTTTAAAACTATCTTCCCAATACCAAAAACTGTTCTATGTTTCTATGCTGAGGTCCAGAGCATTGTTGTTGCCAAGATGCAAATCAAAATGAATCCCTTTCATTGGAGAGTGGATTGGGAAAATGAAGCATGAAGAGCAAAAGGGCTACTATATGCTATACGATGTGGAGGTATTTTAAGGTTTAATAAAATGTGGATCCAATTTTGGGTCCATTAAAGGGTTTTGGTGAGGGTGGGTGCACTGAAAAGGGAAGATTACTTTATTGTTTATGGTTCTAGGGAGAGTAAATATTTAGAGTTATCTTGTTTAGGGGAAGAATGTATGTGTTTTTTATGTTTTTGCTTAGTAAAACCAGGTTCAGGTAGGTCATTCATGGATATCCTGTAAGTATGAATATGACAATGAAACTGAATGAAATAGGATGAAATTGTATGGAATTGTATGATATTATATGAAATTGTATGAAATTAATTACTCTTTTGGTGTATGGTAATCTTGTTTTAATCTGGATCTCGTATTGTTTTTTTTATTATAAAAACCCTTGTCTCTTGTAGCTGCATTTAACAACATCAATTTGTTCCCAGGGGCATGAGAGGGATTTGCATAAAAATAAAAAATGTTTTATAATTTGTTACATCACTCCATTATTACATGATAATGACTATGGAAATCCTACTCCATGTCTCAATCCCAAAATCTTATTGGTTAGATTTTCAGAATTAGAGGGCAGTGGTGTCTAGCAAGTTCATCTTATTTAACCAAAATAGGCATCCATTTTACAAAGTCTTAACTATTTTAGCCTTTCTCATTGATTTACTTCAATGTGTTTATTCCAGCTTTAGGATCGTGTTCTAAGCCGGTAGTGGTCTTTTCTGTGCTTATCGCGGGAGGGGTAGCAGGAGCATTTAACCATGCCTGGTTTCAACGTTCATGGGCATATCAGGGTGATTCATGGTTTATAAATGTCTGCCTTTGGATGGCTATTTAGAATGCTGCTGGCCATACATTTCATCTGAGAAATTTGAAGGCCTTACGGCTTCCTCACTTGAAAGAGGCCAACGGATATTGTGTTGACCAGTATCTACAGAACCAATCTTTGACACACTGACTGACACAGAGAAGAGATACTACCACACACACAAGAAAGAGAAATGTAATTGAGAAACCGCTTTGAATTGCAAAGTCATGATCTCTTACCCTGTGACACGCTGGCCTCGTCCCCGAATGGCCTACCCACATATGCAAACGTCTGCATGAAACCATGTTTGTCCATCTCCACACTTTAATCGTGGTTCTTGCTATTTATGCCAGGCAGCCGCCAGTTCCTCTGCTGTATTCTCACATGCGGGGAGAGTGGAGGCTGATGGGCACCACTTTTGCAAATGACCACTCTCTGGCTATGCTCTATGTTCGTGTGTGCCTCCCACAAGAGGTAATTCCACTGTTTCTCAACATATTTCTGTTGGTCAGTTATATCAGCTTCTTAGGGGTTGGAGGGTGGCACTGTAGGCAGTGGACATGCCAAGGGTATTCTTTACCCTTTGAGGTGCTTTTTGTACAGCATTTTCCCAGTCTTACAGTTGTGATGAGTTCCTAGACTGATTAAAAACAATTTTATAGTCCTCTTCAGAATTGCACAAATGTAATTGTTGAGTAAGAGGTGGAAGTTGAGGCATGAGTTTTTTGGAAGGGATTTTTTATTCAAACATTCATTCCTTACCTGGTGGAATATTCAAAAAGCCTGTCAGAGCTTGCCTAGTCGTCTGTGTTGGCTGCTTATTGAGTGCCCTCTTATTGTAGCCTAAGCCACAAGCAATTTGTTCTAGTGGCTGCAGTTGGTTGGCATCAGTGTGTACCTGGGGCTGGGGATTATTTTTTATCATCCCACTTTGCCCCAGAGCAAAAGAGAGAAAGGAAAAGGGAGAAAGAATGAGAAAGACATATTGCTAAATTGTGACAAAGGGGGAAAAACAGGGATCGTGAAAAAGAAGCTGCAAGAGTGAGAGAAAGGAATAGGGAGGTGGAAGAAAGATGCATTAGGTTGAATCAAAACTAGGCAGACTTGGTATTCAGCTTGTTTTGTTTTGTAATACTCTAATTGCCTCGAATACAAACACTCGCAACATCCACCCCTTGTTTGTTGAATATCATACCTTTAAACATTTTGTTTTGCTTTTATCTTAATGTTTTTAGCAACAAACTTTATTTGTTATGCTCAGCAATGTCAAATTCTCACATTTGTATACACACCATGGTTGGATCATTGGTAGCATTTTACAATTGCATCTTGCACAGCGGCCTCAGTACTTGGAGAGTGGATTTTAACTTGATCTTGGGATATTTTTATTGCATGTGAACATTTAAATGGGTTTAGTTACCTGAAGTAAAATGATTACTTACTTAATAGTTGGTCTTTTAGAATTCATTTTGACTCTTTGACAGTGGGTGTTATTGATAGAATTCTCTAGTACTGAAAGTAAATGCACATGTCAATTGATCTTCTATAAGCATGGGTTTTCCAAATAATCGGAAACATAATCCAATATAAGGTTACCACAGTATTTTGCTCTGAGTAAAACTTCATTTTTTTTATTGATTTTTTTGTGTACAGATTTTTTTTCCTGTCCAATGATGAGCTCCTTGAGATCTTGTCAGAAACTAAAGACCCTCTTCGAGTCCAGCCACATTTGAAAAAGTGCTTTGAGGGAATAGCAAAACTGGAATTCTCTGAAGACTTGGAGATTACAGGCATGATCAGTTCTGAGAAGGAAATCGTTCCATTGGTGCAGAAGATTTATCCAGCTAGAGCTAAAGTAAGTGTATATGAATTGTGTGGTGTATTTATAAAGTATGATTTGGCAAAATGCAAGATAGAATTGAAGTATACATAGAACTGTTCATCTCATTAGTATTCAAAATTAGGGAATGCAAATACCAAAAAGCTTAAAGTACTGTAAACATCATATTGCATTCGACCTAACTTTGGTACACATTGGAATAAACCCACAAAGGAGTGTGCAAAATTCAGGTTAAGATTTTATATAAAACATTAAATAGCAGTGATTATTCAATTTCAGTTGACAAGTCACTGTATAATTCTGGTATACATTATTGTGTTGATCAGTATAAAAGATATTGTACCCAAGAGATAGCAATGGTTAACTGGAGCATGCCCACAGCCTACAAAATGTCCCTATTTCCCTCTTTAAATATTGAATGGGTATTATTTTCAGTTCTTTTAAGTCTATCTTCCAGTGTTTTCCTACACCCTTTTTCTGTGTGTCTTGCGTTGCAGTCTATACCTTTGGACCCATCGATATTTTATACCATTTCAATCACTGTGCTCTCTCACCCAGTCTGTTTTTTCACCCTTTGAGGCCCTAATTACAAGTAGGTCAGAATTACATGCAGAGATTCCTGGTCTTTGGAATTACCGTCACTGGCTAGTTTGTCTACATTAAATGCAGCCTATTATGGGTTAGATCTCCTGGAATAGGAAATAACTGTGCAAGCATTGGAATTACTATGTGGACATCTGCATGGTATTTACTATTCTGAATTGGTTTAACTTTCCCATATAGCACCTGCTCTGAGCAGGTGACAACTTGAGAGTAGAGGCTTCTGTGCAATGCCCCCTCCTTTGTGGCGGAGGGAGGATGGGAGGACAGAGAAAATATGGGGAAAACGTGCCGAGCCATAGGAGGCCTTTGTTGGCGGTCTCGCACTGAAAAAAAAGTACATCAGAATGTCTGCCCTAGATAGGCCAGTTGATCTGATGTGCTTCAACCAATGATCCCAAGTCCATCGGGCCATTAGTGTAAGGTTTCTGTTGTCAGAGCCAGTGGGGGCACCACCGGCAGAAACATAAACATCTGCCCAACTCTAAAAGAGTGGGCGGACCATCAGTTTGAAGGCAGGGCATTCCATCTCGTTTGTGTTGGAGTACCTAGGCTGTCGAGCTCTAAATGCGGCCTTTAGACCAATTTAGACTCAAAGCTAAAAGTTGAAGGAGTCAGAGCCTGTCAAAATCAAATCCGTCATTTACAGGTCCCACTAAAGCCACTGGTTTAGGCACCAAAATCTCTGAACTGAATTTCACAGCTGACAAGGTCACTTGACCACTGGAAAAGGTTTCCTGCCTCACCCCTCTTTAAGGTTTTACTGTCAGACTTAGTCATATATTTGGTTCTGAAAATCTGCCACAGGGTAAGACGCAAAACTCTAGACTGGCAAGGCTTCACAAAGCCAAATTCCTTTACCACATTTCCAGTATGGTATAAAGCTCCTTCTTGTCCTTGAACCTCAGGACAGTCTTCTAGACACCAGGTCAGTCTCCATTCAGGTTTCTTGCAGGGTCCTGTCTTCAGTGTTCATCTGGGCTTAGTTAGAGTCAGAAGTAATTTTGCTTTTTGTGTGCCTGGAGCCGGCAAATAGAAGGCCAACCACTTTAACCTTGGAGAGCAGTTTCAGTCTTTGAGTGCCAGCAGGTGTTAGAAGTTTCCTTCTTTCCTGATATTGCCTTTCAAGGACAATGAATGATCGGAGGAGGTGGTCCTCCCCTAGTCACTCCTCAATGTATATGATGTGTTCTCCCCTCTGCCAGGGTCAAACTGGTTTTATCTCTTGCTGGGGTTGGAGCCAAACAACTAGGAAGGCCCTGGAAATTAATGGGATCAGGTCCTGGCAGATCCATTTGGCATCTCTAAATCAAAACAAGATGTGTTAAGGCTCTCCTTTGTTCTGCCAACTGTTCCAGACCCTCATAAGTGGCTAACCCATGTTAAGTGGCCAGTTGTTGGCAAAACACTCTGGTCTTCCTGTTCTCAGAGGCTAAGCCATTGACCTCTGGGAAAACGGTTACTAACTCCCAGCCAGGAATGCATATTGGGCCTTTGGAGTACAGCTGAGATGCAAACAGGCTCTAAACCATTTTCTCTCAAGTAGCACAAATTAAACTTTTATCTTTTATAATAAAGTTACCTGAAACCAATTTTCACCATTGAATTACATTTTTGAAATTAACTGAAAAATAACTTTGAATCATTTTTCTGACATGTTCCCAGGCGGAGAAACAAAGTAATGATTTTCTTTGCATCCAGGCCTGTTCGTGAAAACATTCCCTTACCTCCACAGTAAAAGTGAAAGCAGCTTTTGGGTAATTACTCACTCTGAGGGCATACTATTCCCACTATGTATGCCATATTTTTATATTAAGCACCAAGTCCTATATTGCAAAGGCGCTTTTCCCTCCCATGTGTCCCAAGAGTACTTTTACACTGCAACCCAGTCAAAGCATAGTGGTGTATTTTGCAGCCAGAAATTTGTTTCTATATGTTGACCATGAAATACATACTGCAGCCCACATAAGACAATTAACTTCCAGGCTACTGGTGTAATTGCTATACCAATTTACAATGGCCTTACTGGAAAGTTAAATAAACCAATTTGGGTATGCCAATTTTACAGTACTATTTTAGGGGCATAGTATAGGCACTGTGGCATTGAATGGCAGTGTCACAGTGTACAGAGTTAACACCAGAAAAAATAGTGTCCAGAAAAAGGCAAAGTAATCAGGGTACTCCACGCAGAAAAGCTGATTTTGCTTCATAATGTCCTTTCAGTATTAACGATTTGATCACTGGTTTCAAGAAAGTGTTAAACATTAGTTTTCACAACAGTCATTATTACTAATTCATGCCACAAGCACTCTAGAGTGCTACATGGAGTATAAATCTTGTCCTGGAAGATTTGACAAAGGGGATTTTTGAACCAGTAGACAAATAAGTCAGTGACTTTACAATCCACTAATATATTTGTCATGGCAGTAATGGAATGCCAGCTTTTTCATCTGAGCCCAAAATATAGCATATTCAGTTCAGTGCTTGAAACTGAAATATATCATTGTGTGATATAATTGCTCCTTGTCTTCATTGAACTTTCTTTCACAGGATCTCTACTTTTCTCAATTTTCTGTAAAGGAGTCATACTAATAATGGCCATATAACAAGGCAAGAGAGGATTGGTGGCACTATGGCCTGCTCTCCTGCTAATACCTTTCTGAACTGCAGCACTAAGTAGTTATTTAGGGTGCTTTGGCCCAGATACTTCACCATGTCATTATGAAATGTGAGTGTCTGATCTTGCTCCAAAATGAGGTTTACTTCTTTTACCAGAGTATAATAATAAACCAAAGATCAACTAAATTGATGAATCCTGTGAGGATTTAAAGCCCCATATACATTGGTAATACTGATTACTTGAATAGATCGACGGAGAGATGGAACCAATGCACATATTTTGATTGTATGAGAAATGCCCCATCTTGTGCAATATTCTTTTAGAGGCACTCTTCATTTTAATTCTTTTAAAGAATTTTGTATGGTTGTGTAAACGCATTTTTTTCCATGTGTGATGATTCTTTATATGGATTGTTATTTTATGGACAAAGATGCCAGAAATAAAGCTTTAGAGTGTTCTGTTGTGCTGCTTGTATAGTTTTGTACTGACTTATTCAGAATACCTACTTTGCTATTCTTGTCTCCAGTTTCACGTGTACATTGAAAAATCATAAATGCTCCTTAATTAGTCATTTTTTGTATAATATGCTCTTATTTGTCCTTGCTGCAAGGGAATGGTTGAGAAATGGCTACTTGAAGTGGAAGAAAATATGCTTTCAAGCTTAAAGCATGTCATCCATGAAGGCATTGAAGGTTATATACAGGTAAAGATGCAGAGCCATTGTTTCTTACTGGGGCCTAGGGAGCTAGAGATGGACAACATGTCCTATGACTAGGGCATCCTTTGCTGTTCCAAACACTGGTAGCATTGCTTACAAAAAAACTCTCCTCATTTCACCCTTCTACGCCATGCCTGAATTTACTGGGTGTTGTGCTATGTTGTGATATCAGTATGAAGTGTTAGTATTTTTTAACTTGCATAGGGTGAGCTTATGCACCACTATCAATCATGACAACTATTATTAATTTTAGGAATAAAAAACGTGCAGGCTCTGACCATGAATGGAACAGAATTTTAAGACCCACTGTTTGCACATGGGTTGGAATTCTGAGTTGTGTGGATTTTAGTACTCACTGTCATTCCGTATCAATTCAATACCCTTCCTTACATTTCTGCGGGCCAAATCTGCTGGAATTTAACAGGGGGAAAGAGTATGGGCTTCCTTGTCATCTTAAGTATTTTGGCGGCCCCGGGCAAGTGATATTTGGAAGCCCATGTATGGAGAAAATTTGAATTCTATTTCCCATTTCCTGATAATTCAAGCCCACATGATGCTAAAAAATAGTAAATAATATGTTAAACTTTAACAGGGTCATCCAAAACCAGTTGATATATGTCTTGTTCGGAATCCTAAAAATCGTAAAAATAACACAGGGTAGAGACACAGAGATAGAGTGGGCAAAGAAGGAGAGAGGTTTAGAAATAGAAACAGGATAGACATTGGTGAAATAGAGAGAAAGTTCACTGTCCTAGGGGCCCTATGGAATATGGGGGCCATGGGCGATTGTCCACTTTGCCCATGCCTTAAAACATCTCTGATGGGCTTTACTGTGACAAGCGGATTTTGATGTAGTGAGCACCAGAATCCGATTGTTATTCCCCAAATACTCAGAACAGGCGAATTTTTTTTAACCCAATAAATTCAGAACTGCTGGAGTTGGATTTATCGTGACAGATAAATTAGGGCCCTAGAGTGTTTTTCTTTGCATGACACTACATTGTTTTACTTATCCAAGTCTTTAAAAAAACTGTGGACTTATATGAGTTTGTTTAGAATATGAATTAATTGGTCAACACATACCCTCCATGGTAAACACAATGACCCTCATTCCGGGGGGGCCAGTAATCCAAATACAACAGTATCAATACGTTCTGGGTTCTATTACCTTCTGAATAAAGTAGTAGGAAATATTTTTTATGTTTTATTTCGATTCACTGTGGATTGATTTTAAATGTACCTGCTATAGAATTGGGTTAAAGAGAAAGACATTTTAACAAGCATAGACACAGATTTGGGCTTTTGAATAATTTATACACACAAATGCAGAGCCACGTGCACACATGCAGACAGAAAAACAGTTTCAGGCTTCTGCCAATGAGACATTACTGTCCAAATTACAGGTTGTGCAAAATACAGCTGCTCGGCTTATCTGTAATATTCCCTCGAGATCTACTTCCACCTCATTTCTGAGAACACTACACTGGCTACCTGTCAGAAAGAGAATTATTTTTAAAATCTGTTGCCCAGCCCATAGAGCTTTAATGGGGAAAGGGCCTAGCTTCTTACAAAAGCTTTCATCCAGGCAGGATTGTGTGATCTATGGATAAAGAGTTACTTACCATTCCCCGCATTCGATGGATGGTGTGGAGGCAGGTCCTTTTGATATCTGGCTCCCACTTACTGGAATAACTTGCCATTTCTGATCCACACTTGTACTGATGACATCAAATTCAAGAAATTACTAATGATAGAGTTATTCTAATTCAGTTCTCTGGTTCCTGCTATTGGGCCTGTCCTCAGCGCCGAGATACCCCTGTTGGGGTGATTTGTGTGCAATATCAAATTAAAATAATATAACAACATACATACATGCAGCTAGGCACACAGATAACACACAAACAGGCACGCTGCACCAGACAGCCCATTCAAGCTCCCTTGGATACAGATAACACAGATACAGACACCACTACCCACAACTAACACTTTTGCAAGGACTCATGCATAAGACATACATACAAGCATCCATGCATTCAGACAAAGTACTTGGAGGCATCCATGCACACACACAACACACATATAGCCACCCATGCAACAAATACCACATATCTAGGCCCCCATGCATTCAAACACTACTCATTTAGACACACATGCACAACTGTCATGTGGACCCCATCGTGTTATGTGTGAAACCTTCAGCCATTCCCAGGTTTGTGACCAAAAACATTTACACTGTGGCGTTATTAAGCTACTGTAATGATGAAAACAAAACAAGACGTACCAGAAAACAAAGTGCTGCTGGCTAAAAAGACAGAATTAACTGCCAGTGTCAAACAGCTCAAGAGTCCTTTTGTATCTTTCCATGTGCAGACATGTTTGTTGATTTAATGGTGACATTTCACAAAGCACACCTTGAGTTTTCGTGGCTCTATTATCTTCAAAAAGATTTAGGAACAATTTCTTCAGGACAAAGCAATGGGAGGGGCTGTGGTCTAGTAGCTAAGCCATAGATGTGGAACCTGTGAAGATGGGTTATTCTGGGCCAAACACTTATTCTTTCTGGGCCTAGAATTGTGACTAGGACAGAAACGCAATTGTAAATTTGTGAAATACTAATGGTATGTCCCAAGATGATGTACAGCACTCCTCTGCTATCCAGCTAGATTTGAGCTATATACATGCCAATACATATTGTCATTTTATCAAAATGCTTCAAACGTTGCTCATTGGTTACAGCCTCATAGTAAATGTACAGTTCTACTACTACATATCCCTTTGTGTACAATCATAATCCTGATTCTTCAACCATACAACCATAGACATTTTTTGATTACATTTAAGAATCAATCAAATTAGCTACCCCTTTAAACTGTACAATTGATGAACATTTTCCAACAGGTTCCTCGAAAGAAGTGGGTGTTGCAGTGGCCGGGACAAGTGGTCATTTGTGTTTCCTCAATCTACTGGACCAAGGAAGTATCTGAAGCAATAACTAACAACACTTTACCCGTAAGGCCCTCTTTTTTATTTGCATTTATATTTTCAGAATTGGTTCAGGATCCGCTGATTTCTGTCAACTCTTGTTTCTAAAAAGTAAAAGTTGATATGACGTAGTTCACAATAAAAGACAGTCTATCATGTAATGTGACCTTAGTGACAATTAAAAAGGAAAACTTGAATGTATATTTTGTTCCCCAAATGGCTGTGCTAGACTCTACTAGGATATTCCTTACTATATCTATGAGCACTCAAGATTCAAGCATTTCACATGGCCGACTCAAAAACTAATTCTTCCAGTTCATTGACATCTATTCTGAAAGGCATGGTGAGCAGGACTAACGTCACACACTTGTTGACCAAGGATGATATTGTAGGGTTGGTCCTTTGCGCCACCCTTTGCCCTTCTACAGCCTCCATTTTGCTGCTGAGTGGCTAAGGGAAGGGCACAGAGTGGAAAAAGGAACCAAGGCTGTTGGGGCTGCTGCTTTTTCATAACCGCTGAGACCATGGGAGGGCATTGCCAGGGGTGCCAAAGGGCTATATTGGCTAGCAGTTACAGCACTGTGCTACTACTAATTGATGGCCATGCTCTGCCAGAACTATTTTCAGTGCAGAGTCAGAATTCAGAAGGTTACTTCCATGCTCTCTTTGTACACTAAACAAAAATGTTTCACTAAATGTAAATTGAAGCTCAAAACAAGCTGAACTGGAAGTTGGAGCTAGCCAGGCTCTCAAGAAGAGCACCCACGTTGCTTCCATTTTGGGCCCTGGCAGAGTGGACTGTGGCCAATATGGGCACAGTGGATGGTCCAGATTGGTGATGGAACCTAAGAAATGTAAGAGCAGTGGTTTCTGTACCCCTGACAATAGTGCAGGGTCGCAGGAGATGGAGTTCAGAGGGCTAATCCCTGCACTGATGATGAAGTACAAACAGGGAGGAATGGCATGGGGTTGGAACAAGTACACCTTGGTGAGATTTACTAGTGGCAAGGCATTGTGAGAACTATCCCTTATCTTTGGAACCTATGCCCCTCCAGTGGACTGGCACTGTGGGACGTTTGCCACTGGTAGCCTCTAGGCGTGACAACAGAAAAGGCTGGAAGTAAAGCCATGATTGTGTGGAAGGTGGGGAGAATGTCCTGGTGTGGGAGATACTGTGGACATAAGAGATAGTCAGTGGGGAGTGGGGTCAGGCTGCTTGTGCATCATGAACCGCAAAGGATTTCACCGGCTGGTGAAATCAGGCCCAGTAATCTCACACCCAGTAGATGCAGGATCAAGTGAAAAAAGAGTTGACATTTTGTTGAACTGTGAGGCTTTGCAGTGGTTTCCGCCACAGCTTGAAGTGCAGAGTGAGGGTATATCACACACCCTCATACAGCCTCAGGCTGCCAGAACTATTCTAAAGTGGGTGAAAGACTCTCATCAGGGATGGAACGAAGGCACTCACTAACTCATGAAGTACGCTGGATATGATTGAATTTGTATATCAAGTGTTGGAATTATTCCTTTATTTTATTCTAATCAGTGATTGTTCATAATAGTGTTCATAATAGTGTAACAGGCTTTACTTATGAGTTTTGTTTGTGTTAAAATATGTTTTTTTTTTTATGAGTGCAACTGATCCAGCGCTGGGCCATCCGATGAGTCTTTCTATGTGACTCAGAGAGGATGGGAGTTAGCACTTGGTCAAACACATATAATTACCAGTGAACCCTTTTGGCTACACATTAAGGGCCAGGAATCAGTAAATAACGCCAAGAAGTGTTATTACAAGTTAGCAGTCAGGTTAATATAAATCTCATTACCATGCTGTAAAGGTACAGAATAACAACTGGATAGACCAACCTGCTGAAGAAGTTCAGGCGCATCAGTATGCGACAAACAAGAAGTTCAGTCACAGCAATATAAAGAATTAACAGCAGAATCTGATGCTCAGAGAGAAGTCTTCGATCTTCTAAAGTCCTCAAATCCAGAGTCTAAAGTTATTAAATGCAATTTAATCTAAAGGAGGTTCAAAGGTCGGGAAAATGCAAAAAAGAAAAAAATTGTGGGAAGTATAACGAAAGGTGTCAGCATTTCAGAAGCTCGGTCAGGAGTCTTCTAGGGATAGGGAAATAAATGTTAGCCTAAGCCACATTCAGCAAAGAACTAAAGGGGTATGCATAGAGGCCTTTACCTCTCAAAGTCCATCGAAAAAAGCGTCCAACATCAACTTGTGAGAACACTAGTTGGTACCACCAGAATCTTTGGGTAACACACATTGATCACACCATCAGGGGCTCCACTGTCCTTTCCATTCTCATGTTGTGAGGTACAACATTAGCAGACTCTCCCAGGCCAGTCCTGAGAACGACATTGTCCTTGGTCACCTGTGACACTTCGATACATTACTGCAGTTAAAGCTCTAACTCTCCATGTTCTTTGTCAAGGACTTCTTCTCAGGCTCTCTATCGCTAGTACAAAGTTACATCTATTCTCAAACTAACAAACCATGTGAACGTACCTGCAAGGAAGAGACAAGCAAGCAGAAATGGAGAACAGTAATTATGCAGAAAGAAATACAGGCCTAGTTAAGTCAAGTTAAGCATTTTATGCAATGGTGCACATTAATACGTGTTGTTTGTGCACATGCAACTACATATAAAAGACACATATAAGCACATAAATTCAACATTAGATTGACGTTGCACTTGAAGAAAATATAGAGTAACTTTGAATACACAAATAACAAGTTTGACTTAGAACTACATTATGAATACCAATGCTAAAACATTAGGGCACACGTTTACATAAATCTCTCTTGTTTCTAAAGTAAATATGTTTTATTAGTGTGAGGATGGTTTATCAAATCTCTAAAGACTATATTTCATTTTTATAAATTTAGGGCGCACAGTGTATATGATTTTCGAGTTCTACAGGGAATGCCCTTCAGTACTGAATTTAAGTGCAAAACTCTTCATTAACAATTTTAGGACACACAAATATGTAGTGCTAAAGGGACATATATATTGCGTATTTATGACGTATGAGGATGGAGCCAAAATTACGCTACTCCAATCCCCCTCTGATGGCGAATCACGCCATCACATTAAGATATCAATCTCTTATTAGACAAACCACTTAAAACCTCATAGGTTTCACAAATTTTCGTCTGGATTCCTCCAGCTGTTTCATATCATCATAGTATCTGCTCTGCTGTCTTCTAGTTCCATGTTTGCTCTTTTTCTCTTGGTTTCCTTCTTCACTTGTGCCCGTTTGTATTCTTTATAGATTGCAAACAGGAAAAATCCACAGAGAACAATTATCACAAGGGGCTTCAATATACTTCCAACAATTCCACTCACTAGGTTTCCAAACCCACTACCTATAGCAGAAAACCAATTTCCAACTGCTTCCCAACCACCTGTTGCTTCTAACTCCTTCAAATAAGTGATGTTTTTTGATAAACATCTTCAAGTCCTTACTTTTGTCAGGGATGTAAGTACAACATTGTTGAGCTTTTGACATCCTACAGACAGCGCCCTCTTTTGCAAGAAGGATGTCTAATGCAAGACAGTTCTGTAAAGCCATGGATCACACAGCTACCATTTCAGTACCTAGAACTAATAAGGTGTGTGCTGTACCGGTGGACAACTTATCTACAATGGTGGACAATTTTCTAATCGTTATGTCATTCAAAATCACACCCACAGATGGAATAATTGCACCACAAATATATCCTACCACTTCTCCAGCACTAGTTCCTCTTTTGGGTCTAGACTTCTGTTCCCACACAGGATCATCAAAATGTTCCACATAATAAAGCTTTATAAAAACTATGCCTATATAACATGCACCATGCTATCCTTTGGGCAGTCTAAAACATGCCTGTGCTCCACAAACATAATAAACTCCTGGAATAGCAGGATCTTTCCCTTCTAATAAAGACTCCCAATGTCCTTTAGTTTCAAATGTGTGTTCAGACTCACTCTTTCCCCCACAATCTGTGTCAGTTGTGGACTTTCTTCCAGATATACATAATTTCCCTTTGCCTCTTTATTAATTTAAAAGGTTTTATATAGCGCTGGCTAGACCCGAGGGTATCAGAGCGCTTTACAATGGTTAGGTGAGAAAAACAATTGCAACATAACATTTGTACAAAGAGGTAAAATGCAGGACAGTAAGAACAGTATGCATAGGACAATTGTAACATGGGCAAGAAAATAAGAAATAAAATTAGGCCGTAACAAGTATTGGATGGTTAAGCTAGCGTGGGAGGTCAGGGATGAGGGGGGGAATATGAAAGAAGGAGGGAACTGAGGAAGGAGATGGGAGAGGTGATAGCATGCGGGAGTAGACAGTAATTATAAGAGAACTGGAGGGGGGAGGTTAGAAGTATATGAAAAAAATAAGAAGAGGGGGGGAGTGAGTCAGGTATAATGTGGCAGGAACATAGTACAGTCAGGAGCAGGTTGAGACACCCTTCTAGGCGGTAAGGATTAAGGACCCCAGTATTTGTTGAGAAGGTGCAGCTTGAGGTCTTTTTTGAAGCTGAGGTAGGAGGAGTTGCAACGTAGATCTTTAGGGAGTGAGTTCCAGATAGTAGGCGCATTTCCGGAGAAGGAGCGTGATTGAGTAGATTTCTTGTTTAACAAAGGAGGAACTAGTATGAGTGCATTGGTGCTCCTCATTTCTCTAGAGCAGCCCGCTTTGTGGAGTTTATCTGAGAGATACAATGGGGTGTGATGATGCAAGGCTTTATGCGTAATGCAAGCGGTTTTGTAGGTGGATCTGCCTTCGATGGGAAGCCATTTGAGACCTTTGAGGATGGGGGAGATGTGGTCAAACCGTCTACAATCAGAAATAAGCCTGGCTGCGATGTTGAGGACTGATTTGATTGGGGCTAAGTGGACTTTCGGTGTTCCAGAGAGAACGGCATTGCCATAGTCCAATTTAGACAGTACCAGTGATTGATTCAGCGGGAATGAAGAGTTTAATTTTCATGAGGTGATGAAGAGTGAAGAGAGCTCCTTTGGCCAAATTTTTTATGTGGGGAGTAAGGCTGAGGTTCTGGTCAATGTTAATTCCGAGGGATTTAACTGAGTTAGAAGTGGAAAGAGAGCAGTTAAGCGCTTTAAGGTCAGAGATCCAGTGATGAATGGGGAGCCGGTTGTTTTTAGGAGCGAAGAGTATGATTTCCGTTTTTTTAGGGTTGAGTTTAAGGTGATTGTGATGGAACCAATGTAGAATCTTAGGCAGGGCATCATTGAGGTGTAGAAAGTCAGCTTGAGATTTGATCTTATAGTAAAGTTGGGTATCATCAGCATAGAGGTGGAAGTTGATTCCTGCTTGCTTAAGAATGAGGGTGAGGGGTTCCATGAAGAGGTTGAATAGAGAAGGTGAGAGAATAGAACCCTGAGGAACACCCAAGGAGACAGGAATAGGTTTAGAGAGGCAATTGCTGATTTTAATTTGTTGGGTTCTGTGCTGAAGGAATGAGGTGAACCATTTGAGGACAGGACCATTGAAGCCGAAACGATCTTTGAGGGTATTGAGTAAGGCGGAGTGGTTAACAGTATCAAAAGCAGCAGAGAGGTCAAGGAGAATGAGAAGGGAGGCCTCCCCCTTGTCAAGGGATTGGTGGATGTCATCAATAATGTTGAGCATAGCAGTTTCAGGACTGCAGCCCTTTCTAAAGCCTGACTGGAATGTGTCCAAAAGGTTAAAAGAGTCAATGTGCTTGTCCAATTGGAGCAAGGTGCATTTTTCGAGGGCCTTAGATAGAAGCAGAAGATTAGAGATAGGTCGCAAATTGTTGAGGTCGTTGGGGTCGGCTGTAGTGTTTTTGAGGGTGGGAGTGATTTGGCCAAGCTGGAGGGAAACCGGGACACAACCCGTGGCTAAGGAGGAGTTGATGATGGTGGTCCAATATGGTGCAATGATGTGTTTTAAGTCTTGAACAAGTTTAGCGGGAAGAGGGTCCATGGTATGAGAGGAGGGTTTAAGCTTGGTGATGATGTTGAAGACTTCAAGCTCTGTAACTGGGCGGAAGTTAAGCCAAGAAGCATTATTTTTAGCTGGGGGTTGGTGAAGAAGTGTTCAGGAGGGGCGACAGCGAGTGGGAGATGAACAGAGTCGGGGGCGAGGGTGTGAAAGGAGACTTGGAGGGAGGTCATAGAGGGGTGATGAGCAATGTGGAGGGGGGTTAAGCTAAAGGATAGATCGATCTTGGAGATTTTTTCGGAAAAGAAGTTTGCAATTTCTTCACATCTTTCGATAGAGGCCATCAATTTGGGGGGGGGCCGAAGCTGTTTGATTTTTGATGATGCTAAATAGTTCCCTGGGTCTATTTTTTGCCCGGTCGAGTTGTGCACGGAAGAAGGAGGCCTTCTCATTTTTGTAATTAGCCCTTGCGGCTCTGAGGAGAGCAAGATTTGAGGGGGAAGGGTGTTGCCTCCACATGCGTTCGGTCAGCCTAAGCGAGCGTCTCTCATTGTTGAGTTCAGCATTAAACCTGGATCTGGCGGGGTTGTTTTTTTGCAGTTTTAGTTTGGCTGGGGCGATTTGGATAAGGACCTCGATGATGGATTTGTTGTAGTGTTCCGCAAGGTCATTTGCATTTTGTGAGGGAGGTGTAAGTTGATGTTTTGCTTTAATCTTAGTCTCCAGCTCGCCTGGAGGAATAAGGTGAAGATTTCTGGTTAATTTCCTATGTTTGATGTTTTTAGGGGAAGGGGGAGGCACGGCGCAATTAATGGTGAAGAGGATTAGGTGGTGGTCAGACCAGTCAATGGGGACAATGTGGGAAAGGGAAGCCAGTTCTTTGCTAGTGATGATAGCGTCGAGAGTAGCCCCTTTGGAATGTGTTAGCGAATGGCAGAGTTGATTCAGGTCGTTAATGTTGAGTAGATCATTGAGGATGTTAACCGAGGGATCATCCTTTTTATTCCAGTGAATATTAAAGTCTCCGAGGAAGAGGTTTTTGGAGTTGGAGATCGAGGGTAGGGAAAGAAGGTCAGACAATTCCT
This sequence comes from Calotriton arnoldi, assembly GCA_963921515.1. Taxonomy (NCBI): domain Eukaryota; kingdom Metazoa; phylum Chordata; class Amphibia; order Caudata; family Salamandridae; genus Calotriton; species Calotriton arnoldi. Next base: position 113,061 of record CAWUFW010009110.1, read on the forward strand.
CCACAAAGGGCAAAGGGTCGCCAGGTGGATGATAGATGTTATGCAACCGAATAGGGGGGGAACCATGAACTTTAAGTTCCGCTCCGATGTATTAAAACGTAGCATGATCAGGGTTCTGAAAAAGGGAGAGTTGGAGTTCATCTTTATAGATAATGGCTAGGCCTCCTCCAATTTTGACAGGTCTGTCTTTTCTGAGGATGGAGTAACCCGGGGGAGAGAGCAGGTCAAGAATAGGTGAAGAGTGAGCTTTGAGCCAGGTTTCCGTAAGAAAAGCGATGTCAATGGCTTCACTAAAGATGGTTTCCGAGATTTCTGTTGCATGTTGTATAGCCGATCGACAGTTGACCAGCATGCAGTTGAGGGGTTTAGGGTTGTTTTTAGGGGGGGAGCAAGAGTGGATAGTTGTGCGTTGCGGAGGAGGTCTAGGCGAGCCTGGGGAGGCAGGGATACGGCTTCTCCCCAGGATCACCGGAATAGTGGAGTGAAGAGTAGGAGAGTCAGTAGTCATGTCAATAGGGGGGTAGGTATTATTTAAGTCCAGGAGGTCCAGGGAGGGGAGATCGCTCGAGGCTTGAGATGGTCTAAGAGAAGAGTTACCAGGAGGTGGTCCACCTGAAGACATACCGCAAGGGGTAGTACTCCCTTGTTGAGGGAATGTAGTGTTAGTTTGTACGGAGCTTATGGTATAGGTATGATTGGCGAGATTAGAGGCGAAGAGGGTGTTGAAGTCTTTCCTGATAGATGAAAGTTTCAACGTCAGGATTGAGAGGTGGAGTTCTATGTTGAGAAGTGATTGAGTGAAAAGCGAGGAAGGCAAGGAGGAAAGGAGGTCGGGGGGAGAAGGGCATGTTCCAAATTAGATGGGGAGAGAGGACTAGGAAATGGACGAGGAGGAAACCCAGGCGGTGGGTAGTGAGGGGTGTTCCGGATGCTAGACTGAGGGAGAATAGTAGTGTGAGAGCCAGCATACCCAGTGGCCAGATGGGTGCTATGAGAAGATGAGGGGGCATGGGACGAGTGAGATGGAGTGCCATCTAGTCTATGGGGGTGGGGGTCATTTAGATTGAAAGAGATTGGTGTCCTTAATGGAGCAATAGGGGGATCAGTGTGAGGGGCGCAGTGTGTAGGGGGTTGTTAAAGGGGGATCAGTGTGAGGGGGCTGGGAGGAATGGGAGGGAGGAAGGGGGTGATTAGGATTGAGTAGGAAAGAGCCAAGAGGAGGGGAGAGGGTATGGGTGGCCAAGTGGGATGAAGGAATATCAGAAGAAGGAGGGGGAACAGGCGAGGCGAGGGGAGAGAGTGTTTGGGTGGCTAAGTATGAAGTGGAAATGTCAAGCGAAGGAGAGGATGCTAAGGGGGCGGAAGGATCCAAAGTCTGGTATTGGGAGGCTTCATAGGTAGTAGCAGGATCCGGGAGCGGAGGGGTTGGCGTCAAGAGGAGCGATGCCGGGAGGACTTCCTGTGATTGAGAGGCTGAAGGGGTATGGGAAGGAGAAGATAGTAGATAGGATAAGGTGCTGAAGTGGTGCTCAAAGATGGTGAGGTGGTTTTCAGTGGCTTGTATGAGGATATTTCCGGATTTGAAAATGGAGATGTCTATTTCGCCTTGAAAAGTGGAGGAAGGGGTTGTGGACAATTTCAAACCATATGGAATTTTGCAAGATTTCGTTATGGGGAGGTGGTGGAGGAAGAGACTTTTCCATTTAGAGGGGCGTTTGGAGTAAAAGATGTAGTTGGTTTTAATAATGGAGGTGAGGCTAAGATAGTTATCAACGAATAAGGTTTCTTGGTGACAAATTAATAGTTTGCGTTTAAAGTTCTTCTTAGCATTTTTAGAGAGGTTGGGAGGGTAAAGGATGGTCCAAGAGTTGGGGCCATGCCTAGTGATGAGTGAATCCGGTGCTGTAAGGGTATGATTGAGGGGAGGCATTGTAATTCAGCAAGGATGAACAAGGGGAAGGAGCAGGTTGTGCGGGCGGGAGGTTGGGGAGAGGCGCGGGGGAGAGAGTGGAAGGAGGGGGGCGGGAGAAAAGTCCGTGGGTGGGAAATAAGCCTCAAAGCCAGGGCAAGGGCCTTGCCTAGAGATGGCTAAAGACGGGGGCGTTGGGGAGGTGAAATAGTGGTCAACCGGTAGGGGAGACCAAACAATAGAGCGAAATGGGAGGAGGAGGAGAAGAGTAGGAGGGAGGGAAACGATGATGAGAAATCAGATCAGATTAATACTAAGAGGCAAAGTGCTACGTGTTATTGTGTGGCTAATTTAGGAGCCGGCAAAACAACATTTCAAGCAATTAAGAATCAAGATGAGGTAGATCAGATTGAGAGCATGAAACACATTTGACAAAAAAACATCAAGTCGCAAATCCAAATAAAATACAGATAGACTAGCAGCAGGGAAAGCAACATTTGCAATATAGAAGCAACAAAGTGATGTAGGTCAAATTGGGTGTACGTAGCGCATAAGATTAAAATACCGATAGTGTAGCAGCAGGTGAAGAAACAATTGAGTTATAAAAGCTTCAAAATGTGGTAGGTCAATTTGGAGGCACAGGTCGCAATAGGTTAAAAACATCAAGAGGCAATTCAGGAGGCAGATTACAGATTGCCAATCAGCAGGTAAGGAAACATTTAAAATATTGAAGTGTCTGAAAGAGGTAGATAATTTAGGGAGCACATAGCACATTAAGTTAAAAGCATCATGGAGCATTCCGGAAAAGCAATACAGATTATTTAGCAGCAGGTAAAGAACCGTTTGAGATAAAAAGCCTCCGGTAAGAGGCAAATCGGTTTGAGTGAGCTACCTCATCAACTTCGGGCAATTAATTCTGCTTCAGGCGATAGAGAATCACGATGGATATTTGAAATATAGAAGCATCAAAAAGAGGTAGATCAATTTGGGTGCACGTAGCGCGTAAGTTTAAAATTACTGATTGCTTAGCAGCAGGCAACGATGTAATTGAACTATAAAAGCATCAAAATGAGGTAGATCAATTTGGAAGCACAGATCACAATAGGTTTGAAACATCACGTGGCAGTTCAGGAGAAAAATTACAGATTGTCAAGCAGCAGGTAAGGAAACATTTAGAAAATTAAAGTGTCAAAATGAGCTCAAAGTCGGTCTGCAGAGTTAGGGGGATACAAGATAATAATCAGCAATGTAATGTAGATATACAATAGGGATCGTGATCTTGAACAAACAGGGAGAGGTCGGATTAGTTAAGACGGTCCCAGTAAATATATAGATAAGGGTGTCTTGCAGCAGTTAAGGCTCAAATTAAAGAGGGCATACATTCAGTCTAAAAAGTGCGTGGGGAATAGATAAGAGAGCTCGGAGATCTGGAGTGATAATAGTTAACCGGGTTGGACTTAGAGGTGCCTCATAGGAGAAATGATCTGGGGCAGGCCACTTTCAGGTCTCTCAAACCAGTCTTGTATTATGAGAATGGGCAGGCAAGGGATTCCGCATCAATAATAAGGGCGTTCATGATACACGCCATCCCTAAAGAATATTCGCAAGGCAGTGATGCACCAGAGGCACAACAAGTGCAGGACAATTTGGGATTATCCATAAACATGGGGTCCACTCCAAGATGGCTACCATGATGGTCGGGAGGGGCAAGTCCAATTTCAGTTTCTCTTCTCCGCCTCTCCAATCTAAACTTCATGCAGCTTGATTCCCTGGTTCTTGATGCTCAATTTCTTCTTTAGCCCACTGATATTCAGCTTTAACTTTCTTTGGTTTAGATTCCATTCCTCTCCTTCTGTCCTCACCTGAATTTATAAAGCTCTTCTCTACATTGGTTAAAATACAGGTCAGATTGTTTCGGTGAGCATAAACAGTGTCTAGGTAGGGTTCAAAAAATCCTTCAGCTCTCTCTATATTTTTAGTTCAGGATGACGATTTAAATGCTTAAGTATGAGAACTTCCGAAAAAATCAATCATAATTTCAAAAAGAATACTGGAAATGACCTCGTCCATACAAAAGACTCATTAGCAAACTACAAGTAACACCATAAGTCAGGGTAATGTGATGGCACATGACACCCTCTTCAGCTGATGCAGGTAATTGTGTATAAACGTAGCAATCCGTAGCATCCATAGTGTCAATGTACTCATAAAGCTATTTGTAATAAACATTTGAAGAAAGGTCTCCTCTAGAAGCATCTATGTGTAAATCTTCTGTACATTCTATCATCAGTATAAAGTGGGGTTTTAGGGATAAAGATAGCCTTAGTCTGCTCTAAACTAGATGAAGTGGGTAAGTATAATACCAAAAGCAGCATAATTAGTACAACACTTACAGTTATCAACACCCCTGCCATTATGTACCTACGTCTGTTTGTGTTATTATTAGGTTCCATAGCCTTTCTGAACTCAGACCGTTTATGTGAAAAGCAGCAGCAGTAAAGTATTTTCCGTTGGTTTCCAACTGAGCAAATGGCAGCAATGACCATGTAATCGAAATGCAATTATAGTGTTTACAAGTTCTTCGCGAGCCTTCTTTAGCCCTACTCCGTGTTCTTCTAAGTGACAACCTTACGCTCCTTCAGCAGACTTGGGCCTTGGTACTCTTCTTAATTCTTTTTAGCAAAGTATGTTTACAATGTCTCTGCTCAAAAGTGCATTTCAAAGTTCAATCCAGAAATCAAATAGAGGACAGTTCGAGTCAGTCTGTTCTGTGGCAAAGTAAAGTCAAAAACACAATTATGTATTCACTGAGGGGCAGCTGGATTTGCACTTAGACTCTCCAAGTACCAATATACTTTCTTTTGGGCATTTGTTGCAAGGTATGTCCATTCAGGTGAAAAATATCCTTTGACAGGGTAATCTTGCTCTCTTTGATCTTATTACTACTGGCCCTTCATCATCACTGTCACTTAGGCCAGATTCCTCAGTATCTTCTGGGATAGTATGTGGAACACACACTTCAGTCAAACTTTGCCTTCTTCCCTCTTGTCCTCTTGGCCACTGGTCTCTAGGCAAACTTGTGTTACTGCGGCACTAGGCCCTTTGCTAGGATCTGATTCAGACGCAGTCAACACTATAGGATGTGGCCCTCTTGTTCTGACTTCAACTGTTGACTCATTCAGACCTCCCTCAGGGCAAACATGTTGCGTCCCAGACTCTTGCTGGTCCCCAACGGCTTGACTAACCTGCTCCCTTTGTCTCACTGTATCCACCAGCACTTCAGGGAGTGGTGCTGTTACATCATCAAGGAGACATGGGACTATGCGGGTATGCGCAGCATGTACCCAGTTGGGGAGACCTCGCACTTCACAGCTATTGTAGTGACCAAGATGACTTGGTAAGGTCCTCGCCACTGAGGCTCCAAACACGTTTTGCGCACATGCTTCTTCACCATGACCCAGTTGCCGGGACTGAGGTGGGGCTGTAGCCTCTTCAACATGATGAGACACAGAACGCACCACATCAGCCAGTCCTTTGCAGTAATCAAGAACCATGTCATCTGTAATGTTCACAAGTGCATTTGCAGGCACAACTGGCGACCGCATGGCTCTGCCCATGATTGTCTCATGGGGAGATAATCCTGTCCCCCTGTCGGTAGTACTGCAAAGACTCATCAACACAAGGGGCAATGCATCAGGCCACTTCAGAGATGTCAAAGCACACACTTTAGCAAGTCTTGATTTCAGCATCCCATTGACTTGCTCCACAATGCTTGATGTCTCTGGTCGATAACTGCAATGTAGGCTCTGCTCCACTTGCAGTGCTGCAAACAAAATCTTCAGGATCTCAATATTCAAATGAGTTCCTCAGTCTGATTCCAGAGAAGTCAGGAACCCGAAATGCAGAATTAAATCCCTAAACAACAGTTTAGCTAATGTGAGATTGTCATTTCTCCTGGTCGGGTAAGCTTCAACCCAACGCGAAAAGATGCACACAATCACCAAGACATATCTCTGCCCATTGCACACAGGCATCTCGATAAAGTCCAGCTGCATCCGATTAAAGGGACCTCCTGGTCTCCCTATGTGACTCAGTGTTACTGCAGTTCTTCCTACATTAATTTGCTGACACACAACACACCTGTGACACAACCCTTCAGCCATCAATCTGAACCTAGGATTAAACCACGTCTGCCGAAACAGACACACCATAGCATCACTATGTCCATGAGCAGGTCCATGATAATGTCTCGCCATTGGGGGTAACAAGCTGTCTGGCAACACAGGTCTTCCATCTCCTGAAACACAAATGTCATCTTCATCTCTCTTAACACAACCTGCTCTAACCCAGCCTTGTTGTTCTGCTTCTGACACTTCCTCCTGAAGTCTCTTAACTTTCTCCCATGTATCAGCTGTGGTTAGCAAGAGGTTTTAATTGGTCTCATCTGTTGCCTCATTTTGATATTCACCATTGAAAGTACAAGCATTTAAGGTGCAATATCTGGCGATCTCATCAGCGTACCTGTTACCCACAGTTACATGATACATATAAGAACTTAAATTCAACATTAGATTCACGTTGAACTTTAAGTAAATGTAGAATAACTTTGAATACACAAATACAAGTTTGACTGAAAACTGCATTATGAATAGGCCTGGGCGGAAAACTACGCTACGCTCGCGTAGTTTGCGTAGTTTGCACAACTACGCGCTACGCGAATTGCACGTAGCACAGTGCAAAAACGCGTAAGCGGGCATTTTGCTTGCTCGCGGTCCTCAACGTCAAGTTGGCGACCGCGAGCAAGCAAAATGACTATCCCGGCGAGACTTTTTCCTCGTTCGCGATCAGCAACATCAAGTTGCCGATCGCGAGCGTGGAAAATAAACCTCCCGGCGAGATTCTCAACGCGGGGAGGTCAGGTTTCTCATTGCGAGTGGTCGCGTATGCTCGCGACCGCTCGCGATGAGAAACTACCAGTCCGCGTTGAGAAAACTGCCGCTCGAGTATAAATCTACTCGAGCGGAAGAGCACTGATCCGCTTACACTGTGCAAGATGCCGTTTGCAATGATTGCACAGTGCGGACAAGCATCCGGCACTGTGCAATCATTGCGAACAGCATTCCCTACCGCACTACGCAGTTCGCGTAGTGCTACGGCGTAGCTCGCGTAGTGCGAAGTGCACTTCGCGTAGCTACGCGTAGCGCTACTACGCGAACTACGCCCAGGGTTAATTATGAATAGCAATGCGAAAACATTGAACAAACATTTACATAAATCTGTCTCGTTTCTAAAGTAAATATGTTTTAATAGTGTGAGGATAATTTATCAAAACTCTAAAGACCATATCATTTTCATAAAGTTAAGACACAGTGTATATGATTTTCTAGTCCTACAGGGAATGCTCTTCAGTACTGAATTTAAGTACAACGCTCTTCATTAATAACTTTAAGACACACAAATATGTAGTGCTAATTGCACATACGTATTGCGTATTTATGACATATGAAAAATGGAGTCAAAATTACGCTACTCAACGACTAACAATAAAATGATGAAAAAACAAACTGGATCTTCACAGCGATGATAAAAAGATACCTAACCAACTGCTGCAAAGTAAACCTTGTGCTGTTCAACACTCGTGGCTTTCCTTTCCTACTTCCGTGAAGATCCACATATGCCTGGTTTAGGGTTGATCTGTCGTTCTTAAATCAGTGGAAAATAGGTGCATTCTTCGGCAGATGCAGCAAGATGTGTTGGCTCAAACTGCTTCTTGCTGAGGGGTAATCTTCATGCCAACAGCACTATGCTGGCTTTGTGGAACAAAATGTAACAAGCACTGGCAATGCTTACTAGCATTTTTAGGTCGGGTATTAGCCAAGACCTTTTGATTTTGCTAAAATTATATGTGTAATATGCTTAGTTATAATGACTTCAGCCAGCCCTTTTCATCCATTGGTTTGTCATTGTGTCAATCACATTTTTCTACCCACTGCAGTATACCGCAAGGGGAATGGATCAGGCTACTAGAGCCATTGCCTAACTTCATTGTGAGTGAAGACATGCTGCTCTTTCACACGGAGTGTACACACACATAAGGTAGAACTCTTAAGTACCAGGCACTACTGTGGCAATATGTGATTTTTTTTAAACAAAAAATATATTTTTTGCTTGTAGCCAATGTTTTTTTTTTAGATTAGATTTGGGCCCAGCAGATACCCCAACAATAAAGATTTGCACAAAAAAAAGGCAATAAAAATAACAATGATAAAGCCAAAAGGCTGGCAGTCAAAACCACACCTATTGCCTTTGCCAGTGCTTGTTAAAGGTTTGATTCGTGGCCAATATTATTAGAGGTTACTTTCTCTTTACCCAGGTCTCGGGTCTAGAGGGAGTCCTGTGTTCAGGTGAGATTTTATTTTATTATGCAGGAGCTCATTTTTAAACGTTCAAAGAGTGCTGCCTACTTACTTTGCCAAGTTTAAGAAGGCTGAGCATGTTCTATCCCATACTACAGTGATTCCCAATCTGTGCGCCACGGCACCCCAGTGCGCCATAAAAACTATCCAGGGGCGCCGCGCACCAAACGCACAGTTAGGGAACCAAATTCATTTGAATAATCCCGGCGTATCAATAGTTCAAGACAGTACTTGTAGAGAAAGACAAATTTACTTGTAGAGAAAGTCCGCAATTTCCACAGTAGCAGTGCATGCCTGCACACAAACAGGGAAATACGGCCAAGGGCGCAGTACCTACAGCGGCCGCCGGGGTCGGGCCAAAGTCACTTCTAGTGTTTGTAAATAAAGCTATGGTGGCAGCTGCTGTGCAGAGACCTGTGCTGAACCTGGCAAGCCGAGGCTAAAAGAGCAGGCCGAGACGGAGGAGAAAGAAGCCTGGGTGGAGAGAGGGGCTGACAGGAGGGGCTTTGCAAGGGGAGCAGGGAGGAGGCGCAGACGCCACCAGTGGAAGCCCTAACTGAAGTGTTGATTACGTGTTGGGAACACAGCGATTGCTGCTATGGTAGAGCTGAAGACTGAATAGTGTGTCTGGCGAATAGACCCTTCCTTTAAAGAAACCTTCAGTGTACAGCAGCGCACTCTTGACCTGTGTTTTTGTGAGGCAAGAATTCTGTGAAGCTTCAAGATTAAATAACATAAGCCCAAAGTATTAAGGACAATAAAAACTGGAATAACCCAATGACTAAAGTACTTCGTGTGCACAGATTCGAAGAGGACAGACAGGTACGTCCCTTCCTCTCCACAGAACTTGTTGGGTACACAAAGATCTTGGTTGCAGGCACCTTAACCTCATGTTATTTTAAATTGCAGCCCATTTGCAACATTTAAACATGCAAGAACATATTTACTACCACATGTTTTTGTTGCCAATTGCGTTGCAGCAGTTACATATAGATCATGCAAATGCCCACTATTTAACAAAAAAGCTGTATTCGTACCAGCACTTTAAACAAGAGTTTTCCCCTTAAAACGAATACGTTCAAAATCTTATACTTTAAAAAATTGTACAGCTTACTGTTACATTTGGTAATTGCATGCTCATTCATTTGTGGTCCGAACTTGTGCCTGTGGTGTGCTCAACGTACTTGGAGCTGGGACTCTGCGTTATCACCTGAGCAGTTTCTGAAGAGGATCACTTTCTGTGTGTGTCTGGTTCACAGAATTTTCTTCTCTCTGCTGTAGGGGCTACAGTGCCCCTGTATTGGTCCTAGCAATCCTCTTGTAGTAACACCACAGGGCAGTGAGTGACCTGACCCAGATAACAAAGAAAACTACGAAGAATATGTCCTGGCAGCATCCTGGTAAAGTGAGTAATGCTCTGCACTGGACAGTGCCTTTCCGTATTGGCTGTTATCGTATCTGAAGCTTTACCATAACACACAGTGAAATATGCTGCACATAGTAAATTGTAACACGTTACTTCAGTTTTGGCATTTTGTGTTTTTTTAGTGTTGTAAATACCAGGTGTCCCTATACCTGCAAGTTGAGGGTGAATGGAAGGAGGCATATCTCTACCAGTGAAGTGGTTAGCTTTTCCTTCCCTGCTAGACTAGCAAGGCTCTCTGAGAGAGAGGGAGGGGGTGGGTGACAGGATCAAGGGCCATAAACCACATTAGCCTAGTTTTGTGATTGCCACCACTCCATTCCATGCTTCCAGAATTTCACATGCTTCATCATGCAACCTGTACAATCACACTATGCAGCCGGAATGCCACATTTCCCCATCTATGCAAACAATGCAGTTTGTAGCATAAAGTAACATATGTTAGTGAGAGAGCCCACGTGCACAAGCAGGCATTCATGCAAAGTCTGATGTTAAAGCAATAGTTCTTCAAAACTCATTTGTGAGTGGAAATGACTACATGGAAGTACTGACCTAAAGGTCTTACCATGACCTGTCACACACATCAAAGCCTACCACTGACACACTTTCCCAGACTACATGATTATAATACCTTCATCAGCTTCATCCCCAATAGTTTCAGGGAGGAAAATGGAAGTACTCCTGAGGCTGGGCTTACATCCCCCACCCGCCTAAAAAAAGTAACATAATGGGGAGCCGTGGCCAACGGCCAACTGGTCAAGGTAGCCGGGGGTCAAAAAAGTTTGGGAACCACTGCCATACTACCTCACATATTAATAGCTCACTGACATTTAGCCAGTTTTTCCTTTCTCTGTTTTTCTTAAATTTGTTGATGTCATTTTTTAAATGTTATTACCAAAACTAGCCACAGTATTCCATGAGTCTCCTTACCGGTATAATAATATTGCAAAAATAATTATGAATGTAAATGCGTCAATCAGTTATATGGACTAGTAATAGCTCTGTACAGCATTTTAATCAATCACATATATTGTATGTGAAATTACAAACATAGACCAACCTTACTCATACCATACTTTGTCATGCTGCAAGAAGGACAGTTCAGCCGAATCTCTAGGTCACATCACTTCTGAATGGGAGTACAAACAATCTCAGGGATGTTTTGGCCTTAAAGGACACAAAACAAGCCACTGTTTTTCTCATGGAACACTTTGGACTATGGAACGCCATGCCAATTGGAATTTGTCATGCTGTAACCATCCTCTGCTACAGAAAAGACTATAGATATTTTTTTGCAGGGAGCACCTCATCATACCAGAGGATGTGGTGTAATGGCCAGAGCTGTCGACTTTGGAACTAGGGAACCGGGTTCAAGTCTCAATATCCAGTGATTCTGAGCAAATCACGTTATCTCCCCGTACCTAAAAAAAAGAGAAATTAATGTGTTCTTGTGTACTGGAACTGGTGCTCATGTAAAGTGCTTCAATCCCTTTGGGTCGAGTTTGCCTATATAAAACTGCAAAAAAGTAATTCCAGAGGTGTGTAACTTTGAACAGGTCCAGAGAATTTGCCTCCCCCATCTAATGCTAGTCATAATTCGCACTGTTCGTTACAGGGGCCCCTTGCCAGGAGAGGGACAGCCTAACTCCAGCCACATCTAGTGCTTTCTGTTCCTTTATACTGTGCTTCATTGCTGTTTAGCACCTATATTCACATTCAGGTGAGTTTCTGCTTGAGAGTTCGAGACCTATACCTGGGCAAGCCTCTTTCACTTAAAGTGACTCTCCAGATATGAATGTGATGAATGGAAATGTTTAAATTAATGTTTACCACTGGTAATTACTCTGGACATTATTCCCTTCCATTGTTTCTGTCTTGTCTTAGGGTGATTGTCTCAGACAAAAAAAAAAGTGATAAATGGAGCTAAAAACAATGGCATGGAATGATACACAGAGCATTTATCCTGACTAATCAGGAGTGGTTGAGATTGATTCAAGCATTTCTAGCCATTACTTCTTTGTTCTCTGCCTTACCAGTATAGTAAAATGAAGTATTATCTCCAGCCCGAGTCTTCCAATTACACCCGCTGTAGTATAATTTAGCCTGTTGACATCAGCATTATTAATGTTGTCAGAAGACATTTTAAATGTCAAATTTTGCAAAGATCTTTTTGTTTCTATTAAAGGCCTTCCTGGAGAAGAGCAATCAGCAAATTGCCGAAATTGTAGAGCTTGTCAGAGGGAAGCTTTCCAGCGGGGCTCGCGCTACACTTGGTGCTCTTACTGTGATTGACGTACATGGTAAAATCTTACATTCTGCTTTCAAAATCAGTTCTTCATATCACCCTAATGTTGTGAATGATGATATAAATAATATTTGAACATGCTTTTTGGGCTGTTACCTTTAGGTAATGTTGCTAAATTATGTTGAACGTAAAGTCTTGACTTTGTGTCCTCACAGCACGTGATGTGGTAGCAAAATTATCTCAGGACAAGGTGTCCAGTTTGAACGACTTCCAATGGATTTCTCAACTCCGATACTACTGGGAAAACGACGATGTCATGGTGCGCATGATAACTACAGTAGCCAAATATGGTTACGAATACCTGGGGAATTCTCCACGTCTGGTTATAACTCCATTGACTGATCGATGTTATAGGTAAAAATGATCAACACAGCCAAATCTTGTGCTATATGGACTGTAGGGTCTCACACTGCTATGATTAAGATAATCAGATAGGTTATATTTGTGATACAGCAACTTGCTTGATAAGCATTTTAGCTATGTTGATTGTTTTACAACTAAGAAAATTGAGTAGTTAATAGAAGTAACATGGAATATTCACTCAGCCAATGAAATTAGTGCAGAATGCAAATATCCAATCGTCAGTGGTCACAAATTAATGTAAACTATTTCAAGCTTTTACAGTGTTCTGGTACACACCAGAGGTTGCTTTGGAAAGGTACAAATAAACTTTTCGAAGCATCTTAATTGAACTATATATACAATGGTTTATATTTCTGAATTTGTCATCAACATATTAAACCTGAATAAAATCAAGAGACACTTAGCTAGTAAATCTTTGGCTACTGCATCCGGATTTCTATACCATCAAACATGCTCCAAATTTAAGAAACCAATAACCTCTTAAACTCTTGCAAGCATTTCCAGAATTTGGACCACTTTTCTCCCATGTTTCCCATATTTGCCCTGGGCTGTATTTAATCTACTCAATGCGGTCATTGCAAGATTAACCCCCCCAACCTCAGAAATGGTTCAGAAAAGATCAACAATGCAACAGCAAGTTCTTAGCAGTTCATCAGTGGATCTAGTGTAAAAAGTGACAGCCTTGATTTTGCACTCTCTAAAGATAGAAACAATCAGCTGCGTCTGTTCTTTACCAAACTCCAAATTTTTTTTAACTGCTAAAATTATTTAAAGGATTTTGAACCCCTTTAATGTAGAGTATGCTTTAGATTGTACGGTCTTCTGATCCGGTATATACTTTTCTAGAACTATCTTAGACCATGGTTTCAAATGAATGAATTTTCTACAAAAGGTAAACATCTGCTTCTACTTTTTCCAGATATATTTTTCCAATGCTAGTTTTATGCATGTCCCTGAGCCCAATAATATTTCTTGAGACAACCTTCAGCTAATTATGACTAGAAAATTACACGACCAGCAAGTCCTCACTTAAAGCCAAAAAATCTTATTTCTTCCTCACGCTCCTTCTTTTTCACCCTTCCCTCTATTCACCAGTCCCCATCTATATAATTGCACCGGGGAGGGGCAAGATCAACAATGTAGGGCCTCCCTTTTCCAACCCTCATTTCTATGAATGAGATGGATTGCATTTTGTTGCCTGTGAAGAGCAACTTGCTGCTACAGTGTGATAGCCCCCCAATTTCAGTCCCATTTTACCATTGACCAATACTCATCCTGCTGCTGTCCTACTTTTTCTTAATGACTCAAATTACTTTGAATGAGTTTTCCTGGCCTTTAATAACTGAAGCAAGAATAATTTCACCCTCCTCCACCTAAGTAAGTATCTGAAATGGCCCTTTGCAGTTACTCTTCAAATTACTAATGGGCAGTGTATGTAGGAATAGCTAGTTGCTTTAGCTCAAAAGTAGGCCCTCACATCGCTCACTGTTTTTTTTAGCAATGTCGAAGGAGAGATTTGAAAGAGTATAAAAAAACATTTTTGGATTCTCCACTTCTTTTCAGAGACTATAGAGCAGGCGTTTATTTTGAGACAGAGATAGGAAATAGTCTGTATACCTTTGCAAACTAATGTTTGCTTGAGGAAGGGAAGCTGGGCCATACATCTGGCAGGAATTGGGTACTGAGTCCATGAGAATAGGAAAGCTCCCTAACCCTCGTGAAACTGGTTTCACTATAAAGGAGCTTAATGTTAGCTAGACGGCAGGGTGTAAGCAGTCTTTAAGAACACTGGTTCCTCAGGAAGTAGATGGTATGCCTTCATCAGCCGTGATGAATGAGGGAAATTCATTAGTGCAGGATCACATTAAGGGGCTTCTACAAGAATGTTCTCTGAATAAGCTAACACAAATGGATCTACTCCTGAACCACTGAATTGGAGATCTCTGATCAATTTCTGATTCTATCACTTCAAGCATGAATCTCCTGCCAGTGCCTCCTCAGACATATCGAAGCAGCGGGAAACAGAGGTACTCTACCAATGTTCTGTTCTGCTCTTAGTGAGAGAGGTTACAGGTCTATAGAATTGTGTTCATGGTTCCTCAGTCCTTGCATATTTCTCCTCGTCTGACATACGATAGATGGCATTAATGCAATGATGTCTTCCCTCTGGGATTATGCAAAAAGTCAAAACCTATATTTCCTATGTGCCTCAGTTTAAAGATTCTAGTGGATCTAGAATGTAGCAGCTTTATGAGAGGTGGGAGCATCAAATGTGTAGTCTACATGTTGCGAGCCCATCATTGGCAAAGAAAATAACATTGAGAACATAATGCATTGTTGATGGAGCCTTCAAAGCTTGAGGTACTTTCCTTTTGATTTATGAAGTTGTTCAGCTAAAGTACTAATGACAGAAGTACCAACTGCATCCTTTCAAAGAAACAACTGATAGACAAATTGCTGTTAAGATGTCTGTCAGACCAGGGAAGGATTAGCATAGTATTATTGATCAGGAAGCTATCTAATAATGCTTGGCCTGCACCAATGTAGCAAACTGAGCCAAATGTTTGGGCATAAAAGGCGAGTAATGGACAATAGCAAATGTTAATGGCTGCCTCTTCAGTCACTACTAACCAGAGAGTATCCCTTCTGGAGTTCAAGCGCCTCCACAAGGAAGAAGAAGGGGAGAGAATCTGTTATGTGCCACACCTATGCATCACTCTTACTGGAGTGGGGAAGGACATTTCTTTTTTAATACAACCCTCACCCACTCTAATAGTGGCATCATCATCGGGTTCACCCTGACTCCTAAGGGTCAGGGTGGGTTCAACCATATTTCAGGAAGCATTTATGAAGATAGTTGGATTGGGGGCGTAACTTTAAAGATAAAATTCCACACCCACTCCCAAGATTTCCCTTTATAAGTGGGGTGGGTGGGAAGGCTAAAAATAAACACTATGGGGCCGACTTCAGTCCGCCCGCCATCCCAGTGGTAACGGGACCGGCCGCCAGACAGCAGCACCCGTCGCAATGCCAAAATGACATGTTGTGCATTTCCATGCACAAAGTGGCAGGCACCGCGTGGTGCCTGCCACCTTGTGCATGGAAATGGAGGGGGTACCATGGGTACCCCCCAAGTGCACCCCCCACCCCCCTGGGGGCCCGCAACGGGCCCCCAGAGCAATTCCCCGCCAGCCTTTCCGAAAGGCCAAACACCGCAAGCATCATAATATGGATGGCGGTGCTTGTGGCCACAAGAAGGAGAGCAGAGCCAAGTAGATGGCCACCCATTCATGCCCCGTGGGGACATTATACTCCAGCACTTCGCGTATATCCCAAGTGGCAAATATTACAATTTACATGCATGCTTTGAGAATTTGGCATGCCATACAAAAGAAAGAGGGTGGGTGAGGATTGTATTAAAAACGTTTTTTTTTCCTTTTCCCACTCCAGTAGGAGTGGTGCATAGATGTGGCACATGACAGTTTCTCCCCCCTTCTTCTGTCTTGTGTAGGCACTTGCACTTCAGGAGGGATACTCTTTGGTTAGTAGTATTTACACAGGGTGGGTGTATCCCTTCATCGTCAATCAAGAGGACCTCTCTATCCTTCAGGGGCGCTGTGCAGTTCTTTGATACTCTAGCCCCCTACGTTTTGATTGACTCTTCAGTCAGACATGCTGTTTGCCCATGTTTTATTTTTAGTATCTGCACCTCTTCTCAACAATTCTTTCCCTCCATCATACAGCATATTACAACATGCCCTGTTAACTTGTTGGCAGGAGAGAGGAAGAGAGGAATAGAGGGAGTTAAAGGGAGAAAAGGGATGTTAGTACTCTCAAGCATATTCCTCAAACAGCAGTCCGACAACAGTAGCTATTCAATGCATTCAGACTAAGAGTGTTTTTGGCTGCCACACTGTCAGTAATCTAATGCATGTCCAAATGACGGTTATTGAAGTAAGGAATCCAGGAAAATTGTATTATTCCTAAATAATTGATAACTGTTTAAGTATGTCATATTGTGTATAAATATAAACATTACAATATTTTTTAATTATGGTATCTAAAACTATGGAAATCAGAAATACAGTGCAACATTTTAATTTGTACTTAAAAGACATTTATGTTCACAAATCAATTAACTGAAATCAGCTTAGTCTTTAGTTGAGATAGAGTTCACCAAATGCTGAAGTGTGCTATGGAAGCAGCGGACTACATCTTCAATCTGGTCGATGAATCCATGAACCTGTTTTAAGTAACCAAAAATATTTTTTATTTAGAACTTTAATGGGAGCCCTAAAACTAAATCTTGGTGGTGCTCCAGAAGGGCCTGCTGGAACTGGCAAAACAGAAACAACCAAGGATCTTGCAAAAGCCTTGGCCAAACAGGTATTTTGTAGACGTCTAACATTCTGTAGTATATTATATGTATTGTCACTGATATTGTCTTCAGTGATCTTCTTGATTAGTTTGCTATTAAACAATTTCTCACTGTGTTTGGTGACTAGACTGTAAAATCAAAACTACTCTATACGGTGCTGTAGCTTTGTATCTCATGAATTTGTTTGCAGTATTTAAGCAATATTTATGTTTATTTTCTTTTGATTTAGCTCGGTAGTAATATTCATGCTCAGATTAGCTATTTCACTTTTGTTTGATACAATATTAAGAATATAGTAATATGATCTGTGAACACTGCATATCCCAATAATTGGCACACACATGCAAATATGCAGCATCAGTTTTCATCAATGAGTGATGTAAACTCTGGTACTTAACTGTCCTTTTAACTGTAGAATGAAAATACCTTTGCAGCGGCATTTTATCTTGCCATATCCCAATTATGTTTCTACAAAATGTGTTTGTCATTTTTATTTATTTGCATTTGTTTGTTTTTTAAACTCTTTTTTCCAAAGCAGTTTGTAGACTTGGTAAAGCAAAATAAAAAATGCAGTACAGTGAGTGTGTATAAAATTATAGTGTAGAAAAATAGAATAAGAGTAGTAGGCTGGGTAAAAAAGGACGTTATAAAGCTTGAGTTAAAAGATATGAGATATAAATACAGTGTCTCCAACTTTTTCTGTAGTAAGAGCTAGTTATGTTCAATAAAAGTCATCTTTAGCTACTAATAATAATAGAGTTGTAATAGCGACCATATCAGATATGATTACATTAGTGGACACAACAGGCAAGATTTTCAGCAGTAATTACCTCAGTGCACCAGACAAGGTTACCAACAGTAATGTAAAAAGGCTTTGTCAAATTGGAATGCCTCTAAATAGGTAATAGATAACAGTTATAACTGTATTTCCCCTGTCACCAAGATCATAATTTGAGTAATACGTTTCCTCAACGCCAGATGATTGGTCACTCAAATATAAGGGTTAAATATATTTTGCAAATTTAAACGCTTTATCCAAACATCAGCTCATAATTTCTGAAAAATGCACACATTTCTATCTTGAATACACACTTTTCAATTTTAGTATACATATATTAATTCAACCATGAAAAAGTATTCAATTTAGTAGGCCAGGCTATATACAGGAGAGCTACTTATCGGTAGCTGGAGAGCTGCTCACTGGAGAAACCTTAGAGACATTGCAATGGACGAAGGAAATACAAATCCTCAGAAAATCCTTGGTGGGTTTGAAAATCCAAGTGCCTCTCCAGGAGCCTTTTAAACTCAGAATCCATTGTAAGGAGAAGGATTTCTCTTTCATGGCATGAATGTGAGGCAGTCCTTTAGGTGTACAGAATGATGCAAGACTGTCAGTGTTCACTGTATATGTGTTGCCTCAGTTTGTTCATTCCTCTAGCATTAATATTCCATGATAGATTATTGGGAATGTCTTGCTTACAAATTAAATGGGGAATGGAGTTTGATGGTATGCTTTTGTTTTTCACATATAAAATTAATTAGAGATTTTCAGAAAAAGCAGTAGGCTACACATAACCTTGATAAAAAATAAGACTTAAAAAACCTATCACACATACAATATGATCCAGCAGTTATCCAAATATGGAACATTTAATGCAAACTCTATATAACAGCACAAAAAACAAATTGCACACTCACCCACACATGTACACTCGGGGGGAGAGAGAAGAAGAGAGAGAGAAATATAAATATATTATATATATATATATATATATATATATATATATATAACCAGTGGCAAGTTACAAAAGAGATCAAGAAGACCTAATTAAGCATGCACTTCACAAACATTCCTCAAATGCTGTCATCTAATTCTCTTACAATACCTCCATATAGTTTTAACTCTTCCCCATATAGGACAACTTTCTCAATAACTGGATGTTAATCATAAATGAACTATGCAAGATTTCTTGTTGGATGAACCTTGTTAACTCAGCTGATTCTCTATAGGTGTGCATACTGCCTTTCATGCTGTTAAACACATTATAGAAACCAAACTGTTTGATGTAAGCAATATGTCTAACCCGGCATTGTGTTTCTTTTTTTTTTGTTTAGTGTGTTGTCTTTAATTGTTCCGATGGACTTGATTACAAAGCCATGGGCAAGTTTTTCAAGGGACTTGCACAGTCTGGAGCATGGGCCTGCTTTGACGAGTTCAACAGAATTGAGGTGCACAGTTTTCCGTTTTATATCTGTAGCTCAATGTCCTTCTTCGTGTCTAGGTTTTGATAATCCTAAACTGTTGACCTGTTAAAAACCTGTTGGAATAATGATACCTTTTATTTCAGAGAAGGCTCTAAACCAACACCTCAGCTTCCATTTATAAGCCAGAACAATGCCAAAAGACTTAAAAAAGCTCCAACTCATTGGATACCAAACTGGCAAGTACAGAGTTTGAGCGGGCCATAGGAGACTTACAGGCAGGGAAAGCGATGGGTCCCAATGGTTTGCCCATAGAGCTGTATAAGCTGACCTCGGGCAGGGTGGCACCGTATCTCACCAAGATGTTCCTGGAAAGTGTAGAACAAGGGATACTTCCAGCAGACCAAAGACTGGCCACAATAGTAGTCATTCACAAAAGTGGCAAACCAGAAAGTCAATGTTCCTCATATTGCCCGATATCTCTGCTCAACGCAGAAGTCAAGATCTTAGCGAAAGTATCAGCCTCCCGTCTGGTGCAGGTCATTACAAAACTAGTACACCCTGACCAGTCAGGCTTCATGCCGGTACGAAATACCTCCCTCAATTTGCGGCGCTTGCATGGAGTAATGGGATGGCTAGGCACATTGCGGGAGGACGCGGTGGTGGTATCTCTCGACACCACCATGGCGTTTGACACAATCAAGTGGCCGTACATGTTTTCAGTCCTATAAAAATGGGGTTCGGCCCTGGTTACCTGAGCTGGATTCGGCTCCTGTATAGAGATCCACTGGCCCAAGTTGTAGTAAATAATAGGAAATCGCCGGTGTTCACCCTTGAGAGAGGAACCAGACAGGGTTGCCCTTTGTCCCCGCTGCTATTCGCCCTAATGTTAGAACCATTAGCAATGTGGATACGCAAAGACCCAATTGTGAGGGGTCTCCGGTGGTCAGAAGGTTGGGAAGATCGCATCTCCCTATATGCCGATGACATCCTGTTATACCTGGCATCACCAGACACCTCTTTAAATAGAGCGCTACATATATTCACCAACTTTGGGAAATATTCAGGCTACAGTATCAACTGGTCCAAATTAGTCATTTACGTGTTGAGGGGTAAGTTTCCCTCTCTGCCCAAAGGTTATACTATAGTAGAGGCTCATGAGGGATTCAAATAGCTGGGTATATATGTCATTAAGGACCCAGCATTATATTACGGACGGAACCTTTTGCCCCCGTTGCAGCGACTTAGAAGCGATGTCAGACATTGGAAATCGCTCCCGTTGTCACTACTGGGCCGAGCTGCACTCTTTAAAATTATGTCCTTGCCATGCTTTCTATACATCCTACAAAACTCACTGTGCCCCGTACGATCAGACTATTTCAAAGCTATTGAAAGTGAGCAGAGAGAGCTCCTGTGGGAAGGAAAATAACCCTGTATATTGACCCAAAAACTAATAAGAGGGGGGTATGACAGAGGGATTGGACTCCCCGATGTCAAAAGATGCTATTGGGCGTCACAGCTGGCAGCCATAAACCAAGGCATATATAGACCCTAGGATGACCCTGGATATCAGATGGATAGGTGGCTTCTCCCAGAAGGCAATTTTATCAGAGCACTCTATTCCAAGCCCAATAAACTACACTTAACGGGTCCAATGGCACACGTGGTACAGATATGGCACACAGTCAACAAGAGTATGGGCTGGGCTGGGAAGACCACACAAGTTACCCCACTCTGGGACGCAGATCGATTTGGTAACTTGAGAAACTCCAAGGGATTTGATCGATGGGATGTCATAGGAATTTCAAGGGTTGGGGACCTGTGGAAAAATGGAGACGTGATTCACTTCACGCAGCTGCAAACAGAGTTTGATCTAGCACCCACAGAGTACTTTAGATACATACAGGTAAGGCATGCATTGAAGGCTGCCATTCCAAAGGGGGCGTCGCTTCCAGAATACTCCCCACTCGAAGATAGAATTCTTGACGAATATATGCATAATAAGTCCATTTTATTGACGTATAAGAAGCTGATCAACAACATGCCTGACCCCCTCCTCCAGCTCCGTGCACACAAGGAACGCGACATGGCGGAGATGGAGGACGAGGAATGGTTTGAGGCCCTGGCTTCCCCCAGAGACGCCGCAATCTCTTCCAGACTACGACTGTTTTAGTTAAAAATATTACACAGAACATATCTATCTGGGTCAGCGCTTGCGAAAATTGGCTACAGGGCGGACGCTGAGTGCAGGAGACAGTGTGGTCAAGAAGGCACATTCATCCATATCGTTTGGGAGTGTGTAAGTATTAGAAGATATTGGTTAGCTTGGGCGCGGTGCATGGAGGAGGTGTTGGGCATCACAGTAGAACCCAAGATAGGACTCTGCCTCTTGAACATTTGGGAACCCACAGACCTTAACAACAAAGAAAGAACCTGGGTGACACTGGGAGTGATGGTGGCCAAGGGTAACATTGCTAGACTATGAGGCTCACACGAAACACCAACACTTGCGGCATGGAAAAAGGATATGGACTGGTGCATGCTGATGGAAAAGACTGTATATGAATCAAGGGGCTGTCCCAGAAAGTGGTCACAAATATGGGGAAAGTGGAACAACTATAGAAGAAACGTGTGCGAGCTCCCGCGTGCGTAGTAGCATTCCAGGGAGTTACATGTTGACTGAGATGGGTGGGGGACTGTGTCTCTAAGCGCACGAGCGAAGTAGGATTTGTCAATATATACGCATAAGACCGTTGCAGTTGTACTCCGTGATTCATACTTGCAAAATCTGTAATGTGTTACTGTTGTCATCAATAAAAAGATTTATAAAAAAAAAAAATCTCCAACTCATTGCAGCCATTATCATTTAAATTTGCTACTATAACAAAACAGTCACTCAGTGGACCTCTGTAGCTACAATAACACACTAACCAGGCCTCCTCAAAGTGTTCAGATTCAAGACCAAAACAAAATTATTCTTGTCCACAGAAAAAAACACATAGCTGTCTCTCCCTTCCCCACGCCCGAAAGTATAGATCTTAAAGACGTGTCTGGTAGCAATGAAATGTCTTCTAAGCTAGAAGGTGACAAGTCATGCTCTCTTAAATATACAGTATTTACAACAAAGAGCCCGATTCCGATCTCGCTCGGAAAGCCCTCTGTACGACTCGGATCCGGAGGGCTTTTCGAGCGAGACGTGCTCCGGGAGTCCGAACGAGCGAGTATGATGCGTCCATATGCTCACGGACTCGGTTCGCTCGGACTCCCATTGAACTCTATGGGAGCCCGTGTACAGACGCGTACACAAGCTCCCATAGCAGTAAAGGGGTGGGTGGGGAAAGCGTACACCCTATGGCGGGCACCCCATGGTGCCCGCCATACTGTGCATGCTTGGATCGGGGGAACCCCTGGGCACCCCCCGTGATAGATTCGGAGGTCCCCGGGTGAAGGGGTGCCTGGTACGGCCCCCCGTAGTACGCTTCCGACAGCCATTTCGTCTCGCTGAGACCGACGCGAAGCGGCTGTCCGAATCGTGCATCGTACTCGTTCGCTCGGAAATCTGCTCCATTGCGCTGCACGATTCGTCTACATACGAGACGTACGGAGCATTTCGGGTCCGGAAACGATTCGGTCGGCGCTTACGCGATCTTCGCATAGTACTTGGTCGTTCGGACCTGTGTACGATTCGGTCGTAAACAAGGGCTACGAATCGGATCCGGTAAAGCCAAATCCGATTCGGAGGCCTTCCGAGCGAGATCGGAATCGGGCCCAAAGAGTGATTTGTTACTACTACATTACACAGCTCAACATTTGGGCACAGCAAAAAATACACCACCTATGTTTGCAGGCATGAATTATTTTTCAGTAGCTCAGGTAGTCTGCAGGCACTCTTCTGTAGAGGAATAAGCATCCTTAGAAAGTAGATCTTAATATCTGATGGCATCCTTGGCATAAATCACTGAAATTCTGAAATTGTTAGCAATGATGGACTAATTGGCCTTTGGTTTGGCACAAAGGTGTTCATTATGAAGCTGCTTGGTTCTCAGTTGCTTTGTGGATAAGGCAGTCCTTGCCATCTGATGACATGGCTTTCACTGCTTTACTGCAGAGAGCTGCAAGAAAGCTCATTATTATTGAGCAGGTGTTACCATCGTTTGTATCCCTCCTGCTTGTGAACCTGCATGCTTTTATAGTGACTATGTTGTGTGGACCTTGTTTTTCTTAGAGATACGTCTTCACAAAGTATGCAGTAGACATAGTGCAATGTAGCCCTATTCTTTTTCTTTCATACTTTGTGTGAAGACTAATTGACCCGGGAGGATGGAAAAATAGTCCTTTAGTACCTCTGTTTGTGGTTAAGTATTGGTAGGGTTCCATGAAAAGATTGGGGTTTAAGTTCCAAGTGGCTTTGATATTAAAAATTGGCCATGGTTAAGGCTGACAATATATGTTAGCTAAGCTCTCCAAGAAGCCGCTCCTTTTTTATTTTTAAAACATTGTTTATTGAGTTCATATCATGTATTCTTAATATATTTTAGTGGCTTTTGTGGTTTAATTATAAACTGAATAAAGAATATTTAAGAGTGTTCAAACATACAAGTTAACCATAATCAGCAATAAGGAATTACATGCTTTGGATCTAAAATTGTATAAGATCCGAAGCATGTGATGCAATGCTCCTCAGTTCATAAAGAAAATAGAAACGGTCCAACCAAGGAACTGCAATCACTGATCCCACTGCAAATTCTTGGAATGATGACGAAATTACATCAAGAGTGTGACTTGCCTTATGGGTGTCTCCCTTAAAGACTTGTTGAAGAGCGATGGCTGTACAACTGACTAAAAGAAATCTCCAACTTCAGTGCAGTCATAATCTTCAAATCAAAAATTTCCATTGCCTACTATAAGAAATTTGCCTGTTTGTAAAAAATAAGAGGAAATGTTATAAATCTGGTGAAATTTAAAACTTGAAACATAAACGGGAACACACAGGTAATATAGATATTCACTAACATTAGCTTGCTGTCAGAGAAAGGAATTAAATTGTTAAACAAAACCACAAATTTGTTTAAAAAGATGGTGCCAATAAACCCTCCTGCCATACATTCTTGTTCCACATGCACTGGGCTTTTCAAGATGGTAAGTTACATTTGTGAATAATTTGCACGTGTTACTTTACTCTTTGAGTAACTTTACGACTTTTTGGCAATTCGCAAAATCCGAGTGTAAAGGTACTCAAAAGTGTGGACTTGAAGGCCAGTTGAGCTTAGCCAAGAAAACCGGAACTATTTAGAGATATTGTCATCAGAAATAATGCTGTCTCTTTAATGGTGGAGGAAAGAGGAGAATGTTCTATAAGGCCTCAGTTGTGATGTCATAATTGCCTGTCAGCTCATCTCATTGTGGTCACAGGTGCAAACCTCAGATTGATATGGGAAATATTAGAAACAGAATAGCACTGAGAACTCTTAGGACAACTGGACACATAAGGGGCTGGTCTTCCGGACAGATACAGTTTATAGAACAGTTACTAGCAGGTCAGCACGAGCACCAGAGAAGGTAGTACGGAAAAGTGTGACATCACAGGAAGCCAAATATATGGTGAACTAGTGATTACAAGTCTTGAGTGGAATATCCCAGAGCAGCACCCCACAATCTAATAGCTCCTCTGTCACATGAAGGCCAATTGGTTAAATTAATGAAGGATATGGTTGTGTCCTCTTGGTTAAGTATTGGTTGTAAACCGATCAGTGCCTTTTTCAGTAACAGCAAAGTGGTTCTCTATGTGTGTGTATATAAGAGAGATTATTTTAATGTAGCATCTAAACCATACACTAAAATGAAATTTAGAAAACCCCCAAAAACAAATTGATATTTGACAGTATGGGCTTAGCCATGAGAGGCAATCACTCCCTAAACCTTCTATTTTTAAGCAATGTAAAAAGAACAGCAATTTCTACGTTTCAAATGTTATCTTAAAATATGAAGTTCTTTTCAGTCACCTCAATATCAACAATGTGGCTTTTTTTCAAACATTTTAAAGCCATCATTCCATTATGAAATCCATAATAATAGGTGACTTTTTCACATTTAAATAAAAAATTCAATAAAAAAATTGACTTTACAGTGGAAGCATTAGGTAGGCCTTAATTATATATATATGCCATTGAGAATATCTATCAAATATGCATAGGTCATGTTGTGCTTAATCAATTGAAGTGTAGTGCTTATTTTATGTATGTTTATGCATATTCTATTATGTGTTTTCTCCAAACTAGGTGGAAGTGTTGTCTGTAGTTGCACAACAGATTCTGAGCATACAGCAGGCTATTATACGAAAGCTGAAAACCTTCATCTTTGAAGGAACAGAACTAACTCTCAATCCAACTTGCTCAGTCTTCATCACTATGAATCCCGGGTATGCTGGGCGTGCTGAGCTTCCTGATAATCTAAAGGTACTTTTCTATTAATGATCTGTCAAGATAATGTTACTAATATTATTAATATTCTGTTTAGATGTCATGTACTGATCAAAAGTAACTTTACCTTTACTGAAAGGGGATGCCAGTTAAGATATGGAAAACTTAATGTGACACAGAAGTAAGTTAAAACAAAAAGTGAGCCTTACCGTATACATCAAATATATGTAAGAGTGGGGACAGGTCCTATCTTGACCTATTGATTTCCTCCTGACATAAGACACAATGTACACAATTCAACTTGGCAAATGTTAATATCTTAGGACAATTGTGAGATTTCAAATGTTTATTCTCGAAGAATCTTTATCTTTCAAATAGCCCTGTTGGCAGGCTAGAACCCTTGTAACATTTGATGCTATCACAGTGAAATAACACTTATGCTCCATGTTGTCTTAATGGCATTGCTTGATACCAGCCAGAGAGGACAGTAATCTAATGCCGAAATGGCACCTTGCCCCTAGCCTCTTATGTTCCCCATCTGTGTCACAGGCATTGAAATTCCGGAACCCGCTAAAGTGCTATTCGCAGTGGTTCCAAAAATCACACACATTACATTTTATTTGGGTGGGTTTTTTTTGCTCTCAATGTCAGTCAAAGGTTTTGTAGTTCAATGGCTAGGAGTTCAAAGTATAGTTGAAAGTAGTATAGTTCAAAGGCTAGGAGTTCAACGTGTAGTTCAAAGTGCTAGGAGCTAATGCCAAAAATAGTCTCTTGTGACTGCCAAATGTGGTATTTGGGGTTCATCACGATAGCTTGATTTGTTATGTTCATCTTGGCATGACCCTAAGGGCAGCTCCCCTACTAACAGTGGAAGATTTAATCCTGTCCACGCCAAGAGAAAATGCTATTCAGGATGGGAATCAGAAGCCAAGGGGTTTCTCCAAGTGGAAAAGTATTTTTCCTGTGGAGAAAGAAAAAAAACATGTGCAACTGCACTTTTGCTAAGCATTTACATATGCATAAATGTACAGCATCGACATGTGTGCATATGTAAATGATTAAGCATGTGAATGCTCCTCGAAGGATGCAACTGCTGCAGCTTCCCAGAAGTACTCATGGAATTCTTTGAGAAATCACAAAAACTGTAATCTGTTCCAGACTTAGGTGTATCCCTATGGCAGTAATTTTAGAATTTTTGTGGATCAAGCTCAGAGAATCTGCAAGGTAATAGTATCATTTAGAAAAAAACAGTATACACCCTTGCTAACATTGTTTCTGATGGATACTGTTTTCAGATTGTTTATAATTCTCCCACCTCCCTTATGAGTCCATTCAAAATTACAAAATATCTCAGAACTAAAGGAATGCTAGGTATTGCATTGAATGTGTTGGCATGTTGCCACATCTGGTCAGTGTCATGTAACTTGTTTCTGGTGTCCTTGCCAGTAGCTGAGATCTTTGAAGATAAGAGTCTACAGAGGGAGCCCAGTTTCCATCAGAACTAACATAAACAAATGTATAGATTTTGTTTTCTTCTGCCATGATTGCTCAACAGCCTTAAATAGTGGAGGATGGCAATGTACGTAGAAGGTAGCCCAATATGATAAATTAATATAAAGCTTTTAATAGTTACGCTAGGCTGCTAAGAGGCTTTTTGAAGATGTATCCTGAACAGTTATGGCTTTAGAATAGTGTAAAGCTATGTTTATTTTGATTAAATAAATGTTTGTCATCACCTCTTTAGGCATTGTTTCGGACAGTAGCTATGATGGTGCCAGATTATGCATTGATTGGTGAAATATCTCTTTACTCAATGGGATTTATTGATTCAAGAAGGTGAGTTTCATGACAATTCTTCATTCACATTTCATACTGTGAAATATAACTGACATACATCAACAATATCATATGTATTTTAAGTCGTATGCTACTCTCTGTACTTCACTCTACATTAAATTTTATGCCAAAATGTCAGAATGTTTCAATTTTGATTTGAGAAAAATGTGCATTCCCGTGCAAATCAAAAACAGATATCCATTTGTCAAGGACTGGAAGCTGTGAATGCCTTGCTTGTTTCCTTCTTGATTGCCAGAGGGAAAGGCAAACCCTCCCAGTAGCCACGGTCCAACCCTGCACCTTTTATGTATGTTAAAGGTGCCAAGTGCCTCCTTAAGAATGTCCCAACATTGTGAAACAGCCACAAAGGGCAGAAAAAGCTTCCTAGGCAATATTGGTAGTTCTTGATTGAAGATGAAGAATGATACAAGTGTCAAAAATTATCCTGAGACGGATGAAAAA
The DNA here is from genome assembly GCA_963921515.1 of Calotriton arnoldi. NCBI lineage: Eukaryota > Metazoa > Chordata > Amphibia > Caudata > Salamandridae > Calotriton > Calotriton arnoldi. Next base: position 140,774 of record CAWUFW010009110.1, read on the forward strand.
GAGCTCTAGCAATAAAGTGTTTCAGAAGAGGTGGCCAACTAGGTATACTGCTGCAGAAACTAAGCAACATTCTGGAACACAAATGGTGTCTAAGTGGGCAATGAATGCAATGAAAAATAGGGATACAAAAACATTGTATCACATTCGTTTGTGATCAAAGCTCCTTTTTGCGCGGTTTAGGTAGGCTATTAAATCACAGGAAAAATTATTAACGCATTTTTGGATTATTAAACTTTGATAATAAACCCTAAGACTGTAACTATATTAGATAGGAATAGACTAGTTGTGCCTTCTTTAGGAAAATGTTATTTTCTCGAGGCATCAGGTATAAGATGATGGACTTCCTGTTTAACATCCTTCTTTGTTTCCATTCTGCTGTGCTCTGTTCACTGATTTCCTACTCCAATGTCCTGCACTGGCATGGAAGCGTCAACTCTGGTTGGGCATAGTGGAAGCAAAATCCTTCCCCTGCGCTAAGGGCGAAAAAAAGAATGGATTGGCATGTGGCACAAGTAATTACCAGAGGCCAAGATCAATGCAAGCATTCCAACCATCACTTTTTTGTTTTACTGAGTGTGATGCCTTAAGTGCAGCGGGTATGCCCAAGTGTGGGTCTCGTGCTCCCTGTACCACAAGCCTTGAGCTATATCTCAATGACGAGACCTAACTATGCCGAAACTGGCCTGGGGTTGCTTATGAGCCTGTTGAGAGAGAACTTGGCCTGGTAGTTTGGGCTCTTTTCTTGCTATTGGAGCAGGGCCAAGATTGATTTGTGTTTGTTTGTTTCCTGTCTGAGGTGGCATGGTGAGCAAAAAAAGATTGACTCGACAGCAGCCTGTGTTACTACCACTACCAACATGTTTAATCATATGCGAGTGAGACAGGGACACATCTTAGTGCCACTGCTTTTTAAAATGTATTTAAGCAATTGCTTAGAACCAGTGCCACACTTTTTCCACTTCCACCGGTGGCATTAAAATGAATTCTCTATACTTTGCCAAAGACCTTTTTCTATGGAACATGATTATTGTAGGACTACAGCACATGCTTCACACACTGACTACTTATGTCAATAACAATACAAGGAAGGCCAATATTAGTAAATCTAAAATTTTGATCTTTGGACAGCAATTGTTCTGCAGCAACTGGCACCTAAACAACTTGAAATAAGAAGGTGGAAAAATATAAATATCTGAGCCTAACATTTGATCGAAAACTACAATGGGTCAAATAATTCACAATAAAATGAAGTGCTGAAAAAATAGGAGCAATCCAATGAAATTATTTAATTCAACATACAACGGCAACCTAATCCAGCCTCTGATTGAAGTGTACCAATTTGAGGTTACAACAATCATAGTCTGATCTACTGGAAGTACTGATCTTAAAAAAAATACTTGCACTTCTAAATAATACTCCTAAGAAACTTCTGCAACAGGATTTGGGTTTTCACTCAAGTTGGCTATTGCTTGTTTTCCTGTTCAGGGAGGACCCGGACTGGCAGGTGCGTTGAACTTTCCCTGTTGGGGCAGGACCAAGGCGGATTTCCATATGGCTGGTTCCTGTCTGAGGTCCTATGCTGGGCAAAAAAATTGATGGACTGGAATGTAGCCCTAAGTAATTCCTAGTGGCTGAGATTAATTAAAGCATTCCACCCATAACTTTATGTTTACCTCTTTGGAAGAGATTTAAACATCAATCCAAGACATGGCAAAGTACCATTAAGAACATGTTTGTCGAGAGAGGAAGATGCACAGCAACTGCCTTGACCTCGACCAACCCTTGGCACAAACCCATCACATACATCTATATGCATCACCACAAACACACACACACATGCGCACACACACACCCACATACACAGAAAAGTAGGGGATAACTGATAGAACATCGACTCCTATAACATCGAACTGCAAAAATATTGAGTCAATAATATCGTATACAAAAATATCGACACCCAATACACAAAACTGAAATGACAGAAACAACGTTAAAAAAATATAGTTAAAAATATGTTGATAAAAATATCGACAACAAAAAAAAGAACACAAAAATATCGATAACATTAAAATAACATATAACACAACAAAAACATCGATATAAATAATATTGACAACACAAACATCGAAAAAATACATATAAACAATACCAAAAAATAACATATAAAAATACACTATTTTCAATAATATAATAAAATACCATAGACCAAACATTAAAAACAAACACTAAAAAAAATTACAAAATTAATAAAACTAAAAAACAAACAAATACACTGAAAAACCAAAAACAAATAAATAAACAAACAATACAACATAAAACAATATCACAACTAACAAATTAAATTATAACTGCCAAAAAATTCAAAAAAGCTATCTCGACCAATAAATTTAAACTACACCATCAAAAACCAATAGAAAACTCTAACTAATTAAATAAACACTATGGGGGCGATTATGATCTCGCTAGGAAGGCCTCCAGACGGGTTCTGGAACGAGCAAATCTGATTCGGAACCTATGTTTCCGACCGAGTCGTCCCCCGCTCCGAACGACCAAGTACGATGCAAAGATCTCGTCTGCGTTGATCGAATCGTTTTAGTACCAGATCCTGTCCGTCCGGCTCGTTCGGAGCTGAATCGTGCTGCGCAATGGAGCCTGATTCCGAACGAGCGAGTACGATGCACGATTCGGACAGCTGTATAGACTCGGTCGGAATCGGACTTCGGGGGGCCATAGCAGGCCCCCCTTCACCCGGAGCCCTCTGAATCGGTCGCGAGGGGGTGCGCATGGGTCCCCCCGATCCAAGCATGAACAGTGGGGCGGGCAATATGGGGTTCCCGCCACAGAGTGTATGCTTTTCCCCACCCACCCCTTATTTGCTATGGGAGCCTGTGTACGCGTCGGTACACAGGCTCCCATAGAGGTCAATGGGAGTCCGAGCGAACTGAGTCCGTCAGCATACGGCTGCATCGTACTCGTTTCGTCGGACTCGCACAGCGCAATTCGCTAGGAAAGCCCTCCGGATCAGAGTCGTACGGAGGGCTTTTCCTAGCGAGATTGTAATCGGCCCCTATAAAGGCAATCAATTAATTAACTCAAAATTTACTGTGAAACAGACAAACACTCAAGAAGCACAAAACGTTGCGAGACAGAAAACAGAACGAAAAAGGACTACACAATCAACTATTCAGAAAAACTCTCATTAAAGGTAAGAACAAACCTTTTTAATAAAATAAATAAAACTAACTTAAAAAAATATAAACAAATTAACTAAAACTATAACATGTTTTCATTTATATTTCACGGATTATACTTCACTAAAACTCCACCTAGAAAATTCAAATCAACTATTTACTACCAAAACAAATACAAAATCAACATTAACGAAAAATATAAAACAAAGTAAGTATATAACTTAACCAACAAATATAGTAAACTAATAAAAAAAATAATAATAAAAAGCAAAATATAACTAACAAATACTTTTCTCTTAACAGCTTCTACAAAACAACAACATCAACGAAATAAACTTCATCAACTAAAAATAATAAGTATTTTTTTTGCAACTCAATAAAAATAGAGACTAAATAAATGAAATAATCAAACTAAATGTCACACTTTAATAAAAATAACATTTTCCTTTTAAACCACCAGAAAAAAGAAACCAGTGAATAAACCACAAACATAAAAAAATATCCAACATAGAAAATCAAAGCAAGACAAATGTAAGTTTATTTTCAAATATAATAATTATAAAAACATATTTACTCTTCAATACATCATAATTAATAAATATATATATAAATATATTCACAGATATCCAAAACAAATGGAGGAAGGAGCAAAATTCATCACATCACAAAAGGGAAAACTACTTCTGTGCTACATGGGCTATACACTTACACACAAGAGAAAATAACAGGAAACAAAACCCATTGGAAATGTAGTAAATACTACTCCAATTCTTGCTATGGGAGAGACAACAGTCGAAACAAATGTTATTAATGTCAGGGAACACAACCACCCCCCCAATGTCACAGAAATCGAGGTCAGAGATGCCTTAGAAACCATCAGAGAAGCAAGCACAAGCCCCAAACAGACCAGTACCCAAATATTAAAAAATGTACTAACTAGGGTCCCTGAACATGTGACAGGACAACTACCACTCTAAAACGACTATTAGCAAGAACTAAAAGAGCTACTGCTCAAACACCACCCACCCCTCAAACTTTTACAGAAATTGAAATATTACAAGAATACACTATCACACACAAAGATGATAAATTCATTCTTCATGACAATAACAGTATTGAAAAACGAATTATTATCTTTGCCACCAAAAACAACATTCAAAAGTTTAAAAAAAACTGCGAAACATGAATGATGGATGGTACCTTCAAAGTTTGCCCCAAAGCCTTTTGTCCCAACTCTATACCATCCACTGCGAATATGAAGACACTAACATCCCCTTCATATACGCACTACTCCCCAACAAGCAAAATAACACCTACATAGAACTCCTTACAATAATAAAACAACACACCGAAAACTACTTCCCACAAAACAAAATTGACTTTGAACAAGCAATGATTCAGTCACTTTTAAAAATATACCCACACACTGAAATACAAAGGGGCCGATTCCGATCTCGGCCGGTAGTGCTCCGAATCGGATTCGGCTTTACCGAATCCGATTCGGAGCCCTTGTTTCCGACCGACTCAGTCCGCAGGTCCGACCGAGCGAGTACGATGCGCATCGCCGACCGACTCGTCCGGGCGTCCCGACCGCTCCGACCGACTCAGCTCCAGGCAGGCATACCATCGCGACCGAGCTCGCCGGAGCTCGACTCGCACAGCGCAATGGAGTACGTTTTCCGAGCCGGGTAAGTACGATGCATGATCGCGAGACAGTCCGTTACCGAGCCGCTGCACTCCGGCTCGAAAGAGCTGTCGGAACCGGTACTTTGGGTGTCCGTAGTCGGACCCCCTGTCACGCAGTAGCCCTCTGAATCGTGCACAGTGGGGTACCCATGGGTCTCCCCTGTCAGACGCATGCACAGTGTGGTCAGCACGCCAAGCGTACCCGCTGTAGGGGCGCCTTGACTGATCCTCAAGCACCCATTGAGTCAATGGGAGCCTGCGTACGCGTTCGTACGACCGGCTCCCATTGACTTCAATGGGAGTCCGACCGACTCGTAGTCCGGATAACATACGACTGCATCGTACTCGTTCGGTCGGACTGCACGGTCCGATTCGGTCGAAAATCTCTCCGGGTCCGGCTCGGTCGGAGAAATTTCCGGCCCGAATCGGAATCGACCCCAAGGTTGCTATTATCACTTCAACCAAAGTATCTGGAGACACCTCCAAAAATCTACTCTAAGTATAGATTACGCCAAAAATAGCAACTTTGCTTACCAAATCCAAAAATTAGCCCTGGCCTATGTACCAACAACAGAAGTAGCGAACCACTATAATATACTTCTTAAAAGCCCTTTCTACCAAACCAACTAAACAAAACTAACACCCTTCCTTGACTAATTTGAAGACACCTGGGTGGGAAGGCTACACAGGTCAGGGCACGGAAGGCAACCTAAGTTCCAAATCCCCTGGTGGAATGTTTATGACAGCACACTTGCTCAAAAAGCTAAAACTAATAACGCAGTGGAAGGATGACATAATGCATTGCAAGACACAATAGGAAGAGGACAACCAACATTACACAAACTAATAGAAGCCATAAAAAAAGAACAGAACTATCAAGAACTAAGGCTAGAGCAATCCATAACTAAAATAGGCCCTAAACTCACTCAGTAAACAAACAAAAACAATGTATGAATACCTACAACACAAAACACGACTATTTCCAAACACCAAAGGGCTAGAATACCTAGACATGATAGCTAAATCTATACTATAAACAAAAAACAATGCTAAACATCATAAAACATTTTAAAACGACAAAACACTTAAACAACATAATACTACAGTCTTGTTTAAATTAATGTTATATTATGTCATTTAAAAATTAAAAATGTACATATAAATACTATGACATAATATAATTATTATAATAAAAAAGAAACAAACAAACCAAATGTAACCAATAACATTTCCCACCCATAATAATACAAAATCAGTCATGTCGCAGTAGATTGTCCTCAAAAACAAACAAATCCATAGTAGACAAATCGAAACACGAATCCATTCAAAACGAAAGCCCAAACAAAAATGCAAACATACAACTGTAGAAAAAAGGCTCCAAACCCCTCAAAAACCTGAAAATTAGCTTAAAAAAAAACACTCCAACAAACCCGAAAGATAAAAGGAAATGTAAAAAAGTAATTTGTTTCAAAGAAACAAAATGCATTTTTTTTTTCCTTTTTAAAGAAAAGAAACCTGTCTTCAGCACCATCCGTTCACAAAACGGGAATCCTGCAAAAAAAAAGAAAAAAAAACAACACCCTCCCACACCCACAATAACATATATAAACCCACAGACATTAATTTTTTCAACATCAAATACAATATAACACAATTAAACAACACATAACTAACACTATACAACACTCTAATACTTTTCAACACTACGTCAAACACATCAAAGACTAAACTACCAAAACAACACCTAACTACACAAAAAACGAACATTTAACACCCTGACAAATCTAACCACACTATTACTACCTCGCCCCGCCCCTAAAACGACCTTAAAAGTAAATGAAATCAAACTTACCTTAACCGACGAAACACAGCTCCCAACCGCGAGGTGTCGTCTTCCAAAATGACCTAAAAATGAAACAGATAGACAAAAAAGTGGGAAAATGGAGAAAAAAAAATGGCCACGCAATACAAATGAAAAAAAGACTGACTCCCAATGGACAATGGAGAAATAATTAAAAAATCAAAAAAATGTAATGTATATTTTTATTCTTTGTTAAAAAATGTAAAAATATCGAAACGTACAAAAAATTGTAAAATATACATTACATATTATATTATCAAAAAACAAACATAATATTTAATATATATTAAAATGTATATTTCTTTCACCTTCAACAGAAAAAATTACAATAAGACTATTGTAAATGTGCAACCAATATAACAATATTTAATTAAAAAATATATGATTCAAACATATATTTGGGAAAAATTGTAAATTATTTAATATATTAAATATATATTTTCAAATAAGAATATTTAATATACTAAATAATAAAGAGAAAATGTACAAACTATAACTTTGTAAAATCCATAATATATATAATATTTCAACAAAAATAAATATTATATAAAATGTATTACAAAAACATGTAAAAACAAATGTACTAAAATGCTTACTTTCTTCATAAAAAATTGTAAATAATTAGAAATCAAAAAGTTTATAGTGAAAAGACTTAAAATATAATTACTTTACTATTACACGACTATACTTCATAAAAATGTACCATTTTTCAAAACTGTTTAAAAATATATGTATGTGAAAATATATTTTTAATTTTCCAAATGTACATTCAAAATATATGTTAAAAATATATTATACTTTATAATCTGTATTCTGAATAACAGAAACATTTGTGAATCATGCTTTTCAATATTATTCAAAAATTGTATAACAAAACCAAATGAAAATTATTCAATTGTGAACAACAAAAATAAATATATGTGTTTGCAAATAAAAACGTTAACAATGAAAACTGACATACATCTCCTTTCTTATTTTAATTTACATATAAACTCTAAGATAAATACTACATAATAAACCATAAAAAATTACTATTCCCAACTCCAGAACCAACTAAGCTCAGGGAAAGTGCTGGATAATAAACCATAAAAAATTACTATTCCAACTCCAGAACCAACTAAGCTCAGGAAAAGTGCTTGCATAATAAAACATTAAAAAGAATTACTATTCCTAACTCCAAAATCAACTAAACTCAGAGAAAGTGCTGGATAATAAACCATAGAAAGTTACTATTACCTCCCGTCCCTCCCTCGCCTTCCTTCAGTACAATTGAGGCCCCGCCTCCCACCCAGACCCACCCCCAGCATAAAAACTGTGCCCGCCCCCACCTCCACCTGTTTTTTTCTGTCTCCCTAGTGAGACTTAGGGGCCGATTCCGATTCGGGCCGGAAAACGTACCGACCGACTCGGTACGGGAATAAAGTCCGACCGACACGTACCTGCGCTGCCCGACCTGGGTAGTACGATGAAATGCATGTGAAACACGACTGACTCGTACGGAACACAAGCCGAACGACTGAACAGGACGGAAACAAGCTATCCGGCCGGAAAACCACGCGAATCGAACCGACCGACAAGCACCAGGAAGGAACCTGAACGAAACGTACACGCGAACTCCGAGCCGCGCAGTACGATGCAATGCGTGGAAAACCAGACCGAGTCGCACGGAGACCAAGCCGCACGACCGACACGAATACAAAACCCAGCCGAAGCAACCTAACCACACTGCGACCGACGCGTACACCGCACAATAAACCTAGCTGAAACACAGCGTGAACGACTCGGAGAAGCTGGCACGAGACAACTGCAGCGTCCTACTCGGTCAGAAGAACGTCTCCTACATGCACAAAAAATACAAAGGGAAAATACAAAAAAGAGGGCCAAACAGGCAATGACAAAGTCAATAAATACAGGGGGAAAAAAACAGGGAACAAGGACACACCCCCAACTCCACCTATATAAAGGCCACAAATCCCTACCCTGATCCTTTGCAAATTCAACTGACCTGCCAGCACAGAACACCAACACACAGCAACCACAGACACACTCACAGCTCATCCATCACACAAGCCACACACCATTAGCACCTCAACAAATAGCACCCTCACATACACCCAGCAAAACCTACACACACACACACACACTCACTTGCACACACACACACACATCAATCACCACCACCACCCATCACCATGCCCCCAAAGAAGAATCATAAGTTCCTAGACAGTGAATTGGAAGTCCTGGTAGATGAGATCCTCACTTGTTTGGCACATTGGTCCAACAGACCCCCATGTCGCAGAAAACCAAGATGTGGGAGAGGATCGTCGACAGGGTCAACGCACAATCACCATGTTTGTGCACAAAGGAAGACATCCAGAACAGGTGGTATGATGTGCGCAGGAGGGTCAGGGACCTACTAAAGAAGGATTACATCGTGAGCCAGCGCACCGGCAGTGGCCCTCCTGCTGAACCACTATACCTCAGGCCCTGGGAGGAGAAGGTGCGGGCCATCCTACCACGAGGGAGCGTATATGGACTAACAAACAACCCAGAGCCTGGTGAGTACACAACTAATATACCCAATATTGTGTGGCAATACACACACATCACTGTCAAGGGGATAGTCAAACCATGCACCCTTAGCAAATCCACAGCAACCAAAAGATAATCATACCAAGATGACTGTGTTAGTCAGAGAAACACAATACCTGCCATCTCATTGTGATATGTAACAGTGTCATGACAGGTACAAACCTAACAATAAATAGAGCAAGCCAGTGGCACAAATATAACAAACAAACAGTCACATATGTTGCCACCACCAGAACACCACCTCACAGGGAAGCTCACTGAAAGGAAGGAATTCTGGGTATGCTGGTGAAGTCAGTGTAGGCAATAGCATGATGGGAGTTGTAGTCACAGATATTGGTCAGCCTCACAATTGGCCCATCAACACCACTCTGAACCATGCTCACATCACACGGAGTGGGAAAGGACTGACAAGATGGCGGACACTGGGGACTGCTGTGGGGAGCACAAGGCCCTGCTGGGAACTGTGCACCAACCAACAGCAGGACACCACTGACTGACATCCTGAAAGCCAAATTGCACTCTCTGCAATGGAAGCACGTTCCATGGTGGGATATCTGGCTGGGTGGGAAGGAGGACTGACAGCTCTGACCATAGTTACAAGCAGCTATTCTCACATACCCCCTTAACACAAACTCCACACAACTCACCTGGGAGAATGCAATGCCTCACACTTTAATTTAGCATCCCACAAAGAACCACCACACTGGGTTATGCTGTGTGAAGCACAGGGACACTTTTGGGACTTGTAGCCAAACAAACGCCAGGACAACACTGTCAGCCATCCTGGCAGCACAGGCACACTACCCCACAGGGAAGCAGAGTCAAAAGGAAGGAAGTATGGGCATGCTGGGAAGGGGGTTGTAGGCAATAGCATGATGGGAGTGGTAGTCACAGCTCAACATCCCCCACCCACATTCCCCAGCAAGCTAGCACTGAAGCATGCACACCTCACAGGGAGTGAAAAGCCACTTCAAAGATGTCTGACACTGGCCTCAGCTGTGGGGAGCCCAAGGCCATGCTGGGAACTGTGCACCAACAAACAACAGGACCACACTGTCAGCCATCTTGCCATTGCTGTCACACTCACCAAAAGATAATCATACCAAGATGACTATGTTAGTCAGAGAAACACAATACCTGCCATCTCATTGTGATATGTAACAGTGTCATGACAGGTACAAACCTAACAATAAATAGAGCAAGCCAGTGGCACAAATATAACAAACAAACAGTCACATATGTTGCCACCACCAGAACACCACCTCACAGGGAAGCTCACTGAAAGGAAGGAATTCTGGGTATGCTGGTGAAGTCAGTGTAGGCAATAGCATGATGGGAGTTGTAGTCACAGATATTGGTCAGCCTCACAATTGGCCCATCAACACCACTCTGAACCATGCTCACATCACAGGGAGTGGGAAAGGACTGACAAGATGGCGGACACTGGGGACTGCTGTGGGGAGCACAAGGCCCTGCTGGGAACTGTGTACCAACCAACAGCAGGACACCACTGACTGACATCCTGAAAGCCAAATTGCACTCCCTGCCATGGAAGCACGTTTTATGGTGGGATATCTGGCTGGGTGGGAAGGAGGACTGACAGCTCTGACCATAGTTACAAGCAGCTTTTCCCACATACCCCCTTAACACAAACTCCACACAATTCACCTGGGACAATGCAATGCCTCACACTTTAATTTAACATCCCACAAAGAACCACCACACTGGGTTATGCTGTGTGAAGCACAGGGACACTTTTGGGACTTGTAGCCAAACAAACGCCAGGACAACACTGTCAGCCATCCTGGCAGCACAGGCACACTACCCCACAGGGAAGCAGAGTCAAAAGGAAGGAAGTATGGGCATGCTGGGAAGGGGGTTGTAGGCAATAGCATGATGGGAGTGGTAGTCACAGCTCAACATCCTCCACCCACATGGCCCAGCAAGCTAGCACTGAAGCATGCACACCTCACAGGGAGTGAAAAGCCACTTCAAAGATGTCTGACACTGGCCTCAGCTGTGGGGAGCCCAAGGCCATGCTGGGAACTGTGCACCAACAAACAACAGGACCACACTGTCAGCCATCTTGCCATTGCTGTCACACTCACACACAGTGAAGTCCACTCAAAAGGAAGGAAGAATGGGCATGCTGGGAAGGGGGGTGTAGGCAATAGCATGATGGGAGTTGTAGTCACAGACATTGGTCACCCTCACAATTGGCCCATCAACACCACTCTGAACAATGCTCACATCACAGGGAGTGGAAAACAACTGACAAGATGGCTGACAATGGTGCTCTGTTGTGGGGAGTACCAGGCCCTGCTGGGACCTGGGCACCAACCAACAGCAGGACACCACTGACTGACATCCTGAGAGTCAACCTGAACCCACTGCAAGGGTGGCATGCTTCATGGTGGGATAACTTGGCTGGGTGGAGAAGGAGGGCTGGATGTCCACCAAATACAACCAATGCTGGCCATGCACACACCTCAACATTCACATTTAAATGCCTAAGGTTTGCAGGACAATGTGGTACACCAAAATCAACCTCTTACTGTGACAACTTAGGTCAATGCAATGTACAGGGCCGCATCCAGAGGTACAGTCACAACTGTCAGGTGTGTGAACCATTGATGCCTGTAGAAACATAACAACATACATTGTGTGTCTCTTCCAAAAACAGGTGATGATGGGGACACAGCAGCAGACGATGAGGAGTCCCAGTCCCATGCTCCGGGGGACACTGAGCTCACTGGTGTGGAACAGCCTCTGCCCTCCTTGGATGGCGAAGACCTACCTGGCACCTCCGGTGTGAGTCATCATGCAGCACCAGCAGGACCAACATCTGCACCCCATGCACCCACTCCTCCAACAACTGCCAACACACAGACCACCCCCTCCGACACGGACAGACCAAGGACCACCAATGACAGCAGCACAGGGATCCTGGCCCAATGTCGAGCTACGGACAACGACCCCAGTAACAACCCCCAAGTGGGCCTAGGGACACCTGTGCGTGCCACCGCAGGTCCCGCACGTGTCGACTCGCCAGTGGTGGTGGGAGGGGTGGTAGACATAGGTCGCTGTTTGCAGAGGGGTCTGGACTGCATGATGACCCACAACTGGTACGCATTGCTGATGCGTATCAGAATAGCACCGGAGAGGTCACCCAGGTAGTGGGGATCCTCAAGGACATTCAACAGCAGCAGGCTGCCCATCATGCCCGCTTGGACTCACACATGTCCCGTGTGGAGACACACATGGCCCGTGTGGAGACACACATGTCTGGCATGGAGTCCAAGTGGGACACATTGCAAGAACTGACAGCGGTGCATAGGGACATATTGACATGCCTCCGCCAGATTAGCACCAACATGGACACACCTCACTGTGTGCCCACAACATCTGGTGCTGCAACACCTGCAACTGCCACAGGGAGGGAGGAGGACTCTGGCGGAGAGTCCCCTGCACCGCAGCAGCCTGCACGTGAGGGTCCCCCCCCAAAGAAGAGGTGTCGTCCGAGGAAGGAAAACTGAGAGGTCGATGGCCATGTACATCCCCCAGGAAGCCAACACCTGTTCTGGAAATTCTCCTTTGTGTGCAAACTGTTCACCCTGTCGAATGCAACACAACTCACCCACATGACATGGGGAGTTCAAGTTGGACCAATGTATCAGATCACTGTTGACTTTACCCTGGACATTTCTGCTACCAAGACTTCCAACTCACCTGGGAACTTTGGATCACAAGCCCAATGTACAGCACCCACCATCCTGTGCACTAACCTCACACATGTATGTAATAAACTCACCAATACACCATACTTGCCTCTGTTGTGATTCCAACGTTGTTATCGTCACGGAGATGATGATCTGCTAAATGACACCGTGCATGCTAACTGCCACAGCAAGTTCAACACCATCATGTGAGTCATGGCGACGTGACACATATGAGGGAGACACACCACTAGGGCTACACAACACATAGACACCAGGGCCATCGGACTCATCGCCTACACTGATGTTGCCAGGAAATATTGTGGAATGCACAGACACCACACCTATTCAGAGTCTGTGTTAACTAGCCCACAGGTGCAGTAAGCAAATGTCAGTCAGAAGTGTGACCACAGACAACGCACATCCCAAAGTGAAGCACAGGTTTATTACACATTTGCAACATGTTGTTTCCACTACAGATGCAAGGTAATCCCACGTGGCAGTGGCCACACAGTCAACAAGTGTAGAAGAAAGAAAGTCCAGGGGTGTGGGGCACATCACCTGTAGGGAAACGACTGCTTCCACCCTGGAAGTTGAATCATGGTGTCGGGGGATCCGAGTTCACCAAACAACTCTGAGAGCGCCCTGTGAAGGACAGACATGACACACAGTCAAAAGCACTGAAGAACAGGACAGAACTGCAATACTCATGCCCAATACATGTCACAAGATACCTACACAAAACCAAGTTAGCATGTCAACACTGTTGGGGAGTACAGACTACCTGTAAGGACACATCGCTGCACGCATCCAGTCAAATAGCACATGGCCACACTCAAACAGCAACAGAGCACCACCAACACATATCATGCAAACTCAAATCATTGACATGACATCTCTGGATACTCACATTCAGCTGAAGAAGCTGGTGATGAGCTGTGTGCGGACATCACCATCATCATCATCATCATCACTGGCATCGTGGCCCAGGCCAGGATCCTCCACAGGTGGCGGATGTTGGTCATCGTCATCCAGGATGAGAGGCAATTCCTTCCGCACTGCCAGGTTGTGTAGCATGCAGCAGACGATGACAATCTTGCACACCTTTGCTGGGGCATATGGGAGGGCCCCTCCTGTCTTGTCCAGGCAGCGGAAGCGGCTCTTCAGGAGACCAAATGTCCGCTCGATCACTCTCCTGGTCCGACCATGTGCCTCATTGTAGCGCATCTGGGCTGGTGTCACAGGGTTCCTGAGGGGTGTCAGCAACCACGGCATGTTGGGGTATCCGGAGTCACCTACAGACAGACAATTGCACATTAGCTGAGTTGGAAAAGAGTGCGGAATACAACATAGCAGAACACACACAATGGTACAAAGTCAGTACACACCGACAAGCCAGGCACGCTGGTTCCGCATCTGTGACATCATCCTCGGGATGCGACTACTCCTCATCACGAAGGCATCGTGTGCCGAACCAGGGAAACGTGCACACACATGTGAGATGCTCATATCTGCAAGACATACCACCAGAGCATTGATCGAGTGATAATGTTTACGGTTCCTGTATGCCTGCTCATGTGCCTGTGGTGGTACCAAAGCGACATGTGTCCCATCAATGGAGCCAATGACATGTGGCATCCTCCCCAGGGCATAGAAGTCACTCTTGACGTTAGTGAGTTGGTGACGTTTAGGGAAATAGATGTACTGGTTCAGACATCTCAACATTGCCTCCAAAATAACGCGTAGCACACGGCTGAACATAGTCTGTGACATCCCACCAGCAGTCGCCACAGTGTGTTGAAAGGTACCGGTGGCAAATAAGTGTAGGGCTGCCATCACCTTCACCTTGGGGGTCAGCGCTGTAGGGTACGGCCGGCCAGGTTGCAAATGTGGGGCCAAGCGCACTGCCAAATCCTCAATCAGCTGCCTGGTGAAGCGATACCGTCGGCTGCAGTCACGTTCCACCATTGTTGCAAGGTCAGGGAATGGTCTATGGACAGCTGGTGCCCTGCAGTGCATAGGTGAGGAAAGAAAGATTGTCAGTCACCCCACATATGTGGCATAGACCAGACTCAATATCACATGATACAACATTACGAGACACAAGTACATGATGTGTGTGCCGTTCCGTAAGGACATGTAGGGCACCGAAATGTACAACATCTGACATCACAGTTCAACATGTGTCCTCAACAAGTCCCAGGTTTTGCTATGGGATATCATTAGGCTGTGTCACAGTACCCATGTACTGCTGTCACGTTCCAAACACACACCACAGTGACATGTGAGGACAGATGTGCCCCAGGCATCACAGCTCATTGACAGGTAGATTCCCAGGGACCCTGTATTGCCACATGGACACTGGCATGACATGGTGCATCATGAATACACCACAGCAAAACAACCATGACCCCCACAGGTAGTGCTCCCTGTTGCCTCGGCAGGACAGACATGGACGTCTGTGACACAACACACGCACAACATCAAAGGCCATGCACAAACAACGTGGATGTGGAGACTGTCTCCCATTGTGCACATGGAATCAGAGACATTGTAAACACAACATGCACACAGACTGTGGAGGGCCATCACTATTGTGGCAATGGGTCACCCTGTGACGTACATACCGTCCCACATGGGACTCAGGGGGTATGTGACATGACATACACATACACAACCGTGAAATGTGACCATGCCACATGCTCTGAAATGAACAGTTGCACATCACAGTGGTCATGTGCACAACACACAAAGGAACCTGCCCCCATGAACACGTGCACAGCCTGGGAGTGGCTGCCCCCAAGTGCCACCCCAAAAACCACATGTTGACCCCCATACACAGAAAAGGTAATGCAGCCTTACATGCCTTAGGATACAGTGTGGACAGGCTGTGGTGTTGTAGGTGTGCCCCTGAGTCCCTGGCAAGTATATGTTACTGGCATACGTTCACCAGTGACAAGCATGGTGACATATGCGAGAGACCTGTACAGGGAAGCGTCGAACAGCAATGGACCGATCGGTGTGCACGCACTAGCCATTGAATCTGTTATGTGCGGGTACGCGTTGTACAGCAATGGACCGATCGGTGTGCACGCACTGGCCATTGCATACGATGTGACCGGGTACGCGTTGTACAGCAATGGACCGATCGGTGTGCAAGCACTGGCTATTGAATCTGTTATGTGCGGGTACGCGTTGTACAGCAATGGACCGATCGGTGTGCACGCACTGGCTTTTGAATCTGTTGTGAGCGGGTACGCGTTGTACCCGGAATACACGTTGTACAGCAATGGACCGATCGGTGTGCACGCACTGGCCATTGAATCTGTTATGTGCGGGTACGCGTTGTACAGCAATGGACCGATCGGTGTGCACGCACTGGCCATTGAATCTGTTATGTGCGGGTACGCGTTGTACAGCAATAGACCGATCGGTGTGCACGCACTGGCCATTGAATCTGTTATGTGCGGGTACGCGTTGTACAGCAATGGACCGATCGGTGTGCACGCACTGGCCATTGAATCTGTTATGTGCGGGTACGCGTTGTACAGCAATGGACCGATCGGTGTGCACGCACTGGCCATTCAATCGGTTGTGAGCGGGTATGCGTTGTACCCGGAATACGCGTTGTACAGCAATGGACCGATCGGTGCGCACGCATTGGCCATTGCATACGATGTGACCAGGTACGCGTTGTTTTTAAAAAAACGCGTTGTACAGCAATGGACCGATCGGTGCGCACGCATTGGCTATGGCCTGGCATGGCAACGGACGCGTTTTCAAAAGTTTAACGAGTCTGATGCTGTGAATTCAGTTGGCCACCCACAACAATGTTGCAAATTCATGGGTGTCATGAAGTTGAACTTTTGAAGGATGCTGTGGGCGTGTGTAAGTGGTGCAATTCCATGGATTGGCCAGATTCAGAAGATGCAAACGACTTGGACCTATCACTTTGGACACATGGGACAGTATCTGCCTCAGCAGCACACATATAATGCTGGCTGTTCCCCTGAGAGCTCACTTGCCTGCACTACATGCTCCAGGACGACATCTGCCACCACCACTGCTGCTGTCTCTGCATCCTCTGGATCCTGCAATGGCACGTACTGTGGAGAGAGCCCCAGCCTTCAGCACTGAGGAGAACCAGGCCCTGCTGGACAGCCTCCTTCCACAGTACAGCAAGCTGTATGGGAAACCAGGGGAGCAGGTGAGTGTGCTGTCCACTGCCTTACAAATGTGCATGTTGTCTGACTAGCCAGACTTACAGTCTGCACGCCACTGGCTAGCAGGCTCACTGAGTAGTTGTCACCCCCCATAGTGTGTAGTTACATGCACTGAACAGGTATAGTGCAGTAACAGTGCATTTAAACAAGGTTTGACTTCCCAGGCAATGATACCATGTAGTAACTGCTGGCAAACTGTTCATAGCCATCCTTGCACTGCCCGTGTACATCATGTGCCCCTGTGATTGAGACATGTATATCCAAATGTGTGATGCACGGATTTGTTGCATGTGTAGTAATGGCCTTTACACTTTGTCATCCTCAAAGGTTGATGCCCACCAGAAGCAGGAAATATGGCTGGACATCGCCCGGGCAGTAAGGTCTGTGGGGGTCTACAAGCGCCGGATCCGCAACTGCCAGAAGAGGTGGCAGGACCTTCGGGGCTGGACCCGGAGGATCGCAAGGGTCCAGCTGAAGCTGTCGCCTCCTCGCAGGAGGGGCGGACACCGGACCCTGACCCCCCACATGCTCAGGATCCTGGCGGTGGTCTTCCCTGATCTGGATGGGCAGCTGAAGGGCAGACAGCAGCAAGGAGGGGGTGAGTCCATGACTGCACTGTGAGCTTTGTCTGACATGCTATGTGCCCTCCTCTGGCCTGTTTAAACATCAACAGTACATCAGTTATGTGGTCCAGGACCCATGTCCCTCAATTGTGCACTGCCCACTCCTCATCTGATACCCAGGTGTGGCCCTTACAGTCAGGAAATTGTGTCACTTGGGTACTGTGTCCTTGCATTTTGCTTAGCTCAAGGTGGGGGACAGCATTTGTTCACGTAACTCTGTGGTGGGCTTCATGGGTGGGTCCATTGCTTACACAATGCCTGAGTTCTGACATGTAATCTGCGTGTTACTTTGATATGTGGTCCAATTGCTGATCTGATTCACCACATGTGCCTGGGGTATTTGGCACACACCCATGCTGCGGGTGGGAACAATGTTTGGGCCTCAGGAGTATGAATATCAAGTGTGTCACACATGCTTAGCCACCTGCCTACTGTCCAGGGCTCATCCCTCTTTCACGTGGAGCAGGACAGTCATGCCTACTCCAGGCCATGCAATACACTCTGTACTCCCACTCCCGTGTATCAGCTGACACGTTGTGCTCAGTGAAATGTTCCCTCAGGTGTCTGCCTCTGTGTCATTGTGCTGTGGCTTCGTTGTCTGGACTACTGGGGTGTTTATCGGTTAGGGCTCAGCATGCCACCGGAGACGTGACCATAGGATACGATACTTGTGTGGCATATAGGTGTTTGATCACTTGACCGTGCATACTGGGGTGTGTGACTGTGTAGTTCAGGCAGCTGTTTCCCATTCACAGCAGATTGTGAGGTGCTCAGGTTCCGAGGGTTGGGTTTCATGTCTCCCATATGTCCAATTGGCATGACGTGGACAAATGAGAGTTCAGATGATGTGGTTTGTGGGGGATGGACATGTGCACTTGTCAGCTACAGGACTTGCATTCCCTATGACCTAGAATTGTGACACAGTGCAGACTGTTGTTGTCTGGCTGCCCTGCCCATGTGACTGGAGACAGTGATGTATGACTTTGCAGGCATGCCTGTGCCATGGCATTAAAGTTCCTTAGAGTGATCCTGCAGGGGAG
Organism: Calotriton arnoldi; assembly: GCA_963921515.1. NCBI lineage: Eukaryota > Metazoa > Chordata > Amphibia > Caudata > Salamandridae > Calotriton > Calotriton arnoldi. The sequence goes on from CAWUFW010009110.1 coordinate 159,706, forward strand.
TGACATGTGCTACATGCACCCCATTGTGGCATTGACTATCAGGACATGGGTGCATCATGGTGTCTGGTGCTGGTATGCATCACATGAATTTCAAATATAGACTCTGGCCATCCCTTTATCCGGACACCTGTACTGACTCAGTGGCAAGAGTTGTGATGTGTGCATGTTCACATACTTCACCGTGTTCTCTGCACTGTCTAACTACTGTGTAGGTGGTGCATGTGTCCACACTGGGGTATTGCCATCCGACAGACACCAGACCGATGGGTGCAAGGCCAGGAGGGATGTGAGTGCCATGGTTGACCATCAGACTGACAATTGGCTTCTCCTACTCTGTTTGGGCACTTTTGGCAATGTTCAACTAAGGATGCCAGGGCTTGCTCTGTAATGTGCTGTACTTACTGTGGTTTTGTGCGGTTAGTGCAGGTGACTGATGTCTGTCTGTTTCCCTAATTGTTTGCAGATACATCCACGGCCACAGGAGGGGACAGCTCCATGGACCAGGAGGAGCCGCAGAGCCAGACTGGGTCAGCAGCCGAGGAGTGGTCGGAGGGACCCAGTGGCACGGAGGGCGAGGGGAGCCACACCGAGGAGTCCTCAGCACCATCCACCTCAGCTGAGGACCACAGCAGCTCGGAGGATGACTCCCTTGTGGAGGCGGGTGTCAGTAGCCACCACACCCCAGCTACTATTGCTGTCCCCGCCACCACCACCACCACCGCCCTCCCATCGGCTCCCATTCCAGAGGTCCGTGGAGGCTCCCGTGTTCGGGAGCATGTCTCCTTCGTGCCAGGCACTGCAGCCCTGCCCCTGTGTCCCCTGCTGCCCTGAGTGAGGAGTCTGTGTACCTACTTCGCCAGCTCCATGTAGGGCAGACAGCAATGCTGAGTGTCCTCCATGCCCACACCACTCTGTTGACTCAGCTGGTGTCGTTCATGGAGGGCATCTCATCGGGCATGTCTGCCCTACAGAGGAGCAATAGGTCCATGGACTCCTCCCTGACGGCAGCAGTGTCCCTCCTCCAACAGTCCCTCACCCCTCCTACCTCTGCCCCATCTACACTTCCTGGCACCCTACCTGTCCCAAGCACATGCACACCTGCACATTCACCCAAACACACAGACACGAGCAGCACAGACACACCCACTACAAAAACAAGACGTGCACGCAGGCATCCTCAGGGGACTGATACCACACCCACATGGGAAGGGGTACATACACACACACAGGCATCCACAGTCACTCCGCAGTCCTCCGATACCTCTCCCTCCAAGGCCCCTTCCCTTGCCTCACCTGCAACCCCACCTACACAGCAGCTCTTCCTCTGTGACCTCGGTCTCTTCCCCTCCAATCCAGCTGATCCAGCATACAGGGGGAAGAGGAAGTCCACCCACACAAAGGGGAGTGCCCCTCACCCCCGGACACCCTCCCCCAGGTGCAGACAGACTGAGGCCCCCATCCGCAAGTCCCCCCGGACCCGGAAGAGCAAGACCCCGCCACCACCCTGCAGCTCAATCACCAAGTCTCCTTCCTCCATCCCTCAGGCCCCCACTCCACAGGTTCCCCCACCACACCCTGCCCCAGGTTCCCCCACCCACAGATACACCATCCCCAGAAAGATCCGGCCTTCTCCCCCTACCACTTGCTCTTCCAGCACCACAACCCCCGCTGCGCTTGTTTGTGCCACTGGTGTGGAGAGCGTGTCCTCCCCCTCTGTCCTGCCCACCTTACCTGAACCCCATTCTACTCCCCTGGAGATAGGCACTGCAGTGGAGTCCACTACCACCCTGTCTCACTTGGGCACTGCAGTGGGGAACCTGTCCACTCCATCTGCACGGCCCACTGCAGTCGTGCCGGCACCCACACCATCTGACTCATGCCCCCCAGTTGTGCCGGCACACACCATGTCAGACGCCTCCACTGCAGTTGTCAGTGACTCTCCAGCACCCACCACCCCTTCCCTGCCTCCTTCTGGTGAGCCCTGATCCTGTCCCTGCGGTGCCTGGCCTGCCCCCCATATGCCCCTCCGAGGGGAATGTCCCTGCTCCATATCAGTGCAGGCATGCAAAGGGTGACATCTGGCACTGTCACCCTGTTTGGACTATTGTTATGGACTGGCCATTGACCTTTGAAATATTTCTGGACTTTCACTTCTATACACAAAAATGCTGAATAAAGCTACTTTCTGTTCTCTAGTGGTTTTGCTTCTGATGTACATGATGTTGATGATGCTAACTGTGCCCTTGCTGCACTGATGGTGATTTTTGATATCAGGGAAATGAAGTGTTACTGTGCAGGACCCCATGTGGTCCAGGGGGAATGTGTCCTATCCTGGTGTGTATCCATGTCATCCTTTGCAGCAATAAGAGGGTGTCATGTTTTCAATATTTGGCAATGGGATTTCCTACATTTATTTGCAATATCACATCTGTGGCTTACACCCCTACACATCTGTTGTGCTTGCCATTGTTCAATTTGTCTATTTCCCTGACTGTGTGACCATCTCCACTGGACATGCAAGTATGCGCATCAATGGGGAAGGACTCATCTGTGTGATCAGTGCAACTTGCTATACATGTGTGTTGGATGTGTGCAGATGGTGTCGGTGACACTGCCATGACCAGGCTGATGTGACGAGAGCCTTCATTTTGTGCTAATTGTTGACTGAGTGACCAAGTGTACTGCTGATATGATAGAGCCCTGCAGAGACAACGTATGGCACAGCTTTCCTTACACAGGAGTGGAGTGCCCTCATGGCAGTGTGTAATTCTGTGACATTGCCTGAGCCCAAGGTGTGTGTTGTGTGAGCATGTCTGTGTGTGTTCACTTCCGTTTTGCAACACAGGCTGGGATCCCTAGTGATGTTCCTGTTTGTGATGCTTGCTGATTTGACCTATGTTCCACCATAATCTTCGCATTGGGTTCTCTGGGATGTGGGTGCATGGCACATTACTGGCCATCAGGGTGTCATCCATAGGTGTGTTTGCTGTCAGGGCTGAGTTTGTGGGCAAACGCAGATGAGACACAGTCAGGATTCCCCTTGGCACTTGTTGGTTACACAAGTCATGTAATTTCCAGTTTGTGTTAGCTTTCAGTGATTGTGACACGTTGTGTGTGTGACTGCTGCCACTCCTCTGGGTCAGAGCTGCAATGTTGGAAGTTGTCTATGTGTGTTCTTTTTGGGTGACCTTGACATCTTCATTGGTCTGTGACTGTGTCCGGGATCACATTGATTGTGGTGGATTTCACATCATGCCCATGTACAGCGTACTGTGCAGTGTGTCAGACATTCACGAGTCTTGTAGACTGGCCATGTGTGATGGGTTTCTGCACCTTAGTTCCCAACACCACCCCTGGGATTGTCATGGGTGCATGTGCAATGTCACCAGTCCATGTGAGCTTCACTGCTGCACATTGTTGGAGATCAAGGTGTGTGGTGTTGAGTGTGTGCAAATGAGAGTTGTTGCACGGCTAGACCCCTGCCTCCATGTTGGCCTTGGCTGACAGGCCGTGCTGATTGATTTGTGCTTGTGTAGGTGTGATGGTAGTTTGTTGCTCAGGACACATGACTGTGGTTCACAGTGTGAACGACATCTAGCTTTGTCATCACAGTGGGATCATCATGCAGGCCACGGTCACCACGATGTGGGGTCCCTGGGGGTAGTGCTGTGGTGGGTCTGTCTCTTGCTGTGTTATTTGCTGTTCCTACAAGCTTGTGTGACATGTGTAATTTGGGCTCCCTCTCATCTAACAATGCCTGTTTGCCCACATAGGGGAATCCGATCCATGAGTTACTTTTGTGTGGCACTGTATACAAATCTGTGTAATTGTGATTCAGGCCTCCTCATGTGTTGTGTGGTTGCCTGGGGACACTGGCACACCCCCCACCCCCATCACCTGTTGTGTTTGATCTGCAGTGTGAGGCTGCCTGTTTGTGTTTGTGCATCTCCACCACTGCATTGGCATGTCTTTAGTGTGCCATTGGCTGTATGTTGTTTGTTGGCTTTCCCCTGCTGTCCCTGGGACTCCTAGGTCATCAGTCAGCACAATGATCATGGTTTGTATGTCCCATTGCTGCCATGGTATGGTATTTGTTCATCTGACATCTACAGTCTCCAAGGGATATCTACATTTGTGTGTCCATTGGTGCAGATATGTGGGGCTGCATTATGATGGTCACTTCTGTCATTGTGTTATTGAGGGATGTTGACAATGTCAGCCCCCATGGGTGATGTTTGTCTGCACATGGCCAAAGGTATATCTTATTTCCACTGCACTGTTTGCCTCACCCAATGTATGTTGCTATGGGACACAAGCACTACTATGCCACAGATGTGTTTGTTGTTCTGTGACCAGGAATCATCCATGCTGTTTGGCATTTGCAGCTTTTACCATTACTACACTTACCTTTTGGGCACTGTGGTGATGGGTGTTTAGACCCCATTGCCACACTGTTCAGAATGTGCTTCAGCTATGGACCCCACACTTCCCTTTTGGTCACTGTGGTGATGGGTGTTTAGACCCCATTGCCACAATGTTCAGAATGTGCTTCAGCTATGGACACCACACTTCCCTTTTGGTCACTGTGGTGATGGGTGTTTAGACCCCATTGCCACACTGTTCAATTGGGCTTCAGCTATGGACCCCAGACTTACCTTTTGGTCACTGTGGTGATGGGTGTTTAGACCCCATTGCCACAATGTTCAGAATGTGCTTCAGCTATGGACCCCACACTTCCCTTTTGGTCACTGTGGTGATGGGTGTTTAGACCCCATTGTCACACTGTTCAATTGGGCTTCAGCTATGGACCCCAGACTTACCTTTTGGTCACTGTGGTGATGGGTGTTTAGACCCCATTGCCACACTGTTCAATTGGGCTTCAGCTATGGACCCCAGACTTACCTTTTGGTCACTGTGGTGATGGGTGTTTAGACCCCATTGCCACAATGTTCAGAATGTGCTTCAGCTATGGACCCCACACTTCCCTTTTGGTCACTGTGGTGATGGGTGTTTAGACCCCATTGCCACACTGTTCAATTGGGCTTCAGCTATGGACCCCAGACTTACCTTTTGGTCACTGTGATGATGGGTGTTTAGACCCCATTGCCACAATGTTCAGAATGTGCTTCAGCTATGGACCCCACACTTCCCTTTTGGTCACTGTGGTGATGGGTGTTTAGACCCCATTGCCACACTGTTCAATTGGGCTTCAGCTATGGACCCCAGACTTACCTTTTGGTCACTGTGATGATGGGGTGTTATACCCCCTTGCCACAGTGGTCATGGTCTGCTTGCATTGTGGAGGCCACACAAATTTATGTGTGACACATGTGATTGGGGGTCACATTGTATGCTCAATGACATGTTCAGTGTTGTGGGCATTTGACACAGACTACACACGCTTGTCATGGTGTTGGTGGGATGTATTTACAGACATTCCTTATGTTGGAGTATGCTGGTTGTGTCATGCATTTCCCGTCCTATGTTTAGGGGTGGTGGTAGTGGTAGGCATCCATCCCCCTATTAGTGGGGATGGTAGTAGTGACAGGCATCCAGCCCCCCCTGAGTAGGGGTGGTGGTAGTGGTAGGCATCCATCCCCCTATGGGTGGGGTTGGTAGTAGTGACAGGCATCCAGCCCCCCCTGAGTAGGGGTGGTGGTGGTGGTAGGCATCCAGGCCCCCCTGAGTAGGGGTGGTGGTAGTGGTAGGCATCCAGCCCCCCATGAGTAGGGGTGTTGTTGGTGGTAGGCATCCATCCCCCTATGGGTGGGGTTGGTAGTAGTGACAGGCATCAAGCCCCCCCTGAGTAGGGGTGGTGATGGTGGTAGGCATCCAGGCCCCCCTGAGTAGGGGTGGTGGTAGTGGTAGGTATCCAGCCCCCCATGAGTAGGGGTGGTGTTGGTGGTAGGCATCCATCCCCCTATGGGTGGGGTTGGTAGTAGTGACAGGCATCCAGCCCCCCCTGAGTAGGGGTGGTGGTAGTGGTAGGAATCCAGGCCCCCCTGAGTAGGGGTGGTGGTAGTGGTAGGAATCCATCCCCCTATGAGTGGGGATGGTAGTAGTGACAGGCATCCAGCCCCCCCTGAGTAGGGGTGGTGGTAGTGGTAGGCATCCAGGCCCCCCTGAGTAGGGGTGGTGGTAGTGGTAGGCATCCAGGCCCCCCTGAGTAGGGGTGGTGGTAGTGGTAGGCATCCAGCCCCCCATGAGTAGGGGTGGTGTTAGTGGTAGGCATCCAGGCCCCCCTGAGTAGGGGTGGTGGTAGTGGTAGGCATCCAGGCCCCCCTGAGTAGGGGTGGTGGTAGTGGTAGGCATCCAGCCCCCCATGAGTAGGGGTGGTGTTAGTGGTAGGCATCCAGGCCCCCCTGAGTAGGGGTGGTGGTAGTGGTAGGCATCCAGCCCCCCATGAGTAGGGGTGGTGTTAGTGGTAGGCATCCAGGCCCCCCTGAGTAGGGGTGGTGGTAGTGGTAGGCATCCATCCCCCTATGGGTGTGTATGGCATTGGTGGTAGCCATCCCGCCCCTATGGTTCTGCTGTTGCTGGTGTACGTCATTTCTGCATCCCTATGTGTGTGTGACATATGTTGGGTACGTGTGGTTTGTTTGTGTAGTGGGTGTTTGACTTACCGTCTTCGAAGTACACGTCCGTACCGGTCCCTGTAATAGATGTAGAGTATTGGTAGGACCTGCGCGATGGGATTCATGGTTTGTTCGTCTCGTTCGGGTTTCTCGTGGCTTCGACTCGTACTCGTCGCTGGCTTGTTCGTCTCGTAGCCATGGATCGTCTTGTGGCGCGAATCGGAGCTTATGTGCAGCTCTCCCGGATTCTCTGACGTGCCGGACGTAGCGACGGGTTCGTCGCGTACCGAATGCGCATCGTACTAGTCCGGCCGGAAGGTGCTGTGTATTTGGTTCCGTGCGACTCGATTGGACGGTTACAAATCCGGCTCGGACGGGGAACAGGAGCTGAAATGGGTGAGTACGGCTCGCTCGGAATCTGGGCTGTTATGCGCATCGTACTTGTTCGTTCGGACGGCTGTTCGAATCGGTCGGGAAACATGCGTTCGGCTTGGTTTTTTTCCGGACGAATACTGTTAGGTGCGCTTCTGGCCGAGATCGGAATTGACCCCTTACCCTTTCAGCTCCTCCCTGTGGCGGTGCCGGGGAGTCTTCGGTCTGGTTCTCTGCGACGACGGAGCCCTCTGCAGCGTTCTCCTGGCGGTGCCTCCTCTCCTCGTCTCCCTCGTGGTATGGGGGCGGAGCGGTTGCTCGGGAGGCCGCGACGGTGTTCGACGGTCCTCCTGTGGCTGGGTCTGTGTTTCCGGGTCGGGCCTGCTTGGATGCCTCTGCTCCCGGACTGCACACATCACGGAGGCCTGGTAGGCTGGGTTTTTGACCCGTTGTTTGTTCCTTTTCCTGTATGGGAGTGCCCGGTGCTGTAAATTGCTGTTTCTCTTGACGGGCGTGGTCATCTGTCTGCCTTGTCTTGGGGCTGCTGGGGGCTGTTTTTCAGCTTGCTGCCCGGGGTCGCATGAGTTTGTTGGGGGCATTCTGGTGTCTTCTTCCTCTGCTGCTTGGTCTCCGGTCCCCCTGGGGCGCCCTGGACGCATGGGCTCCGCGGGGGGTATGGTGCCTCTCATGTCTGTGGATGGTGCAGGACTTGGTTGAGGCTGCTCTGTCCAGTGCTTCCGGGCTCGGCCGCTGCCTTCTGGTCCGTCCCGTCCTCGTCCGGCGGATCCTGTGGGCGGCTGGTTTCCGTCTGGGTCCTGGGGTATTGGGCCTTCTCCCGCCTCTGGCGTTGCCTTTGGCTCCGGGGGGTGTGGAGGGTCGCTTGGGCTCCTGTGCTGGTCGGCGGGGTTTTCCTCTTCCCTGCTGGGCGGGGCCTGTGGGATTCTTCCTTGGTGTTCCCGGCCCTCCTGGTTGGGCTTGCCCTTCGGTCCCGGTGTGGGGATTGGTGCTGTGGGAGTGGCGTGCGTTGCCCGGGCTTACTGTATTTCATGCTGTTTCCACTATTGTGTGCTTTGTACTTGCTACTTTGTCCACTGTGGACCGCCCGGCTGGCGATTGTTTGTCGGTTGCCTGCGGAGCCTGCTGTGTGCGATCTCTTTTCCTCAGCCCTGAGCGTTCCTTCTGTGCTGTGTTGGTCCTGATTGGTTTCAGGTTCCTTTACGCCCTCTTTTGCATCAGTGGTTTTTTCCTGCGGTGCTGCGGGTCCCTTGCTTCCTCCGGTGGCTTTGCTTGTTGGGGGTGTTCGCCCATTTCCTCCCATTGGGCTGTTGGACTCTGTCCTGGCCGCACTGCTTGACGGGTCGGCTGTTCTGCTTGGCTGGTGCTGTGGCGCTGGCCTATTCTCGGCTTCTTCTGCGCCCTCCTTGGTGTGGGGTTTCGTGGCTTTGGCGGCGGCTGTTAGGGCCTCCAGCCATGGTGCCCGGTACGCCCCTGCTCTTGTCGGATCTCTGAAGTTCGGCGGGGTCAGGCCTGGTTCGTGCCTGGATGGGTGGCTACCTGGGACTATTCGGTGCTGTGGGCTGCAGGTCCTCTGTCCTTCTGGCCGCCTTGGGGCTTCTGCGTGCCTTTCCTTGTGTGGGGCGTCCTGCCTTTCTGGGGTGCCTTGTCCTGGGGCCTCTCCTTTGTCCCCGATGTGGGTGTCTCCTCCGCCTTTCCGGTGGGAACGGTTTTGGCCTGTTTTTTGCCCTGGCTCCCTGCCTCCTCGCCTGAGGGCCCTGCCCAGCTGGGTCCCTGTCGCTGCTGTCTGGGCGGTTCCCTACGGTGGGTGGTCATCTTCGGCCTTTTCTTCCTCGGTGGCGGCGGCCCGTTTCTGGTGGCTGGGTCCTGTGTGCTTTGGTTCATGAGTACGGGGTTGTCTTGGTGCAGGTTCCTCCGGATTCGGGGGTTCAGTTGACTCCACTGCCTGTCTCCGGTCCCCGCGGGGTGGCTCTGCTGGACGGGGTGTCCTGTTTGCTTGCCATGTGGTCGGTCTGCTGGGTTCCTGTAATGGGGCCCGGGCCTGGGGCCCTCTCCGTTCTGTTTCTGGGGTTGGGGGTGTCCGGCGGCTTCGGCCTGTCCTGGCACTCCTGTGGGTCTGCTCCTGGGTTTGGCCCCTTCCCTTCCATGTGTTGGCCCTTTCGGCCGTCATTCCTCTGGTTCTGCCTGGCATCTTTGGTGTGCCGTGGGTCTCGGGGACGCCTCTCTCCGCTTCCCAGTCGCCTCTTCTTTTCTCCGGTTCGCTGTGGGAGACTCCCAGTTCAGTTTGCGTCCTTCCCTTCAGCCTCCGGCCCTCGCCCTGGGTCTTCCCGCAGGTCCTGGTGCCTCTCGTGGCTCTCCTTCGTGCGGGGGTTTTTCCTTCGTCCTTCTCTGTCGGTCGGCCTCTTGCTGTGTGCGGCCGGAGTGTCTTTTTTGCTCGGTCTGTTTGGGGGGACCTTGGTGGTTCTTCTGGGGATCGGGTTTGTTGGTGGCCTGGGGTGTGTCTTCTCTGGTCCCCTCTCGGGGCTTGGTGTTTGTTGAGGCTCGTTTTTGGCCTTTGCGAGGCCATGTTCCCTTGTCCTGCCTGCACCTGGTCTTTCTTCCTTCACTGGCTCGGGCCTTGTTGTCCCGGGGGCTCCTCCGGCGGTCCTGTGGCTACAGGGGCGGGGGCTCCTGGCTTCTGGGGTGTTTTCCGATTCCCGGGGCTCGTTTTCTTCTTCTCCACCTGACCATCTGGATCCTGTTGGGTTGATCTCCGGGGTCTTTTGGCCCCGCTGCCCATGTCGGTCCGTGTCCGGGGGGGGAGCTATCCTGGTGGCTCTCCCGCCGTCGCTTTCTGGCTGGCTGTTTGCTGCCTCCTCCGGCTCCGCTTGTGGTGGCTTTGGCCGCCGGCCTGTCCGGGTGCAGGGTTGGCTGGGGTCTGTTTGGGTTCTGGGGTGCTGGTCCCTGCTGGTCTCCCGGAGTTCCTCCTGCTGGCGGATGTTGGGTACTTGCCCTGGTGCTCTTTCGGGGCTCTCTGCGGGGCCCCTGGGGTGTTGGTTCGGTCTGGCGTTCTGGGGGCGTGGTCCTCTGTCCGCCCTCTGGGTGGGTCCAGGTTCTGGTCCTTGTTCCTTGTTTGCCAGCGTCCTGTTTCTCTGGCTCCGGTCTGGGTGCTGGGGCTGTCGGCTCTCTCCCTTCGGCGAGTGGCCTCTGGGCTGGCGGATCTGTTGTGCTGGGTCCTTCCTTCTTCCCATGATTTCTCTCTTCTTCCCCGTGTGGCCAGCCTGTTGGTGGGCCGTTGGGGCCTCCCTGTGGTGGTCCTGTTGCGGTTCCGGGGAGGGCCTTGGTGGCCCGGTTCTGGTCTCTGGGCTGGAGTCCCGGGGCTCGGGGGGGTCGTTGGCCTTCCCTCTCCTGTGCCTCGGGTCTTCTGGGTGCCTTCCTCCCCCCCTTTTTTCCGCTGCTCCGGGCCTTTCTGGTTCTGGTCAGGTGGCTCTGTGCTCGGGGGTTGTTGGTTGCTCCCCGTTGACCTGGGGCGCCTTGGTCTCCTCTCCTGTCTGAGTTCTGTTGCGTTCGGGAGTGGGTCCTTCCGGTGGTTCCGTTCCCTTTGATGTTTCCGGCCCTTCCCCTGGGTTCTGTGCGGGGGTTTCGCCTGCTGCCTGGTGGTGGTGCGGCTGGGCTTTGCTGGTTTGGGGGTTCCTGACCGTTTGGCGGTTGTTTTGCTGCCTTCCTGTCGGTCCTCCTCTCTGCTGTCCTGTGCTTGGCATGGGCGGACCTTTTCGGCCTGGTGTTCTGCTCTGGGTGTTGTTCCCACGGTGGCTGGCCTATTTTTGGCGTGGCGTTTCCTTCCAGGTGGGGCTCTTCTGGGTTTGTCGGTGTCTCCTCTGCGGGTGCTGTGGGCAGCTCTCCGGCTTCTTGATGCTCCTGGCGTTCTTGCGGGTTGGCGGGGGTCTGTTGTCCCCCTGCCCTGTCTGGTCATTCCCTTCGGGGTCTTGGCTGCTGGTGTTGGCTGTCCTCCCTTTGGTCCCCTTGGGGGTCTTGGGTTGCTGCTCTTGTCTTTTGGGCCTTGTTTTTTGGTTGCCATCCCCTCTGCGCGGCGCTTGGGGGTGTTGGATCGGCTGTGGGTTCTCATTTAGCTTTGATCCGGTTGCGGGGGTTGTTTGGCCTTCCTCTGCTCTGTTGGGTCGTTGGCTTTGGTCCCCGGTCTTGCTGACTGTTCGTCTTTTGGGGGTGGTTCCTCCTGTGGGGGTTCGGGGGTGTTCCTCTCGCTGTTTGGCGGCTTCGGTGGCTGCGTTGCTGGATGTCCGGCGTGCTTTGCTGTGGTCCCTGCCGGTTGTGGTGTCCTGCCGGGTGGGCTCCTCTGTGGGATCTGTTGGACTGCAACCTGGTCTTCTCCCTCTCTGTTTGACTGTCGCTGTCCGTTTGCGTGTCTATAACGTTTGTCTGCTGTTCTGGGCCGCTGGGTTCCTGGGATGTTGATCTGCTGTGTTTGGGGCACTGTTTTGGTGTTCTTTCACACTCAGCTGTCCGTCTCTGTTTTCTTCTGCTTGCTATCTCCTCAATTGTACTGAAGGAAGGCGAGGGAGGGACGGGAGGTAATGCTTCCATTTCTAACGATAATGGCATTACTCCTAGTCCTACTCCCTCGCCTTCCTTCGAGGATCCTCCCTCCCTCCCGGTGCGGTTCATCTGAGTGCTAGCTTGGCTTGTTTACGTACAGGTGGAGGTGGGGGCGGGCAGAGTTTTTATGCTGGGGGTGGGTCTGGGTGGGAGGCGGGGCGGGGCCTCAATTGTACTGAAGGAAGGCGAGGGAGTAGGACTAGGAGTAATGCCATTATCGTTAGAAATGGAAGCATTCCAAATCCAAAACAAATAAACTAAGGGAAAATGCTAATTAATGTAAACATTTAAAATATATAAAAATGTCAAAATGTCAAAACTATCAAAAAACAAAAATGTATTAAAAAATATACAATTTTTTTGCAAAATTGAAAATTTAACACAAACATTTAAAGATTTTGTCCCAGAAAATAATAAAGAAACATATAAATTACAATATTTAAAAAAATTAAAAAATGTATAATAAAATTTTGATATATCCCTTCTTACAAAAAAATATAAATATTAAATTCTAAATTTCCGTTAAATTTAAAAAAAAAAAATCTAAATTTTCAAAATAAATGAATTTTTACTAATAAAACATTTAAAAACAAAAACAATAAAAATAATATATAAATAAATATAAAAATTATTTTCCTATCTTATATTTATTTAGATTTTTTTAAATTAATAAAAATATTTTAAATATATTTTATACAATTTACCTCAAATTTTAAATAAAAAAAATATTTTGATCTTTCAATAATTTATTTTTATTAAAATGTATTTTAAACCAACATTCTTAAATTACTCCCCACCCTTATCCCCTATAAACCCAACATCCTGCTCATAAATTTTACATAAAATTAAAAAAATAATTGAAAATGTAAACAAATATTTTTAAATTACTCCCCACCCTTATCCCCTATAAACCCAACATCCGGCTCCTAAAATTTTACATAAAATTTAAAAAATAATAAAAATGTAAACAAATATTTTTAAATTACTCCCCACCGTTATCCCCTATAAACTCAACATCCCGCTCCTAAAAATAAATGAAAATACAATAAAAACAAACATTTTAACATTAAAAAATAAATTTAAACATATAAAACAACTACTAACAAAATAATTTTTAGAAAAATAGACATTAAACAAAAACAAAAAAAAATACAAAGAGTTGATATTATTTACAACAATATTTTTGCCATCGATGTTTTCAAAATTGATATTTTCTGTACTGACTCATGGGAGGGAGGGAGGTGGGGATTGCTATTTGATTGATTATGGACTGCAGTGGCCATTATGCCAATATTTGCAGTAAACACTAGATACATGATGAATGTAATGCCTATATTGTTTATCACTGAAAACCGAATAAAATCTGTTGGGAAAAAAAAATAAAGCTCCAAGCATAAAAAATTTAGATGTCTTGCGGCAGCGCTTGGGGACCAGGCACCACCTGAGGATGTGAATATTGGGATAGAGTGGGGGGCATACAGGGGAGATAACAACGGGTGGGGAGAGTTGACATAACAAATGTATGGATATGGCTGCAGTCCAGGAGGACAGGAGGCAGCAAGCTCACTGTTCTGGTCAGCATGAATCTTTTGGTGCGCCTTCACCTCTGCTCTTCTTGAAGGCTCAAATAGATCACTTGTTGACCATCAAGTACCTCCTTCATGACCTCCTGGAAGACAGCCAGAGTCAAAGAGTCAGGGGGAGGAGGAACAACACTACATCAGAACTCAATTGTGTTGATTTGCCTGGAGGAAGCAAGATGGCGGCTGCTTAGTTTGCCGCAGTAGCTGCTCCCCCATCTCCGACCCCGACCCCCGCACCGAAGCTCGAGCTTACCTCCTTCCTGGAGCGTGCTGGCTTTCATCTTCATCGGCAGCTTAGCTATGCTGTCGGGCTGTTGCTGATGGGCAGGACCACCGGGAGAGCTGCATTCGCCTTGGAAAATCACTGCAGGACTTCTTCATGGTTCTGGCTCCCTCAAAGCCCAACAATGCCACCAAAAATCAGCAAACAAGCAAAGGAGCGGGCGGAGCCTGTGGGGTGGGCCCCTGCACGCCCCGCTCCACAAAGCAGGAAGCTGCTTTCGCGGAAAGCAGAGGAATGCACTGGGACGGCAACAGGTAAGTCCCTCGCTGGTAGAGAGGGGCTGAAAACGGACCATCCAGGAGCACAAGGGACTGTGATGTACCCTGAAGTGCCCAAAGAGAGAGTGCCCTCTATACCAGAACTTTTCTCTGGTAAACTCGCAGGACAGTACCTGAAAAATCAGGGTAGGTCTCCTGTTACTGTACTTCCTTTGACTGCGCCTGCGATAGGAGAGGTTTATTCCTCAAAGGGGTCCGACAGGGTTGATCAAAACTCATTGGGTAGCACTGCACAAAAAGAAAAGAAAAATTACATTGGTGAAAACGGGGAAAGAGGAGAGTCAACTATGGAGATTCTGGAGGTCGGGGCGCAGAGGTCAGAGTTAAATACTTTTTCACTATTAGATGAGGAACTGAGTAGGGGTGACTGTCACGTACCGGGTACAGATGACCGCTGTCCACTCATCGGACCGGCTGAAACGAAGGGACTTCTGGGAGAGAGTCGCCGTCATCCACCAGAAGCTGCAGGCGGACTGGCGAGACGGAGAAACCGGCTGCTTCTACGCCCGCCGAAGAGAAGAACTACCATACCCAGCAGCCTGTGCGGCACGTTGCGCGCGCACAGGAAATGATGCTGTATTAGCCTCCCAGCAGGCTATGTAAGCCGGATCGGAAGGAGGAAACGCCGCAGATTATCCTGTGTTGGGTCCCAGTGCCAGGACGGAGGAATCCAGACTTATTGCAGTACCCGGTGGGGTAAGGGTGTCTCTAACACCGCCGTTTCCGATTTTCCTCACGCCGATCTTGGCAGCTGACAAGCCGCTTTTGTGAATAACTATTCAAAACCCTCAGTTTGTTTTCATGGTGCATGAACCAAATTCTTGTTTCAGGCTCGAGTAAATCAAAGTAGTTGTTTCTGGAGATATCCACATACAGCAGATACTTGACTCTCCATATACCAGGTGGTATATTATCCTCACATCAAAGGCTATATACGCACTCTAAAAAATTTAGTGTCAGCCATACCTGTTTGTTACGGTGTGTTATATACACACATCTCATTTGAAGCAATACCCAGGTTGCTCAGCTAACAATCATATGTATGTTGAATGTGTGTGTTTTTTGTTCGTCTTCTAGCAGGGGGAAACAGTGAGAGTTAGCTGAATTAAGCCCTATCCTTCCTCCCTTGTGAGGCTCAAACTCACACCACTACTGGTGGGTACTACTACTTACAAACCGAAGTGTCTCTGGTTTAGAGGTGTTTATTAGACATTGCCTAATCTTATGTTTCTATTCGCAGTTTCTAAAGGACTGAGCTATGAGTATAAGCCACTTCTAAGCACTAGAAGACGCGGTAGCCATTGGAAGGTCTTTGATGAATACTAAATCGTCCTTCTAAATGCTGCTGCAAGAGCTTGTTATTTTGCTTTACAGGTATATAGGGGTAGAGTACCATAGTATGTTTCTTATAGAAATGTTCCAGGTATTTTCAGTGCAGTGTTTCTATAACTAGCCTTTCTTCTTCACAGGTCTCCTTCCCCGCTGTTCCCATCCTTTCCTTACCCCGATTGACCCCTTTAATCTTCCGTGCTACAATGGCAAGTCGGAATTGAGGATTTCAATAGGTGGACCCATTTGAGCAACGAACCGATCCCGAGAGGCCTCTGAGGGACACGTGACAGTGACATGAGAGACCCCTTAGAGAAAGACCGGGTTCCAAGGGCAAAAATACAGATGGGAGGATCTCCAGAAGGAGCAGAGAAATTATTTTCCGGACGGACGACGATTCTGCCCCAGACTCATCGGGGATAGCCCGAACGGGGGGAGGGCGAAACCATCAACGCAAAAGCGACTATCTCTCTCAAAAAGGCACAGCGAGAGACCAAGGAGGATCGACAAAGAGCCGGGATTAGAGTTAAACATCACCAGGCAATTGAAGTGGGACTACTCAGCGACCCGCCAGGTATATAGTGAGAATGAGGGAGAGAGATTGGGCACCCCACAGGGGGCACCTTCATCAGACATGAATCCTGTTCCCACAATGGATACAATCTACTCCATGCTGAAGCAGATGCAAAGAAAATACAAGGTGCAGTGCGAAAAGGTTCTAAAATATGCTCTGAGATGGGAGAGCGGATTACCGCAGTTGAGAAACGGGTGGAGGTAGCAGAAGCTGCTGTGGCAACAGTGGAGAAATGGCAGAGCCTGCAAGAGACTCAGCTAGTGGACGTGATGTGGAAGCTGGAGGATTTTGAGAACCGTCAATGCAGAAACAACTTACGGTTTCTCGGCTTCACAAAGAATGTGGAGGGAAGTGACATCAGATCCTTCATGCTGAAGCTGCTTAAGGGAGCCTTCCCCGATCTCGCCCAATGGGACTGGGAATCTGAAGTGCAAAGGGTACACTACTTTCCTCTGACTCCCAAGGAAAATCATACTCAGCAAACGGAGAGACCTACAGCTATCCTGGTCTATTTTGGTAACTTTCTCCTACGCTAGGCGATCTTTGATAAGGCAAGACCAGAAGAAAGGAGGTCATATGATGGGCATACCTTCTTCACTCATCCGGACTTTTGCCATGTGACAGTGGAGAGGAGGTGGCGGCTCCGGCAGCTATTCCCCCCTTTCCAGCGGCCGGGTTGTCAAGTATTTATGTTAAATCCGGCTTGGCTTAAGGTCATCTTCAAGGGAAATACACAGACATTCCTTTCGGAGGTCAAAGTGCAAGAATACCTGAAAGAGATCACTAATGAGACTGGACTGGGTTGATAAATCCCTGGTTGCTTCTCATCACTCTCTCTGTGGAAAGGGTCGCTTCTCTAGATTGTTTCTCCTATTTCTTGGGTCCTTTCTCGTGGGTGTATATCTTCTTTGGATTTTTCAGAAGGGACATGTAGTCTTCTGGAGACGGGGTTCCTTCCTTTTTTTTTTTTTTTTTTTTTTTGTCCTCTATTCCTTTTTGGGCTTTGGCGGGGTTGGGCGGTCTGGGTCGGGCCGGGGGGGGCAGGGGCGGCTCTGCGGGTAAGCACCATCACCAGGGTCAGAATTGACCCTCTTGCTTGTGACAGGGGCTGGGTGGGGGGTGGAGCGGGGTTGGTTCAGAGAGGGTGGGGTTGGGGGTAGCAGCGAGATGGTGGGGGGAATCCAAGCAATGTGGTGGATTGTGTTTGTGGTTGTGCAGGCAGGTGATCATCAGGCAAATACTACACTATAATAAAAGATGACTAGCTTAAGAATAGCCTCAATTAATATCTGTGGGTTGAATAACTTTCGAAAGAGACAGAGGGAGAATATAGATTTACAGTGTTTAAAAGCCGATATAGCTTGCATGCAGGAAACGCATGTTGAGGGATCCCAAAAACATCTATTGGAATTTTCAGGATCCCAAACTATTACCAGGACTCTGCAGGGTACCCGCACTGGTGGGGTGGTGATACTAGCACGCAAAGGCAAGATTCGACATACTAGAGCTAGGGCGGATAAGTTTGGAAGATGGGCCATTGTAGAATGTATTTATGCTGGAGGGTCTTTTACACATGCTGTATCTATGGGCCCGTCATTGACAACTCAGCTTTACTGGATTGGATTAGTGTTGAACTGGCTGGGTGAGCCCTGCCTTTGGTTGCCTGTGGGAATTTCAATATCAATATTCAAAGGAATACCCTGATGGAAGGTGCAACATTGTATAAAGGGCGTAAACCCAAGGTTTTCTGGTCACTGGTGCAGCCTGTAACGACTCATGGGCTTTACGATGTTTGGGCTTATAAGGAACCGCTGGATCCAGGCTATACATATTACTCCGCCCCTCACCAGGTGCATGTTCGCCTAGATTATTTTTTTATATCCAGGGGGCTGATGCTTGCTTCTCACATATTTAAATATCCCGGGGTGATGTCCGATCACAATCCCTTAGGGCTTGAATTTGATATTCAAGATATTCAGCAATCTAATGGGGGCTGGCCGTTTGAAAGAGCTTTGTTGTTAGATGAAGATTATGTTTTACATATGAGGAATTGGATCCCAATATTCATGGCTGAAAATCTAGGAACCGCCCCCATTGGTATAGTATGGGATACATTTAAAGCAGGGATTCACAGGGAAACCACGAGATTTAGTTGGAATAGGCAGAAGAAGGAGAAGCAGCATCTGCAGGAACTCTATCAGGCCTTATCGCGGGCTGAGGCGGGTTTGGTAGAAGCTGTTTCTGCGGGACTTGATATTGAGAATGCCCAGCTCCGGGTTATATTGGCTAAAACAGCAATAGGGGTTATCTCTGCTAAGAAAGTGGCTGAAAAATATACGGTGAGGAAGAACAAAACATACGAATTCAATGAAAAGGTGGGGCATATATTGGCATTCCACGCAAGACAACAAGCAACTTATGGCGATATTAAGCAAATTCAAGACCCAGAGCTTGGACTTATTTCTGATGTAGGGGGGATACGCTCTGCTTTTCAGAGATACTATCAGCAATTATATGCTGAGGAAAAGGTAGATCCAGGTGAGATAGAGTCATATTTAGATCACGCGGCTCTGGATACATTGGATAGGGAGGATCGGGAACTCTTAGATCAAACTATATTGGCAGAAGAAATTACACTTACAGTTTCTGGACTAGCATCTAGAAAAGCGGGAAGGACAGACTTTATTCCGGGGGAATTTGATAAAACCTTTGCCACTACCCTCCATGAGTTCATGCTCGAGGTATTCTTAGCTATTCAGAGGGGCACCCCTCCTCCAGACTCATGGGCCCCTGCGAAGATTGTGGTGTTCCCCAAAAAGGGAAAACCGGTGCAAGAGCTAGGGTCATATCGACCTTTTACATTAATTAACTCTGACACTAAGATTTTTGCAAAAATTTTAGCTTTAAGGTTATCTAAGATCATAAAGAAAATCGTTTAACCCGTACAACACGGCTTTATCCAGGGAATGGGAACAACAGATCACATTCGACGGGTGATTACTTTATTTGATTTGGCCAAAATTCAAGGAGATCTATGGCTCTGCTATTATTAGACGCTGAGAAAACGTTCAATAGGGTCTCCTGGCCTTATCTTTGGGCAATATTGGAGAAGACAGGTCTGGGGCGGGACTTTATGGGGTGGATCAAAATGTTATATATTAAGCCTACAGTTAAAATCGCGTTAATGGTGGGGGGGAATCGGAGACAGTTAAAATCCAGTTGGGGACAAGGCAGGGATGTCCGTGTTCCCCCCTGCTATTTGCTATTTATATTGACCCTCTAATTCACTGAATTAAAGGTAACGCCTCAATCCTGCCGATGTCAACTAGCGGCTGAGATACTAAGATCCTGGCATACGCGGATGACCTTGCGATCGTCACTCCAGACCCCATGGTCGCAGTTAATGAAATTGAATTGGATGCTGATCTCTTTGGCTGTATATCGGGTTATAGACTCAGATAATATCAGGTGTGAGGATACACGGGTAGTTTCGAACGGAGTATATCTGGTCGTTAATATTAGTGCAGACACAGATAATGTCATAGAGGGTAATCTGGGCCCGTTAATAAAATTAAGATTGAACTGCTTAGATGGAATAATCTTAGACTTACCCTGATTGGCAGGAACAGTCTAACTAAATGATGTTTCTCCCAAGAATCTTGTATTTTTTCAGAGCCATACCCCTCGAGGTGAATAACATGTGGTTCAAGGCTTTGGATCGTATAATAGGGAGGTTCCTATGGGCTTATGCTAGACCCCGTAGGGCCTTGAAGTTCCTTTCCCTCCCAAGGGAGCGGGGGGGGCGGCAGTACCAAACTTTTGGTTGTATTATTGGGCCCTGGCGTTGCAACAAAGAATCCCCCTATTGTTTGACTCAACTCAAGAAGCGGCCATACATAATACTGTCCCATCATGTTTTGAATTGACCCTCGGAGTTCGGGGATGTATGTTTCGGCAAGTAGAATTTGGTTATTTTAAGAAAGTTAGGTCAAGACCCTATTGTATGCATTTCGAGTGTGGACTAGTGTCAGGAAAAAACTTGGGATTGGCCAATTTAGTTTTTACACTCCCCTCCAAGATAACCCTCTCTTACCAGACATATTTCATGATCCCTTCATTAGGCGCTGGCGGAAAAAATTAAGGTCCATTTATTTTTGGGGATTTTTTTGATGATAAAAGCTTTACTACCTTAGAGACTATGAAGAGAAATTTCTGTTAGGAAATAACAAATTCTATAAATTTCTTCAAATAAGGTATATTATAGGGAAGAAAAGAGGTGGAGGGGAGGGGTTTAACAGGGTTTAGCTTTTGGACCTGTTAGCTAGAAGCAAGCCTACGATCGGAAGTATTTATAAATTACTAAATGATAGGATGGGGGACGATATTGGGAAACATATTACTCGATGGCAGGGGGCACTGAAAACTACAAAGGGGGAGAGTTTCTCTTCTTTAGAACTAGCTCGCTCAACGCTTTTATCCGCCAACCTTCAGGTACAACATTATAAAACCTGGTTTAACCTTTATATTACTCCAGCTAAAGTAGGTGGGGTGGAGTCTCTGGCACGAACTGTCCACGCTGCCATGTGTTGGGGGCAGACCTGGTTCACATGTTGGCTGATTGCCCCAGTTTAGTGAATTTGAGGAGGGATATAACCCATTTCTTTGAGGCCCAATTGAATCTGAGGATTGAGGTTACCTCCCAATTGATTCTATTAGGGGTTTAGGAACAGGAATCTCTTCTCTCGGCTCAATCACCCTTTATGTTCCTTGCATGGCAGTACTCAGATTGTGCCTGGCGACAGGGTGGCTTGACCCCGCTCCCCCATCATTTAATCAATGGCTCACCCGGCTAATCTCAGTTTACCATACAGAAAGGGCTGTTTACGCACGGAAAGGTAACCGAGCTCGGAATAGGGGGCTTCAAATCTGGGCTCCACTGAGGAAATGGCTCATAACACAGGGTCAGGGATGATTGGCCTGTCTTGTATGATTTTCCAGGGCATCCGGCTTTTGTTTGGGGCTGCTTCATTTTTATTATTATTATTATTGTGATATTGTATTATGATTTGATGTATCCATGACACCTATGTGCTGTTATTGTATATTCAACTCTACTGCTTTCACCTGCTCAGCACTTTAATCTTCTCTATTTGGATCCAGGCTCGGATGGGGAGGGGGGTAATTAATTAATTAATTAATCATGTCAAAATTCAAAAAAGAGTGTTAAAAAAATAAAAGAACTCAATTGTGTCAGGGGCAAATCTCACTTTTGACCTCTGATCTTCCAGGTAGGCACTTCCAGTCGAAGGTGGGTTAACAGAGTTTGTAGCTGGATGCCTCGTTGTTGATAGCACCTCTGGACGGGTTGAGGGGGCGGCTTCAGTCCCTAAAGATGGAGTGTCTGCTCCTGGGACCCCACCAAAGATATTTCTTATGGTTCAGGAGGAGCCATATTGTCTGCCTTCTCCCGGCATGTTACTTTCCAGATGACTACCTCCTCAATGGTCGGATCAGAATCTAACCAGAGTGCTTGACTGCTGGTGCAGGTGAACCCTCCCTGCTGGTGAACGCTTCCTCTACCCCTGGAGTGGTGCTCAGTTCTTCCCTTCCCCTTCCAAATACCAATTCGGTATGGTTTTCTAAACCCATTTAATGATTCGGAAAATACTTTCTGAATCATTATATAGGCTTAGTATATTTGAAAAAGGGTTTTAGCATTCGCAAACCCTCTGATTGTTTTTGGTTTGTGAATGCTAAAACTCTTAAAGAATGAGGTCCAAAGTGTATTAAGTTCTGGCCAGAAACTACTGGGGAGACCAGCGGCATGGGTGCCCCCAAGCAATTGAAACCTGTTGAAGAATAAATAAGTTTCATAAGAACATTTGAGGCGATATGAATTATTGTAAATCTTGGGATAACTCAGTCCGTCTTGGGAGAGTTATGAACTCAGTCGTTAAGTTTTTCCAGTATGATATTGCACTGTTTGTTTACTGAAATATTTATGGCTTTAATCCCGCATTGTAATTGGTGCTTTACGGTTCGTTTTTCATAGTTTTTTTTATGATACTATCAAATGCAGAGAATTATGTAGTTTGTACTTTTTTTATTTATATTGTAAATGGTAAATATTTTCTAGTGCAATAGGTTTATTTCCGTATTCACTTAAAAAAACAAAAACTCTAAGGGGCCCATTAGGATAACGGGCGGATCGCCACCGCCGGCCCGGCAGTGGCGATCCGCTTGCCAAATGTCCCTGTGTCACCCCCCGCCATATTAGTATGGCGAGGGGCACCGCGGCGGACGGAAATACCGTCCGCCGCTTTTCCGCCGGTCGGATTGACGGCCGGGCGGAAAAGGCACACAATATGGTGGCGGTGCCTTGCAGGCACCGCCATCCATATTATGATGCGTACGTGTGTGCATGCATTTCCATGGCGGAGACTCCGCCATGGAAAGGCATGCAGAGATTGGCTTCGGGGCCCGTTGGGGCCCCGGGGGAGGGGGGTGGCGGCACTGGGGGTACCTGTGGTACCCCTTCATTGCCATACACAAGGTGGCAGGCACCGCACGGTGCCTGTCACGTTGTGCATTGCAATGCACTACATGCACCTTTAACATTGCGGCGGGTGCTGTTTACAGCACCGCCCGCCGCAATGTTAATAGCAAGAATGCGCCCGCCAAGGTGGCGGGCGCATCCTAATTGGCCTAGCGGGACCGCCGCACCTCTGGCGGTCGGTCCCGTTTACCATTACGGTGGCGGGCGGACAAAGTCCGCCCACCAACGTAATAGGCCCCTAACTTCCTTTAAATTGTATTGTGTGTTATTCATTTACTAAGCCAGTTTTAAAATGCTGAATTTTGAATGCTGTTGCTATCATCTGAGAATCAAGCCTCATCACGTGTATGCTTTATTCAATATTTTTGTGTACAGTAAAAGCACAATACATATTTGCATTTTAAAGGCGTCATTCATGATTTTATATGCTATTTAATTTATATTCTGTTTCTCGTGTTCCTGCATTCACAGGAGTGGAGGTTGAATCCAAAACTTTAGTGTTTACTTTATTATACTCAAACAACATGTTATTTGTCAGCTGCCGGCACCTGGATGTTTTTAAATTATTTTTCTCAAAGGTCCGATTCTTGCATCAAAATAAAGTGCAAGACAAGTGCATCACAAAAAGTCTCAATACAATCTTTATAGTGTGCTTTAGAAAAACTACCTGTGCACAAATGTGGAGCTGCTACCACGTCTTTTTGTTTAACTTCTGCTGAAAAGCTTGATAAACAATTTAGATGTTACGTGTGTATATCTCTGATGTGCTATATTTATTCTTTCAGTCTTTCCCAGAAGATTGTTGCTACTTACCGCTTGTGCTCTGAGCAGCTGTCATCTCAGCACCACTATGATTATGGCATGAGGGCAGTGAAGTCAGTGCTGACTGCTGCTGGAAACTTGAAACTGAAGTATCCCGAACAGAATGAAAGTGTGCTGCTGCTCCGAGCCCTGCTTGATGTGAACTTGGCAAAGTTCTTAGCACAGGATGTTCCTCTGTTTCAGGTGAGTCAACAGAAGGGTCGCACACTGATCGGCAGATCTGCGACAGTCTCCCCCAAGTGCATCATGGTAAATGTAGTGCAGAGCAGTCTGTTTCCCATTTTCCACTTTTTCTGTGCAGTGAGTATATATGCTGAGAAGATATTTGGAGAGGAAATGTTGACCACAGAATGGAACTCACTCTTAAGTTTGTGACACCATCTGAAGAACAGAGGTTCTGGGCAGGGCACAAGTCCTAAAAAAAAGAAGTGGGGGGACTAACCAAGTAAGGCAGTATGCAAGTGACATCATGGCGCTTGGCATCACAGCATGTGACATCAC
Organism: Calotriton arnoldi; assembly: GCA_963921515.1. Taxonomy (NCBI): domain Eukaryota; kingdom Metazoa; phylum Chordata; class Amphibia; order Caudata; family Salamandridae; genus Calotriton; species Calotriton arnoldi. Next base: position 183,187 of record CAWUFW010009110.1, read on the forward strand.
TGAGTGTGACATCACTCGTGCCATCACAGGAAGTGGCATCACAGCTCATGACTTCACAGGAAGTGACATCACAAGAAGTGACATCAGATCTTAAGACCTGACACATATGTTTAGCAGGTCTATCATGAGTATGTTTGAGAGCATTACAATAGTTAACTAAGGAGATTTTGCGTTTGAGTTATTCCAAAAACGTGACGCAATCCCGACTCAAAATCTGGGCCTCGACTTAAACATTTGTTTTTTAAACCTCTGCCGCTAAGAAATTGGCAACAAAGAGAAACGTAGCAGTAAATCTGTTCTATTTAATTGGTTGCAAAGTCTGCATTTTAGAATATTGTATGGGGTTAAGGCACCTGCTTCATAGATATTTGTGTGCCCATGAAATCTCGGGGAATAATAATAATGGTAAAATAACTTTGGAGATTAATGCACTTGCTGGAGAGATCTGTGTTTTGTTTAGTTCCAATTTTGAATCAAAGTAGCATAGAGAGTTAATATGTCTCCTGCAAAGCACATCATGTGACACGCAGATGACAGATTTTTATTTTATGTAGCTGGGTAAGTGGGTTACTGCTTTTAACACAGAGATCCTTTTGTTACTTACAGTTCATAAATTGTAATACTTTTAATATAACCCTGTGAGCTAAGAAGGACATGTGACTTCTACACCTTGTAACCCTCACTGTTTTATGTAACATCCTGTACATTGATTTACACATTGATTTACACACACACATGATTTATTGTCAATGTATAATGTGTATGTGTGATGTAAAGCGCTCCGACACCCTGAATTGGGATGAGTAACGCTATAAAAAAAATAGTAGTATTTAAATTGTTATTTATATAAATACTGTGATAGCCCAACACATCTGACATTCTAACAGTGCATGCATATGTCATATATACAGGAACTGAACAAATTCAAAAGCATGCGGCTCATAAGGTCCTGTGAAGTCATTCAAAGTTGGGAGCCTTTGTTTCCCCTCCATTGCATTTGCAGCTAGGTGTGAGATTCCAAATATCTCCCAACCAGGATACTCAATCGAAAGGAAGCCTGATGGCCCCTTATCTACGGCCTATGTTTTTTGCTCAACTGAAATGTAAACGTCGGCCTTTGTAATAGCGAAGCCCACTCACCTGCACGTTGCTGCTCGGAATGAAAGCAGACCAGTGGCGTAGCTAGGCACTCTGCCGCCCATGGCGGTCCCTGTCTTTTGCCGCCGCGCTGAGGGGGGGGGTGCTGGCGATGATTTTTGCCGCCGCTGCCGCCCCTTAAACTTGTGCCGCCTGGGGCGCACTGCCCCCTCCGCCCCCCCCTTGCTACGCCAGTGAAGCAGACAACGTGCAGGTGCTGCTGAATGTATCCCGGTGTCTAAAAATTACACCGGGCGAGTCAGCATATTTCTGTGGGGCCCAAATTCTTGTTAGGGGGAGACAGTGTCCACCCTGTGAAAAGAGTGGGTAGACGCCATCTACCCGCTTGTACCCTTGACCTAAGCCCTGGTTTTGGGGCAAGATTGCATGACATGTGCCAGGTGGCGCTAATGTTCTACTTAGCAGAAAAATATTCTAAAGTGTGCCGTTTTGTCAGTGCTATTTATCACTAGCATACTTTTTGCACAGCATACTATTCAAAGTGTGTTTTTTTAACAAACCTATAATTTTTGCATGCAGTTTGTTAGGTCGTAGTCCAACAGAGACTTCAGTTATGTATGTTACGAAATGAGACTGTTTTCGAATTAAACATTAAGGTCCTCATGCCATGTTGTGTGGAATAGAACGTGGTATATACCACATGTGGTAAAAACCTCCTCATCTGAGTTTTTAACATAAAAATGAGGCAGGGCCTAGAAACATGTTGCAAGAAATTGGTTTATTGGATGAGAGAGGTGTTAACCTTTCTCAAGCACCAACCACAATTTTTGTTAGGGTGAACCACAAAAGTCACTAAATTAACCTATGCTTAACCTTCTGGTAGCCTGATACAAAGGCAGTCTGGCTTAATTTAGAGGCAATGTTTAAAGTATTTATGCAGCACACAAATAGTAATAAAGTGAAAACACAGGACAAGAAAAATGCCAAACTGTTGCAAAATGGGTTCCATCCATTTAATACAGCAAGATTTTTTGCTTTTGGATGACCTGGCTTTAGACAATTTTGTGAGAGAGTCTCACTACATGTCTCACCCACGGTCATCACACGGTTAATGGCCTGCGCACGTTTACTGCCAGTGTCCACCTTTTAAGATGAGGACCCTGCGATGCAGCTTGGGTAAGGGGCACTTGGCTGGTTACACGTGAACACATGCACACATGTGTGCACACACATGCGGGCTGCATGTGGGAGACTACCTTCATGCGCAGGCCGGTAACTGTGCACATGTAGCCTGGCCCAAAGGGGACTCTGCAGGGTTGGATATTGATCTGCGATAGGCCGTATAATATTGGTGGGCACTTATAGGTAAAGTCAGTGTGATTTACTGTTGACTCTGCAGTGACTCTTTATTATATACATAGGGGAAAATCTGCCTTAGAGTGCAGTTTCTCTTACCTTAGGCCTACAAAGTTATGTGAGGTATGAAACTGGGAAGGAAAAGGTGCGCACAGCTGGTATTCGCAGGTCCCAGGACCATACATGTACATTTTATTGGTTATCTAGAATTGTCATATATCTGTGGCTCAGCTCCAGATCGGAGCCCAGGCCTTTTGTCGCCCTACTGGCCCAAGTTCATTACATTTCTCCCCATCAGAGGGAACAAAGGCTACCCCACACAAAATGAGTAATTAACAGTGTTTCCCTCTGCTCCTGAGGAGGAAGGGGTGGGGATGAAAATCTGCATCTGTTAATTTCCTTTCCCACAGTACCAGGGCTGGGGAAAGTCCAGCCCCACGGAACAAAGGAGGAAGCCCACACAGCTGGAACCAAAACAAGAGGGGGCTCCTGTTTGAATATTTCCTGGGAAAGGTCCCGGTAGTGATGTCAGCGAGGGACAGAGTTGCGACCCCAAGAGTATATATGACCAGTGACTCATGGTTGGTGCCATCCTGAACTGTCCAAGCATGCTGTGCAGGAGGGTTGGGACAGGGGTGGAGAGGTGATGTGGCACCCTAGGATTGGCCATGGGTGCCTGGCTTCTAGAACCTTCCACCCCCTTTTAAAAAACCCTGCACAAGGGAGAGAAAGAGCTGTAGGTGATTTTGTGCATTTTGCTGCTGGTCCTGGGACTGTGACAACCATGGACAACTGAAAGGAGAAACCCTCTGATGCCCAAAAGGATCAAGGACTCTGCCCCAGTTGACCCCAGAACCAGTGGGTCTCTCCAAGGGCCAATGAGGCTAGCCCCCTTACACCCCCTGAGGAGCAGTTGGGGGAAAGCCCTGGCTTGTGCGCCCAGAGACAAAGACCAGGAGGAGATCTGGTGAAGGGAGCCAGTGGAACCAGCTCCCTGCAAAATACACCACCTTGGAGGTGGTGAGGGAAACTGCTCCCAGTGGCTAGAGCTCAACACCAGGAGTAAAATGAGTCCTAGACCATCCAAATTGGCCCAACAGGGTCCGAGTTATGGCCTTTCTGAGGTTTACGACATTTGACACCATTTCAAGAAACGGAGCACGTGGGGCTCCGCCGCATCATCAACAATTACCCCTGGTTGAGCCAGGGATGGGATGTGCGTGGAACCTTTCCCCAGGCTCCTCCCTACCCCTGGGGGCCCCCATCATCTTGGGGGCGGTGCAAGAAAGTTTGGGAGAGTGCTGTCACACACCCCCAACAGAAAACAAGGGGCCCCGGACTCCATCTCTGTGCCTCCTAGCAGTAGTGGAAGGGGGAGCATTGTCTCCTTGCCCCTGTTCCCCATGTCCATGTCTGGGGGGAGCAGGTCAGTCGCTGCACATCAAACACCCTGCCCGCATGGAGTGGGGATTGGAAAAGAAGGCTGTCGGCTCCCACGCCGGCAGAGAAAGAGCCAGCTGGGTAGGGAGCCAGGAGGGGAGCCGGGACTAGGCTCCCCAAGCTGCCCCCAATGTGGTGACCAGTTGGGGTGTTTGCGTGGGACCGGGCACCCCTGAAACAAAAGAGAAAAACAATAAAAAGTAGACACATGGGCTTCCTGCACAGCGGGAGACCTGCTGTTAAAATATTCATTGCTTTTGGCTGGAGCACCCTATGATGCCGTAGGAGAGGCTAATTAGCATAATTTTCACTTTCTTGTGGTGACCCCTGGCCAGCAGGGGCACAACCTACATTAAAATGCAAATGTGGGGAGGAGCTGCAGGAGTGTAGCAGTTTCCCCCACAGAGTTTTTAACAGCTGACCTGATGCTTGCTGGGTCAAGGAATCCATGACCCTCTAGGATTTTCACATATCTTTTTTTTAAAGCACTCCCAGTGCTGGAACTTTTGCTCTACAGCTAGGAGTGCAACGCTCTCTAGTAGCTGGTTGTATGGCTGCATTTTATGTAGTCTGAAGATGTGTAAACAAGACACAGAGAATGTAGCATTCACCTGGGGCTTGTTCGATGGCTGCATTTGACGTGGGGGTGAAAATGGTCCCTCTCTAGGGGCTGTTTTTATGGTTGCACTTCATATGACTTGAAAGTGAATAAAAAACGCACAGATACATTTTAAAATGCTTTATAGATATAATAATGTTGACAATGATTACTGATCAAGATTGATATGCTTTATTGATATTAATAATTACATTTACCCATGGATATTATTGATTATTGCATTTACCCACAAAATGTTGGTGTTTTTAACATGTGGTTTGTTCTTGTACTATGGTGAACCTTTGATAACGCCAATAGGCCTGTTTTATCCAAAGTGATACCCTGTACTTTTCTTTTTCTAAATCAATCAGCTTTATTTCAACAATACATGTCATAAAAGCACTTTGTTATATGAAATATGGATATATGAATATAAAAACAGTAAAATATCATACATGTATAATACAACAGAACAAAATACATATCATAAAAACAATGCAATAAATAAAATATAGATATATGAAGATGCAAGAACAGTAAAATGTCACACGGGCATATACACATAAGGGTGAAGCATCAGCTCAGCATAGTTAAACAGGACAGAATCCTCAACATAGCTCCGTCAAACAAGATGGTTCCATTAGGATTCCAGTATCACTTACTTACTGTTTCGCACAGCCTTTTTGATCTTATAATCCACATCCATTTAAAAAACTTAGCAATGTGAATTGCATATTGTAGAGAGGGATTTGTGCACAGTATTCTCAAGGCAACACTGCTATCTCTGGTACCTAGATTCTTACAAGTCTGTTTGAGCCATTTCGTACGTGGTCCCACATAGGCTGGACAGACAAATAGCACATTGGAGTACATTTTAATTTGGTCTACACAGTTGGGACATTTATTGTTGTCAGAAGAAGACCATTTAGATGTAAAGGATTTTAATGGGAGTGAGCCCACTTGGAATTGAAAATATAATCTCCTATCAAACGGCTTCGATATTGTGTCCCAGTAGAGCTCAAACCGTGGGCAAGGTTTAAATTCTAAAAATCTCCCAGTCAGTGAGGTATTCTTACTTGTTCTAATAATATTTCGGCCAACCATTTCCCAATAGCATTCTTTCATTTTTTCTTTAGTGGGAAACTGAGTACTATGTGGGTTTTCCCATAGATTCTGCATTCCCATATTAGACAGAACACCTTTGATGTCACAAGGCCAGCCATTTTAAATGAGCGGTCAGCCTCAATGACATCCCTAAGGGTATTATTGCGTGCCAGTGAATGGTGATTACATTTCCACACCACCTCCCCAGAGTAGTTCTTGGACTGCTACCCTGAGAGAATCAAGTGCTACAAGGGGGTGCTTCGTTCCCAGTATGGGGAAATTATGGATCTATTACTTGTGCAGGCCTCACATCCTGCACAACTAATAACCCAATTTCCTATACAAGCCAATTTATAAAACTATAGAACATTTTAATAACTAAAATGACACCAAAATGGATTAAATCCAATCTGGAGAACCAGTGTTATAAATTTTTTAAGTTATTAGTTAAATCTAGTTCCTAAAAGATCAAAGCGCAAACTGTGGGTAACTGGTCGCTCAAGACCTGGTCAAAGTCAAAAGTTAAGGCCGACCGCAATGGAGTGCAGTTCGGATACAAGCGGTGGACTGGGTCCAGTCTCAGCTCACGTTCAGACTTATAAAAATTATTTAAGGAAAGTTCTTGAGAAGGTAGATTTCTGCGGGGAAAGGCTGCATGGTCTATCCGAGGATGAGTTGTCCATGCAGGAGAGGTTCTAGACAAACTCTTGGTGAGGCCGTAGATGATCTGAGCGGAAAAGGCCCAGGAGGTCATCATCGATGGGGAGCTGGTCGTTGTCAAGCCCAGTGAAGATTTCTACTTATGGACTTAGAAGTTTTCTGGAGCTTGGAATCACCCAGCGGGATGAGGCTGCAAGCTGCAGCCGAAGATGGCTCCACGAGGCTCGATACCTTCATCGAGAGGTCACGCTAAAAAGGATTTGCTGCTGCGGAGAAGAATGTAGTGGGAGTTACCGTGAAGTCAGGCCAACCGGCGATGCATCTTGGGCCGATCGGCTGGCAGGTTGGACCGGTCTTCTGTTGATTCTTCAGGCAGTTTTGCTTGAAAAAAGATTCTAAGTCCCAGGTTTTATTGTTAGGCAGGAGCAGTACCACCAACAGCATTTCCAAGGGTCCAGGACCTAGGGGTCACCACTTGGGGGGTTAGGACTCACTCCAGCAGAGCCAGAGGCAGGTTTCAAGGGCTCTCGATATTGTTTTCTCTCTAGCTCACACAGGAGGCCAGCCAACTAGCCCTTGGAGTAACTCTGGTGGTCCTGGGTTCAATGAGCTGGTCCAGTTCTCCTTCAAGCAGCACGGCATTCCTTCAAATAGCAAGGTAGTCCTTCACGCTGTAAGGCAGTCATTCTAGCAGCAGGGTAGTCAGTCTGAATTTTTTCACAGGTCCAGGAGTGTACTGAAGAGTTGTTCTAAGGTTCCAATATGTATACCTGGTGCCAGCCTTGTGTGTGGCAGAACACCCTGACGTACCCCCACATCTGGTTCTGGAAAGTTCTTCCCTTCCCCTGTCAAGGCTCTAAGAAGTCTGGGGTGACAAAAGGCTAATTTTAGACTGCTTTGTGTGTGCTGGAGGCAAGCCCTTTGAAGTGCAAGTGAGGCCCATCCTGCCCACATCTAGTCCCCTTTGTGTCACTGTATGGGAGAAATACACAAAGGCTAACTGTCACTCTATTCACATTCATGTGACCAAGCAGACCCATTCAGTCATGTGACCCAGAACACTTGCTGAAGGCAATTGTACCATGTTTTAGGGAGAAAGCCCAAGCACTGGTTAGCAGTGGTAAAGTGCAGAGAGTCTTAATGCCAACAAAAATGAATTTAGAAAAGAGGTGAGGTGAAGGCAAAATGTTTGGGTTAATACCACGCCAAAGATGTCAAGTCTAACACGTGTTCTGCAGCAGCAGAATAGTGAGAAAAAGAAACTGCTGTCTTCTAGTCCCCTTGTACACAGTGCCGTCACTGGCGAGGTGTGGGAAGGAAAGAGCATTGCGTCATGTGAAAAGATTGGGGCATGACCAATCACTGGGTGGTTTTAAAATAAGGTCATACATTTTGATTGAAGAGTGATTAGTCTCTTTCAAAGTTTAATAATAAAGACTTTAATTCTGTTTAGATAGTGCTAAGAGTACAGAGAAACCATATTTCGTTTGGGGATCTATTCCATAGAAAAGGTCAACTACTGGAATGAGCAGAACCATGAAGAAGCACCAAGCATCAGCATAATGATTAATCCAAACCTTGAGAAAATTCAGCAGCACTCAACTTCACATTCAGGAAACACCAAAGCAATTTCTACATAGGTCTATGTCGCTAAAGATCTTCAATCAACTGGAGTAGGGCTTATATTCCAAATTTTTTAAATCTGGACTGGAGCCCTGCTGACTAGTCTCAGTGCATCGTTAGAGTTCAAATACCAACCAAACAGGTTCAGTCAGAGCTACTTCTTCAGATGGGTTTCTGGGGAGGGCAGGTCTTACTTTGCTCCAGGAATGCACTATGAAGTTGTTGCTGACATGACACCAGGCAGGTATAACTTCCATAGGCTTACTCTGGGCGGGAGTCCTTGTGTTTTTCCTTAGATATGACTTGAGGACAAAGGAAGCTGAGAGAGGGAGAAGTATGGGAGGAGGTTGTATTTGTTTGTAAGCAGCAACCACTTTCATCTTGCACTCACTGTTTTCAAGTAAAAAGATTTACACATTCATCTGCAGGTATACCTAACAACAGATGCACCGAAAATTATGTGGATTGTTCCAATATTATATTTGTTATTGCAGGAACCATAACACATACCAATTGTGAACATCCACATTCTTTATACAAGCTTTGGCAAAGCCAATTACTCTTGCCTCTGGGTAAGATATTGGCTTTGGCATTTGGGTGGGGATGGTGTACAGGAGGGTGGGTGGGGGTGGAGTGCAGGAAGGTATGTGCTGGCCACATCATAGCGCTTTTTATTTCTTTCTGTATGTTGGGAAGGGGGAGATGAAACAAGGGCAGGGCGGATGGGGGATTAGGAGAGACGGGGCGGGTAGGAGGAGAAGAAGATAGCAATCAACAAAAAATAAAATGTAAATTTATTTTATATTGTTTTATCAAATATCAATATAAAGTGCAAAGTGTAAAGTGCCTCATCAAGTAAAACTGTCAAATTCATCATATACAGTACTTTATTACATAATAGTAATAAGTTTGTCATATCTTACTAACACTAATCAACGACCTATTAAGAGCATTACTTTATTATCACTAACATACATGCCATTCAGACTCAAACAGACTCAAACACACAGGGCCAGATGTACGACCAAATTGCGCATCGCAAATTGCGACTCTTTTGCGAGGCGCAATTTACGATGTACAACAGTGTATTTCACTCTGTTTGCGATTCTGATGAGGTCGCAGAATTGCGAGGCTCATTAATATTAATGAGCCTCTCGCAATTTGCGAGCCCATTGGGAATGACAGCCCTCCCAGGGATGGTGGCCTGCTGGGCTCAGCAGACCACCATGTCTGGGACTGCTTTTAATAAAGCAGTTTTGTGTTTTTAAATGCAGCCCGCTTTCCTTAAAGGAAAACGGGATGCATTTAAAAAAGAAACATGAAACTTTTCACTTTCATTTTTTTAAGCGCAGGCAGTGGTCTCTGGGACCACTGCCTGCTCTTAAAAAATATTTTCCAACATACTCACAAAGGGGAAGGTGTCCCCTGGGGACCCCTTCCCCTTTGCGAGTGGTTTACCACCTACTTGAAGTAGGTGGTAAACTGCGAGTGTTTTTGCGGCCGCAAATGCGGTTGCAAAACACTAGTACATAGCATGTTGACTCGCTATTAGGAAGGGACGCCCCTTCCTAATAGCGAGAGTTGCAAATGCTATTTTGCGAGTCAGGGACTCGCAAAATAAAATTTGTACATGCTATTGCCCTTTTTTGCGGCCGCAACAGTAGGTTCTCCCGTTTGCGGCCGCAAAAAAGGGTCGTACATCCGGCCCACAGTTCCTCAATCAAGTCCTTTATGACCCAACACAGAGGCAATTATTAATTTCCAACCACCTTCTTCAGGGCCTATAACAGGTTATCTTCGTTCCAAAGTGAGGCATAGAGTTTGTTCTCTCTAGGCGGCACTTGCCTTCAAGACTGTCACAGTACAGGACAATGAGAGCAGAAATCTGCTGCTGACTGGGAGTCATATATGACTATGTGCCCTAAATAGATCCATGGCAGGTTGGTCCCAAGTCCTCTCGTTAAATAATTTTCAGAAGGTTCTACTTCTCACAAAAAAAGTTGAAATTCCCATCCTTTATGTCTCCTCACCACAGCGCATATATTATTGTCCTAATTTCCAATTCAGAATCTTTCCCGGCGTGTCCTCACTCCAGTACCTCTTCACCACCATATGCAAAGATACTTTGTCCTGTTGCTCCGTCTCACCTCCTGATAACATGGGCCTGGGAGGAGAAGAAGAAACAGGGGCAGGGGCAGGGGCAGGGGCAGGGGGGGGGGCGGAATAAGATGCAACACGGGTGGGAGGGAAAAGGAGCAACATGTACGGGGGCAGGTTGGAGGCAAAAAAAGCAACATGTATGGTGAACCTGGGGGGAGAAGAAAAAAACAAAAAAATATATATAGTACCTCAGTGAAGGAGCGGAAGGACCTTCATAAATTTGAAGCAATCTGTAGTAGGTCCATGCTCCTGTCGAAACCAGATGAATTTAAATCGTCTCACGCTGTCCAATTAGAAGGCAGCAAATGACAGTGAAAATGAAGCCCACGAATGTTAAGCAATGGGAGTGCTCCAAGCACCTTATTCAAGACAATAGCTCTCGCAAGCAAGAGCGCATGTGCTAGCGCACATACACTCATGCAGGCGAGACCTAAAAGGAACATGAAGTGGCCCCATTTGCAATTGGTCACTGGACTTAATTTACAAGGCGAGGCCAGTAGACATCACACTTGGCTGCACCTTCTGCACCCTAAACACTAATACAAAATATCACTCACCAGGACTTGGCCAAGGGATAGGGGACTATCCCTTTAAGATTACAAGTTTGTGGTGGTCCCAAATCATAGGGCCCACTAAGGGTGTTCATAAGGAGCACTAGATCTGCATTTTGGGGAGTCCCTTACCATTAGTGTTACCTCTAACAGTGCCAAAAACGGAAAAATAGAGTGAACCTCTTGGGCATAGGATAAATGGTAGAGATGAACCGACTGTACAATTGAATAGGGACATGCATCCCTGAAATAATTTGGTGGCAGAGAAGGCTGTGCACTTTTTTATCATGGATTTCATATGAGAAAAAACAATTCATCACATCCCCAAGTAGTTGTAATTCTTCACCTGTATCATTTGCAGTCCTGGAAATCATAAGAACTTACAAATAAGACAGACAACCTAGAAAAAGTTAAACGTTTTATATTTAGAAATTGCTTTTCAGATGGCCATTACCATGCTAAACTTGGCAGCATGGGAAATCATTCATCCTCAGCATAAAAAAAATATTTTTACTCTTTCTTCTTTTGAATCAAAGGGAATTCTCATAATTGGATACCATTCTGGTTCTCTGGTTAAAAACAATTCAGGCTGCTGAATTACATAATATATATCATTCGCCACATATACTACAGTAAGGTACATAATAGGAATTTTTTAAAACCATTCAAATCATTGAGTACACAAGGAAGGAGGCGGGTTACAAGTGGAGAGAAAGGGAGAAGCAGTCAATTGGTCTAAACAGGTACAGGAGATAAAAGAGACTTACATGGGAAGGGTTGGAGAAACTACTTTGGGGGATGTTATGTTATGTTATAACAATTTATTATGCGCACTACTACCCGGAGGTGTCTAGGCGCTCACGGTCTGCCATGCTGTGTCAGGAAAGCTAATTTCTAAAAAGCCATGTTTTGAGCAGTTTCCTGAACTCAAGCAGGGATGAAGTCTTCCTAAGGGAGAGTGGAAGAGCGTTCCATTCCTTTATAGTGTTGTAGCTGAAACTCCTTCCCCCCCAATTAGTCTTATTGATTCTAGGGGTGAGCATCAGGTAGGCATTAGCTGAACGAAGCGCTCTGTTGGGAGAATACCAGCTAAAAAGGTCCAAAAGAAACCGTGGTCCTTCTCTATGCAATGCCTTATACGCAGTGCAAAGAGCCTTAAATTTGATCCGCTGACCAACTGGTAGCCAGTGCAATTCCTGAATGCCTGCTCTGATAGACTGGTATTTAGGAACATCCAGGACCAGTCTAGCTGCAGCATTTTGTACTGCCTGCAACCTTCTAAGTAGATTGGATTGTAAGTTAATATACAGTCCATTACAGTAATCCAATTTGGATAAGACAAGGGAGGTCAGTACTGTTTTTCTTGTATTTATGGGAATAAAAGGCAGAATTTTACGTACAATTCAGATAGTGAGGAAGGAGGCGGAGACCACCTTAGAAACTTGGGACTTCATGTTGAGTTTTTCATCTATGATGACCCCCAAATTCTTTGCCTTGGCTACTGGTATAGGAGTAGGGCTCAGTGTATCTGGCCACCAAGCTGGAGACCACTGAGGGGAAAGGTTTCCAAATAACACTACCTCAGTTTTTCCTGAGTTCAACTTCAAGCAGTGCCTACCCATCCAGTTGCTCAGAGTGACCATACAGTCATGAAGTTTGATGGAGTAATTGATGTCCTTGTCCACTGCTGAGATAACCAACTGAGTGTCGTCGGCATAAGAGGTGGGGATTAAATCAAAGCTTCTAATCAAAGAAGCTAATTCGGAAACATAAATATTAAAAAGCGTAGGGCTTAACGTGGACCCCTGAGGCACCCCACATGGCAAGATGAACGGTGCAGATTTAAAATTGCCCAATTGCACAGATTAGTGCTTCAATCTGAAAGGAATGAAGTTAAAAGGCAGAGGGCCCTTCCTCCTATCCCTATGGTTTTTAGGCGTTCGACTAGAGCGTATGGTCCACGGGTATCAAATGCCGTGGACAGGTCGAGGAGAACAAGAGCTGCCGTCCCTCCCCCATCTAGAGTCTTACGGATTTCCTCAGTAGTTTTTATTAGAGCCGTCTCAGTACTATGACCCGCTCTGAAACCAAACTGACTCTGGTCCAAGATTTCATTCTCTGCAATGAAGGTGGAGAGCTCAGTATTTAACAGTTTCTCAAAAACTTTTGCGGGAAGTGGGAGCCGTGCAATAGGACGGTAGTTGGCAGGATCTGTTATGTCCAAATTTGCTTTTTTTAAAAGAGGCAGTATACATGCCTGCTTCCATATTGAAGGAAAAAGCCCTTGTAATAGCATCAGATTAAACATATTAGTTAGCAGTGGACTAACAATATGACTGATGCTTTGAAGGATCCTAGGGGGACAGGGATCGTCAGGGGATCCTGATTTGGTTGTTGAGAGAAGGGTAGCTATTTGCGCGGAGGAGGCCGAGGAGAAATCTAAAAACGACACTTTGCCTGTAGCTACTTGTATTGTGTCATTAGCGATTGATTTGTGCATGGCAAATTAGTCATATATTTGGTCCACCTTGGACTTAAAGAAGTGGGCAAGAGTGTTACAAAAATTTTGATTAGAATTTGCGGTGTCATCCTTTGGGACTGAAATTAGATTTTTTATCGTCTTAAAAAGTTCCTTACTGGAAGTGCCAGCCTTTTCAATTTGCATCGTAAAGTACTGGCTCTTTTCAGCAATTAACTTTTTCTTAGAATCTGCCAGTATAGCTTTGTATAGATCTTTTTCTGATGCTTCATAGTTTTTCCTCCATCTTCTTTCCTGCCTTCTACATGCTTGTTTGTCTAATCGCAGGGCCTCCGAGAACCAAGGGGCTGATGGCACTTTCCTGTTTTTGTTTATCACTGTGGTAGGTGCTGCAATAGCAAAATTGGACTCCAGCCATGCTGTGTAATTTATGGCTGAAGCTTCTACTTCCCAGTTCAAAGCGGGTTGGCTTTGTACTAACTGGTTTTCCAGTGTGCGCTGGTCAATTTTATGCCATAGTCTGCCGAGGGCCTTACTGCTAGAGGTATTACCAGCATGAGGTCTGGGCCGACTATAACTAAACAGGACAGCATAGTGGTCAGTCCAGGTCAGGGGGAGAATAGATATCTTAGAGATGGCTGGGTTATTAGTAAACAGTCCATCCAAAGTGTGTCCTGCTAAATGGGTGGGATAATGTATCAGCTGCTGCAGTCCTAATTCTGATGTGACGTCAAGGAGCTCCCGTGTGTCCCTATCATCTAGAAGATCAAGATGAAAATTCAGGTCACCTAGGATAGTGAAAAATTTAGATTGGAGCCCTAATTCTAATAGAGGATGAACCTTAGTCAGGAAGCTATTTCTGGGGCCAGGTGGACGGTATATTAGTATTCCATTGAATGTCTCTTGATCAAGAATAGATATTTTAAAATGGATTGCAACACATTCAGATGTAGGTAAGAGTGAGCAATGTGTTTTGAGCTCGCTCTTATGAATAATTGCAAGCCCCCCCCTTTTTTAACTTGTCTATCCTGTCTAACCGCTTTATACCCATTAGGAATTGCAATGTTAAAATCCGGATCAGATGTTTGTTCGCCCCAGGTTTCAGTCACAAATAAGATATCCAATTTATTATCAGTAATAAATTCCGTGATTTCGTACCTGTGTTTAATCAACGACCTAGCATTGATAAGTGCTAACTGGAGCTCTAAGATCTCTGTGGCTGAGGTGGCCAGGTTTTTGTTGGGTTTAGGCGGCGCCCGGGTGCTCCTGGAAATTTTGGTAAGACATTCTGGGCATTGAAAGTAGTCTGCACTTAGCAGTGCTTCACAGGAGAGCCGCATACATGCCTTACTCCTAGGTCGACAAAGGGCGTGGAGACTCTCCCCCGAATATTTTAAAGTGTGCCTAACTTCAGTAATTAGTCCAGGGGTTCTGCCCCTAGGCGCGGGCCAGGCGTGGACGGGTGCAGACGGGCTTGCCTTAGGCGCGCCTTGGGCGCGCCAACGGCGCTCCCGCTGCGCGCGTCCTCTCCAGCCTGCACTTAAATAGGTGCACCTGGAAGCTAGAGCGTCAACTAGAGCGTCACCCGGGGCGGAAGTGAGGCTCCGGAAGTGTGGGTATTAACTGGTCTTCCCTCCGCAACAATCGGAACAAACCGCGGCGGACCGGGGAAGCCAGACAAAGATCCAAACAACAGGTAAAATGTGCGCTATCACAGCAAAATTAAAAATGAGGACACAATACAAATAAAATGAACTCAGGTTGTTAAACAAGTACAAAGTGCAGTTTGGCGTGGTGGGTCTTCAGTTCCTTCTAGAGGGGAAGGAGGGAGGGTATTTTCCAGATCTAGGTTTGAGACAGAGTTCCAGATCCAAAGCTGTGGAAAGCCTGTCATCTTCCATCCTCCTTGCATTTTCTGGTCTCAAGTATGGTAATGTTGGTAAAGTTGTAAGTTGCTTTAAAACCCCGTAGTGCATCATTGTCTGTGTTTTCTATATTGGGGAGCATTGTAGGTTAAGTCATTCTAAGTCAATCAATGCTCCTTGGTTGATGCAAATATGTAGTCCTACTTCTATGTTTGTGGAATGTCACCGTTTTTGACTTTTAGAGACTCTTGTTACTGTAGATAATGGCCCAGAAGCTCCACTTACTGTGACTTTCTGGTGTCCAATGGTGTTGATATTTTTTTTCTTTTAGTTTGGGTGTATCGACTTTAAGTTTCTTTGAACGTATCCAGGAACGTGCCAGCTGTGGCCCGTGCAGGTAAGAGAGGTGGGGCTTTGGGGCCGGGTTGGTGGTGGATTTCGACGGACGATGACGAGGGAAAATTAAATAGATAATTAATTTTCCCTTGTCATAGTGCATCGAAATCCCCCCCCCCACCCGGCCCCACTGCCCCACCACTATTACCTGTACGGGCCTGCGGCTCGAACGTACGATAGCGAGGCGTAACAAAATTCTGTTTTATCCAGGTGCTTCCTGTCTAGTTTCCTGGCTGCCACCTTCCTCCTCGGAAATGCACAGTGGGGTTTGTGCACCTTTGCTTCTGTCAAACAGACTGGTGTGATATTCTTTTTTTTATTGACAAAGATGTTCTTAGGTCATGAGGATTTCAGACTAGACAAACAGCGAGATCTCACGTTTTATGCGGCAGCCTTAATATGAGTCACACTGCATCTTACTGTTACAGTGTTTCAGTTAACCCTGCCCACGTGTTTCAGGCTGGGTTACAATTATCCACCCCAACTAAGTGAAGCTCAGATTGGAGTACTTAGGTTCCTCAGATTTTCCTTAGGTCATTGTTTTTCCGTGTCATTTGTTACTTTTAAGTATTCTTCATATTGGCATCATGAGGTTATTTGTCAATCAAGGGTAATCTTCGTTGTCACCGTCCTTGCATTCCCTGGCACCCGTCTGTATGGGCTGTGCCTTTAATTGATTCTGGGTCTGCATAGGCAGGCTAAACTGGAAGTTTTGGGTGACCAAACAGGCATACAGCATATGCTTAGTTAGGATAGGAAGTAAAACTGTAAAATATGGACAGCCAATTAGGGTTACCTGTCCTTGAGATGTGGACTCACCTCCATGTAGTAAGGACTGCACACAAAAGAATAAGTCTCCATATCAAGAAGGCTAACTGAGGCTGCATTACAGTTAGGATGCACTAGCCCTGTTTGCACTGCAGCACACTTTCAACTAGGTACACCCAGCGCAAACAGAGACCGTGGGCCCTCTTACTTATAATGCTCTGCCCCTAGGGTAGCCGCAAACTTGCACCTCCAGCTACGGCAGCACATTAGTGAAAGGCAAACAGGCTGATTCAAGTAGCCGATCCACCTTTCACAATGCAAGCAGCACCCGTCTGCAGTGGCGGCTGGCATCTCCGGGGAGCGGGGAGCAGGTGGGCGGGCGAGCATGCGGGCGCGAACAAAATAAAATAAAAAAATTAAAACTTTTAACTTACCTGAACGTGACGCAACGTCCTCCTCCAGTCCTCTTCTCTCCCTCGGAACAGCAGCAGCAACTCCCTTGACTAATTAGGGCACTGCTCTCATGCAGCATGAGAGCAGAGCCCTGATTGGAGGGAGAAGCCTCACTCTGCGCTTCACAGCGCTGTTGAGGCTATGGCTTGCTCTAATCCAGCTGTCTTAAGACAGCTGGCTTACGGCTATTTAAAGTGCGCATGTGTGGCCGGCCGTCTCAAGACGGCCGGCCAAAAAGACATGCGCACTTTAAACAGTGCCATACAAGCCCACCCTCCACCCTGCTGAGTGACATGCTGCTGTCACTCAGCAGCGGCTCCGCCGCCGTCCTGACGGTCTGTTCTGGACGGGGAAAAAAAATAAAATGGTAATAAATTACCATTTTATTTTTCTGGGGTTTGGGGTGGTTTTAAGTGGGGCAATGCTCCTCTGCTCCAACGGAGGAGCTGCCCTGTCTGTCTGCACTTCAAATAGGGGGCAGAGATCTCCCTGCAGGCAGGTGCGGTGAGCAGCTGCCCCCATCTGCAGGGGGATGTCTGGGGGGGGCTCTCAAGAGGGGCCCCCTTGTGAGAATACTGACTGTGTGTCACTTCTTTGTGGCACTTTCCATAAAACGGCCCCTAGTAGTTAATGCAATGTCGGTTATCAGCTAAGGAATGTGTCTTCATGCTTCAGTTATCCTCAGCCAAAAGGGTGTGTCAATCCAGTACTCACATATACCCTCCTGAGGCAATGATGAAGAAAAAGTGAGTGTCATGTGTACTGTGTCTCCTCCTCCTTGTCACGAGAAAATCTGCCTCTAATATCAAGTTATTTCTATATGCAATAGTAACAACAAATGAGGACCACTGCCTGCTCTCTAAGACGTTTTTCCTTTAAGAAACTCATGCTGCTCTAAGAAATCCATTTTGAAATACTTTAACAGGGATGGTAGACCGGCTGTCCCTTGCAGGCCACTATCCCTGTGTAGGTAGCCAACTGGAGGGCATCACAATTGGTGGCCTGCCTAATGAATTATAATTAGGCAGGTTGTTCTGCAACTTCCTCCCATTCCTTATTTTCCAAATCAACCTATTAGTATGTAGGTCAATTTGCAATATAAATTACTTGACACAAAAAGTTGGTGCTCAAATTTCAGTTTTTTTTGTCACCAGTACAATAGGACATCTGGCCCATAGGTCCTTTTTTACTTGAGATTTTCAGTTGCTCAAGCCAAGCTTTAGATAGTCCTCAGCCAGGAAAGATGGGCCTTGAAATACGAAGATTTCTTTCCTGGCTTAAGTCGGCTTTAATAGTATCTTAGGCTAGGTAGGAGAACTTAACACGGTTTGTGTAAAGAAGTGAAGCTCTACAATTCTTTCAAAACTACTTTAAGAAAGAACAAGCGCTCAGCGCTTCACAGCCATCTTTCCTAGCTCAGGACACTGTTCAAATGGTCTTAAACCAAGAAAGTGAATTATATCCTCAGATTCTGAGAATTTCTTCATATGTTATTTAAGGTACATAATTATTTTCATTTCCTTAATAGGGTATCATATCTGACTTGTTCCCTGGAGTGGTTCTTCCAAATCCGGATTACGATCTCTTCATCGAGGCATTGAATGAAAATATTAAAAAGATGAAACTCCAGCCTGTTACTTGGTTTATTGGAAAAATAATTCAGGTAATTTGTTTTCTATATTATGTATACATTGTGCAAAAACAAATGTACATTTTTCTGGCAAACGATTGATAATGTGATTAGTTCTATGTAGTGTCAACATTTAGTAAAGAAACATTATGTAAATAATGTAATTTTGCATTTTATCGTTTTTAAAGAAAAACAATATGTCTGTCCTACAGAAAACTATCATTATCACAGGTGGAGATAGGGCTAATGAATCACTATGCTCTCTTCAGTTCCTCTTGTTTTGAGGTTAGTTATGCTGGTGAGATTGATAGTCTGCCTTCCCTTTTCATTAAATACAATGTGGGTGCAGGTTTGAGGCAGTTATCAGTTCAAGAATCAATTCATTTAAGCTATTTGAACTGGTGACTGCCACTACTGGGATTACGGCCCAAGCAACTGCATATCTGTGGAATTCTATTTTGGTGTTTACAAAGAGATCCATGGACGATTCTTTGACTTGCCAATGTCATGGCCACATCTGATAAGATATGTTTTTGGTTATTTCTTCTCTCATATAAATATTTGTAAAGGAACAATGACAGTTGTGGCCATACTGGTTCCTTCACAAATGCTTTTATATCTAAAAAACTATTATTGATTAAGACCCCAACAGGGATCAACAATGTAAAATAGAGATTACCACAGTCATGCTAAGAATCAAGAGTGGTCACGTAAAATATTTAAAACAATAAAAAAATGTAATACATTATAACACATTCATTTGGTGGAAACCTTCTAAAATTCAACAATTCATCTGTGTTTGTTATGCTAAGTTTAAAATATAGTGGAGTTATAAATCGATGACATGCTACTGAGACTGCAGGACAAATGGCGAATGCATGACTTAGATCTTGAATCCCTCCTTGACACAGATCACGCAGTCCTGTGGAGTCATGCCAACGCCTCTTACAGGCATTTAGTGGTAACACCCCTAACACATCAGTTTTTAATGGACACATCACAGGAAGTCATCCTACAATAGAAATCCCTGTTGCCTTCCTCGGCTAGGGAGTGAAGAAAAAAGCAAAGCAACTGAGGAAAACCACAAAGCAACCTGTGAGAACTCACCTCCCCCTGGGAGACGCTCTACTCAGTGTGCTCAATCATGGGACCCATTATTCACCCTTAATCCCAGAAGCTTGCTCTGGGAAAACGTGGTTATATCCCCACAACTTTTTCATCCAAATTTGTCACCGAAGGAGTCACATATTGCATAAATGAGATCTTGTATTTTATTGCATATGTAGTTACCACTGCTGGTGTTCCAGTGCATTCATCATGCTCTCCATTGCCAAACATCCTAAGTGCTCTCAAACCTCCCAATCAGCATTCATTGCTTCTTACTGTAGCATTAATTGTGATGGTTCTTGCTTTCATTTTTGCATATACGGCAGTAATGAGCAGATTGAGGCCTTCTTTCCACTTTTCATCTCTGCTTCATCATGGGAATGACAATGCTTCTCCTTATGACTATGTTCAGGCGTTGTGCACAATTTTTGCCACTTCTTATACCCCAACCTGGTGATTCACTGAATGGAAATCTCTGCTGTCACTGTGTGTGATGATCAGGCAGCCCACATCTCTGGAATTGTTCAGTCTATTCCAAGACACATCAGGTGTCACAATCAGGATAAAATTCCATTTGTGACCATCTCATGCAGGGCCTACAGTCCCCAATCTCATTCGAGCCATAGTTGGTGTGAAACAAATATCCTCTCTGGCTTGCTCCTCTCCCTCAGCACCCTACTTGGCCCTGCAGAGGCCCTCCGTGCTCCTGGTTGCTGTAGATCACACTGGCCTCATCACAGTTCCTAAGCCCTCTGAAGATTTGGTACGCCTTAAGCCACCCCACCCCTCTAACCTTGTGAAATGGCACAGGCAGGGCTGCCACCATCAGCACTACAGACTTCAAAGTTGTTGGAGCAGCTCATCTCCTAGGCCAGAGGAGCATGTACATCTGGGTCACAGCACCACACTTTGTTTTTCACTCGTTTCACCTTGCGCAGACTGCTGTGGTATTACAAGAAAGGGTGCAAAAATTAGGGGTCACTCAGGAGCACCAAGAAAGGAGATCTTGGGTCCCGGTCCACCTTACCCCCTGCCCTGCAGGATAAATAGTTTAAAGCATTGACCTACATTTGTGTGATCCATGACAGGGTTTCAGGATAGACTGTACTTTTATAAATGATTTCCATTAATATTAATAGTTCTTGATGTAAAGGTATTCCATGTGGCTATACTGAAAACCTGACAGGGATCCGGTCCTTAGGGGCTAATGTTGGACCCTCCTCTTTCAAAGCATTACAATCTAGATTTGATTGTAAATTGAAATTCAGTAAACAATTGATACACAACATTTTGGAGTAATGTGTTAAATTTCTTGATTGGGAGTGATTGCTAAAATGATTCTGAGCATTGAGTCCACAAGGAGGATTTATAATCGATGAGCACGGTCAGTCGATGGTGTGCATGATAAAAATGTAATCACTCATTTAGGTCTGTCCTCCAATGTCACCATATAGCTTCATATAACCTCCTCCACCTCTTAGCACTTAAAAACATATTTGTTTTCATTTTGATTTTTAATTTGAGAGAAAACCCCTAATTAAGTGTTAGTTACTATCACTCATGAAGAAGGGGGCTCCTCCAAATGTAAAATAATTGCTGGTTTAAATTTGAACTAACCAACACATATAGTTTATTTTTTCTTATTATTTTACAATACCCGTATAGATAGTGGATGAGAGCAATCATTATTTAGTGCTCCTAGTATGCTCACCATATGGTTGAAATGACACCACAAATTACTTAATATATGTAAGCTTACTCGCTTACATATATTAACTTTAAACATAACTGTATATAGTCTGAATACAAAAACATTTTAAATAATTTTTGTAATTGATGAGTGTTCTCCATCGGCCTGACAGAAGACTTAACGTCTGAAAGGCTAAGACTACTCCACCCACCAAATTTAGAAATTACCATCAAGCTGGCGTTCATTTCAAAAGAATTGGCAGGGGCATCCGTCATGGTGGTTCCTGTCAAGGCGTTATAAAGTTTGGCGCACAGGTCCGTCAACATGACAGAGCCATTCATCAAACATATTTTTTTTATTTTCAAAAAGGAAATCCTGAAGCACGATTTTCTTTTTGAAAATAAATAAAAAATGCTTCCCATGACATGGGTGTTATCTCCTGTGGCGAGGGGGGCATTAGACAGTTTTCACTGCTGTTATTGCCAGGGTTTTCCTGGGAGTGACAAGCAGTGAAAACTTACCTCTATGTCTGCACAAGTAAATTAGGGGGCCGGGCATAGAGGTCAGCCTATCCTGCCTTTACTAATTCGGGCAGTTGGAGGAGTGTAACCAAGGCGGAGACAGAGTAGTCACTGCCATGGTTACACTTATGGTCCACCCATATCTAAATTTGGTGGACATGCCATCTTCTTGGCAGTAAGGATACTCTCTCATTGTTGCATCGGAGTATCCTTACAGGCAAGTTTTAAATCAGCCCCTTAAAAAAATATAATTCTATAAAATTCTAAAATAATTTTGTCCATTTCCCGTCTTAAATGTAGATTTATGAAATGATGCTGGTACGCCATGGCTTCATGATTGTTGGTGATCCGCTGGGTGGAAAAACGTGTGCCTACAAAGTAATGGCCGGAGCTCTGTCTGACCTATATGCAGGTAACATGCTCCTTGTTGCCTTACAGAATAAGACAAATCAACTGACAAAAGCACTCTATTTTCTTGTTACTATGATTTACTTCTAGGTACAATGTATACATCTCTTCTCTACATATTTAGTTTTGAAGAGCACATTTTTTCCAAATCTGTTAATCAACATGTGTCCAAATAAAATGAGCACTTTACAGGTTTGCACAGACATGTACGAAAGCACATAGCTTGATTTGGTGGAGAGGATATAACAAGCTTTCTTATCATGGAGCTTTCGCATTGGTGGAGCTTGAGTCCAATGACAGAGTGAGCAGAAGACCCACATCTGGTGTAGGTATGGCAGGTAGCCATACCTACAACTTCTCAATGCACTGAACCTCACTGAGGAGTCCGCTCAACACTGAAAATTGTCTGGAGTTATGTGAGTTCCCATCTATAGGGGACCGGACCTAGTAGTTCCAGCAGGACAGTTCCTGTTGTAGAGGCCCAAGTAACTATCAGGCGCTGCAATTAATTCAAGTATTCCACCTATTATTTTCTGAATGTTTGTAAATGAGACATCTAAGAGCGACGGGTATACCCAGACATGGGTCCAACACTCACTGTGCCGTTAGACTTGAGCTGTATCTCATTTATGAAGTTCAAAAGGCTGACACTGGCCTGGAGTTGCTTATGCTCATATCTAGATGGACCTGGACTGGCAGCTTTGACTTGTAGCAGCACTATACATGATTTGCACATGGCTGGTCTCTGTCTGGAATGGCCTAGTGGACAAAAAACATGATGGACTGGAATGTGGGTCGAGGAACTACTAGTAGCGGAGATTATATCTAGATTTCATCCTCTCACTGTTTTGTTCTTTCCTATTTTAAGTGCCAGACGAGGATTTGGGATCTTTTAGAGTACATTTTACGAAGATGTAGTCTCGAATATTAACCCTGGAGTTAGTTCCGAATTTTTCATTTCCCTTTTCCTAACAAAGCAAATTGCTAAAATCCTCAGTTGCCCGGTCTGTCTCTTGAGCATGAGCCCTGGGTTTCTCTTTTGCAGATGCAATATTTTACAATTTGACTGCTGCTATTACAGTTGGTTTTGTAACCACTTTTTTATTAAGGGCAAGTGGGTATATCTCTGGTTTAAGTAATGTGATTGTCTTTTGTCTCCTTAAGATCACATGTGGCTAGGCCAGGTTTTGCCAGAATAATCATGTCTGTAACATGTGCATGAAGAAACCGATATCACATGGTCAGCTTGTTATAGCGACACAGTGGAAGATGTTTTGCTCACTGAGAAGCTGGTCCAGTTATGTGGGTGCCCTGTTCCTCCTCCCATTCTTGGCAATTCAATCACCCCCATGAATAAATATTCTTTAACTGTTAACAGATCCCATTTCATCAGGCTGACTTTAACACAGCCCTAGCTTTCCACCCAACAGCACTAAGCATGTAGCTAAACTTTCTCCTTTAGAGCTATGTTTCTTCTACTATTTGTGCCATACAATGTATTGTACACTGAGTGATGTACACACTGTAGGCACATCACTGCCTTTTGACCATTGACTTTTATGTGCCCCAATGAAAATCCAAATCAGAGTTGCATTCTGTCAGTCTGGATCTGTAGTGTACGAAAGGATCACAACAGGAATTGATTGTGTGGCTAAGAGACACAACATAAAGCAGACTTTGAAATGGAGTCTAACAATGGTGTATTGGAACAAAAGTGGATTCCTGTAAACATTTGTATTTGATTCTAATAGAGACCTATCTTTCCATGTATTTGTTCTCTATGAACTGGAACTCTTATTGACAATTTTTGCATAGGTAAGAGAATTCTTTCGTGTTTCTGTGTCTTGTAGTCAGGTTTAAGCATGTCAGTTCTGAGGTTTATGGAAGCTTTTATGCGACGCCCATAACCTCCTATGGCGAACTGTGGAGGACTGCCTGTATCGGGCAGACCTTTGGTTGGGTTCTGTAAACCTTTGTAGGTGAGCTGGGTGAACACTACCAGTATTTCGAATATATCTATCGGCATGTGCTATGATTTGTATATCTTACGGGGCATATATATGGGATTGGTGGTGCAGGGTAGCGGAGCAAGAGACCTTTCTGTGCTGCCCTGCGCCACAGGGAAAGGGTAGAAATGCACCATATTTATACAATACAGTGCATTACTGTCCTTCCCCCCCTGTGCTGGCGCCAACGCAGGCACCCTTGCACCATGGTGCAAGGGTGCCTGTGTTGTCAGGCTGGATTGTTTTTGTGCAGGAAGATGCAAAACAATCCACAGAGGCGTTTTCCTCTTTCTATGTGTGCTGCAGAATGCAGCACACATAGAAAGAGGGTAAAACGAGGCGAAATAAAGATATTTCTCCTTGTTACGCCTCACCTCAGAAGGCGTACGATTTTGATGCATTGCCAGGTTTACAAGTCCTTGTAAGTTTGGGAAATCATCCAAAACCATGGGAGTCGCGCGGGAACACACACTGAAACGCCCATGTAACGCTTCCCTTGCGCAGAGCAAGGCAACGCAGCAATTTGTGCTGTGTTGCATTACTCCTTATTTGTGAAGCCATGTAAGGTGGCTTTGTGTGACCTCATAAATATGACTTGGGGCTTTGCGTTGTGCATGTACCACTTTGCGTAGTGCAAGCATGATACAAGGGCCTCATAAATATGCCCCTATATGTGTAAACAACTATGTGCGACGTATATGACAAACATAGGCAGCTATTCAATCCACTTCCCCTTCACTGTAGGTTCACCATGCCCTAGGCTCGTTCAGAGTCCCAGATGTCATTACCCCAAAACATTAAAGCGAAATTTCTGCCCAACCTGCTAACTTGTGGCCTGATTTAGATCACGGCGGACGGGTTTATTCCGTCACAACGGTGACGGCTAACCTGTCTGCTGGAATATAAATACTATTATGTCCTACGGGATTTATATTTCGCCGGACAGGATATCCGTCACCATTATGATGGAGTAACCCATCCGCCGAGATCCAAATCAGGCCCTTGGTCATTTACTGGCCCACATTACAAATTACCAGAATAATCAAATTGTTTATGTGGGTGAATTGGAATGAGTGCGTTACATAAAGTATCAGGAGGGAAAGCTTGTGTTGATGAATAAATTCTCAAGATATGTGAAAAAATGAGCAATAAAAAGAAATTGCTAACTACTAATCTTGGGTTCCAGAGTAGCATGCTACTCACCAAAAAAGCAATTCAATGACTCGTCAAGGGTTGTACGCGATATATAAATACGTTTACAATTACAATAAATCACAACTGATCGCTTTTGAATAAGGAGTATTATTGAAGCAAGGTATTCTGCAAAAAGTCACAAAATTTTGAAACTCTAAATTCTAAATTATGAAAATGGTTGCAAAATTAATCAGTCTACAAGATACATAATTATATTTGTAACTGTGTGACGATGGTTGTTCCATTTTTTCCAGATTTTTTCAGCCTTCCATCTCTTCACTTGTTTGCCCACACTAATTGCTATAAAGTACATTTTCCATTTCTTGTTTATTATTATTGGGGATTCTTTGATGGCTGCACATGACTCACTTTTGGCAGTTACAGGACTAACAACTGCTGATAACAGGATTCACCCTACTGCAAAACTAAGGAGTAAAGACTTGTCATGGACATGCGGGAAATAAGTCAAAAGCAAACCTCAGAGGTGTCTGTTTAGTCTGTTTGATAAACAATGTAAGGGTACATCTTCTTGGCTGGGTACTTTCCATTCTTCAGCAAGCAGAGAAACAACATTTCAGTAGCTGGGTGGGTTTGGAGAAGTATTAGATTGATTGGCATTGCCACCTGGTGTAAGATCCACTCAGACAATCAGAATGCTTATCTTGTGTGATATTGATGTTGTCAATGGCCGGCAAGGTACACCTTCCTTGGCTTCCAAATCAGGCAAGCAGATTGAGACCTTGAGGATGGACCTCTCCTTTTTGTGTTCCTCACAGTCTGTCTTCTGGCTCTTTGTGGCTGAAGTAGACACCGGAATAAGTAACACTACCAGGATGGGGGTGTTTCCGCCATTAGTGTCTGATGAAATTCAAGTGAGGTCTGGCAGGTGGGGTTCTCTCACAGCCAGCAAGAGAGAGAGGACAGTGTGGGGAGGTTGTGTTGGGTGAAGGGCCAATGCTGGTAGGGCAAGAAGTGGCAGGCAGAAGTGCCATGCTGGACACATGAGGGAACTAGGGAGGAAGAGCAGGGTTGATATGTACAACAAGACAGAGACGGTGGCGTAACGCAAAATGATGGGGCCGCCTAAAGAATGTGATGAAGGGCCACTGAGTATCCCATATCGCACAGATACACATTGCCCATGAGTTGAATGGGGGCTCCGTGAAATGTTGAAGGCCCCCCACAGTGGCCTGCGCTACGTCCCTGGGAGGAGAACTGAGTATTGGGTGCACACCTCTTTTGAGAGTGCTAGTGGCAATATGAAACATTTGACTGAGCAAGAACACACATCATAATGTTCCTTACCTTCCACCAATTGAGTTGAGGTCGCTACAGGCATCATTGCTCAAACATTAACTAATGAAGCAATAATACAGTTTGTATTGCTGTAGGGGTGTATCAGGACAGCAGACAGCATTGCCCACTGGATCACTGCCTACTCTCCTGATACCTGTGGCTCGCCTCACAGATGTATCGAAGCACTTAACCCATATTGAAGATACTGCGGCCTTTCATCATCAGAAGTGTCACAAAAGCTGGAATATTCAAGCCTTTCAATAACTGCTTAGTATTTGGAAATAATAAAAGACACATCATTGAGTTTTAAGGCTAATAACACATGATCGGCAATTTAAAGCTCTTATTTTAATTCAAGTCATTGCTACTTGCTGTATGCATTTTGCTGCATTGTGCACCAGACCACAGAAGAACATTTCTATGCTCCCATTCGTGCCTATCATGGGTATGACAATTCTTTAAAAGCTTGCATTGTATGGTATTATAGCTACATTTATATAGTGTATTTTACCCCTGATAAGTTCCCAAGGTGCATCAGCAGTCAATCAATCAGTCATTCAGAATTTATAAAGTGCGGCTAATCACCCGATAGGGTATCCAGGCGCTTGCAGGTCCCGGAAGCTTATTCGAACAGCCAGGTCTTGAGGGCCATTCAGAATTCCAGAAGTGAGTTGATGGCTCGGAGTTGCAAGGTGAGGCTGTTCCAGGTCTTTGCTGCGATGTGGGAGAAGGAGCGTACTCCACTTTTGCTTCGGTAGATGCAGGGAGTATGGGCAAGTGAGAGGGAGGTGGAGTGCAGTCTTCTTGATGGTTGGTGGAAATTCAGGTGGCCATTGGTTGTGCTTATTTGTAAAAAAAATTGGAGTATTGAATAGTCTATGTAGG
This sequence comes from Calotriton arnoldi, assembly GCA_963921515.1. Classification (NCBI taxonomy): domain Eukaryota; kingdom Metazoa; phylum Chordata; class Amphibia; order Caudata; family Salamandridae; genus Calotriton; species Calotriton arnoldi. Next base: position 210,475 of record CAWUFW010009110.1, read on the forward strand.
AAGTGTTTTGGTGTCCTGCATGATGTCCAGAGTGGTGCCTCTATTCTGTCATCTGTCAGTGAATATAGGCATGTAGTGGAGCAAAAAGGAGAGAGGGATAGAAAGCATTAACTTTCTAATTACATTTGTGTTTGACTAGAAGGGTGTTAATTGTGAATGTGTTAATTGTGAATTGTGCTTGGTGAGTAGGGCATTCTCAATGTCTTTTCAAATCACTCCTCTTGTGTGCCTTATTTCTGGATTGCAGTGAACCTAATTGAAAGATAGCTTTTGGTACCAGTTCAAGAACCACAGGGCACACAAGAGGTACAGGGGCCCAATTGTGGGACTTAAGTCAGTTTACCTTTGATGTCCTGAGTTTGAACTATCAAGTGGTCCCAAAACTGAGCTCCTACTGCACACCTTTATCACATGACTCTCAGAGTAGCTCAGCGAGCAGTCCTAAGCATACTCAAGTGAGTGTTGTGGGGTTTGAAACAGAAAACTCACTAACTCAAAAATGACTACAAAACACTATACAAATAAATATGCTACAGTATTGGAAACTTGCTTTAATGTTTCAAGTGATTCGGCTTGTGTCGATGGCTGCAACTCTCATGTCTGTACTTGAGTTTTCTAATATCAGTTTTGCATTTGTCACTATCAAGTAGGCTAAATAGCAGATATGTCTGTGAAAATTCAAAGTCTCAAGCCACTATAGGCCTCAGCAGGACCATTGACCCTTATTGCTGTGCAAAGGACACAGTTCGACCGGGTGCACCACCACTGTGGCTACTCAATTGCACTGTTTTTGCCCAATCGGCCCATCTTCATCAAAATGCCTCTATGGACCCACAGAGCAAGAGCATTCATTGTCCCAGTATCTGCGGTCATATGCTCAAACAAAACCACTACGCCCAAATGAGACAAGAGTTCACTCAAGGGATCACTTTAAAAAGGGAGCAGCTCCCTGTCAGGTGAGACTGGAGTACAATGAGTGACTACAGCTCCATGCTCCCGGCTGCAGCATGTTAAAGGAGAAAAAAGTGACCCAGTGGCATTTTCACAGCACCGTGGCCAGTCTTGAAAATAAAGCAAGCTTGTGTCTTTTCAGTGCATTGCACCTTGGAGAGCTATACGGGACATGGTTTAGCAGAAGCACAGCAGCAGGGCCCCCCACCTCAGAATATGCACAGCTTCAGTCCACCCCAGCAACTCCATTGAACTTCCATTTTCTACACTATCCCCACAATGGAAATACAAAACGGATTTGTCAGTGCCCACAGTCAACCATGACACACACGCTTTTTACTCAGTTTACTACATACACATTGTGTATACACGCATGCAACATCTACTGACAACTTGATGCAGTGAAGGACCTGATGAAGGGGACTCACAGACCAATTTAGAGGGGGTAACGCTCTGTGCATAGGCTATGCGAAAAAAGGCCTATCATGCCACAGTAGCACATCACTGCCACCACTGTGAGCCTGCTGCAGCCAGATGAGTTGATGATAGCCATGCCTGATTAAAGATGGTGCACATCATGTGCCCCTAAGTGCCACCGAGCCCCACTCTGTTTCCTAGCATACACAGGTGATTGTCATGGGTGTTGAAACAAAAGAAAAAAGTCACAAACACCAGAGGATCGCTACTTAGGTAACTCAGGTAAAATGGTTTCCATGGCGAGGGGGGCATTATCGTTTTCATTTTCAAAAAGAAAATCCTGCTTTGGGATTTTCTTTCTGAAAACAAAAAAGGAAAATAGTTTGGTGCAAGGCTTTGTCATGCACAAAACTGCAAAGAGCATTGACAGGAAATGCTATGACAGCGGCTTCTGGCAATGCTTTAGAAATTACCACCAGCTTGGCAGTCCTTTCTAAATTTGGGGGGTGACATATCCGTCATGGCGATGGAATAATATACTCCGCCACCCTGGCAGAGAACCGGGATACCTGCTGACATTTGAATTAGTCCCACAGTTCCAAGTGATCTTGGATATTTTTGTCTTTGCTAGGAGGGAATTCCATCATTTTGTTGCTTGTATGGAGAATGAGGTTCCACAGATACGTTTCATCTTGAACGGGGGGTGATCAGCCAAGGTGTCAGTCTAGAGCAGATGGTTCTGCCTTTACATTGATGAAGAATGAGCTCTAATTGTGAGTGGTCATTTGGATGATGCAGAGTGTCATGAAGGCATGCCATCTGGCCACAGGTAGCCAGTGAAGTGCCGGGAGCACTGGTGTGACATGTTCCCATGGGCAAAATTGTAGGAGCTGTCACACTTCCACATTTTGCATCATGTACAGTTTTCAGAGTAGGAAGAGTGGGTCCCCTATGGAGAGATCATTTGAGAAGTCTAGATGAGACAATACATATAAGGTGGTGCCCTTTGTCTTCTGAGGAAAACCAAATGACATAAGATGCATCAAATGCATGCTTGGTGTCAAAAAGCTCTTCTTTTTGCTTGGATCTAATTAAAGATTGGAGTTTATGATCACTTTGAGATTTCTTATTTCAAGTTGTTGTCACTGGGGGTGGGTTGAGTTCCTGAGGTCAGATGGTTGCAGTAGGGTAGTTGTTTCATTATGCGCATTTGAAGATCGCGATCTCAATTTTAGAATTTTAGGAGTATTACGTTTATGGTGTTTACTCAGCATCCATTGTGGCTCTTCTCACAGCGCCGGAGGTGTGCTTAAAGGCAGCAATTGATCCAGCAGTGCGGGACGAGCCCGGGAGCATGCCTGGGCAAAGACTGGGCCAAGAGCGGACCACTCTTAGCCCGGAAGAGGCAGGGCAGGGCCACCCCTCTAACCTATGCTATTTGGGGATTCCTATGACACGTACCTTTGGACAGATGAAACCTCTTCTTTTGAGCTGATGTTGAGTGATGTGGAGTGTCATTGTGACTCCTTTGTTCAGCCGCGGCCCATGCAGGTAAGAGTGGTGGGGGATTTCGACAGACGACGACGAGGGAAAATTAATCATTTATTTCATTTTCCCTCTTCATCGTCCGTATAAATCCACCCCCACCAGGCCCCACCGCTCTTACCCGCACGGGCCATGGCTGCCTTTGTTCTTTTGCTTTTCTGTTTACAATTGCCTCCTTTCTTATCCCAGTAAGCTACTGTGAGCTATTGGATTACTAAAAGGGGGTCTCATTGTCAAAGGTCGTACAAACGTGGTTCGCATAGACTTTTGCAAGCAAAAGCACAAGCCACACAAAACTGGAATTTAGTCACTATTTTTTGTAAGAGCTAATAGAGGTTTAAAAGTGACTAGCCTCAAGTGATTAATTGCAATCTGTTGTGGAAGGAGCAACCTTTCAGGAAGGGGTAGCTTTGCTGAGTTTTTGAACTTCTCCATTGAGAGGCAATGGGTAAAAGGAAAGCAATGGGAAGTCCACATGGGGTGGTGAATAATAATAAAAATCAAGTACGAAACGCAGCAGAGAACTGCACAATAGACAAAATTGACAATCTCATCAAAGAGGTGAAATCTATCCTAAAAAGGGGAAAAACATATAAATGTCTGGATTCTGGCCTGAAGGTTTTTATAAGGGTAAATATTTCCATACCATCAAGTAGAGTCTGAAATCCCCTAATTAAAGAACAAGATTTGCAGGCTCGACAGGATATTGACGGGGGGGGCGGAGTCCACAGCCTAACTCACCAATGGTTGAAGTGGTGTCAGGGCAGGATGGGCGGTTCAAGAGCCAATTAGTTGTGGAACTTATGAATCCTGAAATAACTTACACAAACTGTCATGCCACATGGATGTAAGGGGTGTTTACAGGCGTAACAGCCTGGCAAGGGGACATATTATTAACACCTTGACCTAGTCCCCTGTCCGCAGTCAGTGTGGTAGGGAATACCAAAGGAGGGACCAACATATTGACCAAAGGGCATTTAATCTTGAGCACAATTTGGAGGCCAAGGATATAAATGGAAAAAAGGGGGGATGAATAGCAAGGCCTGCCCCCCAAATGACAAGGGAAAAGAGTTGTTCATGGTAAATGTACCTAGGTTATCACCGGGGGACAAGGAGGACAATGATTAGCTAAAAAAACAAAGTGACCCATTGGATAAGACATCACCAACATTGTTTTCGTTGATCAGATTAGATCTCCACGCTGTCAGGCGTTGTTCCCTACCTAATGAGCAATTTGATTATATATAGCACTGAAATTGGCCAATGAGGATCTTGCGAACGGGTTGGTGAGTTTGGACCAATGCACCTCTCCTCCAAAGGGCTTGTTGATTCAATTTAAGTTTACCCTCCTCCACTGAAGCATCTAGCTAGTAGATCTGAGGAGAGATGTGGTGATTCACAGACCATTGATATGGGGACAATCACTCATTCTATCCCAAATGAAAGCCCCAATTCAAATCCTGGCAGGGTTGATTGACTTGCAGATGGATTCGGAAACAACAAGAGGAGAAAGGAGGCTACTGAAACTAGGTTCAAAACACCCCACAACTGTTGGAGGAAGCCCTAAAGAAAAAACACAATGGGGTGATATACAAGGGCAGGATCAACAAACAGATACCCATATGTTACATTATGATGTTATGCCTCAAATCAAATTGCTTTCCAGGAATGTGACAGATTTAACATCTAAATTGAGTGGTCCAGAATGTGGGGGCTTTATTGATAATCATGATATACGTGTGTTGCAGGAAACATGGGCACTTGTTCCTATCCATAGATCAGGCTGCACGTCGACCTTCAGGTGGATTAACAATTTGGTTAAAGACGTCACTTGCTTGTGAGATCAAAAGACTGAAACTGCTGATATACTGGGGCTGTATATTACGCCTTCTGTTGGGATCTTTGCAATAAGATTGTTTATTTTTTCGTTTAAATTTCTTTATTGGTTTTTTAACATTTTAGATACTGTTTGACAATGCTTATACAGATTACAACCATGTATATATATATATGAGTAGACTTACATCAACGTATATCTTCATGAAGGGGAGTGTATGTGGTCTGCATTGTCTGCACATCCTATAGTGTGTGTCTGAGCATAGGGATCTAAAAAGGAAACAGGGGGATATATGAACTGGGATGTTGACGTGTCGTACTGCAACGCACATGTGTCAGCCATCTCTTCCAAGCTAGTACTTCTCGTCTAGCCCTGTGGTGTGATTTGCTACCACATATATTTCTTGCCTACCTGTTTAGGTTGCTTTGCTCAAGCCGCTATGTATCGAGTTTAAGTAACATATCTTGGGCCTGTAAGTGAGGGAGGTGCTGCGCCGGTAAGATGACTTAGACCCCCGCCCCACGAGTTCCATCGGTAACAGTCAATGCATGTTATGTGAGCCCCCTGGGTTGTCTGCCTGAAAGCGTCCTGTGGGAGATTCGGGTGCTTCCGGGTCATTCTGCTCTAAATTTCAGATATCCTGCAAAATCGCATCCCATACCCCCGCCAGCGGGAGCGTTCGCAGGCCCATTGTGTCCTCTCGCCGCAATGCCACACTCTCTACCTGCGCCCAGCATGTCAGCGACTGTCGCCAGGCTTTAATGTGTGGTGGGTATGGCGACTTCCAGCGCCTAGTGATTAAGCGTTTTGCCATAATAAGACCAAGGTCTATGAACCGGGATGTGACCTTGTGTTTTTTGGTCCTATGGAAGAGGCCTAGTATACAAACCTCCCAAGAGCACTCAATCGTGCGACCCGTGCATGTGGTCAATTGCGCCATAACTGCTCTCCAAAAAGAGGCGAGAGCTGTGCATGCCCACAGCATATGTAATAGGTCTTCATCTAGTGTATCGCTTTTTGGGCATTTAGCATCTACACGATTATAATATTGATTAATCTTAGCTGGTGTCATGTATGCTCTCTGGTTTATATAATACTGTATTAAGCAAAATTGAGCCTTTCTGGGGATATGTGTGGGTCCCTCTAATATGGCTGACCACTCGCGATCAGTGCATTGTCTCTGTAAATCTGCATCCCAGTGTTGTCTGAGGGATGTCAATGGCCGTGTTGAGTGTGCGCGTAGGGAGTCAGCGAACCATTTTGTAAGGTGTCTGCCAGTGCCTAATTCATGCATATACTGAATAGTGAGATGTGTCCCAGGCTCCTGGGTTACGTCACCCCATAGAGATCGCAGCACCTGTGTCAGTGTGGCGTATAGGAGAAATTGGCCTTGTGGCAGAGCACTATCCGTGGTCAGCGTGTTGAACGGCATTAATTGGTGGTCCTGGTAAAGGTCGCCCAGAGTCAGCGGGCCTGCCGCTTCCCAGGGGATTAGCTCCGCCGACATGATTACGCGACGGTGAGTTGGTGTACCCAATATGGGCAGAGAAGGGGTATAAGGTACAACCTCCTTTGTGAGTCTTAGAGTCCGGCGGAAACATCTGTGGGCGACCAAAGCCAGTAGTTGCGTCGGGCCTGCACCCCTTCTACTGGGGTGGAACAGGGCTTTGATCTGGGGCTGCGTGTATCCAGGCTGCAGCGTTGCAGTATCCGCTAACTGCCGATCACCAATCCATCGAGCCACCCATTGCAACTGCGATGCCAGATAATAGTGCTCCATGTTGGGGACCACCAGTCCCCCGCGATCGACAGGCAAATAGAGTTTCGCTAGTGCTACCCTGTTGCGCGTTCCATGCCATATAATTTGTCTGAGGTCTTGTTCTAGTGTACGGAAAAAGGAGGGCTTGACGTAGACTGGCAAATTCGTGAAATGGTAAAGCAGCCGGGGGAGCACCACCATTTTCAACAGAGCAATACGGCCCATGGTGGCTAGAGGAAGAGTGCGCCAGAAGGACATTTGAGACCTCACCGCTGTCGCAGTCCTAAGGAGGTTACCCTCCAATAGATCCTCCTGGTGGCGGAAGACCCGGATTCCCAGGTATCGAAAGGCAGAGTTTTGCCACAGCACCGGCATGCCCCCCACCACCAGCCGGTCTGGGGATGTTTCAATGAAGGGATATAGACATGACTTTTCCCAGTTCACGCGAAGCCCTGATAATAGGGCGATGTGGGAGGGCAGGTCGGATATACAGACGCGGAGGCTGAATATATTTTCCAAAGGTGCGCTTTTTATTGTCAGTGATTGAGGTAACAGAGGAGATGTTCGATTTCCCGTCGCCTTCTTCCTGTTGATCCGTCTTGATGGTGCTGGGTCGCTGTTCGGAGGGGGTCAGATCCGGCCCCTCTGTCTCGTCGGCGGCACTCCGGAGGCTCATATGAGAGGAGAAAAAAGGGGGAGGCCGTCAATCGCTGTTTATGGGAAGAAAAAGGACTAGAGATAGGTACAACCTTCACCGCACCCACGTGAGTCGCACTACAAGGTTCGAAGCTATCCACTTCTCAATTATGGCTGCAATTGGGATGTTCCTTCGAGGGCAGAATCGCGTGAAAGATAACCAGGTCAGGGATCATAGGTGATGAGAAAAAGTGCTCAGTAAACACGAGGGGGGTTTGAGTGCACCTCAAGGATTAAACCCCAAACGCCGGAGTTGTGTAACACCCGAGTGAATTGGTGAAGGTTTGTGAGCTTTGTCTTTTACCCGTGCCCCGTTTCTCCAACCCTCCTCCCTCCTCCCTCACACCCTCCCCCGCTGTCCTCTGAGACGCTGTCACTCACCGGCTCCGCCGCAACTCTCCTGAGTTGCGGCCGCTCTCCAGCCTCCTCCGGTGGGCACCACCACTCCTCGCTCCACCGCTCGTCCGCTTCCTCGTCTTCTCCGACGACGTCGTCGTTCCGCAGTTCTTCCTCGTCCTTCTTCTCACAATCTCCTTCTTCGATACTCCGCTCCTCCTCGTCCTGCTTCCTGCCTGTTCTCGTTCCGGGTTTGGTCCAAGACACCCCTCCTTCGTTCCAGCGTCCTTTCATTGGCTCCGGGAAAGGACTTCCGCAGTCGTCTCCTCCCACTTCCGGTCCCGGGTCAAAGTCCCGCTGTAGGGAGACAGGAAAGGTGGGTGTGTCTTGTCGCTCCACCTCCGCTGCCGGCTCAGCGCTTCTCGGGGATCGGAGATCAAAGGGCACCATATATCTACGGGGCAGGACCACTGGATCAGGTAATGACAGGGTTCCCTCGCTTGTCTTCTCACATCCCCTTTCCCTTGCTATCTCTCTACTAGGGTTAGGCTCTTGGGGATACCTAGACAGGTAGTCTGCATTCCCTTGCTCGGACCCCTTTCTGTGTTTGGTCTGGAATCGGTATGGCTGTAGGGACAAAAACCATCTAAGTACTCTCTCGTTGTGGCCCTTGTTCCTAGATAGCCATGCTAAGGGAGCGTGGTCTGTGTATAACGTAAACTCACGTCCTTCGAGATAGTATCGCAGGGTGTCTACGGCCCACTTAATGGCTAGGGCTTCCTTCTCTATGGTTGCGTAATTCCTTTCTCTTGGAAACAATTTCCGGCTGATGTACAGTATGGGCTTCTCTCCTGTTTGGTGATCTGTGACAGCACTGCCCCTAGTCCCTGGTCTGAAGCATCCGTTTGAAGGATGAAGGGAAGTGAGTAGTCAGGACTGGCTAAAACTGCATCGGACGTGAGGGAGGACTTGAGATGTTCAAAGGCATGCACTATGTCTGGGGAGGGATGTTTCAACACCTCCTCGGTTTTCACGGTTTTTCGGAGAAGATCAGTAAGAGGAGCAGCTACTTGTGAGAATCTGGGGATAAAGCGACGGTAATACCCGAGTAAACCCAGAAAGGCTCGGAGATCCTTTTTGTCCGTGGTAGGGGTATCTGGGATATGGCCGTGAGCTTGGTGTTTTGGGGTCTTATCACCCCTTCCCCCAACAAGTATCCTAAGTAACGAACTGTCTGGGCTGCAAGATGGCTCTTCGCGGGGTTTATCTTGAGACCATGTTGTTCTAAGGTCTGTATCACTTGGGAGAGATGTAACAAGTGTTGTCTCCAGGTATTACTATAGATGATTATGTCATCAATGTATGCTCCGGCATGGCTCTCATGGGGCCGCAATATTTTATTCATGGCTCTCTGAAATGTGGCGGGGGCCCCGTGTAACCCAAAGGGTAGCACTTTGAACTGATATAAGCCATCAGGAGTAGAGAACGCAGTCTTTTCTCTATCCTGTTTTCTCAAGGGAATCTGCCAGTACCCTTTACACAGATCCAGTGTACTGATATATTTGGCCCGACCTATCCTCTCGACCATTTCGTCAACCCTAGGAAGGGGATACGTGTCGAACTCTGAGATTTTGTTGACCTCTCTAAAATCGATACAGAAGCGTACCGAGCCGTCCGGCTTCGGTACAAGGACAATGGGTGAGTTCCATTCGCTTACAGAGGGTTCAATGATGTCCATCCTCAACATCTGTTGAACCTCATCCCTAATGGTCTGTCGTCGGGCCTCGGGAATACGATAAGGTCGGAGACGTACCCTTTTCCCTGGAGGGGTCTTTATGGCGTGATCACAGAGGGTTGTTCTCCCGGCAAGGTGGAGAAGGAATCCTGGAGGGGGAACAACACCTCCAAGAGTTCTTGTCTTAGTTCCCCAGGGAGGTCAGGGTCTACACTCTGGTGGAATAAAGGAGCTGGAGTCTCCGCCATGCTCACAAGAGCCGGCAAGGGGCCCTCCCATTTCTTTAACAAATTGACGTGATAGATCTGGGAGGTACGCCTGGTCGGGTCTGTCTCGATGCGGTACGTCACAGGGGTCACCTTCTCCACCACCGTATAGGGACCCTGCCACTGCCCTAGTAACTTGTGATCCGAAGAAGCCATCATCAGTAACACCGAATCGCCCAACTCAAAGGATCTGTCATTTGCCTTTTTGTCGTATTGTCCCTTTTGTGCTATCTGTGCCTCCTCCAGGTTATTCCTGACTATCGTCCTTAATTGTCCTAAGTGCGTTCGTAGGTTAGAAACGTATTCTGTCAATGGTTTTGAGTTATTTGGCTCGGTTTCCCATTGTTCTTGTGCCATCTCTAGTAATGTACGTGGTTTATGACCATACAGCAACTCAAATGGAGAATACCCAGTACTCTTTTGTTCTTTGCACCTAATGGCAAATAATGCCAATGGTAACATGTCTTCCCACTTTCTTGTCTCGAGGGCCAGGAGTTTCTTTAGGGTGGTTTTAATGGTAGCGTTATATCGCTCGACTAAACCATCCGTCTGGGGATGATATGCCGCAGTTCGTATTTGCTTCACCCCCAATTGGGCACATACCTGTCTCATGAGACGGGATACGAATGGGGTCCCCTGATCTGTTAAGATCTCCTTTGGGAATCCCACCCGGGAGAACACAGTTATCATAGCCTTGGCAATGTTCGGGGCATCTGGGCGGCGCAACGGTATGGCTTCTGGAAAGCGGGTGGCATAATCGACCATCACCAGAACATAACGACACCCACTTCTAGATGGTAGCAATGGGCCTATTATATCCATTCCTATTCGGTGGAACGGTTCACCTATGATAGGTAGGGGATGTAGGGGGCTCGGGAGGACGGTACTTGTTATTTTTCTGGCAAATCGGGCATTCTCGGCAATACCTCTTTACGTGTTGATATATGCCGGGCCAATAAAACCGTTCCGTGATGTGTTTTTTGGTCTTATCGACACCAAAATGCCCCCCCAAGAGGTGACTGTGCGCCAGGAATAATACTTTCTCTCGGAAGGGACCTGGAATCAGCAACTGGGGTGTTTGTGTGGGACTCCCCTTCCTATATAAAAGCCCGTTTCTCGTGAAGAAGTAGGGACCTACATAAAGCGGGTCTTCGCCCACTAGGGCCTTGCCCCACGCCTCTTGCAGAACGGGGTCTTCTCTTTGTGTCGCATGGAAACTCCTGTCGGTTTCCCAGGGGTTCTCCTCTTTAGGACTGGCAGTACTACTGAGTTGTTTCCTCGGTCAGCCCTTCTTTGCTTTCGGCTTTTCCGGGGTTTTGACGGGGGCCAGTCCTTATCAGTTTCTTGGGAGAAGGGCGCCGTGGCCCACCATTCGTCTTCTTCTGGGTTGGCTCCTTGCAGCAACCGTGAAAGGTGTGGGTAGTCGTTCCCAAGGATGACCTGTTCAGGTAAACGAGGGACGAGACCCACCTTCAGAGTGGTTCCCGGGTTGTGGGGGTGTTGTATCTGCACATGCGTTGTGGGGTATGGCTTGGTATCACCATGAACACAACGTATGGCGACTGTCCCATCGGACGGACCGATTCCTGGTCCAAGGTCTTGGGGCCGAACCACGCTTTGTAGACAGCCGGTGTCGGCCAAAGCAGTAACCGGATGTTCGTTTACTGACACGGTGCGACGATAGGGAGGAGATCCTTTTTTCGTGGGGGAGCAGTAGTAGTTGCGGGCCACCCCTATCTCCATTGGTTCTTCTTTCTGGGGACAGAACCGGGCGATATGTCTCATCCCTCCGCATTGAAAGCATTGTGGTCCCACATGTGGGGTTCGGGCTATCGGTGTCCCGGGTATGATGGTGACATGTTCCGGCTTCCTCGGTATAGGCGGACGGGGTGGTCGATGCATCCCCATTCCTCCTGTTCTCCCGGTCGGTTCTTCCTTCCCTTTTGGAGCTCTTGGGCTCTGCTGTATGCACTGGCGATTTCCACCGCTGTTTCAAGGGTTAGATGGGCTTGTTGCCGTACCCACCTCTGGATGGGCGGATGAAGGGAAGAGAGGTATTGCTCCAGATATATCTTGGCCATGATCCCGTCCTTATCCGTAGTGGCTGGTCTCAGCCAGCGATCAGCCATGTCCTTAACCCTGAAGTACAGGGCTCTAGGTGTCTCCTGGTGCCCCTCTTTCATCTGTCGCAACTTCATCCTATATGTCTCATCATCTACCCCCAACCGTTCCATAATGCAGCGTTTTATGTCGACATAGGGAACTACGCCGTGGGCTGTTGCGGCCTGATAGGCCGCCTGTAAGTCACCAGAGAGGAGGGGTCCCAGGTACTGGCCCCATTTATCAGCCGGCCAGGAGGCCGCGGTAGCCATACGTTCGAAGTTGTTAAAAAAATAGTCCGGGTCCTCCCTGCTCACATACCGCTGTAGAACTACTGATGGAAGTGTTGAGGGTCCCCTCTGATGTCCAAGGACCTCAGTGATCTTGTCCATTGCTGCTCCATGGGTTTGACTCTGTCCCGTGAGCACTTGTTGCAGCTTTCCCCGATCCTCCTCAACAACTGTCAGGAAGCGTTCCATCACTTTTCCCAGATGTTCCTGGCCCTCCGCCATCTTCGCCAGAGCAGCCTCCATGTCTCCTACAGATCCCACTTCTGACACAACTTGTGGGAGGGCAGGTCGGATATACAGACGCGGAGGCTGAATATATTTTCCAAAGGTGCGCTTTTTATTGTCAGTGATTGAGGTAACAGAGGAGATGTTCGATTTCCCGTCGCCTTCTTCCTGTTGATCCGTCTTGATGGTGCTGGGTCGCTGTTCGGAGGGGGTCAGATCCGGCCCCTCTGTCTCGTCGGCGGCACTCCGGAGGCTCATATGAGAGGAGAAAAAAGGGGGAGGCCGTCAATCGCTGTTTATGGGAAGAAAAAGGACTAGAGATAGGTACAACCTTCACCGCACCCACGTGAGTCGCACTACAAGGTTCGAAGCTATCCACTTCTCAATTATGGCTGCAATTGGGATGTTCCTTCGAGGGCAGAATCGCGTGAAAGATAACCAGGTCAGGGATCATAGGTGATGAGAAAAAGTGCTCAGTAAACACGAGGGGGGTTTGAGTGCACCTCAAGGATTAAACCCCAAACGCCGGAGTTGTGTAACACCCGAGTGAATTGGTGAAGGTTTGTGAGCTTTGTCTTTTACCCGTGCCCCGTTTCTCCAACCCTCCTCCCTCCTCCCTCACACCCTCCCCCGCTGTCCCCTGAGACGCTGTCACTCACCGGCTCCGCCGCAACTCTCCTGAGTTGCGGCCGCTCTCCAGCCTCCTCCGGTGGGCACCACCACTCCTCGCTCCACCGCTCGTCCGCTTCCTCGTCTTCTCCGACGACGTCGTCGCTCCGCAGTTCTTCCTCGTCCTTCTTCTCACAATCTCCTTCTTCGATACTCCGCTCCTCCTCGTCCTGCTTCCTGCCTGTTCTCGTTCCGGGTTTGGTCCAAGACACCCCTCCTTCGTTCCAGCGTCCTTTCATTGGCTCCGGGAAAGGACTTCCGCGGTCGTCTCCTCCCACTTCCGGTCCCGGGTCAAAGTCCCGCTGTAGGGAGACAGGAAAGGTGGGTGTGTCTTGTCGCTCCACCTCCGCTGCCGGCTCAGCGCTTCTCGGGGATCGGAGATCAAAGGGCACCATATATCTACGGGGCAGGACCACTGGATCAGGTAATGACAGGGTTCCCTCGCTTGTCTTCTCACAGGCGAACTCTGACAGTGCCCGCTCAATTGCCAAATATGGGCCACGCACGTCACAGAGATAAATTAGGAGATCGTTGGTGTATAACGAAACCGCATGGGTATTGTCACCCAGCGGGATACACCACTCCGCACCGGTCTTGCGGAGAGACATGGCCAGTGGCTCTATGGTGAGCGCAAATGGCAGCGGGAGTGCGGACATCTCTGCCTGGTGCCTCACTGAACGGAGATCGCTCGCGATACGTACGGATCTGTTTTGATTTTGGCTGTGGGTTGCGTATATAGCAGTTTAACTAGCCTAGGAAATTTTCCCCCAATCCATACCTGCCAAGGGTCGCAAAAAAAAAGTCCCATTCAACGGTGTTGAACTCCTTCTCAAGATCAAGAACCAGACAGCCCGAATGTGTCCACTTCTCACCAGAGTAATGTGCCACCCTGAAAAAGTGGCGTATGTTCAATGACGTGCAGCGAGCAGGCATGAACCGGTTCTGATCTGCGTGCACCAATCGTGGCACCAGGGGAGCCAGCCTACACGCTAATATTTTGGCTAGCACCTTGTAATCGTGTTTAGCAGCACCAGGGGCCGGTAGGAGCCCAACAGCTTCGGGTCTCTACCTGGCTTGGGAAGCGAACCAGTAATGATTCGCGGAGTGACTCCAGCATGATAGACGTTTCCTGTGCGCTATGGTACATGGCCAGCAAGCGTGGGGCCAGAATCGATTGGAACGCTTTATAAAATTCGGCGGGGAAGCCATTCGGGCCAGGAGCCTTCCTGGTTGCCAGCGCCTGTATAGCCGCCTGCACCTCCTGTAACGTGATCGGCTCCTCTAGTTCCGCGTGCTGCTCCGCCGACACCACGGGCAGTGATAATGGGGCCAAATATGAGTCAAGCTCCGGGAGCGCTACCTGAAGGGCTGACTTATATACTCTAGCATAGTGGGCTGTGAACTCCTCATGCACACTATGCTGTCCTGTTATTAAATGGCCTGCTGGTGATCGCAATGCGAGGGCCTGGGGTTGTGCCTAGCCCTGTCTAACTTGCCTCGCCTGAAATTTACCCACCCTGTCTGCCGCTGCATGGGTACGCGCTGCGTGCGCAGCATAGTTAATGCAACTTAAACGCTCCATGACCTGTGTGTGCTCACACCTCAACTTGTCTAAGGCACGTTGGGCTTCGGGCCGCCTAGCCACATCCGACTCTAACTGGATAAGGGCGTTTTCAATGCGCGTGGCTTCTTGGTCCAGTTGACGGGGCAAGCACCAGTTTAGTCCCATACATTGCCCACGCACCACAGCCTTGCAAGCTTCCCATACTGTACCTACATCAGATACCAAGCCTGCATTTGTGTCATAATAATTTTCGATAGCGGTTTCAACCGATGCCCTGAAGGGAGGATCCTCCAGTGCCGCAGGCTGGAGTCTCTACACGCGGGTGATCCACTCAGCCTGCTCAGCTAGCAGCTGAACCATGTGTGGATTGTGATCAAAATGCGTGCGCCCCAGGAATTCCGCACTAGTGCATCTAGCGAGTAGTGTCTCACTCCCTACAAACCGGTCAATGCGCACATGCAGCCCATGTGGGTGAGAGTAGTGTGAGTATGCACGATATGTGGGTGTAGTGACTTCCATACGTCAGCGAGACCCCAGTGGTGTAACCATTCCCCAAACCCCTAGCATGCGATGAAGCGGTTGTGCACTGCAATGGCGGGAAGGATCTGTCCAGGCTCGAGTCCAGTACCGCGTTAAAGTCCCCTCCCAGCAACCAAGGTATATCGCACCAGCGGGACAGTGTGCGAGAAAGTGTCTGCCAGAACTCTGCCTGGTCAGTGTGTGGGGCATAGATGGATCCTATACCTATCTGCCTCCCATCTAGGCGACCACGTGAGGGTACATAGCACCCGTAAATGTCTATCTCAGTCTCTTTAGATACGTAGGGGGTGCCTGGACGAATCCAGATGAGGGCACCTCTAACGTATGATGAGTAGCCTGTGGCTAACACCTGGCCTCTCCATCTATGCTGCAGTTTACGTATCTCTGGCTGCGCCAGATGTGTTTCTTGTAGCAGCACGATATGGGCATAGGGCATTGGTGAAGGGGAGAAACGGATACAGGTAATATGGTACTAGGGGTTCAGCGATCAAGCAACATGCATGTTGTCCATGCAGAGGGTACTCCTCCAACGGCTGTTGCGGTACAGTAACACTCTGGGATTCAACCAACGGGGGGAGAAGGAACCTTTCGCTCCGTAACTGGAACTGAGCAGAGTGACAACGTCTGTCTGCCCAAACTGCGAACTGCGCCAATTGGTGAATGTCGGCTGTATATGCCATGTGTGCTTTCGTGGGGGGTGAGCTTAAGCAGCCAAGGATAGCAGGGCCCGCGGGTGTGTAGGCCCTATCACTACGTGTAAGTAGAGCTACGCGGCGGCGTGTTTTGTTTAATGGAATACATAATATGTGCACATATTCATAGTCTGCAGGTATATATTGTGAACCATAGCAATGTGGGTAGCAACTTTTTTCCACGCTTGCCGTGTGTAGGTGTATGCAGCTTGTGGGTGTGCGTGTCTAGGCCCAGCATTATGCAAGTGTCTCTGACGGGCTCTACATCAGATCATCGGCAGTTTGAGCAGTCACTATTGGGAGTCTCTGCGAACACTCGCCAGCTGGCCACACCGCAGATGAACTTCCTTCGCTGAGGGATCGCACGGAGGAGGCGTGAGAGTCTCCAGTGGTCTCTGCGTTCCATATTGTAGCCGCCATCCTCAGCGCCTCCTGTCTTTCCTGTATCATTTGCTCCAGGTCTGCGACTGGATGTCGGCATGCAGAGGATTTTCTGACCCTTCTGCGGTTCTGTCTTTGGCTGCCCCGGGCAACCGGAGGGGGTCCTGCGAGTGTCATTGCGCCTGTTTGGGGATGTATGGTGCCCCGCTGCCTCCAGCCAATCCCAGGCATCCTCAGCAGTGTTGAAGAAATGAGTAGAGCCCTCTGCTATCACCTGCAAATGGGCAGGAAACAGCAGGGAGAGGCGGATGTCAAGTTCACGCATTTGTTTCTTCACTGCGAGGAATGCACTCCGCTGCTTCGGAACTCCAAGCGCATAGTCTGGGAAGAAAAGGACCGAGGTATTGTCTACTTTAACTGTCTCCAACTTGCGCACTTCTCTCAACACTGCATCCCGGTCCTTGAAATTGAGCAGCCGGAACAGGAAGGGTCT
The DNA here is from genome assembly GCA_963921515.1 of Calotriton arnoldi. Classification (NCBI taxonomy): domain Eukaryota; kingdom Metazoa; phylum Chordata; class Amphibia; order Caudata; family Salamandridae; genus Calotriton; species Calotriton arnoldi. Next base: position 226,971 of record CAWUFW010009110.1, read on the forward strand.
TGGTCCGGCGCCTGGTGGTGGGAAGCTCGAAGTCACCCTGTGAGCCCGTTCTACTGCACAGAAAGGAGACAGTGTTTCCGCCGGCATCAAGATTTTCAGCCACTGTTCGGTATATGCAACCGCGTCTCGGCCTTCTGAGCCCTCCGGTAGACCAATGACCCGAACATTGTTGCGCCGGGAGCGACCCTCGGAATCGTCCATTCTACATTCCAGTGAGCGCATCCGCTCGGTGAGTGCACGCACCTCTGTAGACACTGTTTTAAGGGGCGGGAGGCTCTCCTTCAACTCTGCTTCCACCTCGGTTACACGTCCCGCCAACTTGCGGTGATCTGCGTGCAGCAGTGTAAAATCAGAGGTCACCTTGTCAATGCGACTCTCCAGAGATGAACGGGTCTGTGACAGTGAGGTTCCAATCTGCTCAACCGCTTTGAGCACTGCGTCAAGCTTGGACTCTAGAGTGGGAGGCCCGGCGGGCTCCGTCCCCTCCCGTTCCTGGCCGGTCTGCTTGGTGGTTTCGATTGGCGGCGCAGTTGTCGCGCCCGCCCCGGTCCGCTGCCTGCCCATCACGCTATCTGTGTGTCTCTGTGTCTCCCTGCAGCGTTTGTCTTCGGTGCGATGACTTGGTGCCACAAGTGCCAGTAGATCAGCACCCAGGCTTTACTGGACTGGGCCCGCTAATGAGTGTATTAAGTTAGTCCTGAGTCTGTTTATTTGTCCTGCTATACCAGTCCTTTGACCCTGCGCGGCCCTACGTGTCTTCGGATAGGCGCGCCGCCACACCTGAGGAGGATCACAGGTATTGGGTTTCCTACAGTGTCTCACAGTCTCTGCCGTGTGGCCTCAACTGGCTTTTTTGCTGGTATGTTTGTTGTTCTCTGGCCTCACTGGTCACACCTACAGCGCGACTGCTAACTCTGCTCAGTCCCACATCAGCTCTTTTGCAGTCTCCTCAGGGGCTTCTACTCTCTCTCCCCCGAAAGAGGGCTCACCACCACACTCCTCCAAGCGCCATGGGAGGTAGCACTCGCAAGCAGATCCGGGCCTAGGCTCAGCACAGCCCCCAGGCCCCCTCCGGATTATCCCAGGCGTCGCGTCCTCCTCCCCGGCCTTGGTCTACCTCCGAACGCTCTGTCTCGGTCTCCGCTGCCCGGCGAAGGGCCGCTGCTGGCACTGGGCAATGGCGAGGGAGGGGGGGAGAACAAAGGAGGGCCCAGGCACCTGCACAGGATAGATCGGGCGGTTCGCCTTTCCCCACACCTTACTACTCAACTCTGATGCTGCTCATAGATGTTCCCTCAGGCCTCCTTAGTTGTGCAGGGGGCCGCGTCCTCGTGGGCCAGGTGCCAGACTCCCCTGTGCAACCGCCAGACTGCAGCTTCGTTGGGCGGACCCAAGCATGGCGCAGCACCCGGGCCTTGTCAGAGTCACACCAGGTAGGAGCGCCTGTACTTGGTGTCTGAGTCTACCGCCTTCACCGCACTCCAGGGATCATCACCCGCTGTGCGTCTCGCGCCCCCGGGTAGAATGGCGGGGGAGGGAGGGTCCAGGCGTTGCTGCGAATCGGGGGCAGTTTTGTCCACGTTCCTCACATCCTGCCACTCGATTTGTCTGCTGTTTCGCCTCGTCGCCTCCCAGGATGCGTCGTATTCGCAGCGGTCGACACAGCGCTGCATCGGAGACAGTGGAGGAGGCCCGGGCGCTTCAGCGCGCTCTCCTGTCTCCCTAAGATGGCCGCCCGCGGTCACTCATCTCGCGTCCCCAACACTGGCGGCCTGCGCCGGTCAGATCGCACCATGCCCCATGCGTAACCGCTCACCAACCGTGCCTGCTTTTCCGCTATGTTGTGCACTTTCCGGGACGATGAGTTGCCGCCTGTAGATGGTTGATTACGGCAGATAATTGGGCCACGGGTATGGAGCCTTCTCAAAGCACGCCCGCCATCTTGGCCGGCAAGCCACACCCCCTTTGCAATAATATTGTTTAATGTACAAAATCGTTCAACTAGACAGAATTGTGAGTCGTCTACCTTATTTGCTCTAGATGAATATCTAGAACAAACTAATATTGATGGTCATCTCATTTTAGTGGGGGATTTTAAAGTACCTTTCGACCCACTAGATTATATTCAAGCTCTCATAAATGAGGAAGATGAGGAAAAGGGAGTACCAAGATTAGTGACAACTCCCTTAAAGAAGTGGTCTAAGGTATCATTACAAATCACGTCCCTTACATTATTTTATTGTCTCTGTGCTTGTAATGGATGTTCGTCTTCTGACAAAGAAGCTGCTTGTACTTTCAAAAGAGCGCAGTCTAGAAGCAGAGTAGACTTTGTACTACTGGATCTTTGTCTTAGGCCTAATATGAAACATATGGTGGTAGTCAACAGAAATGACAGTGACCATAGTGCTCTGTCTCTATCACCAAGGAATATTCCGTTCTTGATTTTCATTTGAGTTCATCAACTGAAGTGCCAACTTCCACTCTAATAATAAAAGGATGATTAAATGGGCCACTATAATGACCAATGTAGATACACTTGCACATATTTATTACTTAGTTCTCAATGCATTATGTTTACTTGAGGATTCTGTCCAAGATGAGTCCCCCCCCCCAAATGAATATTTTGAAACACCTACTTGATTCCATCAGAATGTATTTTTATAAAATAGTGAAGGCTCCACCGCACAGATGGAAAGAAGCACTCTGGTTTGACAAACAATGCAGGTTGGCCAAACGAAAATTAATGGTTGTTATAAATATAAAAAGCAGAGGCAGAGAGTTAATAGCCGTGGGAAGGAAACAGTATAGCTGCATGCAATTAGCTTCAAAGGAAAAGATGGGAGGAAGGAAATGGGTGTGACTTGTTCACAGTTGTCAATAAGAAAGATTGTATATTTGGCAGATTCTTGAACATGGAGCCATTCATATCACTAGAGCCGAAGATTTGTATATCCAGCCTCACATCTGGGCACATTATTTTAGCAATCTTTATACTATTTGGAATAAGAGAGAGTGTCTAGATATGAATAGAGAATAGATTAATGTATTGCGTGACTCCAACTATACTTCTGTATTCTCTTTTTCCATGGAAGACACTTTAGCAGCCATTGATAGTATGAAAACTCTGAAAACCCGAGGACTGAACAAGATTCTTGGGGATCTCTTATCGGTCAGAAGTAGTTGTTTGGGGCGTCATATTGAATGCTTTATCGAATGCTTTAGCCAGGGGAGCGGAGATACCGGAATACTGTAGAGCAGCAGAAATCATCCCTATCAAATAAAAAAGGGTATAAAGATAGCCCAGCTAACAACAGACCAATTAGCCTGATAGACAATGTCCAAACATTATTCTGTAGAAAATTATTGATTAGAATTCAACATGGATGGAGTAAAATCCAGTGTTGTCAAACCTGCAGGCAGCCTTCTCGTCATATACGAGCACTATTGATCAGGTGTTTCACTTTATTTTAATTCTTTGGAAGACCATTAATTTAAATAAAGGCTACCTGTATGTAGTGTGCGTTGCCTAAAGAGCAGCCTTTGATTTGATACCTCAGGGAAAACGAAGGGCTGCACTCAGAGGTATGTGAATGCCAGTTAATCTGCTTGATCTAGCAAGTCATCTGTATAGTGATAATTTTGGACAAGTGAGATGGGGCAGAGAGGGTGACCTGATGGACCGTATTCATGTTGAGAGAGAGGTCCGCCAGGGATGCGTACTCTCCCCAACTCTATATACACTTTATATTAACAGGGTAAGTGATGTGCTATATGATTGCAAGGGTGACCCCCCCCCATAAAAAATTGGCTGACCAGAGAATTCCTGCCCTATTATTTGAAGACAGTGCATTAGTGATTTCAAAAACTCTCCTGGGGCTGCAGAACTTAATCAACAGATTCTCTATTACCTATGAATAGTATGGCTTAGAAATCAATGATTTCAAAACTAAATTCATGTCTTTCCGCCCACATAGATCTTTCCGAGGGAAGGTGAAGTTTGGTTTTCTTACCTAGAACAAGTTAGGACGTTTGACTATCTAGGAGTCCGGATTGCGGATATATTGTCATGGGCTCCTCAAATAATGAAAGTCAAATGCCAGTGCAGCATACGGTATCAGTGATTGTCAAGAATCTAAATGCATCTAATTTTCGACTGATATCACCTGCTTTAGAGATCTACCATGCAAGATGACTTGGTGCAGCACTTTATTATGAAGAAATATGGGGCACTGATGGAATTAAAGTCTTGGTGAAAACTGAGAATAGGTTTATTCGATCAATTCTTATGATGCTCCAAAGTACCCCTTTAACATCTATACACCTAGACTTGGTCATTCACATAGCCTCGAATAACCCACAGCATGTAACCAGAGAAATGCTGGGCCAACTAAAAGCAAGATATAGGTTACAGGTGCATGGAGGATGGATAGTCGAGCCATTAGCAGGCACGCTGACAGAAAGATTTCTTTAATTTTCACCAGGATTTGGAATTTGAAATGTTTATGGACCATAGAAAATCATCACAAGCAAGATCTTTATTTCTGAAATTCAGATATGAGATTTTACCAGTAAACATATTTTGTAGTAGACGGCGGTAGTATACTACTTCACATATTTGCCCTTCATGTAAACTGTGTCCTAAATCTGAAGAGCATTTTTTGTTTTTTTGGTCCCACTTATCACCATCTAAGGAAGATTTGGTTAATTTCATTACAAGACCGGAGGCTACCATTATGCAAATACTTTTATTTGCTGCCCAACATGCAACCCTTTAAAGAATGTTAATACATCACAATATATAGAACATTAACAATATCATAAGAAGATAGTGCACACTCCCATCTTCCTCTTTTGTTCACTTCTCCTGACACAGCTAAGTACTCTTTCCATTCGTGGCATTATTATCTCTTAATTGTATCCTGATTATTGATACTGCTCTTCTTTTTACGTTATTAAGAAACGAGCTTTATTAATTTAATTTAGTTTTGGACTGTTGTGCTACTTTGCCTTGTTAATTTTTAGTAATTAACTTTTCCTTTTCAGCTCACCATCCTCCCCTGTCCAATTTATGGCGGGGAATGGCATGTACACTCTTTATCCTTCCGATCGTTTTACAATCGTCTGAAGGCGCAGGTAAGTGTATTTTTTCAAGCTTTCACAGCACCGCTCCGCGGCCTATATTTATGTAACTCACCCGTTTCAATGTCCTAAGCCCACCTTGTGGGCTTCTTGATTATCTTTGCCTTTGAGCGCTACTAAAAAAAAAAAATAATAATAAAGAGAGAAAGGGACGAAACGACGGGAACGACGCTTGAGTCCTTTGACTCCCCCGCGTCTCCTAGCAACTTGCTGGGAGACGCGAGAGCGAGCCAGTGTTCCCTTATGCGTCCTTGATGACTCATCCCTTTTCTCCGTCTCGGCTTCAGGTTTCCTAGTTTACGGCTCCTCGTCTCGAGCTCGTAACGGTGCCTGGTCCTGTCGGAGCCTCTTTCCCTTGCTTAATTTAGCTTTTTTTAATAACGCGATCGCCACCCGGTGGCTATTTAAGCATTCTACAACTGATTTTCAAGTCATTTTGTAGCAAGCAGAATCTGGCAATTTTTCAAGAGTGCATGCTGATCTTAAGTTAAATACCTATACAAACCGTGAGTAGGCCTTATTAAATGGCCCCTTCTATATTTTATTTATATATATTTATCAAGACATCTTCATTTAAGCGATGGATGTTGACGCTAACAATTCCCAGCAGGCCCCTAAGGAACTCCTGGGTGATACCTTAAAGAGATTCATTGGGGAAGAACTCAAGTCTTCCGTCAAGGAAGCGGTTAACGCCGCCCTAACTAAAAGGAAGAGGTTGTCTCCTGTTGAGGAGATTTACTTTTCTCTCTCGGACGGAGACTCACCCTCTACCTCAAGACCTATAAAAGGGGGAAACGTTTCCCAAAAAAAAGAAACATGTGAACGAGGCATTTACCCATGCATCTGAGTTTGGTAGCCCTTGCGCTACAATAGATGTTGGTGCTCATGGCAGCACAAGAGAGAAATCCCAATATCTTGGGACAGAGAGAAGAGGTGCCCGCAGCGGCATAATAGAAAGAGGTAAACTTTACGGTACAAACGATTTTGACGATTCCTTACATACCCATCGCGAATCCCTCGATTTTGAGGACTCGGAGATGGATGAGTTCATTTTCGATCCTCAGGACACGCTGGAGGATCTTGATGAGGACATGGATCAACCTTCCACCTCATCCTCTATTGTCAAAGACCCCCTTGGTGGGGAGATGTTTAACCCTACTGCTATTCGCCACCCCCGCAGTTCTGAATGGTGGCCAATGGACCACGTCGTAAAATACCTATCTCAGTGGGTAAAAACCTTTGGATAGGGAGACACGCAACCTTTACACAATGAGTGCCCTCTTCCCTCCTCGGAGGGCAAGGTTTGCAACACCCCCAATCTTGACCCTGAACTGATCACCTTCCTCTTCAAGTCTGGGAGAGACCCCAGAAACGGAATCGAAAAATGTCTGAAGCAATGCCAAGACAAATTACTTGATGTACTTGGTCCTTTGACCAAGATCCTTGATATGACCGAAGAAGCAAGGACCAATAATACCCCGGTCAACATCGACCTTCTAAGAGGTTGGTCTCAACGAGCAATCTGCTTCATTGGAAACGATATTGCCAACCTCATTACCGAACGCAGAAAAGCGGTTCTTTTGAGAATGAACCCGAAGCTCGCCGATCTATCCGCTAAGGAGGACATGGGCGACACCAAGGGACTCCTATTTGGAGACAATTTCGTTAAATCTCTGGGCAAATATGTGTCAACCTTTAACGCTTTCAGCAGAGCACAGTCAAGTATGCGCAGAGTCTTCGGGGGTCGTCCACATTTTGGAAGGGCTGACAGGAGGGGACAACCTGTCAGCCGCAACTCCTACAGGTCCCAATTTTATCCCCAAGACGAAAGAGGCTCCTCTCGTTACAACAGAGGCTACTGTTACAACTCCAATTTCTACCCCCAGAGGGAGAAGTACAAGATCCCGTGGCGGCAGAGCCAGATCCTCCAATCAAACCTCCCAAGGTAAGACCGAAGTCTTCTTTCCCTTCAAGGGTGGCAGGAAGACTGAAACACTTTGCACACAATTGGTTAAAAATTACTCAAGATCCCTGGGTTCTGGAAACTATAGTAGGGTTCAAGATAGATTTTTGGGAAAAACCATTCCAAAGAAATATTCCAAGGGAGATGTCCCTAGACACGGAGAATGCAAAGCTAATAGAATTGGAGATTTCTCAAATATTAGACAAGGGAGCTATTTTAAAGATCCCCTTATCAGAGATTTCAAATGGTTTTTTAAGTACTATCTTTCTAGTCAAAAAGAAGGACAAGGGTTGGCGTCCCGTCATAAACCTAAAATACTTAAACAAATTTCTAATGTACAGACACTTCAAGATGGAGGGTATCCATCTTTTGAGAGACATTTTGCAAGTCAAGGATTGGCTGGTAAAGTTGGATCTCAAGGATGCCTATTCCACGATACCCATGGATGAGGACTGTCAAAAGTACCTTCGCTTTACTTGGAAAGGAACTCTCTATCAATTCCAGTGTCTCCCCTTCGGCCTGTCCTCAGCACCTTGGTGTTTCACCAAGGTTCTGCGGGCAGTGGTCTCTTATCTCAGAGAGAGAGGGGTTCGTCTAATTATTTACCTAGACGATATTCTCATTATGTCTCAAGACAAGTTAGAAATTCAGAAACACTTGCAGATGACCGTAGACCTTCTCCAAGATCTGGGATTTATCATAAATATAGAGAAATCTATCATGGTCCCGGCACAGGAATTGGAATTCCTTGGTTTCCAGGTAAATACTGTTTTCTCCAACCTAATTCTACCACACAAGAAGGTTACCAAAATAAAGAAACATGTTTCCCTTATCTTGTCAAAAGAATTAATTCGTCTGAAAGACCTGGCCAGGGTTCTAGGTCTCCTGTCATCCTCTATCCAAGCTATTTTACCCGGGCCTCTTCATTACAGGGGTTTGCAAAGACTAAAAGCTCTAGGCCTGAGGAAAGGCCTGTGGTACGAAGACTCTGTTACCCTCTCGGAAGACGCTCAAGAGGATCTTCACTGGTGGTTGAAACATCTTCAAGCATGGAACGGGAAAGCTATTTTCGGAAATGTTCCAGATTTTACTCTAGAATCAGATGCAAGCAACCGCGGATGGGGTGCTCGCCTAAACAATTTAGAGACCGGGGGGAGGTGGTCCTTAGAGGAACAATCCCTACACATAAACTCTCTGGAGATGTTGGCAGCTCTGAATGCGCTTATGAGCTTCAAAGAATTTCTAAAGAATTCCAATACCTTAATCCGCTTGGACAATTTTTCTGCTGTCTCATATATAAATCGCCTGGGGGCGCGAGATCAAACAATCTCTCAGATCTTGCCGAGCGGATCTGGTATTTTCTTTGGGATCAAAAAATTACTCTCAGGGCGGAATTTATTCCAGGGATTCAAAATCTGAGGGCAGACTGGAATTCTCGTTTTCTCCACGATTCCAGCGATTGGAAACTGAATCCCGAGAGCTTTTCCCTGATTCAGGAATTATGGGGCCCAGTTCAAATAGACCTGTTCGCCAGCAGACTAACTCACCAAGTTCAGAGATACTTCAGTTGGAGACCAGACCCGAATGCGTTAGGGGTAGATGCCTTTCTCCAATCTTGGGTGGGGATCAAGGGTTACGCCTTTCCCCCATTCTCAATGCTTCAGAGACTGTTTTGGAAGGTGAGACTGGAGTCATGCTCCGTCATTCTCGTAACACCCTTTTGGAAATCCCAGGTCTGGTTTCCCCCGGGTAATGGAGTTAGCGGTAGATTTCCCGCGACTGATCCCAACATCTTTAGGTCTTCTCCAGGGTCCTGACGGAGAAGAACATCCTTTGGTTCTAGAAGGGAGGATGAACCTTCTTGCCTGGAGGATTTCAGGGGTTCAGGCAGATATTCTGACCTTTCAGGAGAGGCTAAGAGCCTTTTGGAAGATTCATGGGCACCAGGAACTAGGAAAAGATACAAGGGTATTTGGAGAAAGTGGTCTTGTTGGTGCTTGGAAAGGCATCTGGATCCCGTACAGAGCTCTCTACAACAAGTAGCTAATTATCTCGCCCATCTCTTTGAGTGAGGTCTCTCCTATAGAACTATCAACTGCTACAGATCAGCAATTTCCTCGGGCCATGCCTTGATTAATAATCTTGCTATTGGTAGCAACCCTTTAATCAAAAGGGTTTTGAAGGGTATTAGATTAAGGAGACCACCTAAGGCTCGCTACTAATCCCTTTGGGACATTAACCTAATTTTTAATCTCTTCCTTTCCTGGCCTGTTAACGATTTACTCTCACTTAAAAGGATCTCCATGAAATTGGCGACTCTTTTGTGTCTGATTTCCTTTAGAAGGGTCTCAGACATTAAAGCTTTAGAACTTTCTAATAGATTCTATTCCTCCGAAGGTGTTCACTTCGATATTTGGAAAAGAACTAAAACAATGTCAGAATCTATTTTCTATCCCCTTTTTCATGAGTGCGAAAAATTGTGTGTTGTGAACTGTATGAGGTGTTATGAAGGTAAAATTTCAACGTTTAGACCTACGGGGACTGATCAGCTTCTCCTGTCATATGTTAGTCCTTTTAGACCTGTTTCTTCAGCCACTCTAGCCAGATGGGTCCGCCTGATTATGCATGAAGCTGGTGTGGATCTTTCTAGATTTGGAGCTCACTCTTCTTGGGGTGCAATGGCGAGTAAGGTATTTTGGGCAGGGGGATCCCTGCCCGAAATACTTAAAGCCACTGATTGGTCAAATGCAATTACCTTCTCAAAGTTCTATTTGAGACCTATAGAGCATGTCAGCAGTGCAGCTTTACATGGCTTTAAACATGCATAATGGTAGCCTCCGGTCTTGTAATGAAATGACGATTCTCCAATTATTATGCAGAGAGAATCTTGATTTCATTAAAGACAAACGGAGGCTAACATTATCCCACCCTCCTCTCCCGGAGAGACTTGGGTTTGGTACTGTTTAATTTTAATATGTTATTTTGTATTTCTTACATTTAACGTATTGTGCATTGTTTTTTATTATCTATTCGATATAGACACCTTTTATTCCTCTTCACTATACAGTGTTTTTTTGTTTTTCCTCAGATAACAATGTTTAGATACAACTGGAATGCCACGTTGTCCGCCTGTGTCATCGCAGCCCAAGAGGAAGATGGGAGTGTGCACTATCTTCTTATGATATTGCTAATGTTCTATATATTGTGATGTATTAACATTCTTTAAAGGGCTGCATGTTGGGCAGTAAATAAAAGTATTTGCATAATGTTAGCCTCCGTTTGTCTTTAATGAAATCAAGATTCTCTCTGCATAATAATTGGAGAATCGTCATTCCCTTTTGTCGCCTGTTCAGTGTAAGGTGCTATCCAGAGGCCATTCACATTTTGAGAACTGATAATACAGAGCAGATTGTTTTTGCGGTGTCAAAATATTTAGTGTACGCCTGGCGGAAAAGATGCAGATTAAATTAAGTATTTTAAGGTTTTAGAATTATGGATGAAATAAGTATTTTTAAATATATACTTTTAACGTTGCATGGAATCATGGATTGTATTTTATGGAATGCTGTATTGCACTTTATATTTTGTATACATTTTATCGGATTTTGTTTCCTCCAAAATTAACTTTACTACTGCTACTAATACTACTACTACTACTACTGCTGCTACTACTACTAATAATAATAACAGACTTTTGTTTTAGTGTTCCAAGCTGTATGCCTGTCATCTCTAAACAGTGTAAAAGCAGTGCTAGTTCTACCCAATCAAATGGTACTCTGATGTCTAGGTCCTTTGGGTTTTTCGTTTGTAAGATGAGGTGCAAGTTGTTGATTTAATTGTAGCAAATTGGGCTGAAGAACTTAATGAGGTTTGCTAGCAGATGAGGTAGAGAACGAAGAGGAGTGGCGAGTTGATAGAGCATTGCAGTAAATACTCTAGTATCAGGCTTAAAGAAGCTGAAAGAAATAGTGGGAGCAAGTTGGTGCTAGATCTGTGATATAGATTGGAGGAGCTCTAATCTAGGAGACTTCCTCAGATGCAAAGTTCCTCTAGCCTGTGTAATAAGGTCTTGTGGTGCACAGTGTCAAAGGCAATGGACAAATCCAGCAGTAGTATTGCTGCCAATTCGTTTCTATCTGCAGCCATTTTCATGTCATCCCAGAAGAATATGCGAGTAGATTCAGTGCCTCCTACCTCTCTACCTCAGTACCTCACTTACTCATCCTATGCAGTACAATGGTTTGTACAATGTGTTCCATTTGCTTCCTCATTTTGTAAGATATCTGCAAAGGCTCTATGCTTATTACTCTTCTTTTTTTATTTCTATACCACTCCTCCCCCCTCCATCTCAATAGGATTCCTTCTTTTCAAATTCTACGGTCTATGACTCTAGGATCTTTCTTTCCTTCCCTTCCTGTACACAATCCAAGCACATTTCTTTCCGCCCCTTCTTTTATTTTAATTTTGGTGCCAAAACACTCTTATACTCAACATCTTCAAATCATGAATCTTTCTTTTTTTACCTGCTACTAACCTCTCTCTACCTAATCTTACTCATGTCTTCCATCCATTCTTCCTATCTCCTTCATCTTTGTCTTGTTAACTTGTTAGCTTTATTCTCTGTATTTCCTCTTACATCTTGTATTGAACACCCTCTCATATTACTTCTAAAGTTTCAGTATTCATAGAATTTAACCTTTTATCTACACTATCAAAGTACTTATTTTCAAGCTTCTGTTCTCTTGCTTGGACTCTTTCCATTCCACAAGCTTCCTCATTTTCAGTCTATTTAAACTACTGCATTCTCCTACTATTTTACCTCACATGTTCCTGCTGCCCCCACTTTCATTAGGTGTTGACTACATCTTTCTGATTCAAATGTTGATTCTCATGCCAGGCTTTCAAAGCTACTCACACTCTCCTTCCACTCTGCTTATGTTCATTCCAAGTTATCCTTACCCCTCCTATTTAATGTACCTTCTGTCATTTCCACACCTTCACAACTGTCCCCTAACATTTGGAATAACCTACCTCCTCATATATTTTGTAGACCTTGTCTTCAAATCCTCTTTCTTAACTGAAATGTATTGCTAATACTCATGTAAAGTGTTACAGTTGTGTAATCAAACACCTCGGGTCGGCTCGTTGGTCAATATGTCCACCTCTTGATGGCCTTAATTCCACTTGCTATAATAGCACAGAATCTTAAGGTGATGAAGTGTGGGAAGGAAGGAAGGGAATGGAACAGCGGGGAAGGAGACTTGTAAAACAAACAACACACTTTATATGGTGACACTACTGCAATGATTCTTAATCTATTCCCTCTTATTATGTTGTGTTATGCTATTTGTAAAGCACAGCGTATACCCGGAGGTATCTTGGCGCTGATTCATTATGCAACGTTGAGCAGAAGGGAGGACCTACTGATTGAAAAGCCAAGTTTTCAGAAGTTTCCTGAACTGGGGCAGGGAAGGAGCTGACCTTAGATTCAGTGGTAGGAGATTCCAGGATGTGGCTGCTCTAACCGCAAAGCTGCTACCACCCCATTTAGATTTTTTTAATCTGATAGAATTTATTCTGAAGGAGCTTGCTGATCTTAGGTTTCTTGTACGAATGTACCATGAAAAGGCTTTCTTCAGAAAGGAAGGTCCTGAATCGTGGAGGGCTTTATATGTCAAACAGAGGGCCTCAAACTTGATTCTGTTTTAGACTTTAAGCCAATGAAGATCTTTGAGAGCAGAGAGAGAGTGGTGCCTAGGCAAGTTCAGTAGAAGTCTGGCTGCCGAACTTTGAATAATTTGCAATTTGTTCAGATATTGAGCTTGCAGGCCAATGTAGAGGCCGTTGCAATAGTCGATCTTGGATAATACCAAGGTGGAAATAACTGATTTCCTGACTGAGCTGGGCAGAAAGATTAATATTTTTTTGAATATTCTCAAGGTATTATACGATGAGGAGACCACTGCGTTGATTTAATTGCCTAGGAGTAAACGATCATCGATAATAAAACCTAAACTCTTGGCTTTCCTGGTAGGAGCAGGAAGGGGGGCCCATATCAACTGGCCAGGAAGGGGCAGACCAAAAGTTGGGATTATTGCCAAGTAAAATCACCTCGGTCTTTCCAGCATTGAGCTTAAGGCGGTGTTTGTTCATCCAGCCATCAATAAATTTCATGCAGTCGTGGATGCGAAGACAAGTGTGGTTGGCATTGTTGGCTGCTGATAGCACAATTTACCTGAAAAAGAAAATAACTTTGTTTTAACTTTGGGCAATGAATGGATACCATGTGGCATCAACACTTCTATGTTCTTTCTTAGTATAATGCTGCAACAGTAAGAGAGTAATTATGCATCTAGTATGTTTATAACCCCTACAACTTCTTTAGAACCAATTGAGTGGGTATCTACTAAACAAACTAAATGGTCTTGCCTCACAGGGGGTGAACCATCACCCAAGACTCATAAAAACCCCTGTTAGAAATAGCAAAATATGAAGTCATAATCAGAGACATAGAACATAACACCTTTCTTCTTTCTTTCACATGGCAATGTTTGTAGAGAGATATATCATCGATTATTTATTCTCCATAATTGTGGCATCCAGAGAACCTGCGCAATCCCAGAATCTCCCTTTTGAAATCATACAACTGAAACAAAGCTGAATTTTATTAACATGTCATGAATACCCATTACGCACCGTTAATAAGCCAGGAACAGAAAGCTGTCACCAAAATATGCACTCCTCCCGCTATGCACGGGCACGCTATATTGTAGAAAACGACTTTGGTGCAAAGCACCCTTATCGCCACCAGAATCAGCACTCGATCCGAATAAACGGTAGGCAGGAACCAGGATTTGCCAAATGAATAATCTGCCCCTCGATGATCGCGGAAGCAGTACTTATAGGTTCCAGTTCAGATCGCCGGCAACCATTGAAGTCATTACTGCGTCCGAGCTGAGCAAGACTCATGGGAAATGTAGTTTTAACAGGTTCTGCACCTTATTCCCACCACCCTGTCAGGACGTAAAATAGTGTTACTATGTGAGAGAGGGTTAGAAAGAAAGGCATTTGATTTGACAGAGGACCGACTTTACGGTCATGTGTCCCTGTATCCTTTGCTGCCTCGATGAGTGTGTAACATAAAGTCAATGATTTGTAAGAAAAAAATGCATTATAATTAATGTTAAAGTGGATTGCATTATGAATAAATTCACAGGTTATCATTGTACACAGCAATTCCAATAATCTGTGGGGATGATATCCCCATATTATTTGATATGATATTATTTGCTGTAATTCACAGGTATTAAATCATTCCTGTTAATAAATGATTTCAATTAATGCAAAGGTCAACAAATGGTTTGACGTGGTTTTGCTGTTTGTGCAATAACAATTTACTTATATATAATGAAAGGCATCTCAACAGCAGTGTTAATCCCCCTAAGGATTTTGGTGTTCCACTCCTTGGGTCTGGTCCAACAAATCAATGCACTCAAAATTACATTCAAAATTATGTGAAGCACTTTACTGTCCACAAGAAAAACAGAGAATATTTTAATATCAAACCATAGAAGTTTATTTCAAATCAGTGGTTTACAGAATGCACAAATAGGTTAGCAGCAATTAATACTTGGAATGCGTATGCATCAATTAATATGCAAATCAAATTAAATCAAATCTTATAAAGGAGAGCACGAACCAACATGGGGTTACCTCAAAGGGAAAGACAAGGAAAAGGCAGTCATTTCTCTAAGAGAGCACTCTAAAATCTAATCTTAAAACTCAAAGAATTCTAACATTTAACACACTGAATGCAGTTCCCACAAGACGTCCCATCAGGCTAAAGCAACATGAAACATTTATACAATTACATACTTAATCAGTACTCAAGTTTTTTCACAATACAAGCTTCTCTCTGTGTCTTGCATGCTATCTGGAACAAGATAAGACACATGAACCTGTCTGCACACAGCAGATGTCTCTTGAATGTATTATTCATTAAAGCAACATTCCTCAATAATTACAAAGAAAAGAAAACATTTGTTGACACGGGAAAGAAAGAAATAGAACATTGTGTTCAACAACATTTGAAATTCAGCTTTATTAAAAATAAAAATGTTCATGTCACAAAGCAAACATGGCAACCAACGTTAGACATTTTGAAATTCAGTCCTACATTAAACATAATCAATCTAAACGTGAATAAACATAATGTCTATCTGCAATTAGTATTAGCATGTCTATGCTTTGCTGTCATGTTAACACAAAACATTTATTATAAAAACATTTTCGCAAGTAATGTGTCACTGAAGGTGTACAGGAAGATGGGGAAAGTATCATGTGAGTATGATCGAAGTATGTATAGTGGAACTGGAAGTACACATTGGGAGAAAAGTAATGTATGAAAGAGAAGAAAAATACCAGCGCAAGGTTTTAAAAATGAGGGTTGCCATCTGATACCTGGTCACAGGGTTTTCTTAATATCAGGGCTTTTTCTGTATTTCCAGCCAAGTCAATAGATGAATTTGCTGTTGAGTACAGAGTTATAAATCCCAAAGCCATTACCATGGGGCAACTGTATGGATGCTTTGACCCAGTGAGTCATGAGTGGACAGATGGAGTCCTTGCAACCACATTCAGAGAACAAGCTTCGTCAATTTCTGAAGATAGAAAGTGGATTATATTTGATGGACCTGTGGATGCAGTCTGGATAGAGAATATGAATACTGTACTGGATGACAACAAAAAGGTAACCATATAATTAGCTAATCAGGTTACAGTGCCTATGCTCTTAAGTGTACGCAGCAGCAGTAGATAGAATAGTGACACGTTGTTTATATTATGGACTGACCTTTTCTCCTTGGCAGAAACTGCCCTCAGACCTCTTTGCTCCCAATATCATCTAAACTTTCTTCCTGCTTCGATTATGCCTTTTATCACACCTAATCAACACATTCCTATGCATTGATATCTACCATCCCTGCTTTAGAATTGCCTTTACCATCCCCATACATTGGCCTCTTTTCTACGTGTCTAGCCTTTTGAGTTATGCCCTATCTCCTTTATCTTCTTGTCCAAAATCCTAACAAGAGAAGTCTCAGAGTCACCACTACCTCACCCCCAATAACCTCTGAAATCCCCTTTAGTCAGTCTTACAAAATGCACTTCGCTTGTATGCCTTCTCATACTACTCAACCTCTTCATGCATTTGATACTCTTTACTCTGACATACCAGTGGCACATATGTCTTACTTTGACATTACCAGTATTCTTTCCTTTTGACTCTATGTCTTTCTTGTGGACAAGTCCAACTATGCGGCCTCATACTTTTTTAAATCCACATGCCGCTTTCTGTCAGAAGGCATCCCCTGAGGCTATGTCTTTGGACTCCTCATCTCCAGTCTCCCTTGGTGACAATATTTTTTATTACTTCTTTGCTGATAGCACCCAAATTATATTCTCTTTCCCCTCACTCTCTACATCCCACCAGCATTTTTGGCCCTGGCGGTCAGGCATAGGTGGTCCGTCCCCTAGTCCAAAAATGGTTGTTGCAACATCTTTCTTGATGTTGAGGAATCCAATGAGATCAAAGCTTTTGATTTTTTAGGCCTGAAGATCCCCGCAGTGTGAAATGTAGATACATTTTAACCTTAATTTCTCCAAAAACTACTGAAGTGATTTGCACCAATTCACAAAAAGTGTGCTTTCTGGATGAAGATCTAGCTTTCACCCAAATTTGATGTAATTCCATTTAGCCGTTTTGGCTGTAGCTGTGTCTAATGTTCCTATGGAAAATTGCATGAGTAAAAACGTGTTTTGGGACCCCCATTTTTCTAGGCCCCTGCTTAACCGATCACCTCAAATCTTTCCAGCAAGGAACTGAGGTGGATGAGACCTTCTATGGAATTGGGGGCTATTCAATCTTTATTTATATGAAAATGGAAATTCATATCTTCCACCACACACATGGAGCTGGAAAATAATCTGCCAATGGCATTAAAAGCCTCAACATGATGGGTGGCTAGTGTGACTCTTTCAATCTATTGAACTATTTCACCTTACCACCAATTCAACAATTTAATGTGTGTATTTTTATTTATGTATTATTTACTGTTATAGCAACAGATAATATATAATACTTCATATCAGTTTATACCACTGATATTACATGATGATTTTTGCTTGATGTTTTTTTGCAGCTTTGTCTAATGAGTGGTGAAATAATTCAAATGAGCTCAAAAATGAGTTTGATCTTTGAACCAGCAGATTTGGAGCAGGCGTCGCCTGCCACTGTCAGCAGGTAATTTCAATGGTGCATTTACTAATTATTTGCAGATTAATATTGAAATAGGAAAACAGGATTATGGTTAAATACTTTATTCAGCTTGGTAAAGCCATAAAAGTGCACAAATGTATTCATAAAATGAATATACAAGTCATCAATTAAAAATCAAATGCAGTTTGCACATATAAAAACAGTTTAAAAGACAAAATATACAACCCTCTCAACATGGCAAGACCATCAGCAACCTCTTACATTTCCCTTAATGTAAGAGCTCCCTGAACAGATTTTTTTTAATTCAAAATGAATCTTGTAATAAGCAATAAAATCATAAAATCATAGAATTCATGCTAGCCACCAGTGGATCTGACAACACAATAATGGTAATTTCGATGTACATGAGCAGCTATAAACGACCTCGGCCTATTTAAATTTCATATTGAGGAGACGCGTAAGCAGCTATGAAAGTCAAGGAGGAAGAAGCAAGACTATTCAAGTGAGTTCAAGTGTGGATTGGATTCAGAGTATGATAAGATGGTAAAGGAATGACATAAAAACATAACGTGTTTCAGGCCTTCCCCTGCCCCCCCCCCACTCTCACCCGCCCCTCCCACCGCAATCAAGTTTGGATGGCTTGACCTGCAAAAATATGTGAGGGGAAAACAGATGAGGTGTCATAATTATAATATAACTCAGAATTCTGATCCCTGTGCAAACTGCTGTCTCCACAAAGGTCACAATTTAACCATTGGCTCGTAATCAGGGCCTAAGCCTCAGTCTTCCATTGTCTTCGATCGGCAAGTATGACCTTCCTAGAGTTACCTCTGAAAAACTCAGTGGGATTGGTAGTACTCCACAAATAAACCCAAAGCAGATCAGCAGTTAGGATGATAGCGATGGTGAGACTTATGGTTGTCTGCACATGGCCTGATACCAATCCTCTAGAATTCATTAATCGGTGGATGGTATTTAAATAAGCACATGAGACAAAGGCAACAGTTGCAACGGGTGTTACAACATCAACAAAACTCAATGTTATTTTTACCGATAAATGAAATGTGTATAAAAAAAGAACAGCGGTTAGGTATTTTCATAAGGATACTTTCATATCTTTATCCCCCCTGGAAGATATGTAACCTCTCAATTAAGAGGGCTTGGCACTAAAGGTCCACCACTGTCCCGGTCATACCAATTTGGGCCATGGAAGCTAGACAAGAAGATCATGAAGGGGTCTTCTTAATCTTAAGCTGACCAGCTTCCTTACTGCCCATAGAAGTCCGTTGGCTGCCTCATAGCGCTCCCATCCATTTATTGGGCAATGCTAATGTCAGTAACAGTTAGGCCAGGGGAAAAGTGTGCAATTGCCCAGGGGCCCCCGCTTTCCAAGTGCCCCCCTAGTAAAGTGAGTGGGACAGTCAAAATCCCTGCTATAAAAAATAACTGTGCTCATAAAAAACAGCTTGGTTTTCCAATTTGACAACCAAGCATGCTTAAAAGAAACTTAGGGCCAGACTTACAAAGGGTTTGCACCCTTACTTTTAGCATCATGAGGGCCTGAATGAGCCGAAAAGAGGTAATACATTCAATGCCGTTCCAAACAAGGGGCCCCAATATATATCTTTCGCAGGGCTTCACAAATCCTTAAGATGTAACAGGTCACTAAGCCTTCTTAAAGTCAAAGACAAATACAGGATCCAAGTCAGATTTCAGGGGCCCTTGCTACATAATGCCCCCGACCAGCTGCGACAACATAAACTTCTTGATTCCATTGATGTTTTCAAAATAGTTTGGAATCTCTCCCATTTCATGCCCCTCTACCTCAGTGATGGTCTGGATTGTGCACCTGATTGATTTTTCGAAGTCCATCTTTAAGTGTCATGACTGTTTCTTCTTTCCAGGTGTGGTATGATTTATATGGAGCCTCACCAGCTTGGGTGGAAGCCATTAAAAGATTCATATATGGACACGCTCCCTGAACAACTCATGCCTGAGCATCGTGAAATGGTAAAGCCTTTTGCATTATTTATTTTATATTCCTTTACCTTTTTTTAATGTTCTTTTTTCAACTCAATCTTGACTGACTATCTTATTTATTTATTATTTATTTAAGAGTCTTATATAGCGCTGGCCAGACCCAAAGGTATCAGAGTGCGTTACAACATTTATCATGATGATAACGACACACATTATTTCAGTAAACAGCATTGTCTTGTGTTGAATCAGGCTAAGGCCTGGAGGGGAGCATAGAAGCGGAGCAAAAGACAGGCGGTGTAGAAACCCTCTTGCTATGGTCTATTGTTTATCAGCTGGACGAGATTCCTGTAGCATAGGCACTCTGTCTCGCTGGGTGGTTCCTATCCAGTTGGTTGAGGTGTTGGTTTAGGAAGAGGTCCTTGAACTGTCTTTTGAAGTTTATGAAGGAAAGGTTGGTCCTGATATGGACTACGATAGAGTTCCTTATTTTAGGAGCATTTCCAGAGAAGGAGCGTGCCAAGGTTTTTTGTTTGCGAGTTTTAGGAGGAATGAGAAGTAGTTTGTTTGTGCTCCTAAGATTTCTCGTTTGGCCTGCCTTTTTGAGCTTGGATGCAAGGTAAGCTGGTTTGCCGGTGTGAATGGCTTTGTGGTTGAGACATGCAGTTCTGAAGTTGGAACGTGCTTCAAACGGGAGCCACATTAGTTCACTCAGAGAGGGTGAGATGTGGTCGTATTTCTTGACACCGGTGACCATCCTACAGCTGCATTTAGAGTTGTTCCGAGGGGGACTAAGTGTGATTTTGCCGTGCCTGTGAGGGTTGCATTCCAGTACTCCAATCTGGACAGAGCGAGAGATTGCGTGGCATGTTTAAGATCATTGGGAGGGAGGAATGGTTTGATTTTGTTGAGGAGTTTTACGTTGTAGAAGGCACTCTTAGCAGTGCTCTTTATATGTTTGCTCATGTTCAAACGTGGGTCCAGAGTGAATCCCAGGGATTTTGCAGAGTCAGCCAGGGTAAGATTGCAGTTAAGAGCATTGATAGATTTTAGCCATTCTTTAATTTGGGGGGGTCTATTCATTATTGGATACGAGGAGGATTTTCATCTTATCGTGGTTGAGTTTTAGGTGGTTGTGTGATAGCCAGTGCTGGACTTCTCTGAGAATGTCATTTAGTCTAAGTATGTCACCTACTGAGGATGTTTCCAGGTAAAGCTGGGTATTGTCCGCATAGAGGTGGAAGGGGATGTTGGCTTTTTTGACTATGACGGTGAGGGGCTCCATGTAGATGTTGTGGGACACCCCGGGTTATAGGAAATATGTCAGAAGTAGAATTGTTTATTTTTATTTGTTGAAAGCGGTTTTGTAGAAAGGATGTGAACCATTGTAGGACCACCCCGTCCGCTCTGATTCTTTCTCGGAGGGAGTTTATGAGAAGTTTGTGGTCAACCGTGTCAAAGGCTGCCCGATTGGTGAGTGTCCAGTAGGTTGTTGCTGTCAATGTGTTGGTTGAGAACACATCTTTCAAGAACTTTGGCTAAGAAGGGGAGGTTGGAAACAAGCCTGAAGTTATTGAGGTTATTCATTCCGTGCCCATTTTTTTTTATTAATGGCATGACTTGACCGATTATCAGACAGTCTGGCATAACTCCGGTTCTCAAGGAGCTATTTATATTCTTGATCCAAAGAGGGGCTAGGGCGTGGTTCGGATTTTTTGCCAGGTGGGCAGGAATAGGGTCAGCTATGTGGAAGGAGGGCTTGGACATATTAATCATTTCAGCAATGTCTGCTTCTGAGAGGGGGTTGAACGTCTTCCCGCTCCTAGGCAACATGGGGGGCTCTTGGAGTTGGTTGCCTTTGGTTATGTCCAGTAGAGAGACCGGTGTTTGCGAGTCCAGGTGGGAGATCCATGCTTGGGAGTCCAGGGGGGTGTGTGGGGGAGTTGTTTCCTTCATTACTGGAGGGCTGGCTTTTGTTGGATGACAGGATATGGTCGTCAAGGGAGCGCTCAATCTTGGTGATTTTATCATTAAAGAAATTGTCAAAATTGTCACAGAGTTCTTTGGAGGCCTGTGTGTTTTTGTGGGTGGCTTGGAGGTTTGTTGTTTAATGATATTGAAGAGCTCTTTGGGACGTTTTTTGCATTGTCTAATGCGCTGCGGAAGAAGGCGGTTTTTTCATTCCTGATGTGTTTTTTATATTTCCTGCGTTCTGTTTTGAGCTAGTCAAGGTGGGTTACGGATGGGCTAGTCCCCCAAAGTCTTTCAGCAGCTCTGAGTTGTCTTCTTTCAGAGTTTAGGTCTATATTGAACCAGAATCTCAATGAGTGTTTCTGACTCTTTTTTGTTTCAGAGGGGCTACTTGGTCCAGGATGGCTGTCATTGTTGCGTTGTAGTGTGTTATAAGTTCGGTTGTAGATAGGTTATCTGCCGTGGGGGGAAGTGGTGTCATCACCCTTTCTTCCAGGTCAGCTAGGGGAATCTGTCTTATGCTTCTCGCCCAATGAAGGGATTTCTGTGTACGGGGTAAGTGAGGAATTGTTTGGTTAACGTGAAATAGAATGATGTGGAGGTTCGACCAGTGGACAGGAAGGTTGTGGTCAATAGGAACTGCATCTTTATGAGCTATAATGACGTCAAGGATTGAGCCTCTGTTATGTGTTTGTTCGTTGCAGTGCTGGATAAGATTATTATTGAGTAAAAGTTTGTTTAAGGAGCATTGTTCTCATCGTTCCAATGAAGGTTGAGGTTACCTAAGATTATGTTATTGGAGTCCAAGAGTGAGCATTATGCTATCAGGTCAGATAGGTATTCTCCGAAGGTGAGTGTGTTGCCTGGAGGGTAGTAGAGGAGGTGACAGTACAGCGTTGTGTTGTCCTTCATCGTTATGGTGGAGGTTATATATTGAAATGTGTTGTAAGTGAAGGTGTCAGTTTCAGTAATGGTAATACTGTTCTTGTGGATGATTGCAATGCCACCACCACAATGGTTTTTGCTGTCTTTCTTGATGATTGAAAACCCGGGGGCACTAGCGTGTCAATGATTGGGTAGGAGGATTCATTCAACCAAATTTCTGTGATGAACGTGATATCAATGTCATGGTTCAGGATGGTTTCTGCCAATTCTGTTGCATGTTTGGTTGCAGATCTGCAGTTTACAAGCATGCAGTTGGTCATTCCCTTGTTGTTGAGCTTCTTAGGGGGAGGTGCCATGGGTATATTGATGTGGTGAGCTGGTGGCCTCATCGTTCTTGGTGGAATGTGGTCTCTCCTAAATCCAGTGATAACCTGGATCTTGGAACTGGTGTTGTCTCTGGTTGATGATGAGTCATAAGAATCGGCAAGATCTGTCGCCTCCCTCAGAGACTTTGTGACACTTGTTCCTTTCGGTCTCTGAGACTGGTTCTTAAAAGGCGTTGAGTTCGAGCTGTGTGGCTGTGTCTTGGGAAGACTTAGGTTTTGATTGTTGGTGCCGGTGGGTGGTAGGTGTAAGCGTTGGGCAGGCTCCAAATGTGTGTTTAGGTTCATTAAGATTTTGTTATACCCTGTATTACTATCTCTAATTGGTTTTCCATCAGAGAAAGTCTCTGATTAGTATTCGGTGAGGAGGGGGGTAAGGATGTTTAGTTTCAAGCTATCCGGTGTCATTGGTTACTATATTGTTCATGGTGGGTATTGTGGACAAGTGGTGTGGGCACTCTTGTCTTGTTTCAGATTGGTGACTGCTGATGGTAGGTTGTGAGAGTTGGGTAAATTTGTTAGTAGATCACCCTCAAGAACGGCCTGTGGGAAAGAGGATCACAGAATAGGAAGGGTGGAGGGAGGGTCAACAGGGGCTTGGGGAGTCGAATTAGTGACGTTCCTCAGAAATGGTCTGGTTAACATGTCTTTAGTGTGCGAGTGAGGGGTAGTAGTATCGTACAGTAGGTAAGAGGTATCGTGGCCACTTAGGGGTGAGAGGGAGGCAGAGAGAGTGGTGGAGGAGGGGGTAAAGTTAAAGTTGTTGGTTTGAGTTGTGAGATTATTTTGTGTTGTCACTAGTGGGGGAAGTTGGTTAGGGGAGGGTGAGTTGTGCAAGTGAGTAAAGCGCGAATGAGTAATGGCGTTCCGTAGCATAGAGAATAGGGATTCAAATGAGTCTAGGTTGGCGTTGTTGGCTTGAATCAAGACTATTCCATTTCTGTAGATGGTAGAAGAGGTGTTGCCTTTGAACGTAGGAGAGTTAGAGATTGTCAGTTTGCAGCTGTGTGGGGTGCTGGTTGTTTTGGATATATGAAGGTAGATCCTTAGTATAGTGTTCCATTTCGCAGGTTGTTGAGTGTGGAAAATGAGATCCGTTTTCTGTTGACCTTTGGAGGTATTGTAATATATATCAGCGAAGAGTGTTTCAGGGTGTTGTTTAATCAGCCTATGTTTGAAGGTTTTTGTCTCCTTAACTGAGAGATTTGGGGGGATGGTGATGGAGAAAGAGTTTGGACCAAGAGGTTTCATGCACTTGGGCATTGAAGGGTGGAGAAATGTTGATGGGGCAGGCAACATCTTACCCTCAGGGAGCGCCCTAATGTCATTTAAGAGTAGAACCAGGCAGACTCCAACTGGGGGGTATACCCTAGATATTGGTGTAGGAGGGACAGAACAAGGCAGTGCTTGAGGTAGGACTGGAATCAGTCCAATCCCGAATGGCTGAGAGTTTGAGAGCTTAACGAGAATTGTTTATTTATTTATTTTATATAGCTTCATTTTGAATCAGCCTACGTAGTTGGAGAGAGGCTGGTTCTGTTGTAATATCAGTGAGTAGGCAGTGCGGTTGGAAAATTGGTTTCCTTTGTCCCTTTCTGTGCTGCAAGGGTAATATTAGGCCTTTGTCAGTTTCCACGTTTTTTCTCTTTGTGTGAGTCCTTTTTTAGTTTCTCCTAATAGATCGTGCAAGGGGTTTCCTTACCCCTGGTTCCCTTCAATATGGTGCTGGTCGGGGCAAATTGATCAAGATGGCCGCGACTATGGTCCATGGAGTGTTCCAGGTTGCCGTGACATGGGTGCCGCCGGGGGGAGAGTCAGCAGCGCCTCTGTGGCGTCTAGAGGATGACTGGAGAGTAAGGCTGAAGTCACCACAAACCCTGGCGGTCGAGCAGACCTGTTCTCACAGCACAGCAGGGCTTGGGCGGCGCAGAGGGCCAGCCACCCCTGTCTGGAAACATACAGGTCAGCTCCCTGAAACTGGGGTCAGCGAGGGCCGCGACTAGTGTGAGCGCTTCAGAGAAGCTCTGCACCGATCGCCAAACCCCTTTTTTTTTTTTTGAGCCACTGCAACGAATCTCACGGCTGCTAGCTAGCAGGCTCACCTGTGGGGTGGGGTAGGGTGGGGTGGGGCGGCGACGACCTTGCCTTCCTCCGCTCTCCAGACGAACTGCCTGTATGCGTGGTATCTGATCAGGCTTGAGGGTCGGCACGGCCTCCAGAGCCCACTCCCAGCAGTGGACACTCAATGGGATTGGTCCAGCATCGGAGGTCGGCGATGTCCATGTTCGGCGGATTGGGCAGCAGGTCCGCGGAGTAACTTACTGGTCCTACATCTACGGTAGGACCCAAGAGCTTGGCCGGGGGTGGGCCAACAGGGATTTCCAACAAAAAGTGATCCCAAAGCCCGGGAGCTCGTTCCTAGAGCTCCTTCCCGGCAGCCATTTTAGACAGTCTATCTGTCAGACTGTGGTTTATTTTCTTTGGCCTTACTCTCTGTTTGCATAAATGTACATTTTGTTCTTAGGGAATTTATATTGTAGATCTAAGTCATTGACAGTTATTGAGAGAGTGTAAAAGAATCATTGCTCTTTTCTACTTCTATTTACTTATTTCATAATCTTTTCAATCAGAAAGACTGTACAAAGAACCTGTGCTGTCTGTGCATTGTAGACAGTAAGTGGTACATACCAAAGCAGCTGCAGATGTTCACACAACCTGGCAGACAAGAGGCTGACTATAAATCATTCATCCACCTAATGCAGGGAAAAGCTGAGGTTCATTATTTGCCATAAGTGACGTAAATGAGCAGTTATCATATCAGGGTTTCCTTTGAGGGGGGAGGGGGCAATGCATTGTTTAAGAGATCTCTTGAAGGTTTTCCTGATGCTACCAGCTCTGAAGCACAAGAAAAAGATATTCCAATCCCTACACCCTTTACTTTTTTCTCCCAAAATCTGGATATTTTGGCATTAGGCATGGTTTCCAGGAAGTACATTAAAAATCAGGGAAAGAACAGCCAGGGCAGAGCAATGTAATCTAGACACCATGCATTTCTTCATAGTTGTCTAAAAAGCACTAAGATGTTCCTTGCTTAGTACATTCTATACTTAGAAATATTTGGGGCAATAATTCTTTTCTAGTTAGATATTTTAATATCTTGGTCTAAAGAACTGAATGTAATCTAGAGATTCATTATAAAGCTACTCTATGTAGCACCTCCCAAAATGCTCTTTTTTCTGCAACATGATCAAAGAATCTATTCCCTCAGGTCCAAAGATTGCTTTTCAAGAAGGAAAAAATACCAAATTAGGATTTATACAGATAGAGTATATTGTCTATTGATGGACTGTAATATCTGTGCTTGGTGGCTCATGGAGGATGATGCATTTGAATTACATTCTTCTAATGTTTTTGTATTTCTTTCAGATTAATGACATGTTTAACTGGCTGGTCCAGCCTTGCCTCAACTTTATACGTCTAGAATGTAAGTTCCTGGTGCAGACTTCACCTATTCATCTGACCTACAGCATGATGAGACTATATTCCTGCCTTCTTGGTAAGAGTGGTACTTAATTTACAATGTTAAAAAAAAAAATGGCACATTGCAATGTGGCTGTACTTTTACTAGTGTTTTCTGATGCCCTAAATGCAGTGCTCCCAATGCCCTGTACCTTTGCGTATGTGTACAGGGAGGTAGATTGTAAAGTTTGGGCTGTTCCCCCATCACAGTTACAAATATTCTCTATATCAATCACAGGCCATTAAATAAGAGCCTCATGCTTTCTGCAGGCTAGAGAGAAAGGATGATGTTATTAATACTACACACCTCAAGGAAAGGACACATTTCAACCAAAATATGTGCACATATATTTGTTCTTTGAAATAAAATGGTGCCATGTATCTAGTAAGAATGGTGTGCACCCTGAATATGGAACCCACAATATCGGTGGGACAGAATATCGAGGACAAAATAATGAAAAAACAATATCAACTGGTAAGTAAGTTTAGATTTTTTTATACTTACCTCCACATATATGTACCTATAATGTGCATATATCTTCAAGGTTCGTAGCTATGGAGTTAGGAATAGTAAATCCATACTTCCCTATATGCACTTGCCTATCAATATTTTGTCCCTTGATATTCTGTCCTCGATATTCTTGTACCACGATGTTGTTGGTGTAAAAATTCAGTTGTACGATCAGTAAGAACCAACATGATTTGAGAGGTCTATATAAGTAGAAATAATCCAAATACAAGAAGGCCTCATGTTTTAATAGGGCAAATCTAATGAAACCAGTATTCGTTTTTCTTACTTTGATGTGTCCCTTTTTTCTTTCTCCATTGGTTATTCACTCACTCGGGATATAAGGTGTACTGTGTAGCTGATTTTTGTTTGTATGCTTGGTAGCTCTAATGACCACCTCTTGAGGGATTTGTCATTTGCTTTCATGATGATTAAATCATTTTATTTAGTTATTTATTGTGTTTTTCTAAAGTAGTGCTTCACCACAAGGAACTAGAGCGCTTTACATAGAACTAAACCTACATATTCCAGATATGCTTAACAGAGTGACAGGAGGGTCAACCAAACCGTAAGAGGAAGAGCGGAGTGGAGAGAGGAGGTGAAGAGAGAGAGTTGTTAGAGGATAAACATTGTGAGCAGCAAACCTGTAGTTACATAGTAACAACTATTCATGCTCCTGATATAGGTTTTAGAGGTGTTCAATTGCCCCATCTCCCTTAGTGGTTCTCCCATGCACGCATCCTGCACTGTTTGCATCCATTGACTTCCCAGTCGCAAGGATGAGTAACCATCCCTGGACTGGTGAGTAGTGACGAACAGCACAGTGTCATGAGAGAACATGGTGCAGGTACAGCTGTGCTGTTTGGAGCTTAGTCAGCTACAGACATGGTAGGTAGGGACTTTCTTATTCCGTATGAAGGTTAGTCAGCTACAGACATGGCAAGAACTTCTTTCAAATAGGCTAATAAGTAAACTCATTTAACATCGTTAAGCAAATGAGAGTCAGTCTTTTTTACTGTAATGTGTTCAGAATTACTTGCAGTAGAGTGTACATAAGGATCTTGAGCAGTTCTTAGTGTGACATATATATTCACTGAAAAAACTAAAGATTACAGATACGTTATAGTTAGGCTCAGATTTCACTCGTACAAAACCAGTGAAATTCAGCAGTTATAGTTACCAGAAGTAAGTATAACTTAACGCCCCCGCATTGCACTGCTATGATCTCACATGTTACATCACTCATAACATGGTCATTGACATCACTAAAGACATCTCAAATGACATCACTGATGGTATCATCCAGTGAGTGTAAGTGTTCCGTAAACGTTTCTGAAAGTTAAAGATATATACTAAGCTACTGCATAAGTTAAATGCCTATTCTTTTTGTACGATTAATGAGTGATACTGTTTTTAATATATGCCATCTGAGTGGCACTGTGACTGTCTATCAGTGTGGGAGTGGGTGTCTGAGTGGCTGTATGGGTGTGAAGTGGGTGTTAGTGGCTGTATGGGTGAATAAGTTGGTGTGTGAGTAGCTGTATGGGTGAGTGACTGTGAGTGGCTGTATGGGTGGGTGAGTGTGTGTGTGAGCGGCTGCATCATGACTGTCATGGCTGTGTGAGTGGCTCTATGGGTGGATGAGTGTGTTTGTGAGTGTCTGTATGGGTGACTGAGTGGCTGTGTAAATGGCTCTATGGGTGAGTGACTGGGTGTGTAAGTGGATGTATTGTAAGTGAGTGGCTGTTTGACTGGGTGTATCGATATGTGAGTGGGTGTGTGAGTGGCATTTGCACAGTAAGTATTTGTGTGAGTGGTTGTATAGATTAGTGAGTGGGCGCAAGTGAATGTATAGATGTGTGAATGGGTATGTAAGTGGTTTTGTGGTTGAGTGCATGGATGTGTGAAAGGCTGTATGTGTGAGTGCATAGCTCTGTTAGTAGCTGTATGGGTGAATGAGTGGCTGTGTGAGTGAGTGAGTGGTTGTGTCAGTGGCTGTGTGGCTATGTGAATGAGTATGTGAGTGGTTGTATGGCTGTGTGAGTGAGTGTGTGCGTGGCTGTATGGGTCTATGAGTGGATACGTGAGTAGTTTTGTGGGTGTGTGAGTGACTGTGTGAGTGGCTGTATGAGTGAGTGCCTGGTTGTGTGAGTGGCTGTATAAGTCAGTGAGTGTGTGGGTCAGTAGTTGTATGGGTCTGTGGATGGGTATGTGTGTGGGTGTGTGAGTGGGTGTATGAGAGGTTATATGGGGTGTGAGTGAGTTGTGAGTGGGTCTGTGGATGATGTCATCAGTGATGTCATTTGAGATGTCATCAATTATGTCATCAGTGATATCATTGACCACGTCATGAGTGATGTAATATGTGAGGTTTTAAGCAGTGCATAGCAGGGGCGCAAGTTATAGTTAGCTCAGGTAACTGCTGAATTTTGCTGGTTTTGTACAAGTGAAATCTGAGCCTAACTATAACATCCCTGTGACCTTTGTATTTTTCAGTGAATTTCTAAGGTTTTTTATCATTCTATTTCCCAACTATAACGAATTTTTATGGGATTTTTTAAAATCAATTTCCTAACTATAACCTCCTTGTAACATTTGATTTTTTCAGTGAATTTCAAAGTTTTTTTATTGTATCTTCTGTCACCTGTAACCTTTGACAGTGGGTGTGTGAGTGGCTGTATAGGTAGGTGAGTGGGTGTGAGTGGCTATATGGGTCTCTGAATGGGTGTGTGAATGGGTTTATGGGTGTGTGAGTGGCTGTATAGGTCTGTGATAGGGAATTTGAGTGACTGTATGGGTCTGTACATGGCTGTGTAAGTAGATGTAGGAGTGCCTGTGTGGATCTGTGAGTGGGTACGTGAGTGAGTGGCTGTGAGTAGGTGCATGAGTGTCTGAGTGGGTCTGTAATAGGATGTGTGAGTGTCTGAGTATATCTGTGAGTAGATGCTTAAGTGTCTGAGTGGGTCTGTGAGTCAGTGCATATGTCCCTGACTGGGTCTGTGAGTGGGTGCATGAGTGTCTTTGAAAGTCTGTGAGTGTATGGATGAGTCTCTGAGAGTGTGAGTGAGTGAATTTGGGAGTGTCTGAGTGGGACTGTCAGTGGGTGCATGGTAAAACAAAGTAGGGGGCATACGGGAGCAGGTCCTTGTGCAAGTTCCCCCTTTGACAGTCCTCCTGTTCAGCTTGCCCACAGTCCGCTACCATGTGCTGTTTTCAGTTTTGTGCCTCCTCTGCTCATCTCCAACTTGTTTTTCTGCCTCTTCTCTGCTCGCTCCTGCCCTCTATTTTGCTTCTTTCTGTTCATTCTGCCCATTATTTTGCCTCTTTCTACTCGCTCCTGACCTTTATTCTGCCTCTTACTGCTTGTTTCTGACCTCTATTTTGCCACTTTCTGCTCATTCTGCCTGCTATTTTGCATCATTCTGCTCGCTCCTGACCTTTATTTTGCCTCTTTCTGCTCTTTTCTGACCTTTATTTTGCCTCTTACTGCTGGTTTCTGATCTCTATTTTGCATCTTTCTGCTCATTTCTGACCTTTATTCTTCCTCTTTCTGCTCCCTTCTGACCTTTATTCTGCGTCTTTCTGCTCATTTCTGACCTTTATTTTGCCCCTTTCTGCTTGTTTCTGACCATTGTTCTGCTCGTTTCTGACCTTTATTCTGCCTCTTGTTGCTCGTTTCTGACCTTTATTTTGCCTCTTTCTGTTCGTTACTGACCTTTACTCTGCCTGTTTCTGCTCCCTTCTGACCTTTATTCTGTCTCTTTCTGCTTGTTTCTCACCTTTATTTGGCCTCTTTCTGCTCGTTGTTGACCTCTATTTTGCCTCTTTCGGTATATTTCTCACCTTTATTTTGCCTCTTGCTGCTGGTTTCTGACCTTTATTTTGCCTCTTTCGGTATGTTTCTCACCTTTATTTTGCCTCTTGCTGCTGGTTTCTGACCTCTAATTTGCCTCTTTTTGCTCGTTTCTCACCTTTATTTTGCCTCTTTCTGCTCGTTTCTCACCTTTATTTTGCCTCTTTCTGTTCGTTTCTGACCTTTATTCTGCCTGTTTCTTCTCCCTTCTGACATTTATTCTGCCTCTTTCTGCTTGTTTCTCATCTTTATTTGGCCTCTTTCTGCTCGTTGCTGACCTCTATTGTGCCTCTATCTGC
Organism: Calotriton arnoldi; assembly: GCA_963921515.1. Classification (NCBI taxonomy): domain Eukaryota; kingdom Metazoa; phylum Chordata; class Amphibia; order Caudata; family Salamandridae; genus Calotriton; species Calotriton arnoldi. The sequence goes on from CAWUFW010009110.1 coordinate 257,744, forward strand.
TTGTTTCTCACCTTTATTTTGCCTCTTTCTGCTTGTTGCTGACCTTTATTTTGCCTCTTCTGGTACATTTCTCACCTTTATTTTGCCTCTTGCTGCTTGTTTCTGACCTCTAATTTGCCTCTTTTTGCTTGTGTCTCACCTTTATTTTGCCTCTTTCTGCTTGTTTCTCACCTTTATTTTGCCTCTTGCTGCTCGTTTCTGACCATTATTCTGCCTCTTTCTGCTCGCTTCACACCTTTATTTTGACTTTCTGCTCGTTTCCCACCTTTATTCTGCCTCTTTCTGCTCCTTGCTGACCTTTATTCTGCCTCTTTCTGCTCGTTGCTGACCTTTATTTTGCCTCTTTCTGATCCTTTCCCACCTTTATTGTGTCTCTTTCTGCTCGTTGCTGACATTTATTTTGCCTCTTTCTGCAAATTTTTCACCTTTATTTTGTCTCTTTCTGCTCGTTGCTGACCTTTATTCTGCCTCCTTATGCTCATTTGTGACCTTTATTCTGCCTCTTTCTGTTCCCTTCTAACCATTATTCTGCCTCTTTCTGCTCCTTCCTTACCTTTATTTTGCCTCTCTCTGCTCGTCGCTGACCTTTATTTTGCCTCTTTCTGCTCATTTTTCACCTTTATTTTGTCTCTTTCTGCTCGTTGCTAACCTTTGTTTTGCCTCTTTCTGCTCCTTTCTCACCTTTATTTTGCCTCTTGATGCTGGTTTCTGACCTATATTTTGCCTCTTTCTGCTCGTTTCTCACATTTATTTTGCCTCTTTTTGCCCGTTTCTCACCTTTATTTTGTCTCTTGCCACTCGTTTTTGACCTTTATTCTGCCTCTTTCTGCTCATTTCTCACTTTTATTTTGCCACTTTCTGCTTGTTGCTGACCTTTATTTTGCCTCTTTCTGCTCGTTTCTAACCTTCATCTTGCCTTTATCTGCTCGTTGTTGACCTTTAATCTGTCTCTTTCCGCTCCTTTCTGACCTTTATTTTGCCTCTTTCTGCTCCTTTCCCCAGGACCGCAGGGGAGCCTCAAGGCCCGCGCAGTCCCAGTTGCTCATTTTTCACCTTTATTTTGTCTCTTTCTGCTCGTTGCTAACCTTTGTTTTGCCTCTTTCTGCTCCTTTCTCACCTTTATTTTGCCTCTTGATGCTGGTTTCTGACCTCCATTTTGCCTCTTTCTGCTCGTTTCTCACATTTATTTTGCCTCTTTTTGCCCATTTCTCACCTTTATTTTGCCTCTTGCCACTCGTTTTTGACCTTTATTCTGCCTCTTTCTGCTTATTTGTCACTTATATTTTGCCTCTTTCTGCTTGTTGCTGACCTTTATTGTGCCTCTTTCTGCTCGTTTCTAACCTTCATCTTGCCTTTTTCTGCTCGTTGCTGACCTTTAATCTGCCTCTTTCCGCTCCTTTCTGACCTTTAATCTGCCTCTTTCTGCTCCCTTCTGACCTTTATTTTGCCTCTTTCTGCTCCTTTCCCCAGGACCACGGGGGAGCCTCAAGGCCCCCGCAGTCCCAGCCGCTCCATGCCTCCTGCGGGAGCCAGAATGGCTATTGCACTCAAGGAGCTGCTGGAAATGCAGCTCCCTGTGTGCAAGGGCAATAATTTCATCTCTTTCCTTGCCCGCAGACATGCGGGCAGTGAAAGAGATAGGCTAGGCGGTTAGGGTATTCGTTCCCTGCATCCTTTTCTTTTTTTGTGTGCTTTTTATGGGACTCAGCTGAAGCTGAGTCCCTAAATTTCTGCCGACACTTCCTGGTTTAAGTGTTGGCAGCCAATCAGAGCTCTGCATTTTCCTGCACAAGCTCGTTATTATTTGCGAATTTGCAGCGATCGCAGATATTCTTATTTGGGTTATCTTAAATATCTCAACAACTACTGAACGGATTTACACCAAATAACAAACAACACCATCTGTGGACCAAAAGCTAGCTTTATGCCACATTTGGTGCAATTCCATCCAGCGGTTCGGGCTGTAGTCTTGTTCAAAGCTCCTATGGGAATTACCATTTTTGTCCCTGTTGCACACTTTTTCACATGGGTTTTCAAAGGTGAGCATTTCCAGGGGAGTATCAGTGGAGTGACCACGGACATGCAATGCACATTTAGTGACCACCTATAAAGTAGTTCCTTTGTCAGTAGTCACATTTGGTCATACGCTTTCTAAAATATCTGAGCACCTAACTTACACCCAATTTATCCCAATAAGAGTCATGCAGAAAGTGCCGAAGGGCCATCAATTCAAGTAGTTTTAAAAAAATGCTTGTAGAAAGATATAGTATTTGTCGAAAATATGATGAATGTGGAAGTAAAGAACCCTTTGTGATGGGGCGCTAGAGAGCCGGCAAGCAAGATGGCCGCACCCTAGGGAGGCTCCTGCTGCCCGGAGTTACAAACCGACACAATCCTTCCCAAGGCTGCGTCCGAGATGGGAAAATTTAAGCATCAATAAGTGGTGATAACCTGAGCGGTACAGAACAACGGCGGAAAACTGTTGCTACCGCCCCCATGCCTGAAAATATGCAGTTCTGATCGAGAGACGCAAGGCCGGCACAAAATGGCAGACGCTTAACTACCAAGATTGCCCATACGCTGAGGAGTCCTACTGACGTCTCCCGGTGAAACACTGCTGTCGGAGACAATGAGGCGCTAACAGCCGGCGATCGACAGACAGAAGGCCCGCGACAAGCAAGGTAAGTGGCCACTTCCGTAACGTGCGGTGAGTACATTACAGCTGCCCCCTCACCTTACCGGAGCTGTGAAGGACGCTGGAGTTCACTGCCGCTGCACATGAGAGGCCGGAGTGCGGCCCCGGGTATAGCGGGCAAGTCGGAGAGGGGCCCCCATCTGTGACGCTCGATGATCCCTTGCTCCAAGTAAGTCATGAGGGAGGAGGAGGCTCTCGCGGGTCGCAGTTGGGAGACTGTACGCGGAGCGGCTCGCGGTGGGGCCTACTTCCGGGCCGCTGTGTCTGCCGAGCTACACAGACTTGCCTGCTAGAGAAAATCGGACGCAGCAGAAATATAACCGCAGGAGCTGGGAATACCGCCAACACCAAAGCGCCTTCAAGGATAAACAGTAGACATTTAGACAGTGGGGGCGTTTACAGAATCGCTTTAATATTACGGCGAGGAATCTGAGGGCCAAGCCGGTGACATACCTAAGCTACAAGTTGCTCAGGTAATGCAGGACACTTACAGAGTGCGAATCTTGAGGCCTGGGAGAGCTAGAAAACTGAGCTGACAGTGCTGGCTCCATATCATATACCGAAGCAGGTGCACATATAGTCTTTTGGAAAACAGGTTGTGACTGCAGTCCCTGAATCGCGACCATGGGCAGAACGGAGGGAAAGCAAGCAAAACTGCCATTCAAGCCGTGCAAATCTGTTAGAGGCCCCGACGGCGACACAGCCTCAAACACAGGAGAAACTTCGCAATCAGAAGAGACGGCCATGCGCGCAGTACTGGTCACCATGAAACAGAGTCTCACCTCTATCGAATCCAAAATGGATGCCCTAAGCATGCGGATGGACTACATTACCCAGTGGCTAGAAAAGCATGATGGGCGCATCATTCAGGCGGAGAACAGAATATTGTAATTGGAGGATACGTCAACTGCTAGGGGGAAACACATGCAGAGTATGCAGCGCCTTTTGAAGGTGATTTCAGCTAAAAACGAAGACCTGGAGGCGGGCTCGTGCCGCAATAACCTCCGAATCCTGGGCGTACCGGAATCCACAGACACAGGGCGAATGGAAGACTATATTGAACACATGCTGGTAGAGCTATTCAGCGCTACCTCCTTTTCTAAGGTGCTGATAGTGGAGCGCACCCACCGATCGCTCGCATCCAGGCCTCTGCCGGGGTTCCCCCCAGACCCATTATTGTGATCCAGCGGCCAACTAAACACAGATACTCCACTACCATATACTCACATGGGCCCATAAATCATAACACACACCGTATCAAGTAGACCGTTGGAGTCTCATCAACCTATCAGTTTTATAATTTCATATTTTCTCAAGATTAGTTATTTAACATTCCTAACTAACCTTTTCACTGATCAAAAAGTTCTTTCCTCTGGTCGATGGACCATTAGTTGAACTAATTGATGGTGATAACGAACATAACTCTTAACTGTTCTTAAATTACAGAAACATAACCACAGACTCGGGAAACTTTAAAATCTTTATCTAAATTAAAGGCATGTGAACCATCAAAATACAGTGCAGTCACCCTTAACTTCGGGAGAGAAATTCAATTAAATTAAACATATACTTCGGACTCACGCAGTAATTAATGCTCAAAAAGGGAGCGGACAGAGAGAAAAGAACATCTATAAACGGACAAGGAATAATAATTACCAAGGATGGTGTGAAGACCAACCCCCTGGCCAAAGGGCTGGTAAGGGTCCCCGAGATAGATCAGGAGATAAAGACTTCAGGACAGGATTCAGGACAAGATACTTAACCTCTCTAGAATACCGACGTCTGCGTCGCACCCCTCTCTGACACTCTCTTCCTCCTCGTGATTCTTCCGCAATCTTCTGATCTAACCCAAATAAGTTAGGATAGAAAGTTCTTCTTCAAATGTCTGCATCTGATTCTTCATCAGCACCTCACAGCATCCCTCCCTCCATCAGTAACTCGAACTCTCCGACAGCATCCCGAGCTCTGCAATATCTCATCCGTCTCCGCTTCAGCAATTCAGCTAACTAACTAACTAAAGTACCTCAATTATACCCTTCGTTCATCATGTACCACCCACTAAAGTTTCAATATCGCAAAAATAAGAATTCTAATTGGTCAGGCAAGGGGGATGATCATCACACCATGCTTACACATTACCCTTATTCTATGATTCTATTGTTTGCAAACCCATCCCCTTAAACTTTATTCATTTCTTTCGTTCCCATACATATTCCAACTTTACTTGTAACAATTATTACAAAGTTATGAATACAAGTCTCCTTGTCTGAACTCTTCACCCTATTTCCCAGGGCACATCATTCTCGTCCTTGGACGGCTGACAAAATCTTAGTCATTCTTGCGGGTTAACTTTCTTGTGAGTCTGCGCATAAATCACGTGACTCGGCTTGCCTTGTTCAGTTTCAAAGGCCCAAATACGCACTAATAATAAAGTCAAAAAGACAAAAGTTATTTTCACAAATAAATGATTTCACTGTTTACCACCCATCTCTACTCTAACCCTCTTTATTTATTAATACTTTCCCCACATTAGCATTAGTAAAACAGCTGAATTTTATTCCGGCAAAGCAGATGCCATGCACGCGAGTCTTCAAGACTCCACTTTAATGCCTTCTGCACATGCGCTAGAATTTCCCTCCATTTGTTAACTCGTCATATTGCGTAAATGCAATTGACGCATGCGCACAACAATTTCTTCGTTTAAAGCGGGAATTAGTTCGTTTTCATTGTTATTTTCATTAGTACACACGTAAGCAGGCTTCTCTTACCCGCGTGTTTCTGTGGTGCGTGTTATTATTCACAAGACACGGTTAGTAATTTGTTAATAAGTTAAACGAGAGGATTACCTTCGAGCAAGTCTCTTTCTTTTCGAGTCCTTGCTCCATCAATCCCCTCTCTGATGGCATTTTAAGCCATCACAAAATAACCCATCCCATCCCAGATGCCAATATTAGCACATCTCAATTTCCATTTCTTTTCTCATTTTCTCATTTGTTACTTCTTTTCCTTCTAAATCTTTCATCTTCTTATATATCTTTCCTTTCATTTCTTCTAGTTGTATCTCCTCATATCCTCTTTTCCGTTTCTTCCCTCTTTCTTCTTTTTCTAAGTGTATTTTTCCTTTCCCTCTGTGTTTACAACATTTATATGTAATCATTAATGTCATTACTATTGTCATTATCATAACTAATGGTAATATTATTTGACCTAGAAAACTTTTCCCAAAATCAGTAAACCATTTCCCTATCGATGTTATACTCTTTGTTAGTTTTCCCCATACACCGTCAACCTCCAGTTGGGTCAAATCATTATGCATTCTTGTAATATTTTCAATATATCCTTTACTCTTATCAGGAATATAAGTGCAGCAATGTTGAATTTTCAACATTCCACAGACTCCACCTTCTTTTGCTAATAAAATATCAAGAGCAAGACGGTTTTGTAAAACCATAGACCTAATTGCAACCATTTCTGTGTTAATCATTAAGAATCCTCCTGCAGTGTCTGTAGAAAGACGATCAACTATGGTTGATAATTTACAATTTTTTTGTGAATTTAGAATGACTCCAACTGAGGGTATCAATGCACTAAATATATCTCCTACTATTTCAGAAAAACTAGCTCTTCTTCTCCGTGTTAGTTCATTAGATTTCCCATTGATTCCATTGATTCTGTCCACATGGTATATTTTCGGAAAAACTATTCCAAAATAACAGCTCCGGTACCATTTTGTAGGTAACCTATAATAGGCATTGTTCCCACAGACATAATAGATTCCTGGAAATACAGGATCAGTTCCCCCTTTTAGTCCCCACCCTCCTAGAATTAGGAAGTTGTGTTCACACTCACTGGAACCAATGTAGTTATTATTGTAGTCTGTCTTTAATCTATGGAGGCAGAATTTTCCCCTTTTCACAAAATCCAGGGACATCGCAGCATAAGCCTTGCCCTTTGTATATTTTCCCTCTTTCTCAGCCCATGGAGGTACATAGGACTTCTGTTCAGTAGCTTTCTTGGTTAAATCCTGTCTCCTTTCTTCTACTAAATTCAAAAATTATTTTCTTTCTTCTCGTATTATACATGTTAGGTTATTTTTATGTGCTTGAACTAGATCTATTGAACTCATAGTCAAGAAAAATTCACCCATAAACTGAGCATTCTTACTACTAACTACTGGATTCATATTCTTTCTAATAGGCACTTCCAAAAATACTACATTTAAATTTGAATAAAAATACTGAAGTCTCCCTGTTGAATAAAATAAACTTGATAAAACACTACATGATATTCCATATGTTAAAGGTATGTGGTGATACGTCACCCCCTCTGATACTGATGAAGGTAACTTCATACAGACATAGCAGTTACTGATTTCCATTGTCTCTACGTATTGAAATAACAGTTTAGTAAACACATTTGAAAACGTATTATAGTCTGACTTATTATGATAATTTGCCTCATCTTCTTCCCCTATTTCTATTTTAGCTCCCTTTATTCTATCTACCTTTTCATTAGTAATAGTATTATTTTTGCCATTTGTTTCCATTACTATAGGTATTCCTACTGTTAGGAATAACCACACCAATACTACCAAGAAAATACTACAAAAACAAAATCTAAAACATTTTCTTTTAAAACCTTGTTTTGGTCTTTTTTTGACTTTAACTTCTGCCATTTTCAAATCTGAGAAAATTTCTTCTCTCTTTTCCTTCTTTGTCTGTTTAACTTTCCTTTTATTTTAAGGAGGTCTCAATTTGCTTTCGTCAATCTGTGCAACATGAATCCTTTCTATTTCTTCACTTAAATCTAAGTTTTCAAATTCTTCGAGTATAACGTAGGTCCACTCAGGGGCCTTGTATTTTCTATTTAAATTTCTCAATCTTGGGCTTCTTTGTGTAAGTTTTACTAAGGTTTGTTTAGGTTCCGTTTGACTTGTAACTTCGTTTACTTGTTCTGGTTTCTGTTCTGGTTTTCTCAAATAACATCTTAATTTCTTCACTCCTTCTGGCCAATTATCTCCTTTTCTAACTCTTTTGACCTGTACTGCACTTTCACCTTCTTTATCTTCTTTTAGAGTCCTTTTATTTTCACTTAATCTAGGCACAATCTGTCCTTGTTCTTTATTTTCTGTGCTTGAACCTTCTTTCACTTGCACCTGTTCAGGTCTTACTAACAATGTGTTCTTCTTCTTCTGCCTGAACTTGTTCTTCTAGATCTACCTTATCCTGTTCAGGTCTTATTTCAGCTTCTGCCCGAACTTGTTCTTCTAATTCTGCCTTTCCCTCCTCAGGCTCCTGAATGTCTTTGTTTATTTTGACCTGAGTGTGTTCTTCTTCCCCTGTCCTTCCCTGTCTACCTTCTTGTCTTTTCAGTTTTGTTATTCTTCTTGTTTCGACAGCATCATCAGGTATTTCAATTATTGGTATCCAATCTTCCTGACTCATACTTGGCTGTTCGTCATATAGTTGTCTTTCAGAATCTATCACTCTAGACTCTTCAATTTCACAGCTTTCAACTTCTGACGTTTCAGCCTGTTCAGTCAGTGGTTGCTCTTGTTGTTCTGATGGGCTCGGAACTCTTCTGGTATGACTAGCATGAATCCAGTTGGGCAAACCTGCACACTTCACTGTTGTGGTAGTGACTAGTATGACTTGACGCGGTTTATCCCACCTTGGTGCTAGACATGACTTTCTTGCGTGTTTATTCACCAGCACCCAATCTCCAGGATTCAAATCATGTGCTTGATCTGGCTGTCTTTCAACTGCGTCTTCTCCAACCTGGTGGGAGACAGAACGCACCTTTTCAGCCAATCCTTTGCAATAGTCCAATACCAGATCATCAGTTATAGTCATTAATTTATTTCCAGGAATAAATGCTTGTCTCATTGCCCTTCCCATGAGAATTTCATGTGGACTCATTCCTTTCTGTTCTTTCTGTCAGGAATACTTCCGAGACCCATCAGTACAAGAGGTAATGCATCTGGCCATTTCAGCATTGTGGATGCACATACTTTCCCTAATCTTGACTTGATTGTGCCATTTAGTTGTTCAACTATTCCAGAAGCCTCTGGACGATAAGCACAGTGCAGTTTCTGTTCAATGTTAAATGCAGCACAGATTAATCAAATTATTTAATTATTAAAATGAAGTCCTCTATCTGATTCCAAAGTGACTGGAAAACCAAAACGAGGAATCAACTCCCTTAACAATAGTTTGACAACTGTAAGACTGTCATTGCTTCTGGTGGGATATGCTTCCACCCATCTTGAGAACAGGCACACTATGACAAGTACATATTTTAATCCATTGCAAGGAGGTAACTCAATAAAATCTAGCTGCAACCTGGTGAAGGGTCCTTCTGCCTTTCCAATTTTTCCCCAATTAACCACTGTCTTCCTACCTGGATTTTGCTGCTGACAGGTTAAGCATCTTTGGCAAAGGCTTTCTGCGACTACCCTGAATTTCGGATTGTACCAACTCTGTCTGAATAACCTGATCATTGAATCTCTCCCTATGTGTGTTGCTCCATGATAAACTCTTGCCATTTTAGAGAGCAAACAATCTGGCATGACTGGTCTTCCATCTAAATACACCCATAATTCATCTTCCGATCTTTTTGTACAAGCTGCTTTTATCCAAATTTCCTTTTCCCTTTCCTCAACTTCTTCCTGCAACTGTCTAATCTCATCCCATGTTTCTGGTATTGAGAAAACATAAGTTGGCAGCTGGTTTCACCCGTTTCAATTTTTCTGTTTATTGCCATTGTGTTTTTCGCACAATATCGAGCAATTTGGTCAGCATATCTATTGCCTGCTACCACATAGTAATTTCCTGACTGATGCGCAGCACATTTAACAACTGCTACTTCTTTTGGCAATTGTAATGCTTCAAGCAGATATTTCATATTTTTACCGTTTCTGATAGGAGATCCTGAGGAAGTCAGAAATCCCCTCTGCATCCAGAGTTGGCCAAAATCATGCACAACCCCGAAACCATATCAACTATCCGTAAATATGGTTATTCTCCAATTTTTCCCAATTTTGCATGCCTTTGTTAAGGCCACCAATTTGGCTACTCGTGCAGATTTGACTCCAGGCAAACAGGATGCTTCAATTACCCCCGATATTTTACACACTGCATAAGCAGCACTTAATCCTCCTTCTTCATGTCTCAGACAAGACCCATCCACAAATAGCTCATGATCAGCTTCCTTTAATGGTGTATCTTTTATATCAGGACAGGGCTTGGTACACAATCCAGTCACATCCAGACAATCATGATCAATTTCATCTCTTACTTCCTCATTTGCATGGATCTGGCAATAATGTGGCAGGGTTCATAACCGTACATCTTATTATAGTCACATTTTCTGCTCCCAAAATCACTCTCTCATACCTAGTCAGCCGACTAGGGGTGAGATGTTGGGTTCTTGTTCTTGTTCTTGTCAAAAGAATTTCAACTGAGTGTGGAACATAGACTTTTACAGAATGTCCCATCACTATTGACTCACTTTGCTCCAGACTCATACAAGTAGCAGCTACTGCTTTTAAGCAGCCAGGTAAGGCTGAAGCCACTGGATCCAATGTGGCAGAAAAATACGCCACTGGATGTCGGCTCAGGCCATGTCTCTGTGTTAAGACTGAAAGTGCACAATTTTCTCTCTTACAGCAAAACAACGCAAATTCTTTTGAATAATCAGGCATGCCCAAGGCAGGAGCTTCACACAAACAATTCCACAACTTCACAAAGGCTTCCAAACATTCATCATTCCAATCATTTGGATCTTTCGCTCTCTTTTGGGTCAATTGTATCAATGGTTTTGCCAGCATGGAAAAACTGTTAATCCACTGCCTACAGTACCCAACCACTCCCAGAAACATTCTCATCTCCTTTTGTGTCTGAGGTAGCTGCGTTTCTTTGATTATTTTTATTCTTCCCGGTGTTACTTTTCTTACTCCTCTTTCTATTTTATGCCCTAAATATTTAACTTCTTGTTGACAGAACTGTAATTTTTCTGGTGACACCTTGTGTCCTCCTTCAGCCAAATGGTTCAGTAATGCAATTGTGTCAGTGACACAATCTTCTCGTGTTTTTGATGCCACCAATAGGTCATCAATGTACTGAACCAGAACCGAATTTCCAGGCATAATTAATGATTCTAAGCACTTTTTCAAGATTTGATTAAAAATTGAGGGACTCTCTGTGTACCCTTGAGGAACTCGACACCATGCGTAAATATGATCCCCAAACTTAAAGGCAAAAAGATACTGGCTGGCTGGGTGTAAGGGAATAGAAAAGAATGCCTGGCATAAATCAATTACTGTAAACCAGCCTGCATCCCAAGGTATCTGATATAGGATCACTGCTGGATTTGGCACTATTGGGCAACAGGGCACTACAATTTTATTTATTTTTCGTAAATCTTGCACTATCCTATATTTCCCACTAGGCTTTTTAAGTTCCATGATCGGTGAGTTACAAGGACTGCTCATTATTTCTTTTAAAATGCCTTGTTTAACCATTCGCTCAATTTCTGGAATAATTCCTGCTTTTACTTCTGAACTCATCTTGTATTGTCGTGTGTTTGGATAAACTGCACCTTCCTTCACTGTCACCTTCACTGGGTCTACAGTTGACGTCAACCCAATATCCTTTCCTGTGAAATCCCATACTTCTGGATTTACTGTGGCTCTCAACTCTTCAGGTAATTCATTCTCAGTTATCAAAGAAAACATTTCATCTACTTCTGTTCCTTGGTTAGCTAACATCATCATCTATATGACGTCCTCATCAGGGGTCTGGAAAGCGACACCATTCGGTGTACAATAGATCGTGCAATTCATCTTGCACAGTAGATCTCTTCCTAACAGATTTACGGGACTGGAATCACATACTACAAATCGATGCATTTCTTTAAAGTTTCCAATATGCACTTCCATCGGTTTTGTGATTGGGGTTCTAATCTGTTGGTTTGACACTCCTACAACTTGGATGGAATCTCCCGAGAGGGGTAGGTTTGGGATGTCTGCTGTTCTCACAGTAGACCGGGTAGCACCAGTATCCAATAGAAAAGTGATGTCTTTACCTTCCACTTTCCCATCAACAAACGGACCTGACTGATCTACCGGCAAGGATGCGCCAAGTACGCACTCCTCTTCCTCCCCCCTCAGGCACCGTCATTGCACAAAATCCGAATTTTCCTCATCATTTTTCAAATAATATTGTGTAACTGTTCTATTATTCTTACCACTTTCTCCTTGAAATCCGGTGTTCGCACTGAACATTTGATGGTTCACAAAATTTGGCATAGGAGCTGGTGGCACCTGATATTGTGGAGTAACTACCTGCTGCTGCTGATTCATAAGTACTTCATTCTGCATCTGTGGAATTAAATTTTGATTTGGCCCATTATTATTCTGAATACTCTTACACTCGTTCTTCCAATGTCCAAGCTTTCTGCACGCATGACAAGGAAACTTCTTCTCCGCTTCTTCTCTATTCATTCGTCCTCTAAATTTACTACCATTCGCCACTTGATCATTCTGACTCTGCTCTTTTGCTTGATTGTCATTCTGAATATTGGTTTTATTCTCCTGCTGTTCTGCCAATTTTGCCTGTGCCCACATCATTTGCTCCTTTAACTTTCTACGCCTTGCCTCAATGTCATTTCCACAATATTTTGCATACTTTAAAATGTCATCCACTGTCTTACTCTGCCAGCACAACATGTGCTGCTGAATCATCTGACTAATCTCCGGTTTCAAACCATATACAAACCGATACACAAAATGTCCCATGTCTTTATCACCAATATTCTCAAAACCACTATACTGCTTAAACACCTGTAATAGCCTTTCATAATATGCGTGTACAGACTCATTTGGTTCTTGAGTTGTCCTATCTATCTTTACCCAGTCTGTTTCTTTAGGAGGTATTTTCCCTTTCAAGTATGTAATCACTTGGTGATATTTCTTCATCACTTCCTCTGAGGGTGCTCCTGTCTTCGAGTCTCTAGCGTACTCCTCACTTGGCCAATCAACTGTAATCTTACACTCTGTCCATAAATCAGCAGGTACCACAATGTCAAATAAACCATCCAAATCTTTTAATAAAACCTTTGAAACTTTCACAAATCTTTCCACTTGTTTGTACCATTCCACTGGTTTCTCTCTCAATTTTGGAAAATCATTTGTAAATGACAAAATATCTTGTCTACTCCAAGGAACATGAACGTATCCACCACCTGGAACTTCTCTCATTGGACACAATTTCTCAACCTTTTCTGTTTCCCTTACTGGAAATGCAGATGATGCTTCTCTCGCATGAACTTCCTCTTTCTTTCTTATCCATCTAATTCCCCATTTATCAATGTCTCCCCATTTTCGCAAAATATTCATTAATTCCTATATCTGTAGTCTTTTACCGGAAGCATTTACACTTTCTAAATCTTTATCAGTAAAATCCACTCGATATGGTTTCTGCAACAACTTCGATTTCCCTATATCTATTCCAATCTCTGAAGCGACTTCTGTTAGTTTCTCATGAAATAATCTTGCTCTCCTGGTTATGCTCTTACATAAAAATAATAACTCTTCATCATTATAAACATTTAATCTTTCTATGCTCACACTTCCCACTATCATTTCTTCTAATTCCACTTTCAATCTACTGATATCTAACATCTTTGGTGGTGGGTTTCGATTATCTATTTCTTGTGCCCATCTTTCTATATCTTCAGGGGTAACTACTGTTGCACCTCCAGTTCCTATAGGAACCAAAGTTCTCTTCTCTCTCAAATTAGTGGACGTAACTCTTCTCGGAGTTTCAGTTGAAGGTTCTACATTTGGGAGATCCATTAGTGAAATAACTGATTCATTTTCACTAGTCTGGTCATCCGTAATTATTACTTCTCGTCTGGGACTTGTTAACGAAATTGTCACGGTTTGTTGTTTCTGACAAGTCTTTTTATCTCCATACAATGGGATTAACGGACCAATGGTCACTGGTACTGTTAAAGCTTCAGCATTTAAATTTAATTGGCTTATTTTCTGAACTAATTCTTCTCTTGTTTTATTCAAAATATCTCTTTCATTATCCTGCAGCACCCTATTAAATGACGTATCATGTAGAATTTGTGGGGTTAAAGGCAGCCCTATCACTGGTGCACTTGGGGTAACCTTACTAGTTGCCTCTTGATATGGCGGTGGATTTTTAATTAAAATATCCTCCAATAACTCATCATCTGATTCACCATATCCTGTGATATTCAAGTGTTTAGTTTTCTCCTTACACTTTCCTCCAGACTGTTCCTCAGCCATTAACACTGGATATAAACCTTCGGACACCATAGCTCTCCTCCATTGTTTCATCTGCCCTTCTCGCGACTCATGCAAGTGTCTGGGGAAAAATCCTCTATATCTACCACCTCTACATTTTTCCCGTTCATATGCCTCAGTCTCCCATTCTTCTAAAGCCTCGTACTGAGTTAACCTAGGTCTTGGTTCTAAATCATTCATTCTCATTCTCAAATTCTGAAGAATTCTCCGATTAAATGTACCATTTTCAGGAAATGCCAATACTCCATCACCTTTCGTATATTCTATCCAATTTTCCAACCATACACAAGTATGATATCCTCTTTCCATCATCATAAAGGAAGCTGGTGTCCTTGGTGGAGGAATAGGAATTCCTTCCCTAGTTAACGGAGGCTTATCTTTCTTAAAGAAATTCTTAATTCTCTTTATAAATGACATTTTTCTCTTTTCTCCATACATCCTAGATGAACGATATATAAAATTGTATTCTGCAAACCCTTGAAATCCTCTATTTGTGCGTCTTTCACTGGCAGTCAAATCAGAATCCTGCATAAAATTTCTCTTTCTACCAATCCTAGCGTGACTTCTAACTGATTATCCAATCAAACTCAGGCTCACGCTCGTGGTCTGACCAATGCCAGCGCGGCCTTTTGTGACGTCAGTTCTGCTCCTTACTACTGACCCCTCCTTTACAAGGCTGCTTTTGTCACACGCCCGCTGTTTCTACCAATCCCAGCGCGGCTCACTGAGACGTCAGTACAACTCCGGCGACTGACCCTCCCTTCACAAGGTAATACAAAAACTTATTTCTTAATACTTTTCATTAAATTCTTTGTTATTAACGACATAAAAACATTCGCTACTCTGTCTGTTCCACTAAACCAAAAGGATAGAATTTTCCACTTATTCTGGAGTCTCAGAATTGCTCCTCTTATATTGCGTGTAAAAACCTCTGTTTACCCTTCACTCAAGCTCCAGAGAACCTGCTACTCCCCCAGTGTCACCCGTATTGGGAAATGAGACCAAAGTTTCACCAGCGAACCCCTTTTGCTATCATTCGCAATCCACTTTTATACGAAATAGTCCCTAATTTAACACTGCCAGCCCTGCGTAGCTTCTCAGTGTTATTCCAACAGACGAGTAACCTCACTGCAGTATGGCTTCTGTCACCACCCGCTATTCATTCCCCGGGAATTCTGGACAACATAGAACAAAGACGCTAACTCTTTTGTTAAAACATAAATCAATAATCTATACTTATCACCAAACTAGTCAATAATAACCATAGCTCTGAATCAATCAATCAGGGGTTTGTTAAAGCTCAGCTACCAGAAAACTGATCCAGCGGCCAACTAAACACAGATACTCCACTACCATATACTCACCTGGGCCCATAAATCATAACACACACCGTATCGAGTAGACCGCTGGAGTCTCATCAACCTATGAGTTTTATAATTTCATATTTTCTCAAGATTAGTTATTTAACATTCCTAACTAACCTTTTCACTGATCCAAAAGTTCTTTCCTCTGGTCGATGGACCATTAGTTGAACTAATTGATGGTGATAACGAACATAACTCTTAACTGTTCTTAAATTACAGAAAAATAACCACAGACTCGGGAAACTTTAAAATCTTTATCTAAATTAAAGGCATGTGAACCATCAAAATACAGCGCAGTCACCCTTAACTTTGGGAGAGAAATTCAATTAAATTAAACATATACTTCGGACTCATGCAATAATTAATGCTCAGAAAGGGAGAGGACAGAGAGAAAAGAACATCTATAAACGGACAAGGAATAATAATTACCAAGGATGGTGTGAAGACCAACCCCCTGGCCAAAGGGCTGGTAAGGGTCCCCCGAGATAGATCAGGAGATAAAGACTTCAGGACAGGATTCAGGACAAGATGCTGAACCTCTCTAGAATACCGACGTCTGCGTCGCACCCCTCTCTGACACTCTCTTCCTCCTCGTGATTCTTCCGCAATCTTCTGATCTAACCCAAATAAGTTAGGATAGAAAGTTCTTCTTCAAAAGTCTGCATCCGATTCTTCATCAGCACCTCACAGCATCCCTCCCTCCATCAGTAACTCGAACTCTCCGACAGCATCCCGAGCTCTGCAATATCTCATCCGTCTCCGCTTCAGCAATTCAGCTAACTAACTAAAGTACCTCAATTATACCCTTCGTTTATCATGTACCACCCACTAAAGTTTCAATATCGCAAAAATACGAATTCTAATTGGTCAGGCAAGGGGGATGATCATCACACCATGCTTACACATTACCCTTATTCTATGATTCTATTGTTTGCAAACCCATCCCCTTAAACTTTATTCATTTCTTTCGTTCCCATACATATTCAACTTTACTTGTAACAATTATTACAAAGTTATGAATACAAGTCTCCTTGTCTGAACTCTTCACCCTATTTCCCAGGGCACATCATTCTCGTCCTTGGACGGCTGACAAAATCTTAGTCATTCTTGCGAGTTAACTTTCTTGTGAGTCTGCGCATAAATCACGTGACTCGGCTAGCCTTGTTAAGTTTCAAAGGCCCAAATACGCACTAATAATAAAGTCAAAAAGACAAAAGTTATTTTCACAAATAAATTATTTCACTGTATACCACCCATCTCTACTCTAACCCTCTTTATTTATTAATACTTTCCTCGCATTAGCATTAGTAAAACAGCTGAATTTTATTTCGGCAAAGCAGATGCCATGCACGCGAGTCTTCAAGACTCCACTTTAATGCCTTCTGCACATGCGCTAGAATTTCCCTCCATTTGTTAACTCGTCATATTGCGTAAATGCATTTGACGCATGCGCACAACAATTTCTTCATTTAAAGCGGGAATTAGTTTGTTTTCATTGTTATTTTCATTAGTACACACATAAGCAGGCTTCTCTTACCCGCGTGTTTCCGTGGTGTGTGTTATTATTCACAAGACACGGTTAGTAATTTGTTAATAAGTTAAACGAGAGGATTACCTTCGAGCAAGTCTCTTTCTTTTCGAGTCCTTGCTCCATCAATTGCACAGCTTCTAAATTACAAGGACAGGGACACTGCACTCCGTATGGCACGGGAGAAGAGGGACCTACATCATGATGGTCATTCCATCTCTATATATCTGGATTTCACACAGACGGTTCAGGAGGCGCGCAGAAAGTTTGTCCCGGTGAAGCGCAAGCTACAACAGGCTAACATCCCGTACGCGAATGCTCTATCCGGTGAGACTACGGGTGACCCATCGGGGTAAACAGCATGTGTTTATCACAACACAGCAAGCACAGGACTTCCTCAAAAAAGCATCCTCTCGCAGCCCTTGATCAGACAGGGAGGGCGCAGACTCCAGAGCAACCTCCCCAATGTCGAATGCAGATTAAACGAACTGGCATGAAAGCGGAACATTCAACAAAGAAGGGCACCATGAGCACCATCTCTTAAAGTTTTATTTTTGCTTACGGGCAAGGGGGGTAATGTTTTAATGATGTGGGCTGGCCCCAGTTGCTACTGCCACATGTTAAGGATAAGACACTATCAGGAAGGGTTACAAATATGCAATAATTGGACAATACTGCCACACCTTTGTACTCTGGCCACCCCCGGTTTATTCGGGGGGGGAACGTAAGACTCTCTAGTGTATAACCCCCTACGGGTGCTCCCCAGCAGATGTTTGAAAGGGGTTATCTTTATTTTATATTGTGTTATTGTTGGTCAGTTCATTATTAGTCACGCCTTATCATTGATTGTAAATCAACTACCAGTGAAACGCTAGGCACAATATGAAGGTATCCGCTTTATTGGACACAGTACAGAATAGTCAATGCCCACCAGCAGGCTGACTCACTTAGGCTTAGGAGACAGAGATATTGGGCTCTTACTGGGAATTGCATTCACCTACGGAATTGGGCCGTGGGCGTGGGAGGGGCAGGCAAGGGGGAATGTTTATTGTCTTTGTAGTTGTTTTTGTACCCAGCGGTGCTATGCATGGAAGTCACAGGGAAGAACCCGGCAGCAAAAAAGCACATACCACAGAAACTATTCGATATAGCAGCGAGAGTATCCTCAAACATTTAAGGGGCACACCAGATAACACATGACCACACATAATAACCAGACAGGCTATACTCTTACCTTCTTGACATGGAACGTAAGGGGATTGAGAGATCCTCACAAGAGACGACAAGTGGTCAATTATCTGGACAGACACCATATACAGGTGGCAATGCTACAGGAGACCCACCTTGCTCCTGGGCCTGCACCCGGGTTCGTGGGAGATGGGCTGCTCATAGATGCTTCTCTTCATTCTCAACATATTCCAGAGGCACGACTATATTGATAAAGGCAGGAGTAAGGTACTGCCCTGGTGGCACTCTCCAGGACCTACAAGGGAGATACTGCATCTTGTGGGGTAGGCTTGCTGAGCAATCTGTAACATCAGCAAACTGCAATGTGCCGAATGTTGATGATGCACACTTTTTCGACACACTTTGAGGCCTCATTATAAATATTGGGTCTACACATTTGATTTGGGGAGGGGACCTAAACTTGGCTCTTGACCCATGTATGGACCGTTCCCAAGGTTCTGTGGAACCTCACATTGGAGCAGGAAAGCACTTAAATGCTGTTATTGCAGACCACCATCTATTAGACGCTTGGAGGCATTTACACCCCACCCTCAGGGAGGGCACATTCCTTTCTACTGCTCGCGCCAGCTGGTCACGCATAGACTATTGGATAATATCGGCTGGGCTTTTCACCTGGCTGAGGGGGACCGAGCACCTCGCTCGAACATACACAGACCAAGCTCCTGTGCTGCTGAAGCTCTGTCCCCCGTTAATGAATCCACATAGAGGTAGTGGAGGCTACACCCTACAGCCCTTCTGGACTCTTGCTTCCGGGAGGAAGTCAGGCAGGAGATACAGGATTTTGTCCCTCGCAACATAGGGATGTTCAGACTTTGGCGGGTGTTTGGGAAAGTTTTAAAGTAACTATTCGAGGAGTGTGCACTTAAAAAAATGGGGGAATACTGCGGGATATTAGAAGAACACTTGCCAAACTGGAACAGGACATTAGAGCAATCGAGACCTCCACAGCAGAAACTCACAAGCCCCAAAAGCAAGCGCAGTTAAAAGAGCTGCTTATAGAATACACAGACACTGCAGAAAGGGAATCCCTATTCCGCTTCAAATACTCCTGCGCCCGCGCATATGGGGAGGGTGAAAGGCCAGGTAAAGCATTGGCTGAGACAATCAGAACGCCTCGGTTTTGCAATAATATATTCTGTGTGGAAGCTGATGATGGCACGGAACATACAGATCCGACAGAAGTTCTAAAGATTTTTACTACTCATTACAAGCAGCTATACAGAACACATATGAGGGGTCGGATAGATGTCGCAGCATACTTTGAAGATACTGCGCTGGGATGGATAAATGACAGCCGCAGGGAATTTTTATCTACTGATATTGAGGAGGATGAGGTGCGAGCGGCAATTATGCAATTACGGTCCGGCAAGGCCCCAGGTCCAGATGGGTTGCCAGCAGATTTTTATAAGTGCTACATAGAAGAACTAGCCCCCATTCTTCACGAGTTATATGAAGAAGCCAGGGAGACTGGAACACTCCCACAATCAAGGAGGCAAGCCCTGATCATATCACTTCTCAAGCCCGGAAAGGATGCCACTAAATGCGAGTCGTACAGGCCCCTGTCCTTAATAAATTGTGACTCTAAGATATTAGCCAAAATTCGAGCTAACAGGCTGAGTTTGTTGATGGAGGGACTGGTGCTGTCTGATCAGGCAGGGTTCATACCCGGTAGGGCAACTTTCCACAACTTGCGCACTATATTCGCATTATTACATGATATAGACCCGGAGGTCAATGCTGCATCGATTTTCTTAGATGACACAAAGGCATTTGACTCGCTAGAATGGGACTACTTACTAGCAATTTTGCGCAGAATGGGGCTGCCGGCGCCATTCCTAGCTTGGATAGCGCTGTTATATAGTCAGCCCAAGGCTGTAACGCAAATAAATGGCCTGTACTCCGATCCCTTTCCGATCTCCAGGGGAACCCAGCAGGGGTGTCCCCTATCATCCCTGCTCTTTGCCCTTGCTATTGAGCCGCTGGCAGCTAAACTCCGACAGCACCACAGAGAGTACGCTATCCCCTACACCGCCCAGCAGATACTGGCTTCACTCTATGCCAATGACATTACACTCTACCTCCGAGAGCCGAACATTAGTCTGAATCCTGTGTTGCGCGAGTTCATCACGTTTAGGGATATCTCTGGGATACACATCAACTGGAGTAAGTCTCAGCTCTTCCCCTTAACTTCGTCCACCCCTGAATTTCCCCTAGACTTCCCGTTAGCATGGTGCGCATCAGAAATAAAATACCTGGGTGTGAAGATAGCCCGTGATAGGGAGGAGACGCTGCGGGCAAACTATGGGGTCGTATTGGAATCTATTATAATTTTAATAACTCGCTGGATATAACTGCCATTATCGCTGGTAGGAAGAATTTCACTAATGAAAATGGTGATATTACTGAAATTGCTTTACTTCTTCAGTACTATACCATATCATCCAGGACGTACTTTTTTCAACGCAATTAAATCACAACTCATTAGATTGGCATGGGGGGGAAACAACCCCGTATAAGCTGGCAGACACTGACACTTCCCTTTTCGCGGGGAGGGTTTGAAGCGCCAGACATTGAATTATATTTTTTATGTGCCCAAGCTCATCTTGCAATACACTGGCTTCACCCGCCGCCATTTATGACTCATTTAGCCATTGAGCAGGGGTATATGACACCACTACCTTCAGAAGTATATTTAGGCACTGATACCCCAGAAGGAGGCGCCACCTACTCGACAGTATCATGCACGAATTTTGCATGGAAGCGTTTATTCAGAAGAGTGTGTTGCACATTCCCATACTCTCCACTGATCCCTCTCCCATACTTACGATGGGAACCGGTTACTCATGAAACTGCTTGCAGAAATATGCTTAAAGTGCGTAATATACATACAATGGGTGACTTATATCAGGAGGGCACATTCAAGGACAGACAAGCGCTGTTAGGCGAGGAAGACGCCACACCGTTGGAAGTCTTTCTCTACATCAGGCTTAGACACGAGATAAAAGCAAACACTCCTGCTTTCCCGCTTGAGCCAGTAAGATGTGATACACTACACATGTTTTATCAGTTGACTGGGGCGACGCACGTGGTGTCCAGGCTTTACCGAGCGGCTTCCCTAGAGTGAACAGTCACACGACAGGAGGCACGAAGGGGGTGGGAGGATGAGCTAGACACCATATTCACAGATAAGCAAAGGGAATACTGCTGCAAACAAACAGGGGCCATCACGGCGAGCAGCCGCCTACAGATTATACACTTCAAGTTCATTCACCGGGCCTACTATACCCCAGCATGCATGCACAGCTATAAACTGAGGGAGGACAGCCGCTGCGATAGATGCCGATGCGAATGCGCGGGCTTCTTTCACCTGGCATGGCAGTGTGAAGTGATACAGAAATACTGGAGTGAGGTACTGGAAGCGGTCTCTGATATGATAGGCACTCAAATTCCAATATCGCCCATTATCACATTACTAGGATACACAGAAGAAATACCACCGCTGCACAGGAAATTCACAGCGTTAAGCTTATTACTAGCAAAACGGCGGGTGGCCTGTAGATGGGGTTGAGGGCGCGCCCCCAAATTTAAGGAATGGCTCACTGACCTGATATTTTGTAAGGATCAGCTCACTGTATATGCTGAGCTACTGCCACCCTCGTCACGGCCTAGGGATATTTGGGACCCATTATTGGAATACCTGCGCACGCATGCAGACTGAATGCATATGAGTTGCATATTGAATCACTCCCTCGTGCCCCCCCCCGCCCCCTCCCCTCTTAGCGGGTACAGATTGCTGGCTCTATTTCTAATAAAAAGACAAAAAGACCTGCACAGGAGGCGAACAGTCAGGGTTAAGTGAACTGGGAAAGAGGAAAGAGCGGACACTGGGGTTGCCGATATGGGAAAGTGATGGATTATCTTTTGATGACTATGCTTGAGGTATGGAATGCAGAAATAATGATTGTAACTGAAAAGGATTTATTTCGAATATATGTCCATGGCAGGAAAACCTGTAATCTATAAATGTTGTATGCTGTGTGGAGTTCCTCCTTCATGTTCATTTAAGCTGTCAACATCTAATGAACTGCTGTGTATTGTTAAGAAAATTTCAATAAACAAAGTTATTAAAAAAAAAAAGAACCCTTTGTAAAAAATTGCATACAGGTTCTTCATTTTTCTAGACTTTTAATTTGCATGCTGTGGGCCCTGCATATTTTAGGCACATGTAGGGTTTAGTACAAAAGACCTACATCGCAAATGTACGTGAATACTTGGGCCCATTCACATTCAGTATGACGTCGTTTGCACGAGTCGCAAGAGAATATATTTGAATATTCATAAGTTCTAAACTATTCAGATGCATACATGTAAAATTATGCATTTGGGCCTATTGTACATCTACAGTGATACCTTTGTGAATCGCACAGAATTCTTCAGATTCAGGAATACAGATACCGACCCTCAGACAGCTCTCGTCATCTGCCATAACTGTCCACGTGGCGTACTTTTGAAAACGAACAGAGACTGCAGTGGCGGCTCCTCTGCTAAGGTGTAGGAGCATCGCCCCACTGCCCCCTGAGCAGTTAAAAAAGGAAAAATAAAATGATAACGCAATGTTATTATCATTTTATTTTTCCGTTCCAGCTTAGGTGCGGGCGGGGTTGGGCTGGCCAGAGCAGGGGGGAGGAGTGGTGAGCACTCTCTAAGTGCGCATGATGGTTTAGCCGGCCGTCTTGGACCGGCTGAACAGTCATGCGCACTTTGCATGTTCTCTACTGGCTGCATTGCACAGCCTGGGTGGAGAACATGCACAGGCTCATAGTCCCCGTCAGCGCTCAGACCAATCATGACGTTGCTGTCATGGTGACAGTAGCGTCGGGATTGGCTTAGGGCACCCTGTGTGCTTCCTGCTTCGGACCGGGAATCAGAAGAGACAAGGAGAGGCTGCATCACAGCAACTGTACCCAGGTAAGCCATTTTGGTTTTTTTCACTTCTTCCCCCAACACCGCCCCCGCCCCACCACCTCCATTGGGTTCAGGCTGCCACTGAGAGTCTGCTGTTTTATGGAATGGGAACATGGCCACTTACAGGACACTAGCACAGTGCTGGTTGGCAGGGTGACAGGTCGGACTGGGAAAGAAAATAGGCCCAGGCACCATAATAAAAGTGTTCCCATTAGTGAATTAGAATATTTGTAAATTGGGGCAGTTTTGAACTTGTAAAGACAGTAAAACACAGGGGCATATTTATGAAATAGTGGTGCAGCGCAGCAATTCACCTTGCTGCGTTGCGTCACTGGGAAAGGCAGAAATGTGCCATTCCTGTCTTTTCTCCCTGCGCTGGCGTACAGAGGGTTGCCATGCACCAACACAAGCACCCTTGCACCATGGTGCAAGAGTGCCTGCGTTGCATGCAGGATTTTGTTGTGCAGAAAGGGACTCCTTCCTGCACAAAACAATTCTGAGAGGCATTTTACTCTTTCTATGTATGCTGTGGAATGCAGGACACATAGAAAGAGGAAGTACCGAGGAGAAATAAAGACATTTCTCCTTGTTACGCCTCTCCTGGGGAGGCATATCTTTTTGGTGCATTACCAGGTTAACAAGGTCTTGTAAATCTGGGAATGCGTCAAAAACCATGGGAGTTGCGTGGGAACACCCACACAGCGCCCATGGAATGCCTACCCAGGGCAGAGTAACGCAACGCAGTGATTTGCGCTGCGTTGCGTTACTCCAGATTTTTGGAGCCATTCAAAGCCCCGCAAAGAGGCTTTGCGTGGCTTCAAAAATCTGACTTACGGTTTGCATCACTCTTCAAGAGCGACGCAAACCGGGTCATAAATATGGTCCACAGTGTATACTTGTTCTGCAAGGTATGGAAAACTGCATAGATTTGAGCTAGATACAGGCAATGTCCTTGTTATTATCAGGGATATTAGCTGTAGAACCCAGCCCAGTAGACCATAAAGCAGGCCCACATACAGCCCAAAAAACTGACCCACACACTGACCAGTCAGACCAGCCCATCAGGCACTGCCTGATTACCCTATAGGCCAGTCTGACCTTGCCGGTTGGGCACAGTTTTGAATAGCTTATAGAGGCAATTGATGACCGCACCCCTTCGTGGCAACAGGCTAGTTTTACAGATAAAAGTTGGGAGTCTAAGAGAGAGGTCCCTGTAAAGGTAGCAATATTTTTTGCACATGTAGGTTTTCTTTCATTTTATATGCAATGAAAGTTGAAATTTGAGCTTCATTCTGTTTTCCTTGAGGTTGAGATAGGAAGCAGTTGTGCTGCTGTTGTGTTCCATGTCACTTAAAATTGGGGTGTCTGAAAACAAGCGAAATGTTGACAGAAAAGTCAATGTTTATAGTCTAAGTCTCATTGAAGACAAAGAGGGCTATACCATGGAAAGTCCATACTAGAAATTTAGAGTTTTGAGTTGTAAGCAGAATCATTCTAATGATATATTTATATTTTACAGATGAAATCGCAGGGTCTAGCGATGAAGAAAAAGAACCCATGTCAAGTCAGCAAATTACTCTCTGGCTACAAGGACTTTTCCTTTTTACACTGGTTTGGACCATTGGTGGAACCATCAATGATGACAGCAGAAAGAAATTTGATGTTTTTTATCGTAATTTGCTCTCAGGAGCAGACGAGCAACATCCGCGTCCCAAAAGTGTAAAGCTTACCAAAAATAATATTTTCCCTGAAAGAGGTATTTAGTGCTCACATGGTTATGTAGTGCAATGTTCTTGTACTTTTTTCTTGCTTCTCTTTTGTGGTGAGTGGTGCATTTCAATGACTACATGGGACCATATTGGATGTCGGGCGCCCTGCAGCTGCCTGTGTTGTTGCATTCTTTCAGTTGTTTGTGTCTGGTACAGACAGGAACAGTGCTCTCAATTATGGAAAAAATACACTCTTAGTGCAGGCAGAAACTCTGAAAGATGGCACCTGTTAGGTGCCGAGACACTCCCAGGAGAATCTGTGCACTTTATAAATCTGTCTTTATCATCATCATTGGGGAAATTGCTTCAGTGAAATATAGAGCTGTGGTTTGAAACCGTGGTGCTGTCTTTCACTGCCAGCAGCCCCAGCCGAATATGTGACGTTACAACGCGATCAAATAGATCGCGGTACGCTACATCGCAGTTTTTACAACACAAGTCGTTACAACGACTTGCGCTGGAGGGCGCTGGACTTAGGAATAGTATGATTTACTATTCCAACACCAGTCTACGTACAGTAGGGAAGGTGTTGGAATAGTAAATCATACTATTCCTTAGGTTAGAGCGCCATCCAGCGCAAGTCGTTGTAACGACTTGCATTGTAATACCCGCGATGTAAAGGCATTGCGATGCAATGCCCGCGTGGTAATGGATGTCTCCCGCCCCAGCCACATTCTGAATAAGAGGGATATAGGTGAACCCGCCAGCAGAGGGATGACTGGTGGGTGGGTCCCTTGGGCCGATAACTACTTTTCGAGTGGTGCCATCGGGGAATGCTGACTGTGCGCGACCTCATTTGTGGTCCAATATCAACGCACTGCCCACGGACCCTTGGGCACAGGTCAGTAATATGGTGCTGACAATGAAACCAAGATGTAAGCTCAAATGCATAGGGCAAAGTCCCCAAGCAAATGAGGGAATGTCCCCTTCCGATCCTATCAGCACATAATTTGGGCCGGTATAATCCATAATGCAGAAGGAAGTGCACAAGTGTCTGCGGCCCCTTCTGTAATACCAGTGCGCCCTGAATACCAGAGCACAAAAGCCAGGCACAAATGGACGTTGCACCTGAAGTTATATGTTCCATTTCGGGCTCCTTCATGTGAGCAGTGCGGTGTTGATGAAGGGTGGTGTGGGTGTGACTCTGGAAACTCCTGGTCCCTTTTCCTTTATCATATGTGGCTTTGACAAATTGTGCGATGAAGAAATGATGCAATGGATTTCTGAGCCCTCTGCTCCCAAACTCCTTTTTTTGTATATCCCACTAAGGTGGCAGTATTCCCGACAGACCAGTTTTTTGCTAGTTCTGTTACTACCGTTTGAACCTCCAGTTCTATTTATCCTCTTCCCTATCCCTCTTTTAATATATTTCGGTGTCAAATAGGTTACATTGTATTTATTATGCTGAATTGCGAGTTTTGTGCCAAAAATGACACACAAAAGCAAAAAATTTGTAACTTTCAGCTTTTTTGCCTTTTTGTGTATGTTTTCACACTTTTGTGTAATTTAGCACAGCAGTGATTCTGATTGCTCCCAGTTGGCTAACAAAGGTTTATTTCACGCATCTTTTCAGGGGAAGACATAGAAGAAAAACTTAGTTTTATCAGAATAGCAGCATGCTACATGTGGGTCACAACAATCAGCAATTACACATTGACTCTTCAGCCTATAGGGTTTTAGTCAAACTTTATTTTAGATTCTTATAGTTTCTCAGTTTTAAAAAAACTATTAATACGTGCCAGTTCAGTGCAACCCAAATGTAGTGCTAACTTAGTTGGTAGTACCTCTTTTTGAGCATCTGACTAGTAGCTCAATGTATTTTTGAATCTGAAAGCTTCCATTCTAGCAGCGCCACATACATCAAAGGAGTGAAGTGTGCAGCAGGCTTTGTCAACTGACCTGCCTTACCAATTTCCTCATAGTCCCAGAACATCACCCATCTGCTTTGGCGGACCAGGATATTCATGTAAACCAGCAACTATCCTACCCCACTAAATATGCGGTTATGCCAGGTTCCCAATGTGACTTTGGCCATTGGAAACCTTTGGACCATCCACCACTACAAAACCACCAGCTTGTGTACACGAGGAGCCCACCCTTTTTAGAACAAGGATTCTAGTGTACGTATGTCCGGCTCCGTCGGTGGCTTACTAATATAGAAAAAAGCATGACATTCAGGCAGCAACAACATTGTAGTCTGGCAAACATGTATTTTCATTAAAGTGCTCATGCTGCATCAGCGGCGGTATGTCCAGTGAAAACAGCATGCCAGTGTGGCTGCAAACTCCAGGTGTAGCAGTTGCGCTGCCACGGGGAAAGACCTGCTGGTGAATGTTGGGCCTCTGCCACCCAAGCTTCTTTGTGTCCCACCTACCCAACCTTAAGTGATCCTTTAAGTAATTCTATCATCAAAACATAACTATGGCAAGATCAGGCAGGTGTTTGTTCTAGGGATGATAGACAAATGACAGACATATCATTGCTGTTTGAGATCCAGCATAAGCCCCTTCTAGCATCTATATCCATTGAATAAAGTATGAGATCTAAAAACTGTAATAAAACCTGTAAAACCTGTAATAAAACGATTAGGGAATCTCATGTTAAAAGCCTTCATGATCCCTGCTCATAGGAGGACATTACCCGCAGACTTTAATAGAAAATGGGCTACGGCTCAAAACATCGTGTGTTAGAATAACATATTTAGTTGTATACCAATCCCTGCAGGTGAAAGGACAGTGTGTTCTTCTTTCGAGTGTATTTGTAATTACCCTACCTTTTCCTGCTGGGAATAAATAACTATATTTTTTTAAATATATACTGTAAAGTCACATTTCCTGTATCTGAGTGAGTTCAAACCTGCTATCACCTCGAATAGTAAGCCATAACCATTCAACTAGTCTGCTTTTGGAAAATCAGGAGTACTGAATGTACATGGCCAACCCAAAATAGATTATAGTAGGATCCAATGCCCTGAAACCAAAGTGGTAAGCAATATTATTGTTCATTATTTTTCATTCTATCATGGGATGAGCTGCTACCTATGCAGGAGATTTGTAAAGCTGTCACTTGATCACCTTTGCATTCTTCTCAGTATTGTATTGTCTGGATTTCAATGCAAGAGCGAAGTCTTTGTTAGGATGATCATGATTCTAGGATGGGAAAAGAAAGTGTACACTCTTCTATTTCCTAGAGTTGTAGAAGAAGATTCTTCTCCATGTGTAAAGATTCTTCCAGGTAGAGAAAAAAGTAACAACATTTTGCTTTTGCACATCTCTGTCATGCATACACCAGAGGATTATCTCTGTTTGCACAATCCACAAAAAGGAGTAAACCTTCAAATGTAACTTTCACTTAGAGTTCCTTATGCACTTTTATTGCATTTTGTGATATGCATAGAACTATGAAAATGGAAGATGGCAGTCCACAGTTTGTAGATTTTCAAATGTTAATGTTAATCGGCTATATTGTTTTCTTGGCCAAGGCTTTGGGAATGTCACATTTAAATCTATGTAGGGTTTAAGGAGTTAGTTTTAACACTTTCTTCAAAAATTGAGTAAGCATTCAGTCCAGCTGTGTATGGGAAGGATGTGAATGGTGCTTGACCTGTGAACATGGAGTCTTCTGCCAATTTCAAAAGGAATCATATGATCATTAAGTTGAGTAAGAGCCCAGGTCTGCCGGATTATGCTTGACACAGAATTAAGAGTAGTTCTATGAGAAAGAATTGGTATATTGTACCTCTCCTAATTCTTGTGATGTCTTGCGCCACCTTGCATGGGTTGCAGGCACTGTAGGTCTGTTTTCTTGGTTTAACTTTATTCAAGAGGCCGTATGTGAAAGGTAGTCTATTAAAAAAATAAATACAGTTTAGATTTTCCTTGAATTAACTTGTACTAATGAGGTCTTTTACAATCCATAGGTATCGTGTATGATTTTTATTTCCATAAGCAAGCTTCAGGACAGTGGAACAACTGGACAGAGTACATCACTAAAGAAGAACTCACCATCCCTCCAGGAGCAAAGGTATGACCATGATTTTGCTTAATATATCCTTTCTTAAAATATGAAATCAATATGTAAGTCATGTGATAGGTACTTCAAGCACCTCTGGTTAGACATGGCAATGTCCCCAGGTGTCTGTTGGTGTTATCCTACATGCACGTTTCTGCATTGGAATACATATAAATATATATTTACACATTGGGAGTTGTCACTGCGAAAGCATGGATCCTCTTCACTTTCCATTGAACAGGACTTGGGGCCAGATGTGCAAACATTAGGAATACCGATTGCCTAATTGCGATTCTCTCCGAATCGCAATTAGGAAATCGGTATTCCTAATGTATGAAACTCATTGAGTTTCATTTAGGGATTCCTAGTGGGTCACAAATCAACCCATCTCATGCGTATTAATGAGGTTTGTCGCAGTTTGTGACCAATTAGGAATCACAGCCATGACGGGGATGGAGGCCTGGTGAGGTCAGGAGACAACCATGTCGTGATTGCTTTTTAATAAAGCAATCTTTTTTTTTTTTATGCTGACCGTTTCCTTAAATGAAAACGGAAAAACCTTGAAGTTTCATTTTTTAGGAGTAGGCGGTGGTCCGTGGGGCCACTGCCTTTTCTTCAAAAATATTTTTATGTACATTCTCAAAGGGGAAGGGGTCTCTCGGGGACCCCTTCCCCACTGTGAATGAGTTACCACCAGTTTTAAACTGCTAGTAAAGTATTACTGTTTTGCAACTGGAATTTGTTTGAGATTTGGCCTAGATTTAGCATGTTTGGCTTACTCTTGATGCTCTCAATTCAATGCAGACCAGTCAGGATGAGCACATTTAAATGGGGTCAAAAAGTGTTCATTTGGTAATAAATTAGGCAATATTTGATGAATCTGCAGCTATTTAGCAAGTTTAACTTTTTTTTGGTATGTTAAGTTTTAAGCAGGTCCATCAAAAACACAAGCACAGTGCACACCGTAACTCATGCATTAGATAATACATTTGTAAGACAAATGGGATATCTGTCATATTTGTACGCAGTACCCCTCTGCCAAACTCAAAATCACGCCCCAAGACTCAATCCCCAAATATGAGTGTCGGTGCTGACCACCTACAACCACTGGTACAAATTAAGCATAGATTATATTTTGAAGCAGGTAGGTAGTTCAGATGTAAACATTTATAATTAGCCGAGGAAGTTTCATTCTCATCCTGATTTCTTTAAAGTAGCTAGGTTGGCAGGAATAATAAGTAGATTTTATTTACATCAATCCTGTGTCTTCATGATGAATGGGTTTAAGTTAGCTGGTGTTCTTGCGTAGGGCTCTTAGGTACAGGTTATAATTGACAAGCAATGCAGCACTATCCTCTAGTTCATAAAAAGCAAACGTGTAACATAGTTGTACATGCTGAAACATGTATGTTAGCAATTGTGTTGTTGGTTGACTGAGGTGTAAACCTTAGTCAAACAGCAACCACTATCCTAGTCAGTGTAAGTGTCTGTCAGGCAAACCCTAACGTAACCTTTACTCGCCCTCTGGTAGCTTGGCACAGAGCAGTCAGGCAGTGTGTAAAGTAGTCAAAGTAGTTGTGCAACACTTCAATCAGTAAAACAGTGAAAGCACCACACAAAAAGATACCTCAGCAAGTTAGAAAAATAGTTCTGACTTTAATAAATAAAACAAGGCAAAACAACAAAAATCTAATAAGTAGAGTTTGAGATATTGATTTTTAAATGTTTTAAGTGAAAATCGCACTAAGAAGCTTACAGCGCTAAAATGGGATATCTGGTCGCGCTGGACCGGACAAAGTCAAAAGTTCAGGCCGACCGCAATAGAGCGCAGGTCGGATACAGGGACCCAGTTAGGCTCGCTGAACAAAAGTAACTTAATCCGAGGCTGCAGAGCATTGCGTGGGTTAGGGTCGAGGATGCGCCACACAAGCAGAGGTATTGCGCTGGTTCCAAGGTGCGCCGAGGCTGCGGTGCGAGATCCTGATGCATCGATGTTGAGGATCCTCTCGACGGGGCTTCCGATGTGAAGACCGGTGTCGAGGATGCATTGTGCAGTGGAGGCGATGCGTCATCTCCGATGAGCGGGAAAGCTGTGATGTGAAGTTTAATCGTTGTCATCGAGGCTGCCGTCGACGGGGCTATGAAGACCTTGCACCGGGACGAACGTCTCGCAGTGTCGGTTCCGAAACCGATGCGTCAAGTCCGATTCACGCAGCAGCAGCGATGCGTTGGTGCCGATCCACACAGTAGCGGAGATGTGCCGGTTCCGATCCGCGCAGTGGCTGCAATGCGTCGGTTCGACAGAGGATGCGTCTATGCCGCTGGAGCAAACACCTTAGGCCCACTTCCCAGGGTCCAGGACTGGGGTGGCACCATTTTGCAGAGCAGACTCACACGTGGCTGAGTCCAGGTGCAGAAGCAGGGTGGTTGAAAGTCTTTTATGTCCATGAGACTTCAGATTAGGAGGCCAGCTAGCTAGCCCTTGGAGTCACTCTGAGGTTCAAGTGATACAGGTCCTGTCCTTCTCACCTAGGCAGAGGAACAACAGGCAGCAGGGCAGCATATCAAGGCAGGGATTCAGGAAAGCAGCAGTCCCGCAGGGTGGCAGTCCATCGGCAGCACAGCAGTCCTTTTTCCTGGTAGAATAGTCATAGTTCCAGAAGTTTACTGAAGTGGTGATGTCAGAGGTCCATTACTTATACCCAGTTGTGCCTTTGAAGTGGGGGAGACTTCAAAGACATGCCTTTGAAGTTCACAAAGGTCCTCCCTTCCTGCCCTGGCTCCAGACTCAGTACGGCGGGATGCAGCTCTTTGTGTGTAAGTGTAGCTGGGTGCAACTCTTCCCTCCCATCCTCCCAGTATGGCCCATCAAGTCTCACCTAGGCTCCCTTTGTGTGTGGCTGTGTAGGGGTAATACACAAGGCCCAACTGTCACTCACCCCAGACAAGTGGTCAGAGATGAATATAGTACATTACAATGCGATGTATTACATCGCGTGCTTTTACAACGCGGTCGTTACAACAACCGCATTGTTAGTACGCGATGCATTTACATCGCTAATCATTACAACAACTTGCTGTAGGGGACGCGCTGAACTTAGGAATAGTATTATTTACTATTCCTACTTCAGTTTGCGCAACAGTAGGGAAGGTGTTGGAACTCATTTCCAATACCTCAGCGCCCCCTACAGTAAGTCATTGTAATGACTTGCGATGTAAATGCATCGCGTACTAACAACGCGGTTGTTGTAACGACCGCGTTGTAATAGTCTTGCGATGTAATGACAGCGTTGTAAATGCTGTTTCCAATCAGAGACTGACAGCAGGCACCATCTAGCTAAAGTAAGAAAATGCCTACTTTCTAACAGTAGGATTTTCAGAATTGCAATTTAAAATCCGACTTCACCATAAATTTGGATTTTAAATTGTGACTCCAGAGACACCAAACTTGAAAATTCTATCTCATCATAATTGGGAATTACACTTATAAAATGTAATAAGTTAATCCCAATGTTATCCTATGGGAGAGATTGGCCTTGCAGCAGTGAAAAACGAATTTAAGGGTTTTTCACTACCAGGACATGTAAAACTTAAAGTTAATGTCCTACCTTTTAGATACATTGCACCCTGCTCTCTGGGTTGTCCAGGGCCTACCTTAGGGGTGACTTATATATATATAAAAGGAAGATTTGGGCCTGGCAAAATGTTTATTGTGCCAGGTCAACATGACAGTGTAAACTGCACATGCAGGCTCTGCAATGACAGGCCTGAGCCCTGGTTAGAGGGCTACTTGAGTGGGTGGCACAATAAGTGCTGCAAGCTAACTAGTAGCACTTAATTGACATATGCCCTGGGCACAAGTGCACTTTACTAGGGACTTATGTGTAAATTTAATATGCCAATTGGCGATGAGCCAATATTACCATGTTTAAAGGAGAGAGCACAAGCACTTTAGCATTGGTTAGCTGTAATAAAGCGCATAGAGTCCTAAAGCCAGAAAAAACGAGGTCAGAAAACTGGAGGGGTTAAAACGTTGGAGGAAAGTCTACCCTAAGGTTTTCAGGTCTAACAATGTAGTTTGCTTTTGAATAAGCACCGGGTACAATTAATTATATAGTAGTGATTTCAGTAATCCTGCCCACTATAACAGTTTGTAAATCAAGGTATAATTTTGTCAGTTTCTCTGAAGAGCCTGAGGGCCAGATGACCTCTGTGATGATGCACTGAAGACCAGGTTTACCTGTCACAAAGGGCATTCACAGTGCATGAAGTGAAGTGCATCTCACAATGTTACCACAAGTAGCAATGCGCATGCTACTAAGGCGTGCAAATGACACATTCATGGGGTATTATCCAAGTGATTGCAAGTAGTAATCACATGTAACAGTGGATTACTGCAGTACAGGCGACCCAGTGGATTGATTGGTTTACAGCTTCTATAGAGCACAGCGATTATACTACTGAATATCAGCACCAAATATATTGTGGTATGAGAAGTTCAAAGACAGAATATTGAGAGACAAAATGTCGAAAGGTAAGTGCATATGGGGAAAGTATTGAGTTACAATTCCTAACTCCATATCTACATGGCTTGAAGATATATGTACGGCATAAGACATGTATGTGAAGTTAGGTATAGAAAATCTAGAATTGCCTGTCAATATTATATTTTTGATATTCTGTCCTTGATGTCGTCTCCCATCTATATTGTGTTTTCGATATTCGGGGGGCACTCCAAACAGAGCTACCAACAGGGGACCCGATTAACAATAAAAACATACAAGTACGCTCAGAGATTTATACCTCTGCCTGAACATACATTTATATTGGTTTAATTCACAAACGTTCCCAGCAGCAGTACATCTGGTAACAGTAGAGGCTGCTACCGATCGGGAGTGGTGGGGCGGGGGGAGGAGGGAATAGAGGTTAGGGGTGGTAAGGAAATTAAGAGAAAAAGAAAAAGAACACTTACCTCGGCCGGCCGTCCGCCACCTCTCCTCCGTCCTCTTCTTCCTGTCTCTGCCAGCAGAAGGAAGCAACAGGAAGCACTCGCCTCCCAGGCTCCCCATAGCCAATTACAACGCTGTATTGCAGCATTGTGATTGGTCTGAGCGCCGAACCACAGTGCTCAGATGTGGACTGGGAGGCTTTGCATGTTCCTCACCAGGCACTGCAAAGCAAGCCTGGGGGGAAGGTGCAAAGTGTGCAGGACTGTTTGGCCGGCCCTCTCAGGCCGGCCAAGCAGTCATGCGCACTTAAGAAGTGCAAACCACTCCTCCCCTGCGCTGCCCAGCCCCGCTATATGTTACGCTGTTATCATTGTATTTTTCCTTTTGAGTTAGTGGGGCGACACTCCTCCTTAGCGGCAGAGCCACCACTGTCTTGTAAGCTGCACCAGTCGAACGTTTCCAGGCATGTTACTGGTAACCTCAAGTGTCATGTCCCAAGAGATCCTATTCCCCCTCTGCAGAAATCTACATAGTGTAGAATATAAATTCTCATGGGGGATGGAGACAGCTGTGCAATGGCATTTTCTTTTTTTTACGATGGGAGAACATGTTTTTCCCTCTGAATAAAGTCCTTTTTCGACACCCACAGTAAATCTGTGAGTGATGCATTCCAGGAAAATGAATTCTCAATACTATTGATCAGGCCTTTCGTCTTCTCTTGCTTTATTGGAAGGTGGTTGTGTTGGGCAAAGGCAGCTTATATCTTGCCTTTATAGATCTTAAAACTGCGTTCGACCTAGTCCCCAGAGATCTACTTTGGCAAACCCTCATGAATATGGGAATGCCCCTTGAAATTTTAGAACCTTTGGTTAGGCTGCATGACGATAATTTCGCACGTGTGAGGTGGGGCAACCAGGGGCAACTTACCGACCCAATCAAGATCCGGCGTGGGGTACGTCAAGGGTGTGTCCTGGCCCCTACCCTTTTTCCCTCTATGTCAACCAGATTGTTGACCTTTTATGTTCAACTCCGGCTGATGCTCCTTCATTGGCGAATCAGAAAATAGCGACCTTGCTGTTCGCTGATGATACTCTTTTGGTATCTAAAACTCCTATGGGTCTTCAAAAGCTTCTTGACCAATTTAAGGCCTTCTGCGATGCGAGGGGCTTGGTTATTAACACTACTAAAACCAAGTTGATGATAATGAACCCTCGTAAAACTTTTAAACGAAATTTGGTCCTAGATAATGTCCCATTAGAGAGGGTTAGTACCTTTGAGTATCTGGGCATAACATTGTCTGATAGCATGACTTGGAATAACCATTTGAACAAGGCGTCCCTAAAATTCTCCCAGCTATCAGGGCCTTGCGGCGCGAGATCAGTTTATCATATACTAAGCCTGTAGCCCCAGCCCTTAAACTTTATAGCTCAAAGGTTGTGAGTAGTGTGCTCTATGGGGCAGAATTGTGGGGTTTAGTGGATGCTAGGAAATTAACAATAGTGGAAAATAAGTTTCTTAGGAGTCTTGTATCCCTGCCTCAAAGTACACCCCTCCTTCCTTTGAAATTGGACCTGGGAGTTAGGTCATTACACGATCAAGCGAGTTTGCGCCCCTTGCTTTTTTGGTATAGGTTGGTTACTACTCCCGACCTGGCCCCTTATGCTGCTGCTTTTAATAAAGTTTCCGCTCTAGACAGGAACAAAAAAATTGGGTGGATAAAATATGTTAACACCTCCCAGGCAGCAATTGGTCTCCCGAATGAGTCTGCTAGCTCCCCACCACTGTATTCAAAGGACCTATTAAAGCACCAATATTGGCTATGGGTAGAACAGACCACTTACTCGAGGATTCGCCATGGTAGTTTAACCGATGTTTTTTTAGATATAAAATCCACTAAACGCTTTGAGAAATTTTTTGCTATCATTAAAGTGCCTGGGGACAGGAAACTGTATACCCAGTTTAGGTATGGCTGTTTACCTATTAATGCTTTTACCAATCTTTGGTTAAACAAAAACAGCCAGCCTAAGGGATGCTCGTCTTGCTTAGACCCAAACGAAACTGTGGGTCACGTTTTCTTTGTATGCCCCGCATATGCTAGATCAAGAAGGAATTGGTTGGTTCCATTATGTAGACAGTTGGGGACTCGTAGCCTTACGGATTCTAAGATCAGACACGAGACCATCTTTTGTATGCGCTGTCGCAACATTTCTTGGCCAGTTTTGGGCCATCAGGCGAAGGCTACTGTCTACTATACCTTGTGCTATGGTCTAGCTGCAGTAAAAATTCTATGGTTGAGGGCGCTTTTATTTTCAGGATCCTGTTTTTAAATTTTCCTCTTAAAAGTCTTTTTAACTAATTTTATCATTTTTATTCAAAATTCTTAAGGCAAAAGGGTCTCTATGGACAGATTCAGAGTGTTTACTGTGGAAATTGTTAGATACTAATGCACTTGCACTTCACTCATGTCTTATCTATTTCTACTTGGTTCTAATAGAGATAACATACTGTAAATAATGTTTTTCTTTTTGTGATTTTCTTTGTGCCTACAAATTCATTATGAGATATTTGACTTTTAGAACCTGGTGTATTAAATACTCTCATTTGTGATAACTGTATCCTGGGCTCCACTGCCAAGGAAGAATTTGTGTGTATCTTTTATGGTTTTACAACCGAAATAAAGATTTTAAACAGTGAATTCTCATCAGGAGTAACTTTCTGAACATTTCCAGGGCAAGAAGGGTTCATATCAGAGTGTGTGAATGTCCATCAATGGACAAGAGGTATTTTCAGCTGTAAATATGTGTTTATGTATACAAATGGATTTGTAAAAAGGGTCCACAGTATCCCTATGTGGTAGCACTGTGAAGAAAAGGTATTCCCTTTAAGACTTCTTATGGAAACTGCATGATTCCTTGTAAGATGGAGCTCTAAAGGCAGCTTGTTCCAATTAATGACTGTCAAGTTAGAAAAGGAGCTCCCGGCAGGGCGGGTCATTCGAGTCTGTGGGATCTTTATCAATCCCAGAGAGGCATAGAGGGAGCAGGACGTGACTGTATCCTGGACATTTATGGTGTTATTCCGGTTTACTGCATTGCAAAGTGGCCAGTTGATGCAACATGCGATCTGTATTTGGAGGCCATTCAAGAGATGTGCTGTGGCTTTCAGGATAACTTACAATGTATGAAATATTGTGGCAGGCCAAGATAAAGGGAGTGTCCAAAATGTAGCCTGTATGATATCACAGCTTGTACAACAAAACCTTTTCCTGTCAAGTCCAGGTAAGGCGCAATTTCCCTCAGCATCTTAATTAATAAAAAAATATAGGGGGGCTTAAGCTTACTGATATGATGGACAAAAGCCTGGGAAGAGTCCACTATCATGCCTAATTTTCAAGCAGTGCTTAATTTGAGCTTGTGGCTGCAGGTGGGGTCCACCGGCACTCATTTTTGATGCCAGGTATTTATTGTCCCTCATCAGACTTTGACCCAGAGCATGAGAGAGAAAAAGAAAAGGGGGAAAGAAAGAGAATGACCGAAAAACAGTCACAAAGAAAGAAAGAACACAGGGATGAAAAAGAACCTGCAGAGTGAGATGAAGGAGCAGGGAGTGTACGGTGCTCGCTGAAAGAAGCATGCTGTAGAATCAAGACTATGTAGCCTTAGTAAATTGCACTCCAAATTCAATTACGGCTGCTGTGGGCTTCTGAGCAAAACTTTAAGCCCCCGCACATGTTCTTTAACAAATTAAGAACTGATTTCAAGCTAGCTCAACAGGCCAAGGGAGGGAACCCGGATGTGCCTGCCACCAAACTGTTCTCCAGAGAGAGAAATAAAAGAACCTCCGTTTTTTGAGAGTTTAGTTGTTACATGGTGGCGGTCATCCATATGGCCACATCCATAAGAGAAGATTTAAAGGTGGCCCCACACATAACATTAAAATCAGACAGTCTCATCAGAAGTTGAGCGCCATGGCATAGGAATGCACTGTCACTACACAGTTTTTAACAAGTGTAGAGCATTATATACATTAAAATCAGTTGTAGCCAGGCTGATCACCAGGGAACTTTCATAGAAAGAGATTTAAGATACAAGTGATCAAGGGGAAGATGCACTGCTTGACCTAACAGAGTGGAGCCAAGTCCTGCCTCCAAACCTGTTGATTAAAGATTGAAAGGACAAGACAAAGCACTTGTCTCCTGTGTAGCTGCACACCTTTAATTGAGTTTGGTTGGTACACAGTATGGGCCTCTTTAGCCTGTGGCTGATCTTAAAGTATCACTTGTACTCAAACCAAACTGGATTGGTGTCACTCACCGCAGAGCATCCCATGCACTTAGGCCTCTCTTGAGAAATGAAACATTTTGCTAGGATTAAGAAGCCTAAGTGCAAATGATGCTGTGCAGTAAGTGACACTGATCCAGATAAGATTGAAAGGAACCAGTCAACAGCCAGCCGCTTCCAGTTTGTCTGTGTAGCTGGCATCTACAGGGACCACGAGAGAAACACAGACTCCCTCCTGGTGTCCTGAATGAGCAACCGAGATGGAGTGGTCACTTTGCAACACATAATCTGGCATTCGGACCAAGGGCCATCACAAGTGGGGCAGAGAAGTATTATACCCCGGGCCCCTCTCTTCCCAAGGCCCTGCTCTCCTTCAGCAGCAGCAGCATTGATTCCTAGATCTTTCATTACAAGCAAGTCTGCAAACTGCATTAACAATGAAGCAGCTTGTGTGGCCAGACAACTGAATGGCATCAGATGCCATGTTTTCTCTTCCACTAAATACTTTGAAACAGGCGCTGCTTGTCACACCTGGTAGAAACAGAAACAGCATCCAGAGGACCCCACAATAAGTTCTGGCCACTTGCCTTGCACTAACTTCTCACAAGCCTACTCTGGCCTTCATCCCTGGAAGAACATCTGCATGGAGTGCCACAACAGCAACCTCCATCATTACTATTGATGCAGGAGTGTAGCTTCCATTGGTGCAGCAGATGCAGTGGCACTAGGGCCCAGAGGCTTCATGGCCCCAGAGAACCCTGATTATTGCTGTATTTCCAGGTTCAGGCAGCAGCCGTGGGGCCCCATTTCTTTCCTTGCACTAGAGCCCATGGCACAGCATTCATGAGGTCATCTGGAAGATACCTCCTGCGTACAGACTTATTTGACCAATGCTGGTTCCCCTATCAAATCCCATGTTATTACCTTTGCCTGCTGATAATCCTTAATTTGATAACGTTTCAGCTGCTTCCTACAGTGACTTCCCACCCATGTCTAAATACTGCCTTGAGTGCCAGTATCTCCTCAAGTACTGTGGATGCAGGACCAGAGTGCAAGTTTTCAAAGAACTCGAGCTAAGAGGCTCCTGTGCTTCTGTCTTGATCCCTTTATATCCTGTCCCTGGATTCATGGGCGACGCGTACACCCCAGTGTAGGTGAGGATATGATGATGATTCGGATGCAAAGTCAATAAATGTGTCATACTGTCTTGTAGTTCCTATAAATCTATATAGGATCTGCGCGTTTAGACAACATACACTGTGGGATTGGTGTCCAGACTGATTCCAGACACCCCCACTGGGTATGTTTGCCTGTATACCAGCTAGCTCACAGTGCCACTGTAAACTCCTCTTACCAAGGAGAGAATAGTTCTTGGCAACGATTGAACATGACAACTCTGTCCCATCAGGGATCGTGGAAACAGTGCAGTACTTTTCGCTCAGTCATTCGTGCTCACTTAGTCTCAGAGAGGTACACAGAATAAAACGGGGATGTTTTTCAATAAGCATTTATTGAACCAGCGTCATTCTAGTGTAAAATAGGTGTGCTGAGACAACCATAAGACAGAAACCGATATAAATGATTACAAGCACCAACAGAGTAAAAGGATGGTAGATTCCTACCATAGTGCTAAAACAATTAATACAGACAGGTATATAAAATACATGTCAGTAATAATGCGTACTCCTACGATGCAACCCTAACTAGATGTACCTAAGTGTACCTAGCATGTATGTAGGTATAGAGCCAAGAATCCCCCTTGGCTGAAGCCAACCCCATTACCTGAAGTGAGAGACTGTAGGACCCCATCTTGGTCTCAAGATGGACACACCGTGAGGGATGTCAGACCACTGCGAGCTGGAGTGTCTGCGTGTAGGAACCTCAGCGTCTTGCGTCAGTGTGTCAGCATGGAAGTCCTTTTTCTCGTCTCCTTGCCTCAGTTAAGATATGATGTTTATATACCCAAAGTGGTACCCTCAGGGGATCTACCTTGCTGTGTCATGTCGGACGAGGATGATGGAAGGAATGACCCTTATACATAGTTATTATGCAGGATATGGTAGTCCTGCTGAGATTCCAAGACTCCCTCATACATAATGAATGAGGCTAGTTTTCGAAGAAAACCCCACGTCATTTAAGCAGTTCCGTAACTAGGAAAAAAGGTCAGTACCAAGAACCGTTATGTAGTGTAATGGCAGGGGAAATGTAGGTGAAAGGTCTGGTTACTACCTGAGCCTATATCGGGGTACCTGTATGAAACATAACAATACTCAATGCTCACCACTAGTTGGCCACACTCCTAACTATCTGCAACTGATTCCTGAAGAATAGGCCTTCATTCTAACTTATGCGGAGAACACCATAGGGTTTGGTAACTGCAGGACGCCAATAGTTCCATTATTATAAAATTTCCATGGAGAAATGGGAATTAACCATGGGAATTAGTGTCTCCACACATATTCTGGCTTGGTCTTCCTACAGTCCGCATCTTTTTCACCATGCACGTTTCGCCTCTTTTTTTCCTGGGAAAATGTTTGTAGAGAAAAAACTTGGAAGTGTGGTGTTCCCGGCCATCTTATCATACCAATTTGGCAGGTAACTTCTGTTATTAGCCACATCAGGCTTAAGGCCTTGCTGTGCCAGACAGACATGAAGGAGCAGTAGAGTTTTTGTCATTGCAAGGCATGCTTGCAGTCATGAAATTTGAAGTCATGTTTGTAATGATAGCTTATCTCTCTAGTCCTGTATGAAAGTGTCCTCTTTCAAACATGTCACACTCATCCCTACATATGTAAAATATACCAAAGAATACTTTTGATTGCATGGTCTGTTTATTTCACAGTCATGCAGATGTAAATATATTTCATGTTCTATTACCAAGGACTATATAGTTCTCATTGTACAAATCATTATATTTACTGATAGTTTTTTATTTATTATCCTGTATCACAGGTCTCTGATCTTACCATCCCTACAATGGAAACGGCCAGGCAGTGCTTCTTTTTGAAAACATACTTGGATCACTGTATACCTCTGCTGCTGGTGGGCCCCACTGGCACTGGGAAATCAGCAATTACCAACAGCTTCCTCATAAAGCTTCCAAAGGAAAAGTACACTCCCAACAACATCAACTTTTCCGCGAGGACGTCAGCCAATCAAACTCAGGATATCATTATGTCCAAGCTTGATCGAAGAAGAAAAGGTGTCTATGGTCCTCCAGTTGGAAAGAAGGCTATAGTGTTTGTTGGTAAGGATGCGCCAAAATTCTAGTGATCAAGCAGTAAATCTGCATTAAGCATATTGTTGATTATCTAGCACCCAAATCCAATTGTGAACAAATCAGCTGTTAACTAATTTTTTAATTTAAAATTAAAGGTCACACAGAACAGACCTTTACTAATGCATTTCGCTCCTTCCAAGCTCTGAGATTGGAGGAGCAACCCGGTCCATCAAGGGCTACTGTGATCAGATAGGCTGCTAACTGTACAGTTCTCCAATTATACTCTCAAGCTTAGTGAAATAAATTTCCATTAAGCAAATATTTGCCATTAAATTGAATTCTGTCCTCTTCACATCTTACCTGGTCATCTTAGCATGGCCCTGTTTTCCTAACCGCAGGTTGGATTGAGTATCAGGATAACAGAATTGGCTGGTGAGGGTTGGGTAAGAAGGGTTTTAGAACCAAACTTCTTAATCGAAAGTGTTTCTAAAAATTTGAATAGCAATCCTGACCACTGGTGCCAAAAGCAAGCTATCAAAGTGCTTTATATGAAAGCTGAAAAAAAGATAGAGAGAGCAAGAGGGAAGGAGAAAAATAGAGAGAGAGGGAGAGACTTGGACCGACTGCATGCACTCTTACCTTTTCCAGTCTCTCTTTGATAAAATGTTTTCCTCTAAGACCAACCTACTAATTCACAAACCATGATCTCCCTGCTAACAGCAGTTGTAAGATTCATAGCCACATATTTTTTTTAATCTCTTACTATCAGACAACCATATGAAAGGAATAAGGCTCACAAGTAAATTAACCTTTCACTGCCCAGAGGCTGCATTTACACACACTAATAAAGTGGGTTTTATTTTGCCACTGTACATATGTACATGGACCTAAAACAGGAAGGATTTAACTCAAAACAGAAAGGGATGAAATAGCTTGAAAATAGTTCTAGCTACTCCATAAGTAAAACTGATTTTTCACTAGTTGGCCTTTTTGTGTGTGTGGTTGTGTGGATGGATGAATGTGTGAATGTGATGATGATTCCATGGCTGAATGGATGAGTAAGTAAATGGATAAGTACCTGATGAATACGTTCGTAATTTGATGCATGGTTGAATAAATGATTGCATCAGTGAATGGCTGGATGATTGGTGAATGCATGTACTAGTGGATTAATGAATGAGAGCACAGATAGATGCAAACAGGTTACACTAATCTCTCAGGGTGAGCCCTCAGTCTGTAATAGTAGTAGTGTAAAAATGCAAAGAATTCCAATGTTATACCAGTGCAAGCACTACATCAGGAATGGGCACCATCATAGCAGGAATGCCTTCAGTACGCATGCGTAAAGAACTGCCAATATTATGCCAGTGCAGGTTTTGCACCAAGGGCGGCACCATTATTTCAAGACTCCCTACAATAAGTCAAGAATTTATCCCTGTTACAGCAGTGGAAGCATTACGCAAGATAGAGCACCATCATTCCAGAAATGCCCACCCTATGTCAAGAACTGCCACCATTACTGATGTTCAGATTTTCCCCATCACTTAATAATTCTTAATGTGTTCGGACCTGCACAATCACTCATTAATCTTAATCTCATGTTGAGATTTGTTCCATGGCTCGGTTGTACTTAGTGTCTGTTTAGTGTATGTTTAAATGTGCCACCTCACTCAATAATTTTTAGTCCTGGTTCAAATTTGTTCCAGCATTCATTCATCTTGAATGCTTGTTTGCATTTGCAAATGCAAAAGAAACAATTGATGGACGGAATGCTGAACAATGCAAGCATTCACCCCTAGTCACAAGGATCTGGGTTGAATCCATCATTCTTTTGCTCACCACGCCACCCCAGTTTGGACCCAGTCATATGCAAATCCTTCTTGACCCTGTTCCTTAGAGGAACAGTCCAGCCTGAACTGCTAAGCCAGGTCCTCCATGGACCGGAAACAAGCATCCTGGGACCAGTTCCAAGGCATCACCCCTCATCAGCCAGACTAGCTTGAATCCAGTGGCGCAGTGAGCACGGGACCCACATCTGGGCATACCCTTCCCACTGAGAGTGCACAATGCAAAAGAAACAATTGATGGACGGAATGCTGAACAATGCAAACATTCACCCCCGTCCCAAGGATCTGGGTTTAATCCATCATTCTTTTGCTCACCACGCCACCCAGTTTGGACCCAGCCATATGCAAATCAGGCCTCCCCCTGTTTGCATTTGCAGTCACAAATCTTGAGTGTCGGGCCAGATATGCACTTTTACTTACCAGACTTGGCCGCCTGGGCACTTGGGCTGCATGGGCATATTCGGGAAATAATTGGCAAAAAGATTGTTACAACTGGTTATAACCGCATATCTCCTCGGACCGACACCACAAAAGAATGTAGTAATATCACAGTGGACCGACAAGCCGGGTAGCCATTTGCAAACTTATTATAAATGAGTACAAAATGTTAGGAATATATCATCGTTTGTGATGTGAGTCTCTCAAATATATATATATATATAGAGATGTTCCTTTTATCTGCTGAGTATTAGGCAACACCTCATAATCACATGGTGAGAATTGTATATACTTCATTTGCGCTATGAACATCACAATGCGACCGACGTAAATATGTAAAAAATACGATTTTGCCTATTCAGTGCGTAATTTACAATGACGATATCAATGATTAAGTTGACCGTCATATGAAATGTAAATTAGAAGGATATACATATCATAATGACTGATATAATTAACTATGTTGAATGCATATACTTTATTCCAGGTTAAAGACAAGCCTATACTGGAGATATTATATGTTCCAAGATGACTGCCATGTTATCCCTATATAGACTCTGAATTTCTACTCCTTCGCTTTCACTGTCACTGACTTCCGTTTTTGAAATGCACAAACTTTATTTAAATGTGGACAGAAAGGATTTAATTGTTGACACTGAGGAAGGCGACCGTGCCGAAATGCGTCTGTCATCCTGGTTGTGGTGGAATAAACTATTGAAAGTTATAATTGCTCCAGAGTGCGCTCATAATTTTACTATTGTCACGACGGGCGATAGTGGTCACTGGATATGTATATATATATATATATATATTCACTGAAAAAACCATAGGTTTCAGGGACATTATAGTTAGAAATTAGCATTTAAAAAACCTTGTTGTCATGAGTGATGTCATGAGTGATGTCACTGACCATGTCATGAGTGATGTAATATGTGACGTCATCTGCAGTGCATTGCGGGGGCGCGAGTTATAGTTATCTCCACACCTATAACGGCCGAATTTCTCTGCTTTTGTACGAGTGAAATGTCCAACTAACTATAACGTCCGTGAAACCTGTGGTTTTTTCAGTGAATTTCTAAGGTTTTTTAAATGCTAATTTCTAACTATAACGTCCCTGAAACCTATGTTTTTTTCAGTGAATTTCAAAGGTTTTTTAAAAGCTAATTACTAACTATAACATAGCAGTCACATTTGCAGAGTGGTGGAGAAAGGTCAGCGTGGCCTCCAAACACCTATTAGCAATCCCACTGTGTGAGATTTACTGGAGGTAACAGGAGGGGTAGTTAGCCCCCAACGTCAACCT
The DNA here is from genome assembly GCA_963921515.1 of Calotriton arnoldi. Lineage (NCBI taxonomy): Eukaryota > Metazoa > Chordata > Amphibia > Caudata > Salamandridae > Calotriton > Calotriton arnoldi. The sequence goes on from CAWUFW010009110.1 coordinate 302,696, forward strand.
TGGGGGTCAACTACCCCTCCTATTACTTGTTATATCAGGCCCGCACCCTCCCTGCACCACTGTGCAAACGCGCCCCCTGGCGTGTTGTATGTTGGGGGATTAAGGCCCCTTGAATCCTGAGGGTCCCTGGGGGCCAACTAGCCCACCAGGTACCTCCAGTAAGCGCCACAGAGCTGCGTTGCAGAGAGGTGTTCTGAGGCCACGCCCCTTTTTACACCACGCTGCAAAGGCCGCTTCTGGCGCACTGCTGCTCAGAGGATGAAGCCCACTTGTGTCCTGAGGTCCTCAGGACACAAGAGGAGCTCATCGCCCCACCACCAGTGCACCAGAAGCCGCGTTTGCAGAGTGGTGTAAAAAGGGGCGTTGCCTCGGACCACCTCTCTGCAACGCAGCTCTGTGGTGCTTACTGGAGGTACCTGGTGGGCTAGTTGGCCCCCAGGGACCCTCAGCATTGAACCGGAATTAATTCCCCAACTTACAACGCGCCAGGGGCGCGTTTGCAGAGTGGTGCAGGGAGGGGGCGGGGCCTCCGGCGAGTTGCCAGTTCCTTTTTTTTTTGGGTCTGTTATTAGTAGGGGGTTGCGTGGCCCCCCTTACCTGGGCCACTTTTGGCCCTGGGGACCCCATCCCCCGGGGGCAGGCAGCCTTGGGTTTTTTTTCAAAACAATTTTGGGGAGGGGGACAGCGTGGCCCCCCTCCAGAGGCCAATTATGGCCCCGGGGACCCCATCCCCAGGGGCCTGGCCAGCCTTGTTTTTTTATTTATTTGTTGGGGAGGGGGGCCGCGTGGCAAAGTTTGTCTATAATCATCACAAATCGGTAATACAAAATACAAAACAAAAGCTCTCTGTTGAATTCCACAGCTGAAAAAAAATATTTGAAACCAGATGGGTTAAAAAAACACACACCCCTTTTTTTCTCAATATTTCTCAGTGGAATAGGAAAGCAGACACACCAGACACAAGGAGTCAAGTGCAAGTTACAGTGTGTTTATCCGTATAGCGCCACGTAGCAATAAAGGCCTCTTCCGAGCGCTGAAATGGATTTGGGGCACAATATGCTGTGGTGGATGTGGTGGATTTGGCGCCAAACACACCCCAGAACTAAGAGACTGCGCTGTCACCCTCACTAGCACATGGATCACCTGCTCCTGCCCCTGACCTTAGCGGGGTGGGATGGGGGGGGGGGTCAGTGATAACATTACTATCCATTTGCTCATGAAAGGACGTCAGCACTTCCTACACGAGGCCTGCAGGTGATCTGGGAAGTGGGCGCACCCTCTGCTGCATAAAGTCCCTCCCGCGTCTGCCTGTGAAAGTTCACTCAGAGGTTGCTGGGTTGATGCAAATGTGTCCCTTGCGACACCCCGTCGTCCACCTGCCAGGGATCATGGCTCAGACAGTGCACGGAGAATCCCAAAGACAGGTTCGCGGCCCTCCACACACTGCACCTCACTCTCAGCAATCTACTAGAACACTTGAAAAACCTCATAGTTTACGGTGATGGTAATATAGTAAGTTAGAAATATTCAAACACACAGATATTAAAACGGGTTCTGCCTTACTGTATAGTTGTTCAACAAATAACAAACACGCTTACCTCACCACTGTAGCAAGGCACAGTATTAAATCACTCCACGTTGCAAAATGTGTTTTTCGAGAAAAGAAGTGAAACTAAAACGATACACTTAAAAATACTTAGGAATTGTTGTTTGTTTTACAAAAAAAAGATACGTAGCTGGATGAATAAAGTATCTTGTCATTAGACCCACAGATCAAATAACCTTTTAAAATAGGGTAGTGAGTAAAACGGCCGCAGCATGAAGTGAGCTGGTGAGACTACTGAGTTATTGGGCTGTTTTAATAAATGGCCGATATTATAAAAACTGTAACTTTTTAATTAACATATGCTAATTGTTCTCTTATGACTATCTAATTGGCTGCCCAGAAACTATGATATGAGCATGTGTTAAAAAACTATATTGCACTGTTTTTTTTGCAAAATGTTTTCGAGTAGGGACATTCCAAAAATAATATACCATTTGTGTCTTTGGTGGGTCAATCATGCGCAAAACAGATCTACCCATTACATTTAGGTACACCTGAGCTTTTTAAAGTTAAGCAAAGGTCTTGCCACTAGGTGTGTAGAGAACATTACAGTATGTTTACTTGGTGAAAATAGTTGAGTCTTAACGCTGAGGTTCCCTTGTTGTAAATTAATTTACTATTTTGTCAGAAAATTCTTTTACTGAGCACGCACCTAAGCCACCAAAAAAGTAGACTTATGCGAGACTTGACTCAGATTGAGTCAGTCTTTTTTAGTTACATTTTGGGGTCGTTTTTCCCCCAGTGGCTGAGCTACACTATATTTCACACAAGCAATCTTAGTGCTGCATTCATTTAAAGAAAGTGCACTGCAAAAATGATATTAAGGTTACAATCCAAACCTGTAAAAGTTACACATAGCTAGAATTGAGGTAGCAACCCCTTGGCACTAATGCATTGCTTACAACATCACACTTGACAGATAAGAAACAGTGACATCAAAGATTACATCATATATGACATTGCCAATGACATCAACGATCTATGCCATTACTTACTACGTAAGTTATCGCATGATAAGCGTAAAATAGCACCAATTAAACCTAACCTCGCCAATCCCCTGCATGTATTCTTGATGTAGTCCCTCCTCCCACCTGCAGCCACTGGACTGGAAGCGCGCAGCGTGACGTAAGAAGTTCCAAACCACTGAGCACCTTCTCATCCTAATCTAGGGACTCCGAAAACATCTGACTGTCTTCTCCCGCCATGGCGGTGCCTGTAGAACACCGGGCGAGGTTGATCAGACTCTACAGCCACTTTGAAGGCCAAGGCAAACGTTCGTTTTTAATACTCCAGCGCTCCGAAGTAACTAAAGGGTGCACATAGCACCCTACAGCATCCAAAAAAATCATTATTCAAACTGATCTAGAACAGGATCCATGCAAAGACAGTCATTAGAATCCAAATTGTAGACGAACCCCCATCCACGGAGGCCTGCGCTATACTGAGTCAGGTGGCCTCTAGGCACATGGTTAGGGTTCCGATCAGCCTGTAGGACACTGATGGGTCCAAAGTACAGCAGGGCAGCGTGAGGCTGAACACAAGCGCAGGTGAGCGGCAGGATATGTCTGTCCCTGCCAGGCCTTGAGATGCCCCTGCGGTTCTGTCAGAGGGGAGCGCGTTTGGAATCGACTGGTGAGCGCCGGAGAACGCCGCCGATTCATGGCGCTTCATTCAGGCTGTTACGACCTGCCTCTGAAGCACGCGCTCACCGCATTAACTTTATGGTCGTGTTTGCTAACAAGCTGCTTATGTGCAGCCTTTTTATGGCAACAAGCTCCCGACACATTGTAGATCCGAGCTGCGTGACGGGAATCGGGTCAGAAATGACCTGAATATCAAAGGAGGACTCCTTTTATACAAACGGCGTGTGTGAGGGGAGATTGTGTGGCTAATAAAAACATGTGAATATTGCCCCCGGGACCTGGCCCAACCGGGGGCTTACAAATAACGAAGCGCGAAGCCCGCACTTCATTTTTTTAAATTTTTCACGGCAGGATTTGCGATCCCAATGCGAATTCTGCCGATCTTTTTTTTTTTTAATGCTTTTTTTGGCCCTGGGGGTTTTTGTGGGACCCCCTGAGCAGGCCTAGGGGGTCAGGGTGTTTCTACCCTGCCCCCTTTTCTTCTTTTTCAACCTTTTTTCTTCTGATTTCTTGTGACTCGGTTACCGAGTCACAAGATGGCTGCCAACACTTCCTGGTTTGGAATGTTGGCAGCCAATCAGAATTTCTAACTAATATATATATATATATATTCACTGAAAAACCCACAGGTTTCAGGGACGTTATAGTTAGAAATTAGCATTTAAAAAACCTTTGAAATTCACTGAAAAAACCATAGGTTTCAGGGACGTTATAGTTAGTTCGACATTTCACTCGTACAAAACCAGAGAAATTCCGCCGTTATAGTTAGTTCAGCTAACTATAACTCGCGCCCCCGCAATGCACTGCTGATGACGTTACATATTACATCATTCATGACATGGTCAGTGACATCACTGATGACATCATCCAGTGACTGTGTGTTTCTGTAAAGTTTAAATATGTTTTATATATATGCCAAGGTGTATTGAAGAATGAGTGGGTGTATAAGTGTCTGGATGGAGGATTTAGTAGGTGCGTGACAGACTGTATAAGTGAGTGATTAAATGTGTCTTACTGAATGCATGGGTTCGTGACTAAACTGTGTGAATGTCTGTATCAGTCTGTCTGTTGTTGTGTAAGCTGCTGCATGGGTTGGTCAGTAGCTACATTGAGTGTCTATATGGGTTATTGATTGGTTGCCTGAGTATTTGTATGGGAGACTGAGTGTGTGTGTGGGTGGGTGCGAGGTGTGAGACTCTGTGCATAGATGTGTGAGTGGTTGATTCACTGGGTGTATGGGTTCAAGAGTGCATGTGGAAACAGCTGTATGGGTGGGTGAGTGTGTGTATGGATGTGTTGGTGAGAGAATGGATGTCTCAGTGGTACATGTCCAAGTAACTACATATGTAAAAGGCAGTGTATGTGAGAGTTGGAGTATATAAATGACTTTACGTGAGAGTCAGTGATTGTGAGAGTGGCTGTATGGATGAGTGTACACTTGTATCAGTGATTGTATAAGAGAGTAAGTATGCGTTAGTATCTGTATGAATAAGTGAAGTGGTGTGTGTATAACTGTATAGGTGACTAAATGGGAGTGTGATTGATTCTTTGCATGTCTGACTAGGTGTGTGAGTAACTAGTGGATTGGATGAGTGGAGGTGTGTGAGTGTCTGTATAGGTGTATGAGTGCATATGATAGTGTTGTATTGATGAGTGACTGCATGTATGAGTGATTGTATGGGTGAATGAGTGGATGTGTGTGTGTAGACCTAGGAATCAGTGAGTGCGTATGTAGTAATTGGTATTGGTGTGTCGATAGTTTCGAAAATGGTAGTCTGTATTTTACAGTGGGTGTATCAAAGGTTATATTAGAGTGTGAGGAGGTGCATCAGATTTTCATGTGGATGATGTCATCAGTGATGTCATTTGAGATGTCATCAGTGATGTCATCAGTGATGTCACTGACCATGTCATGAATGATGTAATATGTGACGTTATCAGCAGCGCATTGCGGGGACGCGAGTTATAGTTAGCTGAACTAACTATAACAGTGGAATTTCTATGGTTTTGTACGAGTGAAATGTCCAACTAACTATAACATCCCTGAAACCTATGGTTTTTTCAGTGAATTTCTAAGGCTTTTTAAATGCTAATTTCGAACTATAAAGTGCCTGAAACCTATGGTTTTTTCAGTGAATTTCAATGGTTTTTTAAATGCTAATTTCTAACTATAACGTACCTGAAACCTATGGTTTTTTCAGTGAATTTCAATGGTTTTTTAAACAAAAATTTCTAATTATAATGTGCCTCAATCCTATGTTTTTTTTAGTTAATTTCTAAGGTTTTATAAATGCTAATTTCTAACTATAACATCCCTATTAAGTCCCCTTGAATCCTGAAGGTCCCTGGTGGCCAAGTAGCCCACCAGGTACCTCCAGTAAGCGCCACAGAGCTGCGTTGCAGAGAGGTGTTCCTAGGCCACGCCCCTTTTTACACCACGCTGCAAACGCGGCTTCTGGCGCACTGCTGCTCGGACGATGAAGTCCACTTGTGTCCTGAGGTCCTCAGGACACAAGAGGACCTCATCGCCCCACCAGCAGTGCACCAGAAGCCGCGTTTGCAGAGTGGTGAAAAAGGGCGTGGCCTCGGACCACCTCTCTGCAACACAGCTTTGTGGCGCTTACTGGAGGTACCTGGTGGGCTAGTTGGTCCCCAGGGACCCTCAGGATTCAAGGGACTTAATCCCCCAATTTACAACGTGCCAGGGGGTGTGTTTGCACACTTGTAATATCAGGCCCCGCCCCTCCCTGCACCACTGTGCAAACGCGCCCTTGGCGCGTTGTAAGTTGGGGATTAAGTCCCTTGACTCCTGAGGGTCCCTGGGGGCCAACTAGCCCACCAGGTACCTCCAGTAAGCGCCACAGAGCTGCGTTGCAGAGAGGTGTAAAAGGGGCGTGGCCTCGGACCACCTCTCTGCAACGCAGCTCTGTGGTGCTTACTGGAGGTACCTGGTGGGCTAGTTGACCCCCAGGGACCCTCAGGATTCAAGGGGACTTAATCCCCCAACTTACAACGCGCCATAGGGTGTGTTTGCACACTTGTAATATCAGGCCCCGCCCCCTCCCTGCACCACTGTGCAAACGCGCCCCCTGGCGCGTTGTAAATTGGGGGATTAAGTCCCCTTGAGTCCTGACGGTCCCTGGGGGCCAACTAGCCCACCATGTACCTCCAGTAAGCGCCACAGAGCTGCGTTGCAGAGAGGTGTAAAAAGGGGGTGTGGCCTTGGACCACCTCTCGCAACGCAGCTCCCTGGCGCATATTGGAGGTTTCTGGTGGGATAGTTGGCCCCCAGGGACCCTCAGTATTCAAGGGGAATTAATTCCCCAACTAACAACGTGCCAGGGGGCACGTTTTCAGAGTGGTGGAGAAAGGGGGCATGGCCTCCGGCGAGATGCCGGCTTTTTTTATTTAATTTTTTTGTACAAGGGGGGCTGTTGTGCACGATGCCAGTGGCGTGTTGTGGTGCACTGCATGTCAGTGGTTTGTTGTGGTGCAACACGTGCCAGTGGCTTGCTGCAGCACAGTATGTGTCAGTGGCGTGATGTGGCGTGCCATTGGGTTGTTGTGATGGGCGGCGTGTCAGTGGCTTTCCTTTGTGCACCGCGTCAGTGGCTTTCTGGTGTGCGCCGCGTGTCAGTGGTTTGTTGTGGTGCACCATGTGCCAGTGGCTTGCTACGGCGCAGTACGTGTCATTTGCTTGCCATGGTGTGCCATTGGTTTGTTGCGATGCACGGGGTGTCAGTGGCTTTCCGTTGTGCGCCACGTGTAAGTGGCTTTCCGTTGTGCAAGGCGTGTCAGTAGCTTTCCGTTGTGCGCCACGTCAGTGGTTTGCTGTAGCTCACTACGTGTCGGTGACTTGCTGTGTACTGTTGCCCTGCGCACCAGTGGATTTCTGCAGAGCTCCTGGTGTCATAGGTTTGCTGTGCTGCAGCAGGTGTTAGTTGGGTTTGTTGTGCGCTTTGTGTCACTGGCCTGCTGTGGAACCCTACATAGAAGGGGCTTGCTGTGTGGCACGACATGAGGCTCTTTTCAAGTTATTTTCTAGGCAGAGCCCCAGTCCAGGGCTGCATCAGGAAGGCAGGCTTGGCACAAGGAACGGGTTAGAAAGAGAGTGTCCAAGTCCACCAGCAGGCCTACCCTGCTCTACCAGTCTCTGAAACACCACAGACCGAGGGCCACACTCAAGTGTTGCTTCTGACCTCTTGAGTCAGAGGCGCCTATTGGAGGGAGCTCTAAGAGCCATATACCAGTGGCATCTTGAACCCCACCTATCCCTCCCCCCCCCATGCTCCCTTTCACAGCTTACGCGGGGAGGGGTGGAGGGGGGTTATTTGAAAGATGAAATGCAGAAATAAACAGGGCACAGTTGGAAGCTTACACCTCTGGGCCCTGTTTATTTCTGCGTTTTATCTTTCAGATAGCAGCAGGTGGCCCATTTCCTTCCTTGCACTGGGGCCCACATTACACCGGCTATGCTACTGCCAGTGGTGGGCTAGAAGGAAGAGTGAAATCAAGAACATATGGAAAGAAGGAAGAAATGGTGACAAGAAGGAAGGGACAAAAGCATGAAAAGGTGGATGGAAGGGTGAATGGATGGATGAGTGAAATGTAAAACAACTTTGAATGAATGGCTGGAATGATAAAAACCTAGATGAATTGGTGGATGGATGCATGGAAGTTTGGATGGATGGATGAATTGATACGAGGAGAGTGAAATGACAGATGGATGAAAAAGGGGTTGTATAGATGGGAAAAGGATGAAGGAATGGAAGTGTGAGGGGAAGGTTTGAAGGATGAGTGGAAGAGTTATGATGAAAAGGGGGATGGACAGAATGGTAAAGGAAGGACAAATTGAAGCATGAAAAGATGGATGGATGCATGGATGGATTCATGAAATACTTAAAGGATGTAGAGATAGATGGACAGGAGTTGGGATGACGGGGCCTCATATAGTGTGGGTGGGGTTTACTCACTTCACTCACCTGATAGCATTCGAGGTAGGGTCACAGTGGTGGTATTTACATTTTCTGGTTATTTCCTTGCTAAGAGACACCCCTTGAGGTGAAAGTTCTAGGTTCCCTTGCGGTGAGTGCTGTGGGAGCCTCTGGTTCCCGCTTGGTGAGTGGTCTGCCACGCCATAATTCGCTTCCGTTTGAGGTGAGTTTTCTCGGTTACTTGGGTTCTCATCTGGAGAGTGATCTTACAATCTGCGTTTTGTCTTTTTCTTGCGGTCAGTGCTAAGCTGCCCCAGATTCTAGGTCCTCCTGTAGGTCTGTGTAAGGACGCCGGGTTCCATTTTATATTGAGGAGAATGACCCCTGACACCAGATTTCAGGTCCACAGCATGTTGAATGCTGTCAAGTTCGCCCCCGCCCCTTTGAGGTGATTTATGTAAGATCATACTGCCCCCTGAAGGTCAGCGATGTGGGAACCTGGTGCCATGTTGTCCTCCAGAGGTGAATGCTGCAAGAGCCCAGGTTTCCAGCGCCCCCGCCCCCCCCCATCCCTCCTGTGGTTTTTTCAGTGAATTTCTAAGGTTTTTTAAATGCTAATTTCTAACTATAACGTCCCTGAAACCTATGTTTTTTTCAGTGAATTTCAAAGGTTTTTTAAAAGCTAATTACTAACTATAACATAGCAGTCACATTTGCAGAGTGGTGGAGAAAGGTCAGCGTGGCCTCCAAACACCTATTAGCAATCCCACTGTGTGAGATTTACTGGAGGTAACAGGAGGGGTAGTTAGCCCCCAACGTCAACCTTGGGGGTCAACTACCCCTCCTATTACCTCCAGTAAGTCCCACACAGCTGGATTGCTAACTTGTTATATCAGGCCCGCACCCTCCCTGCACCACTGTGCAAACGCACCCCCTGGCGCGTTGTAAGTTGGGGGATTAAGGCCCCTTGAATCCTGAGGGTCCCTGGGGGCCAACTAGCCCACCAGATACCTCCAGTAAGCGCCACAGAGCTGCGTTGCAGAGAGGTGTTCTGAGGCCACGCCCCTTTTTACACCACGCTGCAAAGGCCGCTTCTGGCGCACTGCTGCTCAGAGGATGAAGCCCACTTGTGTCCTGAGGTCCTCAGGACACAAGAGGACCTCATCGCCCCACCACCAGTGCACCAGAAGCCGCGTTTGCAGAGTGGTGTAAAAAGGGGCGTTGCCTCGGACCACCTCTCTGCAACGCAGCTCTGTGGCGCTTACTGGAGGTACCTGGTGGGCTAGTTGGCCCCCAGGGACCCTCAGGATTGAACGGGAATTAATTCCCCAACTTACAACGCGCCAGGGGCGCGTTTGCAGAGTGGTGCAGGGAGGGGGCGGGGCCTCCGGCGAGTTGCCAGTTCCTTTTTTTTTTGGTCTGTTATTAGTAGGGGTTGCGTGGCCCCCTTCCCTGGGCCACTTTTGGCCCTGGGGACCCCATCCCCGGGGGCAGGCAGCCTTGGTTTTTTTTCAAAACAATTTTGGGGAGGGGGACAGCGTGGCCCCCTCCAGAGGCCAATTATGGCCCCGGGGACCCTATCCCCAGGGGCCTGGCCAGCCTTGTTTTTTATTTATTTGTTGGGGAGGGGGCCGCGTGGCAAAGTTTGTCTATAATCATCGCAAATCGGTAATACAAAATACAAAACAAAAGCTCTCTGTTGAATTCCACCGCTGAAAAAAAATATTTGAAACCAGATGGGTTAAAAAAACACACACACCTTTTTTTCTCAATATTTCTCAGTGGAATAGGAAAGCAGACACACCAGACACAAGGAGTCAAGTGCAAGTTACGGTGTGTTTATCCGTATAGCGCCACGTAACAATAAAGGCCTCTTCCGAGCGCTGAAATGGATTTGGGGCACAATATGCTGTGGTGGATGTGGTGGATTTGGCGCCAAACACACCCCAGAACTAAGAGACTGCGCTGTCGCCCTCACTAGCGCATGGATCACCTGCTCCTGCCCCTGACCTTAGCGGGGTGGGATGGGGGGGGGTCAGTGATAACATTACCATCCATTTGCTCATGAAAGGACGTCGGCACTTCCTACACGAGGCCTGCAGGTGATCTGGGAAGTGGGCGCACCCTCTGCTGCATAAAGTCCCTCCCGCGTCTGCCTGTGAAAGTTCACTCAGAGGTTGCTGGGTTGATGCAAATGTGTCCCTTGCGACACCCCGTCATCCACCTGCCAGGGATCATGGCTCAGACAGTGCACGGAGAATCCCAAAGACAGGTTCGCGGCCCTCCACACACTGCACCTCACTCTCAGCAATCTACTAGAACACTTGAAAAACCTCATAGTTTACGGTGATGGTAATATAGTAAGTTAGAAATATTCAAACACACAGATATTAAAACGGGTTCTGCCTTACTGTATAGTTGTTCAACAAATAACAAACACGCTTACCTCACCACTGTAGCAAGGCACAGTATTAAATCACTCCACGTTGCAAAATGTGTTTTTCGAGAAAAGAAGTGAAACTAAAACGATACACTTAAAAATACTTAGGAATTGTTGTTTGTTTTACAAAAAAAGATACGTAGCTGGATGAATAAAGTATCTTGTCATTAGACCCACAGATCAAATAACCTTTTAAAATAGGGTAGTGAGTAAAACGGCCGCAGCATGAAGTGAGCTGGTGAGACTACTGAGTTATTGGGCTGTTTTAATAAATGGCCGATATTATAAAAACTGTAACTTTTAATTAACATATGCTAATTGTTCTCTTATGACTATCTAATTGGCTGCCCAGAAACTATGATATGAGCATGTGTTAAAAAACTATATTGCACTGTTTTTTTGCAAAATGTTTTCGAGTAGGGACATTCCAAAAATAATATACCATTTGTGTCTTTGGTGGGTCAATCATGCGCAAAACAGATCTACCCATTACATTTAGGTACACCTGAGCTTTTTAAAGTTAAGCAAAGGTCTTGCCACTAGGTGTGTAGAGAACATTACAGTATGTTTACTTGGTGAAAATAGTTGAGTCTTAACGCTGAGGTTCCCTTGTTGTAAATTAATTTACTATTTTGTCAGAAAATTCTTTTACTGAGCACGCACCTAAGCCACCAAAAAAGTAGACTTATGCGAGACTTGACTCAGATTGAGTCAGTCTTTTTTTAGTTACATTTTGGGGTCGTTTTTCCCCAGTGGCTGAGCTACACTATATTTCACACAAGCAATCTTAGTGCTGCATTCATTTAAAGAAAGTGCACTGCAAAAATGATATTAAGGTTACAATCCAAACCTGTAAAAGTTACACATAGCTAGAATTGAGGTAGCAACCCCTTGGCACTAATGCATTGCTTACAACATCACACATGACAGATAAGAAACAGTGACATCAAAGATTACATCATATATGACATTGCCAATGACATCAACGATCTATGCCATTACTTACTACGTAAGTTATCGCATGATAAGCGTAAAATAGCACCAATTAAATCTAACCTCGCCAATCCCCAGCATGTATTCTTGATGTAGTCCCTCCTCCCACCTGCAGCCACTGGACTGGAAGCGCGCAGCGTGACGTAAGACGTTTCAAACCACTGAGCACCTTCTCATCCTAATCGAGGGACTCCCAAAACATCTGACTGTCTTCCCCCGCCATGGCGGTGCCTGTAGAACACCGGGCGAGGTTGATCAGACTCTACAGCCACTTTGAAGGCCAAGGCAAACGTTCGTTTTTAATACTCCAGCGCTCCGAAGTAACTAAAGGGTGCACGTAGCGCCCTACAGCATCCCAAAAAATCATTATTCAAACTGATCTAGAACAGGATCCATGCAAAGACAGTCATTAGAATCCAAATTGTAGACGAACCCCCATCCACGGAGGCCTGCGCTATACTGAGTCAGGTGGCCTCTAGGCACATGGTTAGGGTTCCGATCAGCCTGTAGGACACTGATGGGTCCAAAGTACAGCAGGGCAGCGTGAGGCTGAACACAAGCGCAGGTGAGCGGCAGGATATGTCTGTCCCTGCCAGGCCTTGAGATGCCCCTGCGGTTCTGTCAGAGGGGAGCGCGTTTGGAAGCGACTGGTGAGCACCGGAGAACGCCGCCGATTCATGGCGCTTCATTCAGGCTGTTACCACCTGCCTCTGAAGCACGCGCTCACCGCATTAACTTTATGGTCGTGTTTGCTAACGAGCTGCTTATGTGCAGCCTTTTTATGGCAACAAGCTCCCGACACATTGTAGATCCGAGCTGCGTGACGGGAATCGGGTCAGAAATGACCTGAATATCAAAGGAGGACTCCTTTTATACAAACGGCGTGTGTGAGGGGAGATTGTGTGGCTAATAAAAACATGTGAATATTGCCCCCGGGACCTGGCCCACCCCGGGGCTTACAAATAACGAAGCGCGAAGCCCGCGCTTCGTTTTTTTTAATTTTTCACGGCAGGATTTGCGATCCCAACGCGAATTCTGCCGATTTATTTTTTTTTAAATGCTTTTTTTGGCCCTGGGGGTCATTGTGGGACCCCCTGAGCAGGCCTAGGGGGTCAGGGTGTTTCTACCCTGCCCCCTTTTCTTCTTTTTCAACCTTTTTTCTTCTGATTTCTTGTGACTCGATTACCGAGTCACAAGATGGCTGCCAACACTTCCTGGTTTGGAATGTTGGCAGCCAATCAGAATTTCTAACTAATATATATATATATATTCACTGAAAAAACCACAGGTTTCAGGGACGTTATAGTTAGAAATTAGCATTTAAAAAACCTTTGAAATTCACTGAAAAAACCATAGGTTTCAGGGACGTTATAGTTAGTTGGACATTTCACTCGTACAAAACCAGAGAAATTCCACCGTTATAGTTAGTTCAGCTAACTATAACTCGCGCCCCCGCAATGCACTGCTGATGACGTTACATATTACATCATTCATGACATGGTCAGTGACATCACTGATGACATCATCCAGTGACTGTGTGTTTCTATAAAGTTTAAATATATTTTATATATATGCCAAGGTGTATTGAAGAATGAGTGGGTGTATAAGTGTCTGGATGGAGGATTTAGTAGGTGTGTGACAGACTGTATAAGTGAGTGATTAAATGTGTCTTACTGAATGCATGGGTTCGTGACTAAACTGTGTGAATGTCTGTATCAGTCTGTCTGTTGTTGTGTAAGCTGCTGCATGGGTTGGTCAGTAGCTACATTGAGTGTCTATATGGGTTATTGATTGGTTGCCTGAGTATTTGTGTGGGAGACTGAGTGTGTGTGTAGGTGGGTGGGAGGTGTGAGACTCTGTGCATAGATGTGTGAGTGGTTGATTCACTGGGTGTATGGGTTCAAGAGTGCATGTGGAAACAGCTGTATGGGTGGGTGAGTGTGTGTATGGATGTGTTGGTGAGAGAATGGATGTCTCAGTGGTACATGTCCAAGTAACTTCATATGTAAAAGGCAGTGTATGTGAGAGTTGGAGTATATAAATGACTTTACGTGAGAGTCAGTGATTGTGAGAGTGGCTGTATGGATGAGTGTGCACTTGTATCAGTGATTGTATAAGAGAGTAAGTATGCGTTAGTATCTGTCTGAATAAGTGAAGTGGTGTGTGTATAACTGTATAGGTGACTAAATGGGAGTGTGATTGATTCTTTGCATGTCTGACTAGGTGTGTGAGTAACTCTATGGATGAGTGGAGGTGTGTGAGTGTCTGTATAGGTGTATGAGTGCATATGATAGTGTTGTATTGATGAGTGACTGCATGTATGAGTGATTGTATGGGTGAATGAATGGATGTGTGTGTAGACCTAGGAATCAGTGAGTGCATATGTAGTAATTGGTATTGGTATGTCGATAGTTTCTAAAATGGTAGTCTGTATTTTACAGTGGGTGTATCAAAGGTTATATTAGAGTGTGAGGAGGTGCATCAGATTTTCATGTGGATGATGTCATCAGTGATGTCATTTGAGATGTCATCAGTGATGTCATCAGTGATGTCACTGACCATGTCATGAATGATGTAATATGTGACGTTATCAGCAGCGCATTGTGGGACGCGAGTTATAGTTAGCTGAACTAACTATAACGGTGGAATTTCTATGGTTTTGTACGAGTGAAATGTCCAACTAACTATAACATCCCTGAAACCTATGGTTTTTTCAGTGAATTTCTAAGGTTTTTTAAATGCTAATTTCGAACTATAAAGTGCCTGAAACCTATGGTTTTTTCAGTGAATTTCAATGGTTTTTTAAATGCTAATTTCTAACTATAACGTACCTGAAACCTATGGTTTTTTCAGTGAATTTCAATGGTTTTTTAAACGAAAATTTATCATTATGATGTGCTTCAATCCTATGTTTTTTTTAGTTAATTTCTAAGGTTTTATAAATGCTAATTTCTAACTATAACATCCCTATTAAGTCCCCTTGAATCCTGAAGGTCTCTGGTGGCCAAGTAGCCCACCAGGTATCTCCAGTAAGCGCCACAGAGCTGCGTTGCAGAGAGGTGTTCCTAGGCCACGCCCCTTTTTACACCACGCTGCAAACGCGGCTCTGGCGCACTGCTGCTCGGACGATGAAGTCCACTTGTGTCCTGAGGTCCTCAGGACACAAGGGGACCTCATCGCCCCACCAGCAGTGCACCAGAAGCCGCGTTTGCATAGTGGTGAAAAAAGGGGCGTGGCCTCGGACCACCTCTCTGCAACACAGTTCTGTGGCGCTTACTGGAGATACCTGGTGGGCTACTTGGCCACCAGAGACCTTCAGGATTCAAGGGGACTTAATAGGGATGTTATAGTTAGAAATTAGCTTACTGGAGGTACCTCGTGGGATTCAAGGGGACTTAATCCCCCAATTTACAACGCACCAAGGGGGTGTGTTTGCACACTTGTAATATCAGGCCCCGCCCCCTCCCTGCACCACTGTGCAAACGCGCCTCCGGCGCGTTGTAATTTGGGATTAAGTCCCTTGAATCCTGAGGGTCCCTGGGGGCCAACTAGCCCACCAGGTACCTCCAGTAAGCGCCACAGAGCTGCGATGCAGAGAGGTGTAAAAAGGGGCGTGTCCTCGGACCACCTCTCTGCAACGCAGCTCTGTGGTGCTTACTGGAGGTACCTGGTGGGCTAGTTGACCCCCAGGGACCCTCAGGATTCAAGGGGACTTAATCCCCCAACTTACAACGCGCCATAGGGTGTGTTTGCACACTTGTAATATCAGGCCCCGCCCCCTCCCTGCACCACTGTGCAAACGCGCCCCCTGGCGCGTTGTAAATTGGGGGTTTAAGTCCCTTGAGTCCTGACGGTCCCTGGGGGCCAACTAGCCCACCATGTACCTCCAGTAAGCGCCACAGAGCTGCGTTGCAGAGTGGTGTAAAAAGGGGGTGTGGCCTTGGACCACCTCTCTGCAACGCAGCTCCCTGGCGCATATTGGAGGTTTCTGGTGGGCTAGTTGGCCCCCAGGCACCCTCAGTATTCAAGGGGAATTAATTCCCCAACTAACAACGCGCCAGGGGGCGCGTTTGCAGAGTGGTGGAGAAAGGGGGCATGGCCTCCGGCGAGATGCCAGCTTTTTTTATTTTATTTTTTTGTACAAGGGGGGCTGTTGTGCACGATGCCAGTGGCGTGTTGTGGTGCACTGCATGTCAGTGGTTTGTTGTGGTGCAACACGTGCCAGTGGCTTGCTGCAGCACAGTATGTGTCAGTGGCGTGATGTGGCGTGCCATTGGGTTGTTGTGATGGGCGGCTTGTCAGTGGCTTTCCTTTGTGCACCGCGTCAGTGGCTTTCTGGTGTGCGCCGCTTGTCAGTGGTTTGTGGTGGTGCACCATGTGCCAGTGGCTTGCTACGGCGCAGTACGTGTCATTTGCGTGCCATGGCGTGTCATTGGTTTGTTGTGATGCACGGGGTGTCAGTGGCTTTCCGTTGTGCGCCACGTGTAAGTGGCTTTCCGTTGTGCAAGGCGTGTCAGTAGCTTTCCGTTGTGCGCCACGTCAGTGGTTTGCTGTAGCTCACTACGTGTCGGTGACTTGCTGTGTACTGTTGCCCTGCGCACCAGTGGATTTCTGCAGAGCTCCTGGTGTCATAGGTTTGCTGTGCTGCAGCGGGTGTTAGTTGGGTTTGTTGTGCGCTTTGTGTCACTGGCCTGCTGTGGAACCCTACATAGAAGGGGCTTGCTGTGGTGCACGACACGAGGCTCTTTTCAAGTTATTTTCTAGGCAGAGCCCCAGTCCAGGGCTGCATCAGGAAGGCAGGCTTGGCACAAGGACCGGGTTAGAAAGAGAGTGTCCAAGTCCACCAGCAGGCCTACCCTGCTCTACCAGTCTCTGAAACACCACAGACCGAGGGCCACACTCAAGTGCTGCTTCTGACCTCTTGAGTCAGAGGCGCCTATTGGAGGGAGCTCTAAGAGCCATCTTGAACCCCACCTATCCCTCCCCGCCCCCTCCATGCTCCCTTTCACAGCTTACGCGGGGAGGGGTGGAGGGGGGTTATTTGAAAGATGAAATGCAGAAATAAACAGGGCACAGTGGGAAGCTTAGGCCTCTGGGCCCTGTTTATTTCCGCGTTTTATCTTTCAGATAGCAGCAGGTGGCCCATTTCCTTCCTTGCACTGGGGCCCACATTACACCGGCTATGCTACTGCCAGTGGTGGGCTAGAAGGAAGAGTGAAATCAAGAACATATGGAAAGAAGGAAGAAACGGTGACAAGAAGGAAGGGACAAAAGCATGAAAAGGTGGATGGAAGGGTGAATGGATGGATGAGTGAAATGTAAAACAACTTTGAATGAATGGCTGGAATGATAAAAACCTAGATGAATTGGTGGATGGATGCATGGAAGTTTGGATGGATGGATGAATTGATACGAGGAGAGTGAAATGACAGATGGATGAAAAAGGGGTTGTATAGATGGGAAAAGGATGAAGGAATGGAAGTGTGAGGGGAAGGTTTGAAGGATGGGTGGAAGAGTTATGATGAAAAGGTGGATGGACAGAATGGTAAAGGAAGGACAAATTGAAGCATGAAAAGATGGATGGATGGATGCATGGATGGATTCATGAAATACTTAAAGGATGTAGAGATAGATGGACAGGAGTTGGGATGACGGGGCCTCATATAGTGTGGGTGGGGTTTACTCGCTTCACTCACCCGATAGCATTCGAGGTAGGGTCACAGTGGTGGTATTTACATTTTCTGGTTATTTCCTTGCTAAGAGACACCCCTTGAGGTGAAAGTTCTAGGTTCCCTTGCGGTGAGTGCTGTGGGAACCTCTGGTTCCTGCTTGGTGAGTGGTCTGCCACGCCATAATTCGCTTCCGTTTGAGGTGAGTTTTCTCGGTTACTTGGGTTCTCATCGGGAGAGTGATCTTACAACCTGCGTTTTGTCTTTTTCTTGCGGTCAGTGCTAAGCTGCCCCAGATTCTAGGTTCTCCTGTAGGTCCGTGTAAGGACGCCGGGTTCCATCTTATATTGAGGAGAATGACCCCTGACACCAGATTTCAGGTCCACAGCATGTTGAATGCTGTCAAGCTCGCCCCCGCCCCTTTGAGGTGAATTATGTAAGATCATACTGCCCCCTGAAGGTCAGCGATGTGGGAACCCGGTGCCATGTTGTCCTCCAGAGGTGAATGCTGTGAGAGCCCGGGTTTCCAGCGCCCCCGCCCGCCCCCATTCCCCCAAGGTACGTGCTCTGAGACCTCCAGTTTGTGCTTGAATAAGAGTTGTGGAGTTC
The DNA here is from genome assembly GCA_963921515.1 of Calotriton arnoldi. NCBI lineage: Eukaryota > Metazoa > Chordata > Amphibia > Caudata > Salamandridae > Calotriton > Calotriton arnoldi. The sequence continues at coordinate 320,590 of CAWUFW010009110.1, forward strand.
AGAGTTCCTGTTCTTCGTGAGCGGAATGTTACGGGATCCCCAGAGATTACTCTCGTGGTGAATATGGCGAAGGTCTTGTCCCCTTGAGGTGGACCCACCCACCCCACTCCGCTTCCACCCTACAGCACCCGTGTTCTCTTCTGGTGAATGCCACCAAGTCCCCAGATACCGGGCCCTCTTGAAGTGAATACCATGCCCCCCGCGCCCACCCCAACAGATCCCGGGTCCTCTTAAGGTGAATGTGCGAGGACAGCACATCCGGGCTCCATTTGAGGTGAATACCGGGCCCCCAGCGCCTCCACTCCACAGATCCTGGGTCCTTTTATGGTTAATGCCAGGGCCCCACAGATCCCCCGATGTCAATATCAACCCCTCTCCCGCGCTCCCACCCCACCGATCCCAGGTCCCCTACAGGAGAATATCACCCCCTCCTCCACGCTCCCACCCCACAGATATCACCCGATTCCTCTTGAGGTAAATGCTAAGAGATCCCCAGATCCTCTAGAGGTGAATGCTAAGAGATCCCGCGATCCTCTTGAGGTGAATGCTAAGAGATCCCGCAATCCTCTGGAGGTGAATGCTAAGAGATCCCCAGATCCTCTTGAGGCGAATGCTAAGAGATCCCCTGATCCTCTAGAGGTGAATGCTAAAAGATCCCCCGATCCTCTAGAGGTGAATGCTAAGAGATCCCCCGATCCTCTTGAGGTGAATACTAAGAGATCCTCAGATGCTCTTGAAGTGAATGCCATGAGCCTACCAGATCCCGTTACCTTTTGAGGCAAATGCCATCGAGACAACCAGACCCTGCCTACCCCCACCCCCCAGGTGGGTAGTCTGGAGAGGGCGGGGGGGGCTAGTGTCAGAACAGGTGAGGCCGCCCCCATGCCATGCTGTTTACCGCTTTCATGTGCCTGACTCAGGCCTTAAGAGAGGCGTTGGCAAGGTGTCACCGAGGCGTTGCTCGCCAGCCCACTGGGCCGTCAGGGGAGGGGAGGGCGAATAGATCTCATCCTCCCCACAAAGCCTCAAAACCCGACAGGATCATCGCGGAGAAACGGCACAACAACACGGGCATTTATCACACTCGCATATTTCTAGCTGTTTAACGTGTACATTCCACATGCCTATTTATAGGGGGGCTGCGACGCTGCCCTTTTCCTCACAACGAGACGCATTTTAATCGATTACCAATTTTTTAGTTTTGCTTTTAAATTCAAAATATGATTCGAACCCGCAGTAGTACGCAAACAGAGATTTTTATTGCAGAACACGGAAAGACTATGTTTTTTTTAAAGATAAAACAATCCACCGGTATCAAACAGGAAAAATATAATAACATTTTTCAGTAGACGATACGTCTGTGTCAGACATTTCATACCTCGAGCGCATTATTTTTTCAATAAGCCCCGGGGAGGTGGCGGTCCCCGGGGCTGCGGGGGGGGCCGCGTGCCCCCGCACATAATCTGCATAGCCCTGGGGAGGTGGCGGACCCCGGGGCTGCAGTGCCCCCGCGGGCCCCCGCTATTATTTTTAGACAATGCCCCCGGGACCTGCCCCACCCGGGGGCCTCATTAAAATGAAGCGCGGAAGGCCAAGCTTCATTTTTTTTTTGTAATTTCGGCAGGATTCTCGACCTTAACGCGAATTCCGCCAAAATTACAAAAAAAAATATGCTTTTTTTGGCCCTGGGGGTCCTTGTGGGACCCCCTGAGCAGGCCTAGGGGGTCAGGGTGTTTCTACCCTGCCCCCTTTTATTGTTTTTTAACCTTTTTGTTCTGTTTTCTTGTGACTCGGTTCTACTGAGTCACAAGATGGCTGCCAACACTTCCTGGTTTGGAGTGTTGGCAGCCAATTAGAATGAAGCTCGTGGTCGGGAGGGTTCGCGAACCCTCCTCGGCCACAGATATCGAAACTTTTTCTTTCTTTAATTTCTCAGCAACTACTGAACGGATTTACACCATTTAACAAAAAGGGATCTTTCTGAACCAAGACCTACCTTTTTGCCAAATTTGGGTGAATTCCGTTCAGCAGTTTGGGCTGTAGCTTTGTCTAAAGTTTCCTATGGAAAATTACATGGGGAAAACGCGTTTTGGGACCCCCTTTTTTCTCTGCCCCCACTTGACAAATCACCCCGAAACTTTCAAGACAAGAGCTGACCGGAGCGCCCCACTAGTTTTGAAAATTTCACGAAGATTCGTCAAACGGTGCCAAAGTTATTGGGAAAACAAGAAAACGCTTTTCCTATGGAAACTAGGTCCTAACTATAACTACCTACTGGCGACCGCTAGTAGGTAATATATATATACGTATATACGTATATATGTATCTGTATGACTCTGATATTGTGCAGTGAATGACAGTAATCAGGAAATGGCTGTGATGTCTCCAAATAAGTCATTAGAAGCATAAACCCGGGACAAATTTGGTCATAATAAAACTCATATACGATTGGTATTATAAAGGTCCCTTTCACTTCATTTTGTTTTGTCTATTATGAACTTCATTATATTGTTTACACAGTTCTCTATAGTTAAAGAATGTTGCAAATTAGTTGTTCCCCAAATTTTCTATAGACACAAAACGTAGTTATGTTTACGAAGATTTCAGACTATGAACCTCTGACTGAGACTGATGTTATGGCTATGCCTACACCAGCAGCCATAGTCCTCCATCCCAGTCAAAACCATATGTGACAGCAAGAACAATTGTTTGGCCTGGTCTAATTAAAGGTCTGGCTTGGTTTTGCTAATCACATACCTATATATTGAACATATTTCTTTTGCTTCTCACTAGATGATCTAAACATGCCAGCAAAAGAGGTGTATGGAGCCCAGCCGCCGATTGAACTTCTCAGGCAGTGGATTGATCATGGTCATTGGTACGACAAGAAGGACACCTCCAGAATAGATCTTCTGGACATCTTGTTGGTTTCAGCCATGGGCCCACCAGGTGGTGGAAGAAATGATATCACAGGTACACACTTTGAACCTCAAAATGAGGCGTGTTGGCTGTACCTCACATCACATCATGTAAATGATTACTGATTAGTATCCTCTGACCAGCACTTTCAACTTTAACATTTCTTATGGCCAATTTCTATGATCCTTTACGCAATGAAAGGAGAGTCTACTTGAAATGTTCTTCTCTAGAAAGGAATCAAACCTGCTATTGTCAATGACAGAAACAGTGTTATTTTTTATCTAAGTATTCTCATTTGCGTATCAGAATCAGAGGTTAGAATAATTCCCTGTTACTTGTGTGGACCCCAGAATAATTTATATCAATATATTTGCCCATATTTCAACAGTTAGGGTGATAAGCCCAACATATCCATATGTTGTGAGGCATCCCTCAGAATCCTAATAAAGCTAAACATTTATGAAATGAAGACAGTTTTCCCCTTCTCAAAACTCCTGTGCAGCATCTACAGCTCAAACTGCTGCCTACATTTCTGATACTGAAAAAGACAAGCATTGGCATAGCCAATAGGTCTCGCTTTTGGGACCTTATAAGTATTTAGTTATGCAGCACAATATCCTTCGTGCAACAACGTCAACTGTTGCATGGCTAAACACTTATGAGGTCCCAAAAGCGAGACCTATTGGCTATGCCAATGCTTGTTGTGTGCTTGCTGTGGACTCGGGAGCTAGTTGTTTCCGTGGCCCCTGGTGTGTCCTCTTTCAGTACGTGTCTCCTCGGGCTCTTTTCCCGTTTGCTGTGCCTGTGGGTGCTTGTTATGTCCACGCCTGCTTGATTTGTGGTTGTTGTGCCTGAAGGTGTTTGTCGTTCTGTGCTTTCTATGCCCGTTAGCTGTTTCAGTGCTTTCTATGTCCGATAGCTGTTCAGTGCATTCTCTGCCTGTGTCTATTTGTCGTTTCTCGTGTCGCTACCATCTCAGGTGATTGGTTTGCCTATGCTTGCAATCCCTATATGTGCTTGTTGCTTCTGTGCTGGCGGGCATCTCAGACCCCTGTTGTTCCTGGTCTTACTGTGGGCAGATGCCTGTTGTTCCCTCGCTTGCTCTATGCCCAGGTGCTTGTTCTGCCCTATATCTATGCTTGATGTTCCTGTGCTTACAGGTGCATGTTTTTTTGTTGGTCCATATTTTAGTGCTAGCCCTGCCCGTGTTTGCTAGTTATTTCTTAAGTGGCCTCGTCCATGGGCGTTTGTTATTTCTATCTACCTCTGCCCCCCTGGGTTCCCTCAATTAAGTGATTTTTTTATATTAATCTGTCTTTGTGCTAGCTGTACGTGTCGCTAGCTGTAGGTGCATTCGCCGGGTGTTAAAGCTTTTCTACCCACAACTGGCGATGGACTGAACTTGAACTGTAGATGGACAGCCCAGGTTAAATCCCAAATTCGGAGATTATCACTGTAGTTTGAGAACTCCAAAGCCCTGCTTCAGCTACAGCTCGGCGCCCTGTTGCAGACGTTCGCAGCCCAGGCGGAGGACTTCACTGCCTCGGTTCAAACTTACACAGCTTCGGTTCTGGCATCACTACCTGGTCTGGATTCAGATCTCCGAGTGCCTTTCTCAGAACTTCACAGACTCCTATCAGTACTTTACTCTGCACGGCTAAGGCACTGCGGTCGTGCGCTTCCTCGTCTGTTTTAACAGGACTTCCGCAGCTTTAGACTCCCGGGCGCAAGCTTCTCAGAACTCCAGCACCCAGACTAGGCTGGACCAGGGCACCCTCCGCTGGAGGTAGCAGACAGATAACCCCTCCAGGCACCCGCAGCGAGGGGAAACAAAGAGTAGTCAAACCTTTGTCCAATCACAGCACAGGGTCCTACAGAGGGTGTGACGGACGTCTCTGCTGGACGCTATGGTTGGTCGGTGCCTGGATCCGTCAGCCGACAGTCACTTGCAGCCGTCCCCAGGCAGGGTTCACGGTTATCTCTCGGATTGACGCGCATGGCGCATTTTGAATGAGGGCGCGGGGAGATGCATTGAGTAACAGCTAGAGCATAGACAATAACGCAGGTAACCTGCAGGGGTAATGGTTTAGAGGGAAGGCACGCATGATTTCGAACAAAGGAGATAGCCAAGTCATCTGTAGAGGCAGACAGCACAGGCACATTAACTAGTCGGGGGCCCCAGACGTCCAATTTCTTTAAGCATCAGCAGAGGCGAGCACTTAGACAAAGCACCGTAGGATCTGATTACAACAGGCCTCGTGAGGCTGTTGGTGACAACATAACGGCAGAAGCAGCAGAAGGTTTGCGCTTCTGTGATGTCCGCGATATTGATAGGGGCAGTGCTTAATTTCTTTAAAAGCAAGTGCGCGCGCCTTGCGCTCAAAGTAAAACATGCGGTGATCCTTGCATTGTACCTCTGGAGGGTGGAAACTTCGAAGAAGGAAAACATCTCTCATTAGTCATTATGTTAGCTTCGTGCAGTTTTCAAGTATGCTGTGTCCGAGCGACTGATTGTTTGTATATCAATATGAAGAGATGAACTGGGCATAAGCAACGCCGATAGTTTGCTAAACAAATTAGAGTTGTTCTCATATCCTAAAGGAACTCCATTGATTTTTTTGCAGTGCTCCTCGGCACAGTGGTATTCGGTACATCACCTCTCGCGCGCTGCCCCTCGGTGTAGGGGGCGCAGTAAAAAGAGAGGGACCTTCTGGGTAAAGAGGCCTTGTGGCAGTAAAGCCTGTGTCTGTCAGTCCTCAACACTAGTGGAAAGAGACGTAATTAGCACAGATTCACTCATAACAAGCTTGAGTTCAGTCATGCGCCAAGCGCCGGGTCCCGGTGAAGTCCGAACCCGGGATAACATGTCACCGAGGTTTGTGGGGCAATAACATTTAAACTCCGTTCGCTTCTCGGAGCTTTAGGGCTTTAAGGTATAAATAACCAGGTACCTTCTTTTGGAGCCTCCGGGACCTCGAAATAGCCGCCGTTAATTTGCCCGAAGCTGATTAGGTGTCACAGTGAGCCTTGAGTAGTACGTGCACTCCCGTCACGCCGGGCGGCTCAGCCGCGCGCCTTACTTTGTACAGTATGTCTGAAAGAAGTGCTTGCTTTAAAACAATTTGCCACTAATAATAATAAACAAGCCGACAGAAAGGCTGCAGACACTACAGAACTAGAAAGAGACGCGCGAAAGTGAAAGCAACAAAAACGAGAGGAGCGAGGGCGAGCGAGCGCGGCAGCCTGCTCAGCTGACCAGACGCTCGTGCGTCATGGCCTTTTGCCGGCATGTTTTTCCAATTATCGCGCCCGCGTCTGGGCACGATAATTGGAAACACATGTTTGCCGCGCGTACCCATCCCAAAAAGGCCAGCCACGACGCACGAGCGTTTTTGGGACTGCTTTTAAACCCGCTTACTAAAAGTCTTCGCCTCTAAGCAGCGCTTGCGCGCTACTCGAGGCTCGACCTAAAAAACCACCACCTGATAGGCTTATATGTAGGAGTTGAAGGAAAAAGCATCCTGCCGTCTTAGAGTGCAGGAGCATCTATCACGCATGATGTCTTGTACTGGCAGTTGCCTCACAGAATCAATTCGTCTTCTGGCTTTTGTTAGAAGGGTCCTGGAACGTATTGGGAGTTCCACACCATATTTGTTTATGCAATTTTGTCTCAGGATTGCGTGGTCGACCTGGGCAGAGAAAATATGCATCAGGCACAGTGATCTAAACAGGGCGAATCTCACAATGCAAGAAAGACGGCGCCTTTTTCATGCCACCTTTGATAGACCACCAGCAGAGCTGGTAATGGCTCCATGGGCAGTGCACCAGCTTTCCACATCTGTTAATGAGGCAAGCAAAACGCAAGTTGGTGGGATGGGAGAATTGAGGAATAACCTCCTACCGAAACTCTAAATTATTATCCTTCCCTAAATATGGAACAGAGATAGAATCCCAGTTCACCTGGTCAGTCCTCAAGGTCTGCATTCTGATAATATAATGACAAAAATTGAAAAGTGTACTGAAAAAAATGATACTGAACATGTGTATATATCTATATATATTTTTTACAGGCCGCTTTACCCGTCACTTGAATATTATTTCTATTAATACCTTTGATGACGAGACGTTGACCAAGATATTCGGCTCGATTGCTGACTGGCACTTCGGCAAAGGGTTTGACATAGCTTTCATGAGGTACCTATGTAATTCATTTTCTTTTGCAACAATTACATCTTCAAAACTCCTTTTCCTCAAATGATTGTTTACAAAATGTCACAGCTGCAAATATATATGTTTTAAATGACATGTGGTCTTTTTTCTTTTCCATAAAGAACAAGCAAGCTAATGGTGCAAGCCACGATGGCGATTTACAAAATGGCTGTGGAAAATTTTCTTCCTACTCCCTCCAAATCGCATTACGTCTTTAATCTTCGAGATTTCTCGCGAGTCGTAAAAGGAGTGCTCCTCTGCCCACACACCCACGTGCAAGTAGGTAGAGTGCACTGCGCCTATGGCTCAATACATTTGCTTTTCGTTTGATGAGTTTGTGCGTCCCTCTTCCCATATTGTGCTTGCGAAAGTTAGCATAAAAGGCAAGTCAATACTCTTGGTAACAAATATTCTAAATTAATCAGCCATGTGAGCAGGCAATTTGTGGAGAGAGCGAAGGCTTCCTATTGGCTAGACTCTGATTACTTTAAATGGAAACAAAGACAGGATTTAGCAAACATTTGCAATGCAATAGGTCTCGCATTTGTCAGAGTTAGAGCTATTAGCGTTGTAAATGACGTCTTTTAGCTATGTGTTTTGGTTTGGAGTGTAGTGGATGCAGCGGCGGCCGCTCCATTAGGGCGGAGCAGCGCTGCACTCCTGCCACCACCAGTACATAAAAAAATAATAAAACGGGTTTTAAAACTGTTTTATTATCGTTTTATTTTAATCCCCTGGACCCGCCTCCAGGACTCTGACAAGTCTTGGGGCCGGGTCCAGGGGATGACACCTCTGGTGGGGGAGTGGTGCACATGAGGTGTTTGGCCAGCTGTCTCAGGCCGGCCAAACCCCTCATACGCAGTGAAGCTCTCTCCAGCCTCAGCTGAGTAGCTGGGGCTGGAGAGAGCAGGCGCAGGCTACCAGTCTCCCTGGGAGCGCAAGTTGCTGACACTCAGGACAATCCTGAAGCTGCTCTCATGCAAGATCAGCTTCAGGATTGGCTGCAGGGCAGGCTGGGAGCCTGTGCCCAGAGACAGAAGCAGGAAGATCAGATGCGCAGGAGATGCCGGTGGCGGCAGCGTTAAGGTAAGTTTTTTTAAATTTATTTTTTTGTTGTTTTTTTAACCGAAACCCTCCCCACCTCCCTCCTCCGGCCCGCCTCCCACTTTGGCAGAGGACAGGCCGCTACTGAGATGTATGAACAGAAACACAGCTGCAGCACTGCCTGGAGGACTAGGAATGAGGAATTACCACTGGAACCAGAGAATCCGCTGCAGCACTGTCTAGAGGAAATAGAATGAGGAACTACCATTGGGACCAGAGAAGCAGTTAGCCACACTGTGTGGAGGACTTAGAATGAGGAATTACCACTGAGACCAGAGAAGCAGATAGCAGCACTGTGCAGAGGACTTAGAATGAGGAATTACCAACAGGAGCAGAGAAGCAGCAAGAAGCACTGTCTAGAGAACTTAGAATGATGAATTACTGAGCAGACCAAAGATGCAGCTGCAGCACTGCATTTCCTTAGTGAAGTGCCAACCTCACATAGAAGCACGGGAAAACAAAAAAGATGCAGGATGTTATAAAATATATACCCGGTACATGCTCACCATTCCATCACATACACACTTGAGGGGATTATGCCATGTAGCTCCCACAGAGAGTCGTGAACCATAAAATGTACAAGAATATATAAATCGATTTATTAGTAAAAAAGACAAGTGTATCTAAAATAAAATTTAAAAACTGGAGGGCAAGAAAAACCCTATACAATACATAGTATTATTAAATTGACAATGATCACAAAAGTTCAAAAAAACAATCACATATTAAAACACAATCCATTGAAAAATATAATAAAATAGCTTAAAGAGAGTACATAGTACAGACAGGCTCAATTTGTCATTAGTTTGTTACACATCTGTATTTACACCACTATATTAGGCATAGATCCTGGTATTAACTACTCATAGACCTCCGCCTTTCTGACAGATTGTGTATTGTGATGAGCGTCGACGCGTTTCGATGGGTGGATTATTTAACCATCTTTTCAAGACCAGACAATATTTACTCTCTTTGATTAAAAAGAATCTTTTCTATTGGACAATATCAATTTTACCACCACTTCCCATGGGCAGTACTAGTCGTGTCAGAAGTACTAGACCAATATAATGAGGTATAATGTCTTGACTGTATATTCACTATTCCGTTCTTGAATGATGGGAATATATCTGGATAAAAGAATGCAACGTGCTATATTCATGCCATGTAATGAGGCTAAAATGATCTGTAGATTTTCCTGTAAGATCTAAGACACACCTTTTATACGACCTCCGCCATAAACAATTTGTTTATATATCGGTGGAATCAAAAGAACTCCTTTAAATGGGAGCTGAATTGCTGCTATTATCGGACGAATTGTTCCAATTTGTCGTCCTCTACAAGTCCCTCTTTAACATTAGGGTTTGTAAATAGCGCCTGTCGTCACGTACGATCTTCGTCCTGAAGCGGTTAGTTGGCCAGTATGAGACACTCAAAGTCCAAAAGATACTAGCAGATATTGCAAATGTAAACAGATGTTAAAATATATTCCCAGAACATTAGATTAGTCCAGTCAAAGGCCATCATAAATATTAGACAATCCTCTAACATCACCGTAGACTCAAAGACTAACAGACGCTTTTAGACAGATATCAACCTGCTAGCATTCACTCAAAGTCCAAAAGATGCTATAAGACAGTCAAACTGCAGACACAATCACAAACTCAAAGACCACGGACAGTTTCAGACAATGACATTCAAAGGCAGGCCTGATTTCCCCATGTACAAAGGCATTATATGTTTCAACACTCGGTGCCACCAAGGCATCACTGATCTGAAATTAACTGTCTTCAACTGGGAAGAAAAGGACAGAAGGGAGCGAGAGGCAGAAATAACTCTGGTGTGATACAGTCAGGATACTGCTGCGGGAGGACGTCTCCAGGCCCCTGAGCCAGGACGCTCTGACCCAGAGCAAGTTGTAGGTCAGAGAAAAGAACTGCTTCTGGAAATAAAGTGATGCAGTTATGTCTGTGGCGCACAACTCAACTAAACTGCCCCTTCTGGGGACAACTGCACTTCCAGGGTTGTTAATGTAACTTGAGTCCTGTAATTAGCGTTCTCCAATTAAAGGGTGGAGCCAGGGGTCAGCCCCTTCGGGGTTCGCAGGGAGGTAGAAAATCTGTTATAGTGGGTTAACTGGGGGTGTGGAAGGGTTGCGTCACTTAGAATTGATGGGGGGTTATGAGCTGTTAATGCCTGGCTCTTTTACGGCACTACCGAATAAGGAATTCCAACCCTACACGGTGCAGCATGCTACCTATTTAGGCAAGCGCTTCAGCACCCCACATGGAGTAGTAAGCGCTATGTAGTGCTCAGCTTAAATCACTGAGCCACCTTGCTGAAAAAAACTCGAATGTCTGAAGGAAAGACGACAGACAGCGGTTGGAGAGAGATGCAATTTGGAGAGAGAGGTTGAAATAGAGAGAGCACAGGAGGCAGGGAGAGGGACTAGAGAACGTTGAGATGAAGAGAAGAAAAGAGGAGAAATGTGTAGGAGAGTGAGGCACGATGGAGTGAGACGAGGAAAGAGGATGTCGGGAAGAAAACAGAACGTTTAATAAAGCTAGAGACTGCAAATCTGGGAGAAGCTCCCCAACTACGTCCTGCATCAGCTGGTTATACGGATCGAAGTGACAGAGCCCCTTTCCCACATTTCTATGCCAAGGAACCCTCACCTGAGTTCGCCGCTCCTGCCTCCAGTGAGGGCCTCTTTTTGCACGCTCAGAGGAAATCCCAAACAAGTAAAGTGAACCCTGCTAGTGTCAGGGTCGATTTTCTCCGTAAGGTGGGGCGCGACACCAGAGCATGGCACCCATAGAGGAGTTTACTCTCTGTGCAGCACGGGCCACCGCATCCCCAGCACTGTGGAGGTCACAGCCCGGGCACATCGAGCCACAGAGGTGGCAGTGAAAGCCCAGGGGAGGGACATGTGGCCAGCACTGACGTGGTAGGGGCGGGCAGATGGCGAGGAGGGTAAACCTTCCACCCACGAAAAGCGAGAGCAGCAGCAGAAAGTGAAATGAGACTTATAACTTTTGTTTTTTAAAATATAAAAGCGGGCACCTTGCTCAAACAAAGCGCAGCACCCGTAAACATAAACCATGAAAGCGGACGCCGTGTGGAAACAAAGCGTGGCACCCGTGTTGTAAATATGAAAGCGGGCACGGTGCTGAAACATAAAGCGCAATGCCCGTGCACATAAAAAGTGATTTAAAAAAAACATGAAAGTGGCGCTGTGGTGATGCAATATCATTACTACAAAATAAAAGAAATAGGGGCATATTAGCAAGGGCACTATCGCCGCTTTAGCGGCACTTTTTGCCGCTAAAGCGGCGATATTTATATCGCCCTATCAGCAAACTGTCTCTAACAGCAGTTAGCGACAGTTTGCGGGCATTAGCGCCCGTTTCTTTACCGCTTTGCATGTCAGCGATATTTATCGCTAATGACATGCAAAGTGGGCGTTCCCGACGAACAAACCTGGGAAACACTCGCTAACAGGCCTATCGCCTATTAGCAAGGTGGCCATGGCCCCAGTTAGCGACGTGAAAAGTCGCGCTAACCGAGGTCATCGCCATTTATTTAACACCTGCAATTAGCAGGTGTTAGCCATACCTAACATGGGGGTGGATTATGCTGATACGACCACAGGGTCGTATCAGCAAGGTGTTCACCCTTCTCCATGCAACATCGCTGGTTTCTCAGCGATGTTGGCTCATTTCCCCGCTATCGCTGGAATATTCATCGCCATAGCGCTAATCGTTGCTAATACAGCGTTAGCGTGGCGATATATTCCAGCGATAGCCAGCGATAAAAAAATCACGCTAAGCAGGGTTAGCGATGATTATCGCCTCTTCTTGCTAATATGCCCCCTAGTCCCTAACCAAAACACATAAAGTGATTTAAAAAAACATGACAACGGCGCCGTGGTGATACAATATCATTACCACAAAATAAAAGAAATAGGGCCACATGTATCATTGTTACAAGTAGCGATTACCTAATTGCGATTTTCTCTGAATCGCAATTAGGTAATCACTAATCCTAATGTATGAAAGTCTCAAATAGACCTACCTCATGCATATTAATGAGGTAGGTCGCAATTTGCGAGCCATTAGGAATCTATGCCATCACAGGGATGGTGGCCTGCTGAGGTCAGCAGACCACCATGTCTGTGATTGCTTTTCAATAAAGCAGTCTTTTTTGTTTTCAAATGCAGCCCGTTTTCCTTAAAGGAAAACGGGATTCATTTAAAAAGAAAAAATGAAACTTTGCAATTTCATTTTTTAAGAGTAGGCAGTGGTCCATGGGACCACTGCTTGCTCCTAAAAAAAATGTTTTCCGTTCTTAAAGGGGAATGGGCCCCCTGGGGACTCCTTCCCATTTGGGCAAGGGTTACCACCTCCTTCAAGGAGTCGGTAAAATATGAATGTTTTGCGACCGTAATGTGGTTGCAAAACATTCATACATCCCATTCAGATTCGGTATTTGGAAGGGACGCCCTAAACATGCCCCTTCCAAATACTGAATCGCAAACACAAATTGCGATTCGGTAACGTGGTACCAAATTGCAATTTGTGTTTCATACATATGTGAAAGCATTTTTGCAGTCTGAAACGGACCGATCGACCGTTTGCAACTGCAAAAATGCTTAATACATGTAGCCCATAGTCCCTAAACAAAGCACATAAAGACCTACAGCGTAAGTAAACTGTAGTTGGCCGGTGCTCCTTGCCACATACCTGAAGTTATGTATCGGGAGTGCCAGCCAATAAGGAGCCACTAAAGAAACCGACGCAGCAGGGAGAAATGGTAAGCAGCAGGCGAAATTGCACTCCCTGTACATATTACAGCAGGTCTTCCAGACAGCGCATGCGTGCTGCCTAGGCTCGACCTACAAAACAGTGTACATTTTCCATCAGAGAATGGGAGAAAAAACCAATCATCGTAAAACAGTAGCCAACCAATCAAGGCCCATACAGAGATGTTTTAAGGCATGGGCAAAGTGGGCTCTGGCCCTGGGCCCCAGCATTTCACGGGAGCCTCTGATAAAGCCAGCTCTGTTCTGCAGAGAGTCATTCCCCTGATGACCTTGGATAATTCTTAAACAGGTTGTTGTAAATAGCAATTTCCTTTAATTAGTTTTTAATGTGGGTGATGTGTGAGTCTATTACAGACATTTTGCAGAGAAATGCTGTGTTTCATGCAACATCCATAAAAAAAAGTTCCTTTTAGATCCAAACCGAATTTTACATATGAGAAATTAGAGGGTGTCACAGAGATTATTTGCAGTAATATTAGTGAGCTGCTGCTGTGTTAGAATATTGAAAGCATACATCATTATCCCTGAACACACTTTTCGAATTTGGACGAGTGTGCCTTTGCACTGTCAGTGGTCTGGCCAAAGAGGGCATGGAAGAGCTGAAACTGGATCATAAAGTCAAAGCTGATCCGAACAGGGACCCCCAAATACATTTGGCCCAGGGACCCCAAAATCTTTAAGATGTCCCTGCGCTCATAATATCCTAGTTAGGGGTATTTTGGCGCCACAAATTCAGGATTCTTTGATAGAAACCCAAAGCTTCTTGAGTATCATTCTTTGAAAACAGGTCTAAATCTGCTCTCACAAGTTTCTAGCCTCTCAGATTTGCGGAGCTGCAACTGACATTCACAATTTTTTTACACTTGCCGGCTACCTGCGCCAGTTGCAGCTTTTCAAATGTAATCCTGAAAAAGTGTAGTAAATTCATTTCATATAGAAAAATTTACACCTATATATTCTTGCATGTCAAAAGAGAAAGAAGCACATGCTAATATTCTTTTTTTATTCAATGGGGAAAGTGTTTCCCCTAAGGAGATACCCCTTCACAACATCCCACAATATTGTTGGGTGTTCCCTTTTTCCCTTTTCAGGAGGAATTTACTCCAGTGCTTGTCAGCAAAGCGTCAAAAAATGGTTTGTAAATACCTCAGTCACAGCAGTAGAGTTACTCACACAGAGACCTCCATGTGAGTAAATTGATTTATGACTTGCTAAAGTTGGCTTGCACTCGTAAATGAGGCTATTTGCATGTGCATGTCAAACTTACCCACACAAATAGCTTTCTAAGTAAGGCCCCTTTCCTTAAACAATTGACTGTTACCTGTGATGGTGAATTGTAAACTCACGCTATTCACGTTTGAGACCTAAATGTAATTGCGTCATCATGTTACCTAGGAATACATCTATTTTAGAGTAGTACTTTGAAGAATGAGCAATGTCCTCTCATGGACAGCTCTGTCATTTGATCATGCATCCGACCACCTTGATCAGTATTCCAGTTGACAATTTACAAATATTTTTCTAATAAATCTACATAATTTTTTCAAATCTCCTTAATTTACTCTTTTATTTCATTTGACTCCATCTGTCAATTGTAGCTAGTTATTGGTGTCTACTTGTGTCAATTGGTTTCAGTGTGTACTTTTATTTCAACCAGTAGAATGTCCTTGAATTTTTCAGCTAGGCATGCATAGTCCAATGTCCGTAAACGCATATGCTGCCCCTGATCCAGTAGAGACCTTCTTTAACTGAGTGAATGAAATGTCCACAAGGTAGAGACCCGTGCAACAGGCAATGAACAATTTTATTGCTCCATTCCATTGATTGTACCCATCCCTGCACATTAAAAAGGTGGTTGCATGTCTACAACCAGTTTTGTACAGGCTTTGTTTTTCATTTTTTCCACATATTTTGCATTTTTTAGGATGCAGAAAAATTAATTAGACTTTGGATCCATGAGGTCTACCGCGTCTTCTACGATCGTTTGATTGATAATGAAGACAGACAGGTGTTTTTAACATGGTGAAAGAAACAACTTCAAGTTGCTACAAGCAGAGTGTCGATAAGGTACCTTAAAGTGCATTTTACCAAAACTGTGTATGTGTGTACCGTAGTGTGGGTTTTAAGAAAAACGGCAAGATGAAACGTATTCATATTTCTGAGGTACGGTTATTGGATGGATGGGTTACACTGAGCCGTGTCTTAATTGTAATGTAGGTTTCCTTTCAGCACAAAGTCCTACATTCCAGATGTCGCCATCTTGGGAGTTGGTTGCTGAATATACTGTCCATTAGTGGATGATGCATATATAGCAACCTACATGCCGAAATCAATTTAATAATATATATGATGTCTCCAGGGGTGTGTAGCACCTCATAACCAGATGCTGCCCGTGCAGGTAAGAGCGGTGGGGCCGGGTGGGGAGGGATTTAGAAGGACGATGACGAGGGTAAATTAATTATTTATTTAATTTTCCCTCGTCATCGTCCGTCGAAAATGCCCCCCCCAAGCAGGCCCCGCCGCCCCACCGCTCTTACATGCATGGGCCGCGGCTGCTCATAACCCAAATTTATCAAAGACAAATGCCTTTCCTAAAATAACAAAAGATTAACTAGCAAGGCACACCACAAGGAGAAATTAAGCAAGCCTTTGTCCTGGAAGTGGTTTTGCTAAATGTGTGTACCTTCTGAACATAGACTGAGAAAACTCCTATATTCATGAATGTATGTAATGCTTTAGATGCTGTGGGTGGAGAATTGTAAAATGGGAGGGATATACGGTTTTTGTCTTTTCAAAATGGAGGACAGTGATAAGTTCTCCCTAAATTGGCCAGTGTACTTTTTTGACACATCAGCATATGTTCAAAAACAAGATGGATATAAGGCAAGGGGCCAGATGTATGACCCTTACAATTTGCAAGTCGCAAATTGCATCGGTTTGCGACTCACAATTTGCAACTCGCAAAATATAATGTACAACAGTGTCTCAGACACTATTTGTGATTCCTAATGGGGTCGCAAATTGAATTGCCTCATTAATATTCATGAGGCAGGTGCAATTTGCGACCCCATTGGGAATGGCTAGCACTTCCAGGGATGGTGGCCTGCTGGGGTCAGCAGACCACCATGTCTGTGACTGCTTTTTAAATAAAAAAAGATACACAGACTATGGACGGAATGCAGAGCAAATCAAACATTCACCCCCAGTCAAGAGATCTGGGTTAAATCCATCGTTCTTTTGCTCCCATGCCACCCCAGTTTAGACCCAGCCATATGCAAATCAGTCTTGACCCTGCGCCTCATGGGAACAGTCCAGCCCGAACTGCCAAACCAGGTCCTCCCTGGACTGGAAACAAGCATCCTGGGACCGGTTTCGGGGCATCACCCCTCATCAGCCAGGCTAACTTGAATCCAGTGGCACAGTGATACCGGGACCCACGTCTGGGCATACCCGGCGCACTTAGGGCGAGAAAGCAAAAGACACATAGATGATGGACGGAATGCAGAGCAAATCAAACATTAACCCCCAGTCAAGAGATCTGGGTTAAATCCATTGTTCTTTTGCTCACCATGTCACCCCAGTTTAGACCCAGCCATATGCAAATAAGTCTTGACCCTGTGCCTCATGGGAACAGTCCAGCCCGAACTTCCAGGCCAGGTCCTCCCTGGACCGAAAACAAGCATACTGGGACCCATTTCAGGGCATCACCCCTCATCAGCCAGGCTAGCTTGAATCCAGTGGCACAGTGAGCCCGGGACCCAGCGCACTTAGGGCGAGAAAGCAAAAGACACACTGTTGATGGACGGAATGCAGAGCAAATCAAACATTCACCCCCAGTCAAGAGATCTGGGTTGAATCCATCGTTCTTTTGCTTACCATGCCACCCTAGTTTAGACCCAGCAATATGCAAATCAGTCTTGACCCTATGTCTCATTGGAACAGCCCAGCCCGAACTGCCAAGCCAGGTCCTCCCTGGACCGGAATCAAGCATCCTGGGACCGGTTTCGGGGCATCATCCCTCATCAGCCAGGCTAGCTTGAAACCAGTGGCAACGTGAGCCTGAGACCCACGTCTGGGCATACCCAGAGCACTTAGGGCAAGAAAGCAAAAGACACACAGATGATGGACGGAATGCAGAGCAAATCAAACATTCACCCCCAGTCAAGAGATCTGGGTTAAATCCATTGTTCTTTTGCTCACCATGCCACCCCAGTTTAGACCCAGCCATATGCAAATCAGCCTTGACCCTGTGCCTCATGGGAACAGTCCAGCCCGAACTGCCAAGCCAGGTCCTCCCTGGCCCGGAAACAAGCATCCTGGCCCTGGGACCGGTTTCGGGGCATCACCCCTCCTCAGCCAGGCTAGCTTGAATCCAGTGGCACAGTGTGCCCAGGACCCACGTCTGGTCATACCCGGCGCACTTGGGGTGAGAAAGCAAAAGACACACAGATGATGGACGGAATGCAGAGCAAATCAAACATTCACCCCCAGTCAAGAGATCTGGGTTTAATCCATCGTTCTTTTGCTCACCATGCCACCATAGTTTAGACCCAGCCATATGCAAATCAGTGTTGACCCTGTGCCTCATGGGAACAGTCCAGCCCGAACTGCCAAGCCAGGGCCTCCCTGGACCGGAAACAAGCATCCTGGGACCGTTTTTGGTGCATATCCCCTCATCAGCCAGGCTGGCTTGAACCCAGTGGCACAGTGAGCCTTGGACCCACGTCTAGGCATACCCGGGCGCACAAAGGGCGAGTAAGCAAAAGACATACAGATGATGGACGGAATGCAGAGCAAATCAAACATTCACCCCCAGTCAAGAGATCTAGGTTAAATCCATCGTTCTTTTGCTCACCATGCCACCCCAGTTTAGACCCAGCCATATGCAAATCAGTCTTGACCCTGTGCCTCATGGGAACAGTCCAGCCCGAACTGCCAGGCCAGGTTCTCCCTGGACCGGAAACAAGCATCCTGGGACCAGTTTCGGGGCATCACCCCTCATCAGCCAGGCTAGCTTGAATCCAGTGGCACAGTGAGCCCGTGACCCATGTCTGTGCATATACTCGGCTCACTTAGGGTGAGAAAGCAAAAGACACACAGATGATGGACGGAATTCAGAGCAAATCAAACATTAACCCCCAGTCAAGAGATCTGGGTTAAATCCATCGTTCTTTTGCTCACCATGCCACCCCAGTTTAGACCCAGCCATATCCAAATCAGTCTTGACCCTGTTCCTCATGGGAACAGTCCAGCCCGAACTGCCAAGCCAGGTCCTCCCTGGACCGCTATGTCACCAGATTCAAGCTATTCTGGCTGATGAGGTGTGAAACCCCGAAACCAGTCCTAGTCCGTAATAGGTTACCGACTCGCAAAATAGGGTTTGTACATGGGGCAGACCAATTTTGCGGTCCCGTTTGCGACTGCAAAAAACGGTCGTACATCTGGCCCAAGATGTGTTGTAGACAAATTAATTAAATACGAGAGGTGTTAGTAGATTTAACCTAAGGGGTACTATTCTGGACCACACTTACGATTCACAGTTCTTATTGAGGTCATTTATAAATGAATTAATTCAATTTTATATATGCAGTACATATGCCCAGTTGGGCAACCAAAACATCAGACTCTCCACTGTCCTTAATTCCTGTAATGCAAAATATGAAGAAAAATAAATAAATTACAGATTTTCTTATGATTTGACTGAAAAAGGTAAATGTTTACACAAAAAACAGGACATGACACATTTCTTGAAGAGACGTTTTAAAGACCTCTGGAAATAAAATATTTAGATCCAGAGTCAAACTCTGTGAGGAAAAAATATGAAACTAAATATCAAACAATAAAAATAAAGAAAACTAGATTTTGTAGTCTCACTCTCCCCTACTGACCAAAAGAATCAATTATTATAGTAGGTCCTTTTCGAGATGTGTAGAGAAGGAAACCCTACATGAATGGAGGGATGAATGACTTATGACTGGCTTCTCAAAGCTTGGAGACCATACAAGAGTATCACAAGAGAACCAGATGAAGAAAAGGAAACATTTCTGCAAGATCATTATTCAACAATTACCACCAAAGTTTCTTCTAATTATAACCAGTAATAAAAGGGAATAGCCACACTTTTGATACAATGAGGATTGAATACAAAATTTACAGTTAGGCTGAGGAAATGCAAAAATGGTATATGTGAAATATATGCAACAAAAACTACTTGTTTTTCATTATTGATGTAGGGGTAGGTCTCCTGTTTCTAGCAGACTCTCACCTACATATTTTGATGTGCCATGCTTCCTCATCTAGTCCTCAGATGGTATGTTGTTACAGTACCGGGTGTGGGAAACCCTTCTTGTGGGAGGAGCAGTTTGATGTTCCCTGTGATTTCAGTTTAGGGGACCGGAGAAAGGAGGCTAAAAATGCCTACATTTGTTCATCTTATTTTTTTTTATTATTAAAAAGAGCACCCTTGTCACCAAGAAAAAAATGAATGGGGTGTTTCTGGATAGCTTAATGTCTTCCCCATCCCCAGGTCAACATGTTTCAGCTGGTTATGGTAGAGCCTATCAGATCATCCAGCTTTCATCAGGGTCATCCTAATCCCACACAGTTCAATAATCTATACTTTTGGTGGTCGGTGTAATCCATGCATACCATGCGCACACTGATACAATATACTGATTCTGCAATTCTCAATATCAATCCCCTACTTCTTAGGGGTTCTTTCAATTTCTTCAGGTGTAAATATTAATTTAAGGGGTCCCTCGTGGGTTCATAGGAAGCCAATGACAGGTTACACTCAGCATAACACTTTTGTTATAAGAGTAGCTAAGCACAACACCTAGTGTGACTTCATCAGTCAGATATAGGCTAGCCAGAAACAATCCCATTTACCCTGCCCTTATGCAATGCATGTTTTCTTAAAAAGTGTGAGAAAGAGTTGAAGAAGCCCTAGGATCTACATACATGGAAAGAGGGAGAACTTTAGTCCCATACTTTTGCAGTTACTTATTGCTATAGGCCTGGGTATAATGGCAACGCTCCGCAGACTCTAGTACTGTGCTGAGTAACCACATGGCTGCCCCCAAGACATGCATGATCTCCCTTCCCTCCTCGTGTCCCAGCAGGCTTTGTGGTGAAAACCTTTAAGCTGAAGATTTCCTCCAATTTGGGGAAAGACAGCTGGCAGGGTCCGCCATGCTATGCCAGCATACCCTTGTCCTGGCATTAGGCATGTGATAAGCCGATCCCTCAACCTTTTCCCAAGCATGTCAGAGGCAGAAGGAGGAAATGTTAAGTTGCCACTAATGCCCTGTTTTCAAATGAAAATATTCTAAAACATATTAAGGAATCCTACTCATAGGATTACACCTAGTCTGTGAAGACAGATAACTAAACAGGATGTGCTGGGGGCAGGTAGATAAATGATGTTGCCTGAAGAAGGTGAGTTGGGACTAAAGACTTGGGTTGTGATTGGAGGTTTGAGCATGGGAGTGCATACCTAAAGGAGATGGACTTGCCTCATAATGACATAACTAGAACTAGGAAGTTGATTAAGAGGTATTGGAGTGTATTTAAAAAAGAATGTCATGAACTGCCTTCTTCTGATGCCAGTGGGGTCTCAGACTGACTTGTAAAGTGATATTGGTTGGCCCATGTGGGTCTGCTCCTCCCAAGGACCCAGGGAATCTTGTAGCCTGGTGAAAGTGTTAACGAGAGTTACTTTGTATGAAGATTTGTTTAAGACTTGCAGGTATCTAGGGATTTAGAGGCCTCAAACGATTAAGACCCTTAATGTGTCCAGGCAACTTGTAGGCCTGTTTGTGTGAAAGAGGAGCCTGTCTGATGAACTTCATTAGCAACAGCTGCCAAGTTATGCAATGCAGCACTCTGACACCACTCTGGGCGTGTTCCAGGCCATGGAAATGTAATTACAAAAATGGTCCGCAGTTCCCCAAACAAGGCTTGAGAGCTACTGGCCCCACAGGGCATTGCCTTTCAGGGCATATGAAAATCTCTGACAGATCTGCTGTCCTACACCTGTGTCACAGCCACATCCAGTTGAGAAACTATGCTTTTTCAATGTGTGGTAGTCAAGATACCATCACTGTGCCGTTTTTATGGTGCTGGTCATCACAAGACAGCAATGTGGGATGTCAGTAATCTCACTCTGCTGCACCTGAGTAGTGACTTGGCTGCTCTCTGACCCCCTTCCTTCATGAAGCTTCCCCAGAGAGATATGCATCAAACCTAGGGTACACCAGTGCCTCCAAGTGACAGATAAACTGACTACTATTTGTAGTGCTATGATATGGCCCCAGTACAGTAAGTGGGGTCAATTGAGCCATCTAATCCGTACAGACCAAAGTGCAAATTTAGTGTCCTGATCAAAAACCAATACCATTGCTGATAGGATGGTTTCTGTTTACATCAGAAACACCCCCCTACTTCCTTGCATTGCTAATTGCCTTTCTGAGCCCGCAATATAGGCTTTTTGATAATCAGCAGTCATAAATTGGACTTTGTTCTTAGCCCCTTAAAAAGAAATCTCAATTCCTACAGGTTGTGCAACAGAATTATTTTGATCAAAAAGATAGTTCGAGAGATGTTATTTAAATTGAGACTTTATTATTGTTTTAATTATTCTGTAAACTAAGCCTTACTATAGCAGGTTATGTGTCTTCTTGTTTCATAAGAGGATTGTAAAAGATGCATTCATAAATATATTTTCAACAGGTACTAAGTCACCTAACACACTCCGGAAAGGTCATTGATGATAATATCCGAAATCTTTTCTTTGGAGACTACTTCAAAGCAGAAAGTGAAACAAGGATCTATGATGAGATCACCGATCTAAAGCATCTTACCTCTGTCATGGAATACTACCTGGAGGAGTACAACAACGTCAGCAAAGCCCCCATGTCCTTAGTCATGTTCAAATTTGCCATTGAACACATTTCAAGAATATGCAGAGTCCTGAAACAGGACAATGGCCATCTCTTGCTAGTGGGCATTGGTGGCAGTGGGCGACAAAGTGCCACCAAGCTTGGCACTAACATGAATTCATTTGAGCTCTTTCAAATTGAGATTACTAAGAACTACACGACGAATGAGTGGAGAGAAGACTTAAAAAAGGTGATGCTTCAAGCTGGAGTTGCTGGCAAGCAAACCGTTTTCTTGTTCTGCGACAACCAAATTAAGGATGAGTCTTTTGTGGAGGACATCAACATGCTTTTGAACACAGGTGATGTACCCAACATCTTTCCTGCCGACGAGAAGGCGGAAATTATTGAGAAAATGCAGACTGTTGCAAGGGCAGAAGGAAAAAAGATTGATGCGACTCCACTTGCAATGTACAACTTCTTCATTGATAGAGTGAAAGCTAATTTACACATTGTACTAGGTAAGTATAACATTACTATACTTTTAATTGTTCTTCATCCTTTGTAACCTCCAATGAGATGGTGCCAGCAGTAATAGGTCATTCTGATATATTGAAAAGAAATTGTCAATCACAGTAAATTGACCAATTTTATTAAATGAATTAATGCACTTATTTTGATTCCTCAAACATATAGTACAAAGGCTTTTCCTATCTGTCCAAGTTAATGTACGTTGTTTGTTTGCCTATCCAAGTGGTAATTCATATAAAATTCATGTTTTGCCGAACACACATGGAATACTGCTGCACACCTAACTTGTTCCCATGATTTACAAAGTAGTCTAAAAGTTGTAAGTGTAATTAACCAGTATTGTTAATCTCTCACCCAGCCGTTAAATGTCTGTGATAGAGGTGATAAAACCTAATGAAGGGGGAAGGGCAATTAAGATTCATTGACAGCCTCAGTGAAGTCCCAAAATAATGTAAGAACGTGTCTCCCCTAGTTTAAACTCCACACTAAGAAACATATGCATTTTCGGATCCATGTTCCTGGTCTCCACATTCACTTAGCTATGGAAGGACTATAGTAAAAGCAAACAGTAGTTAGTGCTCACATTCTAAACTTCTGATTGACTGCTTCATTCTGTCATTCCTTAGGGGGTGTGATAACTTCTTCCACTTACGGAATTCTCCATCTCACGATGAGCAGTCAATAGACAAGCAATATTATATGAAGAGGCAAAAACTCTTTAGATAGCTTTTGACTGAAGTGTGGAGTTGCCTTGGATCCTATCTCACCCTGATCTTGGGGTCTCTTTACTCTCTGGTCTGGCCATCTCTAGATGTTCCTGTTGTTACTCTCACCTTGAAATGTAAATCTCCAAACTCTTTTTCACTAGATCTAAGTTGAAATTCAAGAGTAATAAACTATTATTGTATTGTGAGCCTCTGGCTCTTGTTGGCTGCATACTTCCACCTGAGGTATCCTATTAGCATCTGTGGGCCTTGCATAGGGCTTGCACCAAGGGCCTTTGACATTCTTCTCATGGTTTCACGATCTGTAGTGCCCTTCTGGGGTCTGAAGTAAGACCTGCACTGAGGACCCCCATAGCAGCCTAGTGGTCAATCAAAATTAGTTTTGTGTCTGGTGTGAATTAATTTTTCTTCCACTGGGAGTTTCAGTGCTTGGTTTTGTTTCCTTCAGCATAATAGAGGGCCTTCTCCCTTTTTTCATATGAGGTTTGGCAAAGTGTCAGTGACTTAATCCTGGCTCTTGTTACAAGGACTGGCAATTTTTCCCTATCGAGCCTCTCATCCAGATGCTCCATTCAGTTCCTCCCATCAGTCTCATCCCTTTTACTTGAAATGCAACCACCATGAAGAAAATCAGATCAGGAAAAGGATTTATCAGAGTTCATCCGTGCAGCACACATCAGCAAATGTTAAGGTGCTTCTGTCTTCAGTCATTGACAGGGATTGGTTGGATATTAACAACCAATCACCAAGCTGTGCTGGGTGGGCTGATGCTATTCCTACCTGCATAATGTGCACATGATGACACAAGTGAACCTTTTATAATGCATTTAAATCACAAATCACACAGATATGGTCGTGGCCATCTTTGTTTGCCAGGAGGAGTGGCTGAGTTTCACCTTTACTTTAAGGTAACTAGGAATGAGATTATTGATCTTCCCTTTGAGTGTCAGTAATGTTTCACCGCCTTTGCTGTCCAACTTCATAAACGACTGACTTACACTTGATGTCTCAGGAAGACACCCTTTAGAGAGTGGGGAAGAAGGGCATAGGAGCCAGTAGTGCCTTTCTTATACAAAGGCTTCCAAAGTTTCAACCCCCACCCAGTGAAAACAGGATGCAAAAGTGAAAGGTAAAGTTTTCTATGCTTGTTTTCCTCTGTGTGGACGAGCGCTTCAGAATGGGGTTCTCCCTTTGCCTTACTTAATTTCTGAGAGTTTTGGAGCCTCTCTCATGAAGGTCCCTCCTTAGGCACAGTGATTTTATTTTGTTCCAAAGCCACTGATGGTTGTATTGACTGTTGGTTGCTTAGGGTGCTTTTGGTCCACCATTTGACCTTTTGTTACTCTTCACTATTATGATCACTGCTTTTGGGACACAAGTAATAGGTGGAGTCACTCAAAGGAGAAGAGTAGACCCACTGCTACAGGCTTTATCATCCACCCTCTAAGTTCTAGGGTCACAATCGTTTGTTCGCAACATTTGAGATTAAACCCATTAGGGTATTATTGATTCTGTCTAAGATAGGTTGAGGTTTTCTTTTAGTTTGTGTTCATACCCCCTTTTTAAGTCCTGTTTTGGAATTCTAAGCCCTTGGGCTCCCTGGGCGTTTAGAGCTATTACAGGTTGTGGCCAGTCCTTGTTCTGTGTTCTAGCTGATGAGATGGGAAGAGCTTTGTTTGTCCCGGAGCCAAACTTAATATGTTTTCTGTTCAATTAGTTACTTTTAGGTGGACACTACGCTGGCACTTTTTCCTCCAGCTTAAGTCTGGGTTTTCATCCAGGGTTCCTTCCCATTGTCTGTTGTGGTTAGGTTTCCGCTAGTGGGCAGTATTGCTTCACCCTTCCCAAGTCAGGGGTGGTGCAATGATGAATTAGAAAGTGACACACATTTTTAGTAACATGTTTAATATAGCAGAAGCACAACAGCACAATATATTGCTTCAATGAATTACAAAGTGACGCTGCTTCTCCATTAACATATTTTATTTTATTCCTTGTTGTGGTTTTATGTGATTTGAACCAGGCCCCAAAGGATGTTGAGGCTTTGTATAAAGGGTGTTTCAGTGCACACCCACAAACTTGCAGTTTTGTAGGTATTCTCAAAATCCTCCCCACCTCTGAACGACACTAAAATCCTGCAAGGCTCGGGCGGCCCCTAGATCTTACATCCCATCGCTGTCACGTAGATAGTGTAGTTTCATCACTCTAGCATGGCCTTTATAGTGTATGGCCTTCGCCAGGGATAGGAAGCCCTCGGCCACAACATTGTGCTTGTGACTAAGTGGTCATCTCTCAGGACTACTGTCCTCACATTACAAGTAGCAAGGAAATGCCAGAGACCACTCACCACACTAATTCAGTATGGGTCAGAAACTCATTAGTCATATGTATTGTGCCATTGAGTAGAACCGCAATAAAACATCCTTTAATGTCATTCTTTCTTTTTAGCAATGAGTCCCATCGGTGATGCATTCCGCAATCGACTGCGCATGTTCCCATCTCTAATCAACTGCTGCACGATTGATTGGTTCCAAAGCTGGCCTACAGATGCTCTAGAAATGGTTGCAAACAAGTTTTTGGAAGATGTAGAGCTTGATGATGACATCAGAATACAGTAAGTTAGCACTTTTTCATTGGGAATTATCTTTGGTTGGTAATGGGGTTTTGCTGGTTATTCATTAAAGAACTTAATGAAGTGGATGACAGGTAAATGAAGGGTTGTATGTCAGAATATCAATAACAAAAATATCTTCAGACATAACTATTGTGGCCTAAATATTATTTACAAAAATAAAGCTCCATTTGGGTAGATTTTCTATAATTTACTCCAGCTGGTCGATATTTAGTACACAGTATTCTGGTGCCATACCGAATGGAGATGTAATTTGTGGCCAATAGACCTTCACCTCTTAAACGTGTATGCAAGTAATAAGATTATAGGAGAACTCTGAATATTGCCCCAGATTCAAAAGACTAATGATATTGAGAGGGTACTAGTGTCACATCAAAATCACATGCGGCTGGGAGATAGGGCTTTGGAGGAAAATAAGGAATTGTGAGGAACAAAGTAAAAGAAAATAAATGAATAATAAATAAATAAAGCCTCTTATCCTCCTTATTTTAACGGAGAACTCTTGTACATGAGAGGAGTTGGGCGAGGCTCTCGAAGCACATCTCTCAGAAAGTCCTCTTCAGTCGATAAATTCAATACCCCCCTGCTAGAAAATGATTTAGCAGGACATCAAGACATGTCGAGAAAGATGTGAGGGTTAATATGAGAAATAATAAAATTTGATAGAATGCTTTGGTGATTTAACAAGAATAGTATTTGTTTATAATTATTTATGATATTTGGTGAATATGCAATTACAGAAAGGCTTTGTGTCGCTAAATTAGAAACATGCGCTGAAGCTCATAGCAGTGAACCAAGATTAGTCTCAAGCCTGAAAAGCCAAGTTTTCAGTTTTTTCCTAAAACCTAAGTCATTGTCAGATACCCTGATCTCGCAGGACAAAGAATTCCAAGTCGTTGCTGCATGATATTAAAAGGTATGATCACTCATTCATGTGTTCACGATCTTAAGAACCACACAAAGGTGTGCTGAAGTAGCATGTAAAGAACATGTAGGTCAGTATCAAGAGAACATTTTTGCTGAATGAAGAGGAGGGACTTGGTCAGCAAGGATTTGAAACAAATGCAAAGGCTTTTAAAGAGCCCCCTCTTCTTCATAGGATTCAGTGTAAGGGCTTCCAGTGCCCTGATACTGGAATCCTCCCAGGAACTTTTATTAGCAGCCAAGAGGCCGCATTTTGAACAAGTTACAGTTGGTGGGTGTTGCATGGTGGGAGACTAAAACAGATAGAGAATTACATTTGATTGTTGATTATTGATGCAAAGAACTATCACAGGCATATCGGATAGTGACCAATTCACCTTTCTACAGGGTAGTTTCAATGTGCAAATACTTCCAGGAAAGTGTGAAGCAACTGTCTGACAGATACTATGACATTTTAAGAAGACACAACTATGTAACGCCAACATCTTACCTAGAACTGATTCTGACGTTCAAGAGTCTTCTTCACAAGAAAAGACAGGAGGTCAGCATGATGAAAAATCGCTATCTTGTGGGTCTCGAGAAACTGGACTTTGCTTCTTCGCAGGTAGGTCTTTTAGGAAATGTTCATGCTCACCACATATTTATTGTATGGTTGAATTTGTGATAGCGCTTGACTACCCCCAGTGATGCTCCACAGAGCTTTCAGATGGTGGAGTAGGTAGCTAATACATTTGTCATGAATGTTTTAAAGTCCATTGGTTGAGGTGCAGGCTGTGGGCAGGTTGTTCTAATGCCATTTGTGAGATGTGGTCTAAAATTGTTGTGGCAGGCATAAAGCAGCACATTTTTACATGAGATGAGATACGAAAGAGTGTGAGATTGAACTGCAATTTGAGTATACAAACAAGCACATACTGTAGCATGAAACCAGACTACATCCTGAAACAGCCAGATGGGTAGATACTGTACAGTACTATGGGCAATTCTCTTATAACCTCTACTTGTTCAGGTTAGTCCTGTGAGGTCAGGAGTGTGTGAGGACCATACCAACCCCGGCCTATCCAAGTAACTTGGTCCGGTGTAAAAATGGTGGCGCAATAAGTACTAACCCCTCAAAGGTCACCAGGATTCGTTCATGACTTTAGTGTCAGAGCTAGCAAGACTATGGCTCGTAATAGTCCACTCATCTTGACTATATTAAGGAAATAAAATGTAACTGCTACATAGAGTTTTGGTCCATTTATTACAAACTGGATAAGCAAGGCTAGGGATAGGTGTCACTTGAATTCAGACTGCGATATGCGCAGGTATCAATTAAGGGTGGATTTAACTCACACCTCCCTAGTGCACGTCAATAAAATATGCAAAATCAGAGTGCGGGGGAAATAATTATTATTATTAATTCATTCACTCTCTGCCCTCTCAGGGTGATTGATGTGCCTTAGGCAAAATGCACCACTAATCTTTTTGTAATTATGAGGTCAAACACTGACCTAGGCTAGACTGTTTTTCCACCTGTACCCTTTTCCTTAGGACTTTTCTCAACCCCACACATATAGTTTACCACCCACTCCTCAAAGAGGATATGTGGAACTAGTTCCACTGGAGTTGAGAGGAAATCAGAGGAAGCTTTCTCAATCACACTCTTCTAAAACACCACACCCACCTGAAAGATTCAGAATCGTTCTTTAAGTGATTTTATTTCTCTGACTCTTTGATGCCACCTTTGACATTTCCTGTGGAAGACCAACTGGTGCCATCCTCACCCCCCATCCTCTTTAGCATGATTAGTTTGAAGTCTGGCACCAGCTCTGCTGCCATCCTCGCTCTGCCATGACAAGGAGCCTATCTATTACATGTTCATCTATGTAACATTTCTGGTGACGCTTAACAGAAACAGAGGTGTATCAGGCTTTGCCTGTGAGTGAACTGCACAATGCTGTAGTCACACCACATTGAGTGACTCATGGCAGTGTTAAACCATCTTCTTTGTCTTCAAGTCACTGAAGCCCATTCTCCAAAGAGTTGGGATCCTGTTGGTGCCTCTAATTCCTTTGTGTCCCCACAAATAGAAGCTTCTGCAAACCTTTTTTTTAGAAAATGTGTTTATTAGCATTTTCAAAAAGAAACACATATCAATAACTTTAGTAATGTCTGTCAGATACCCGCACAGCCTGCAATCTGGACCACCATATAGTTGACCATTTATTCGTCAGTTTGTTTGTTCCTGCTGCAGCTTTTCTGGAGGTCTATTATTTGGGGGTCCATTATTTTCGTAATCATCTCCCCCAGGTCACTAAATCCTCAACTACCTTGTTGTCTCTGCGGGTGAGTTTAATGTGTTGCTCATCTGCTGGCTCCCTTTCAAGTAAATCCAAGCTGGAAACTCAAGCGCATGAGGCACCTTCCAGTAGATAGCAATCTGTCGTCTCACCAGAACCACCCCAAGCACCTGCATCCGGAATGGCATTTTTGGTACTCTGCTCCGCGGGGCACTTGCAGCAAACAGAGATTCATTGTTCCCCTGTGAATCATTCCGACTATATGTGACAGTATGGTAACCACTTCTTCCCAGAAGGCTACCAGCAGAGCACAGGACCACATCATATGCTAAAAGTCTGCTGAAGGCTGGCGACATCTGCCACACTTGCCCGGGGTTCCAAAATATATTTTGGAGAGTTTCTTAGGGGTCATCTAGGTTTGATGCAGAAAGTTAAGCTGAATAAGCCTGACGTGGACATTGGGTGATATCCGCTGGACCTGCTTGCATGCTCTCTGCCCCTCTGCATCAGTCAGCTCATTCAAGCAAGCTGCATTCTACCTATCTTTCGTGCGTGTTGTCTCTGCCCCTTTATCTGTACAAGTAGGGCTATGTGGAGGTATGTAATAAGTCTTCTACAGCCTGCCAGATCTACCAGCTGCGTGTTTCTGTGGCTCCTCCGGGAATGAGGTCCAAATCCCTTAGACCGTATGAGTCAACCTAGTATACTGCAGGAATTGCCCCAGGCCACCTCAAACTGCTTCTGTACCTGCTCAAAAGAGAGGAACTGTTTGTTGAGATAGAGATTTCATACATTTGTGCAGCCTCCATCTTGCCAGGTCACTAAGGAAATGACTGTTAGAAGGGCAGACAGTGGCCTTAAGGCCCACTGGGGCATATCTTCCGCATAGTGCACTATCTGCAAGACAGTGGGGACCACTCTATGACACACTTGTCTGTTGAAGCAAGTATGGAAGGGGAGTCAGGGTCTGTATTCCCATCATTAGCACATCTGGGAGTGTATATGGAAAATGCATGCCTGTCAGCAGAGTTTTTTCCCAAGTCAGGTCATCATCAAGCTATTGCACCACATGTTGTAGTTGTGTGACCGCGTAGTATAAGAACTCGGGTAGTCCAAGGCTTCTGTTTTTTCAAGGAAGCTTCAGCATGTCTAATTTTGCCCAGCTGCATCAACCCACCCATACCAGTGCCCCCAGCAGCTTATCTAATTGTGAAAATGTGGAAGGTGGAACCAGAAAAATTGCATTCTGTAGCACATACAAGCAGTGTGGCAAGAACACCATATTAGCCACTAGATTCTTCCCATCATAGAAATCGGGAGTGTTTTCCACAACTCAACAAACTGAGCCAGTCCCCATAGTATCCTGCCCACATCAAGGTCATAATTGGCTGTGAGGCATTGTGTGACTCAGATCCTGAGGTAGCAGAAAGTGTCTTGCTCCCACTGCAACCCCAATTCATGCAGGTGTGCTGCATCTGCCTGTCTCAGTCCAGCCAGGATAAAAAATGTGGATTTATCTCTCTTTGTATGTAGCCCAAGCACACCAGCAAATTTGCACAGTTCTTGCAGTAGAGCCGGGACCGACCATTCCAGATCACGCAGGTACACCAGGGTGTCATCTGCATACATCAACACCACATGTGGTGTCGCAAAGGCGGTCCGCCATGGGTCAAGTCTGGAACTCAGCACGCAGAGCAGGGGCTTAACTGCTGATGTGTAGACTACAGGGGATAAGGGTTAGACCTGCCTCGCCCCCCACCCCTGCATCCAAGGGTCCGAGACAACACCACCTGTGCGCACCCTCACGAAAGGCCGCATGTATAGGATCTGCGCCCATTGAATGATGTTGGGTCCGAATCCCATATGTCACAAAATAGGCCCACATATAGTGCCATCCGACCATGTAAAAAGCCCTTTCTAGTTCAAGAGTTGCCACTGCGTATCTGTCCTCTGAGAAAGCCAGCAGGTGCATAATGTTGAAGGTTGTACATTGTGCTTCTCCCCAGGATAAACCCAATCTGATTTGGGTGTATCAATGTCTGGACTACTCGTGGATGTGTGTTGGCCAGTACCTTACCCAATAACTTCAGATCCGTTTTTAGTATAGACAGAGGCTATAGGAGGGAAGCTCGGTTGGATCTTTCCTTTCTTTAGGTGTCAGCACTATGTTTGCCTCTCATAGTCTGGGGCAACACCCAGTTATCTCTTGCAGAAGCTCCTGCACACCTGAAAGCCCAAGTGTCCTCTGTGATTAGGATGAGTGCATGTTTTACCAGGAGCAGGTGACTCTTTTTCAGGACCATTGGATCTCCGGGGCAGATATGAAATCTGTGTAACTGGTATCGGCTCTGTCCATAGAAATGCAGAAGCCAGATACAACTACAAGCTCACTGCATTGTTAAGGGACTGCGTTTTAGGCTTTGTCTTTTTGTTGAGGAGTGGGGTTAAACAGCCAAGGCAGGCTTCTTCTTAGCAGGAGAAGTGAGGGTAGACTGTCTAGTTCAGTGTTAGACCTGGCATTTTTGGCGTGGTATCCCATAACTTTTTTCCTTCAGACATCTTGTTTTTGCTGACTTCGCTGTTGCTGGCCTTATGACTCTGCTCACTTTACCACTGCTAACCAGTGCTAAAGTGCATGTGCTCTCTCCCTACAACGTGGTAACATTGGCTTGTACCCAATTGGCATATTTAATTTACTTAGTCCTGTTGTTCCTGTGCTCTTGCAGTAGAATTTTTGTATCAAATTACTCATAATTAAGCGTAGTGGGACAGTCGCGTCATTTTTGTTAATGTGCGTCAAAAGAGTAACGCAAAATTACTCTGATTACTCTGGCGTAATTTAAATTTCGCCTAGGCCCAATCAAAATTGTCAGAAAGCACTTTATGCCAACACGTTACTATCGGTATCATCTTCATATATGGGTACAAATACTCTCATGGTATGTAGGGCATGATATTCTTATGAAACTTCAAGACAATGAGAGAGCGAGGAGATAAGGAGGAAGAGCGAGTGAAGGAACAAATAATATAGGCCAGCCTATGATAGGACGGTGGCTTGTGTCCTGCCACTGACCAATGGCCGCACCGTCTGACATAACATCATGTTTGCTAGATCATTTGTTTGCTTCTTTCCTTACAAATATTATTGTTAAGGTCTTTACAATGCCTAAGTCTTAAGGGTAGCGCTTTGATGAGGTTAAATGTTCAATTTCAAACATCCACGTCTTAGTTTCTATGATTTCAAGAAATATTTTAGAATGTCATGTTCTGTCTGCCCTTTGCTTCAAAAATACAGGGCCGGATTCACAAACTTTGATCCAAGTTTAGGGATGTGTTACACCTGAATACCCAGGCCGGATACACAGAGCATTCTCTATGAGTGGTTTTGTATGTTCATACATTACTCACACCTAAGCCTAGAGTAAAACATGTCAACTCATCAAAAATAATTTGTGAATTAGGCCTGGAGAGTCATGTTTAATTCGCAACTAAGCTTGGGTTAGACAGAACCTGATCACAGAATATGCTTTGTGAATCAGGCCTGGCTTCACACGTGTAACTCAAACATAAGCCTGGGATAAGACACGCAAACTCACAGAAGATGCTTTGTCAATCAGGCCAGGATAGTCATATGTAACTATAACCTGAGCCTGGGGTAAGACGCGCAAACTCACAGAAGATGCTTTGTCAATCAGGCCAGGATAGTCATATGTAACTATAACCTGAGCCTGGGGTAAGACGCTCAAACTCACAGAAGATGCTTTGTCAATCAGGCCAGGATAGTCATATGTAACTATAACCTGAGCCTGGGGTAAGACGCGCAAACTCACAGAAGATGCTTTGTCAATCAGGCCAGGATAGTCATATGTAACTATAACCTGAGCCTGGGGTAAGACGCACAAACTCACAGAAGATGCTTTGTCAATCAGGCCAGGATAGTCATATGTAACTATAACCTGAGCCTGGGGTAAGACGCGCAAACTCACAGAAGATGCTTTGTCAATCAGGCCAGGCTAGTCATATGTAACTATAACCTGAGCCTGGGGTAAGACGCGCAAACTCACAGAAGATGCTTTGTCAATCAGGCCAGGATAGTCATATGTAACTATAACCTGAGCCTGGGGTAAGACACGCAAACTCACAGAAGATGCTTTGTCAATCAGGCCAGGATAGTCATATGTAACTATAACCTGAGCCTGGGGTAAGACACGCAAACTCACAGAAGATGCTTTGTCAATTAGGTCAGGCTAGTCATATGTAACTATAACCTGAGCCTGGGGTAAGACGCACAAACTCACAGAAGATGCTTTGTCAATCAGGCCAGGATAGTCATATGTAACTATAACCTGAGCCTGGGGTAAGACGCACAAACTCACAGAAGATGCTTTGTCAATCAGGCCAGGATAGTCATATGTAACTATAACCTGAGCCTGGGGTAAGACGCACAAACTCACAGAAGATGTTTTGTGAATCAGGCCTGGGTAGTCATATGTAACTCAAACTTAAGTCTGGGGTAAGACCCCAACTCACAGAATATGGTTTGTGAATCAGGCCTGGATAGTCATGTTTATTTCACAACTAATCCAGGATAAGACAGGCCTACTGATAAAAAAGGCTTTGCGAATCAGTCTTGGATATTTATGAGTAACTTGCACTTGTGCCTGGAGTAAGACACATCTATTCATAGAAAAAGCTTTGCGCCTCTGCCCACCATTCTGAACTCATGCCAGTGTTGTATTAGGCCATAAATGGCACCTCTTTAAAAGTAATGTTGAAAAGTAGTTGGTTGTCACTGAAGATTTACATCTCTTGCTTGCAGCTAATTATCCAGTCCAGTGGGGGCTGCATTGGGCGAGACCCATGAGTATCAAAGATCAGGAAAATATTTACATTGCAGTGGATAATTCATTCCTCTTTATAAGTCGCCAACATATTTAAATTATGTGGCAATTCAAACTTATGAAAGACCACATACAGACCAATCAGGATAATAAAGAATAGTACATGATAATGAGTGACTTGCGCTGGAAATGTTAACAATGAAGTGACTCCTTTCCTTGCATGCATCTGGCCTTTCTGGACCCACATTGGACCTGCCAAAGTAGATAACACAAATGTGTTTCAAAGAGTTCAAGTTTTCAGGATACCGGGAGTGAGTACCTCATCAAGTCCAGGTTCTTTTTTGCCATTCTGGTATTTGTAGTCCTACTTAGTAATGGCACAGGAAGCATTGCAAGCACCAGAATGCATAGTAAAACTTGGACCGAATGAGGTACGCATGTGTGTAATCTGGTAACCCAACAGCTCTGGTGCATTAACATGTTTGACTGAATACCTTCAAACATGTAAATGAGTATTTTTGGAAAAGGGAAAAAATGAATGTAAAATTAATTGGGGATTGATTAAATAATTTTCAGCAATTGGTTAGGAAGTGTTCTTCCAGACATTATCAGCATAAACCACCAAGTACCTTAGTTAGACTTTGACAGACAGATTTAGTACCGTCGCCATGGCAGAGTACTTTACTCCCGCCATGGTGAGGGTAGACCACCCACCAAATGTAGAGATGTTCCTCGGCTCAGCGTACATCTCTTGCATTTCCAGGAACAGCCTTCACTGCGGTTCCTGTAAGTGCTTTGAAAGTTTGACGGAAGGCTCTATCAACTTGACGAAGCCATACATTAAACTTTCAACTTTTTATTTTATTTTCAGAAACAAAATCCCAATGCAGGACTTTGTTCTTGAAAATAAAAGAACAATGACCCCCCCTCATCATGTGAGTTTTCTTCCATGGTGTCGGGGTCATTTAAAGCTTTTTGCTTTCACATGTCACCAAGTTTTGTATGACAGTATGTGAAAGCAAAAACTGGCCAAGTGTACTTCCACTCTAAATAGGGCAGGCAAACACATAGCTAAGCCCCTGATGGTCCTTCCTCCGTTAGGCCATGAAAGGTGTATGTAGGTTGTGGAGACGGAGTAGTTTCTGCTGTCTATATACTGAAGGTCCTCCTGACTCTAAATAAGGCAGGCGGAACTTTGCTATGGCAGAGAGAATACTCTGTTGCCTTTGCGACGGAGTACCCTCTCGCGCCGGAGTACCCTCTCGCGACGGAGTACCCTCTTGCGACGGAGTATCCTCTCCACCAAAGTCAAATTCAGGTCCTCAGTTCCAAAAGGCTGCTAATGTTCAAAATGGCTTCCTTGTAGTTTCATCCGTGTCCCACTGCTTGCATGTCACTCTATGAGTTAAATACTTGTTTCATTGATCTCTTTATAACCAAGTGATGACTCAAGTCGATAGGATGAGTACTCCTCAGAGGGATAACAATAACACCTGTTATTTACAGCACTACTAAATGGCCTTTGTTTTTGTTAGGTTGCTGTGATGCAAAAAGAACTAACAGCCCTTCAGCCAGAGCTGATAAAAACGTCTGCAGAGACCGACGCCATGATGGTGAAAATCGAAAAAGAGACCGTAGATGTTGATGCCAAAAAGGAAATTGTATCTGCAGATGAGCAGGTAGCCAATGAAGCTGCAGCTGTTTCCAAAGCCATAAAGGTAAGCAGAACAAAATGGATGTTCATGATTATAACACAAATACTTGCCATTATTTTTTATAAACTATTGGCCTCCACAAAAAATGTGAAATTACGGGCGAAGGTTTACATCTCCATTACAGGGAGAGGTGTGGCACAGCGGTCAGAGCAGCTGACTCCGGAACGCAAGGCTCACGGTTCGATCAGCGGCAGCAGCTCAGCATCATGTGACTCTGGGCAATAGCTCACATAATCTCCCCAGCGCCTTGAAACCTTAAGGGGTGATATGTTCGTGCGTTCCAAATATGCATTATTATTATACAGCTACGTTTATGTTTTTTTTTATTAGCAAGCAGTACACCCGGAGAGGTGCTACAGGCCCAGGTTTCCAGGCATAGAACTCGTAATGAAATGTCATGTGGCAAACCCTGTGGGTCCTTTTCTGCCTGTACGGCCTGGGCAGCTAACTCCGGAACCCGGGGGCTCACGGCTCGATCCCGGGCGCTCGCGGCAGATCAGCCCAGCACCATGTGACTCTGGGCAATAGCTCGCTTAATCTTCCTGACAGCCCCCAGCGCCTTGACGCCCTCGGGTAATTGTTCGCGCTTTACAAATACTCGACATTTACATAGAGTAGAATTTCGCATAGGAGGAAATGGAAACCGCTGTGCAAATGCACACTATTTTTTGTTTTCTTCTTCACTGGGAAACATTTTTCCCCATTGAGAAAGCTCTTGCTCACACATACCAAATCCTGGGGTCAACAGTTACTCTTCGCAACCTGGAATGTGAGATTCTCTAGTGCTTGTATGAAGTAAATTTTCGACCATGTCCATGGTGGGAATGTGTCAGATTGGAGTTTGAGAATGCCAACAATTGTACATGTTTGTGGTTGATTCCAAACTTTCAAGGCACACCACGTCTGGGAACACCCACTTTTCACCCCATGAGTGTGATTTGCAGCTGTGGATTTCTCTACACTCATGACGGATAAATCTGCAGTAGTAAATGGATTTAAGCATGCCGGGAATCCTTTGGTGAATTGCTGGCAAGAGTAAATAGTGTTATTTTTGGCTGTAGATGTTTAACAATGAAATTACCTTTGTAAATTGAGTCCAACGTGTTTCTAGAGGTGTGCTTTTGTACAGCAAGATTGTATATATTGCACATGATCGGGTGAGCTGAGTTTATAACACAAATGGACCACATCTTAGTCCCGAGATGTTATGCAACTAAGTGCTATTTAAGTGTGCAAAATGCATTGTGTGAATGTCAATATCCCATTCAGATTCTCAGAGTCAGGAGGACTGGGGGAAATTTAAGTTTGTTAGCTGCACCTAAAAGTTTTGAAAATCTGCCCATGTGGCGCATTTGCATCATATGCAAGTTTAGAGTTAGGGCAAGATTTTGAGTGTACCCTGTAGAACCACATCAATGCCTGCAAACATTTTGGGTGCTCCCTTACTGCTTTCAGGTATTTTCTCATCTTGGAGCATATGTACGTTTGCTCTTGTAAAAGGGCGGAGTCATGGTCCTTTCCCATGTGACAGTGGTGAGGGAATAACTCCATTTATAATGGGGGTGAGGCGCAGGAGTTTCATCAGAAGCAATAATTTTTCCCCTCTAGGGAATTAAAAAATGATCCATGTGCTAATGCACATTTGTGCAGTGTATGTGTACCGGGTATAAATTTCATATCTGTAAATTACACCCATTGAATTATCCAGAAAAACTAGGAACATTTTTTGAATAGCTGTACAATGGGATTCGTTGTAATTCCTTAAAAATAAATACATATATAAATAAATAAATACATTAATAATAATATGGCTCCAAAGGTAGGACTAATCTGAATGGAGCCAATTTCTCACTTTTTAACTTTGTGAGTACAGTCCTCAATGTTTTTCTCTTGAGAAGCTAACTATTGATTAGTCTGCCTTCCAGGAATCTTCCTAAAGTGGGGAAGATAGCAAAAGCATACAAATGTAAGAAGGAGTCTCAAGCTGTGGAACCAACCACCCAAAGTTACTGGCTACCCACTAGCCAAAGTACTTTGTCTTGGAGGTAGACACCTGCATTCTCAAAGCACATCACTCTAAAACTCTCCCTTGAATTAGGAGATGTGAACAAATAGCAGAGACACAGATTCACAAAGATATTTGAAAATCGACATACTTGGGTTTACATCTACCGTTTGGTGTAGATTTTTTGATTTCTAGAATTCTCAAAGGTTTTCAGAGTACATCTGGAAACTTCTGAGACTTCCCATTTATGCTCATGCAAAGGGATTTCCACAAGAGTAATGGTACATATGCTACAATTGCACTTTTGAGCTTCTCTTTCTTCACAAGGAAAATATATTTGCCTGGAGGAGAAAACAGTTCGCCACACACCTACCAGTTTTTGTGGTGTTCCATTAACCTTTCCAACAGTGGAAACAGATTGAATCCTGCTTATAAGAGAAGTAAATCTCTGATCATTTTCTGGGTAGGAATGGGCTGAGAAAATGTTTGTGAATAACCACAAACTCACATGTTTGTGGGTGTGGACAAACATTCCAGGGAATCCCTGCTGTCAGAAGCACACACAAGTAGATTTACTCCTGTGCGAAAGTGCCTCTTTAGACATGGTTAGCCCCCCATTTTTTGCCTGGAAAATGATGTGGTTTTGATTGTAGTGCACAGGGTCCCTGCCAACCAGGTCCCCTGTGCAGTGCTTCTTCTCTAAAACGATTCCACAATTGGCATTTTCAGCCCCCTGTAAGTCCCTAGTAAATGGCATCCTTGGTACCTAGGTCATGGTCATGGAAACTGAAGAGGGTCCCCTAGGAATCCCTCTCCTAGGCCATGCAGACTGCCACTGCAGCAGGCATGCCTGGGTGCAGACAAAACGACAAAGTCGACATGGCATTCTGCCTGTGTGCCATGGCAACCAGCACTTCTTAAGGTATAGGTAAGCCACCCCTCTAGCAGGCCTTACAAGCCCTTAGGCAGGGTGCACTATATCTCAGGTGTGGGCATATCTGCGTGAGCAGATATGGCCCTACAATATTTAGGTCTATTCCTTAATATAGTAAGTGCGAGGGAAGCCATAAAGAGTACAAGGGCTGGAAACTCAACATCCTCTAGTTTCACAGCACCATGATGGCTTCACTTAACACAGGAGTGTTTGGTACCACACTACTCCTCTGATGCCAGTGTAGGATTTATTGAAACATGTACTCACAGGGCCCTGGTGTGGCCTCTGACTGGCTTTAGGCAGCCTGCCACCAGCAGATATGTTACTGGACCCCTGGGTCAAGAGTCCCGCTCTCTGAGGCCAGAAACAAAGCACATCCTGGGCAGAGATGTCACACCTCCTCCCCCAGGATGGGTACAATGCTCGAGAGGGAAGCCTTTGTAATGCGACTCCCGGCCTCTGCTGCTAGCAGCAGATGGCAGCCCCAGTTTCAAACCACCACTTTGGGCGGGAAAACCAGCGGGAAACCTTAGAAACAATAGGAAGTGTGCCCTCCTTCACCAATTTCATCCCTCAGGTGAAGGAGGCAAAGTAAAGCACACCTTTCAGTGCCCACCATCTTTAAGATGGTGGGTCTTATCCAATCAGGGCTAGGGTATAATAGTGGGTGTAGGCACTCCAGGTAAGGAACCCATTGGTCCCTACCTGCTACTCCCCTGTAACACCCCTAAATCTAGTATTTAGTCGGCTCCCCCAGACCCTGAAGTTAGTTCCTGCCACACTAAGAAGAAAAAGGACAAAGAAGACGCCCTAGAGAGAAGACTGAAAACGCCCACTGACTTGGCCCTAGCCCTACTCGCCTGTCTGCAGCTTCAAGGACTCTGCATAGAGAACGACGCCTGTCCTGCAGCCAGTGACCTCCACAATCCCTGGGAGGACTGTCTTCCTTTGAAAAAGACAATAACTCCTGAGGACAGCGGCTCTGTCCACAGGAAGCCAACCCAAAGGACTCTGGTGCCCTCCGGAACCGTGATTCCTAACCACTCTGCACCCTACACCTCCGGCCTGTGTCAAGGTGGCGCACCAATCCAGAAAAGGTTTCCCAGCATCTCTGGTCCGAGTCAAGCGTTGGCTGACCCCTTCTGTACTCGACGACGACGCCTGCAATGTGAATCCAAAGGATCCCCCGACCGCGACTGGCTCCGGTAAGAGAAACCCGACATCAAAGGACACCCCTGCACATGAAGCCCCTGGGACTTGGAGTGTTCAACCGATGGTGTCCCTACGACCTACAGCATCCCAACTTACCTCTGCTGTCACTGGTGTTCTTCGTGTAGCCTCCAGTTCGACTTCTGCAGCCTGTTTTCATAAGCAAGTTCCTCCATTGATTTGCATTGGGCGCCCGACCTCGTGTTTGCACCCTGCACCCATCCGCCCCTGTGCTGTCGGTAGTGTATGTTTGGTGATGCCCTGTGCCCCCCGTGCTTGTCTATACCTCTGAAGCTTGACTCCAGCAGCTGCTTTACCTACCTGCAATCAGAGTGTCTTCAAGCACCCCCAGTCTCCATTGGGTAACATTGGGCCCGACCTCCAGCTTTGACCTCTGCACCCGGCCGCCCCTGTGCTGTTGGTGGTGCAGTGTTTGTGCTTACCTGAACTTTACCCTCTGCTGACCCTGAAACCTAAAGACTGGAATTATAAGTTGTGTACGTACCTGCAAAACCACATTATTGTTTTCTTTCATTGGTTAACATTGCAAAGACTGAAAATTGCAGTGTGTCCACCTTTGAAACATAAACGAATTTCTATTTAAAAACATACTTACCTTTTTCTGAAGATGGTGGGCTTAAAATAAATCTTGAGTAAAGCTTATTTTCATAAAATTGGTGTGAATCTCCTTTTATAGTTGTGCGTCATTTATTGGTCACTGTGTGTTTAACAAATGCCTAACACTCGTCTGTATTAGGCCTATGACTACTCGCCCACACTACCACAAATAGAGCACTTTTGGTTTGCATTGAGCCCTATACACTTCTGGGGGAATTTCTGGACTCTGTGCACGTTATAACCACTTAGTGGTATACCATATACAGAGCCAGTATTCTTCAACTCTCAAGTAATATTCCACATATTATTACATATATTTTTAGGTTAATTTTGTGTGTGTGTAAATAGATTTTTGTGTCTAGAATGATGTTTTGTAAATACAAATTGTGAATTTACACTTGAAAATCATGCCATATGCGCACACTAATGGTTTTGTGAATCGGGCATACAATTACTCTTGGAATGATTTACAGAAAATTCTACTATAAAATTCATTCAGAGTTAACAGGTCCAAATCCATAAAAATGTGAACTCCTTAAGCATTTTTATGGTCTGGGTTGACAGCACAGCTGCCAGCCACCCAACAATTATGTGAGAATCCCCAGGACAGCTGATTTGGCTCCGCCCACATGTTGGAAGCCAGGACTTCATGTTTTGTTTAGGCAGGAGTTGTCACTTCCACACAAAAAGTGCATGCCCTCCACACTGCTGTGATCTTTTTGTTTATTTATCCAGCTAATTGTGCTTTAACTTTCAGGGGCACACACACGACATTGTAATACAATTAAAGTGTCTTAAATAACAAGATCATTTATGTTGTTTTTTTCTGGCTGCAGGCTGCAGCACAGATGGGAGGAGGGCAGTCATTAACGTCCATGGATTTTTACGTCTGGTTTGACATGCCAACTGTCACATGACTTTTAACCTGCACCAATTGTATTCTACAGTTCTTTACTTCCACACAAATACATGTCCACTCCCATGCTATTTACTTGTAATGTTTCACATTACTATACAACATTCTTTTGAGGCCAGACCTATTGGCATAGCCAATGTTTGTTGGTTTTCATAAGGCTGCAACTTCTTTCATTATACTCTGCATGTTTAAACGTTTCTGTTCCTGTCTTGATTTTCAGGATGAGTGTGAAGTAGAGCTCGCAGAAGCAATGCCAGCCTTGG
Organism: Calotriton arnoldi; assembly: GCA_963921515.1. Classification (NCBI taxonomy): domain Eukaryota; kingdom Metazoa; phylum Chordata; class Amphibia; order Caudata; family Salamandridae; genus Calotriton; species Calotriton arnoldi. The sequence goes on from CAWUFW010009110.1 coordinate 362,112, forward strand.
AAGCCGCACTTTCGGCCCTTGACACTTTAAAACCTGCTGATATTTCAGTTGTTAAAGCAATGCAGAATCCACCCAGCGCTGTTAAACTGGTCATGGAAAGTATTTGTGTGATGAAAGGAATTAAGCCTGACAGAAAACCGGATGGAACAGGTAAAAATATTAGAACACCAGTGTCCTCTTAACGATTTTGGGGGCCCTGGGAAAGAAATAATTTGTCAACCCCTGTTGGGAACAGCTTTTGATTTTTGTGCCCAGTTTACCCAGTTTGGGGAGAGTATGTAGCCTTACGGCTAGAGCGGTCGACGTCGCAGCTGGGGAACCGGGTTCGAGTCTCGGCAACGACGCTCAACATCCTGTGATTCTGGGCAAATCACTCAATCTCCCCGTGCCTAACAAAAATGAATGTGTCCTCATGTAATGAAACTGGTGCTATGTAAAGCACTCTGATACCCAATATCTTTGGGTCTAGTTCGTGCTATATAAAACTAAAAAAAAAAAGAAGCTAATTCAAGCCCCATGATGCAAACCAATATTGCATTTTACGTTAAAGATTGAGATAGAGAAATAAACAAAAGTGATATAGAAAGAAAGTTCACTCTCTCAGGTGCCTTTGGAAGGTGGGGGCCCTGGGAAATTGCCCACTTAGCCCATGCCTTAAAACGTCTCTGTAAACACTTACCTGGATTTTCTGTTTTCATTGTCTAGTGAGGAAACTCACTAAAGCGATGAGGCCAGAAGCCAAATTGCATCAGTTGCACCAGTGCTGAGCAATTTTTCACTGGTGCCAAGATATTTCAAAGCAGTGTTGAACTCATATTTGCATGCATCGACTGGTACAAAATTGTGTTTTTGCACTGGCAATGGTTGAAAATGTCAATGCAAAATGTCTGGTGTTGATGCAAAATCGCATTGCACTATTGTATCTTACAAACTCTAGCAACTGATATGTGGGTGATATTTGGGTTAAGTAAAAATGTAAGTTATAAATAACACTCAGACAAAGTAAGAAGGTACACCATACAATAGTTATATTAAAGATATCAGAGTGAACAAACAATTCAAAGCGATTTTCAAAGATCTATTCAAATCTTCTTTTTATTCAGTCATATTCACGTGAAAGCGATATGTACAGCAGAAAGCAGCCAACGCGTTTCGTCCAAAACATTGGACTTCTTCAGGGCAAACGTAAAACCGTAGTGTAAGATGATGATGCCTCGGATTCACCCATCCAAATGTAAGCGCCGACGTAGTCTCAGTGCATATTATAAACTGCGTTCCTATTGAATGTAGAAAAATACGTTCAGTTAAGAGTAAATTGGGATGGGTGGTCACAGTAAATCCACTCCTGGGGCTTCCAAATTAGGTAGGCCAAGAGTGCATGAACCCTAATGGCGGCACCCGAATCCATGTGTAAGTCGCGTATATGCCTATCTTGGACCCACACAGGGACGGTGGGCTAGAATAGCTATTCTACCTAACTTGGAAGCCCCGGGAGTGGATTTACTGTGACCACCCATCCCAATTTACTCTTAATTGAATGAATTTTTCTACATTCAATAGGTATGCAGTTTATAAGACGCGATGAGACTACTCACGGCGCTTACATTTGGATGGGTGAATCCGAGACATCATCATCTTACACTTCGGTTTTACATTTGCCCTGAAGAAGTCCAATGTTTTTGACGAAACGCGTTGGCTGCTTTCTGCTGTACATATCGCTTTTATGTGAATATGACTGAATAAAAAGAAGATTTGAATACATCTTTGAAAATTGCTTTGAATTGTTTGGTCACTCTGATATCTTGAATATAACTATTGTACGGTGCACCTTCTTACTTTGTCTAAATCTGTATAGTCCTGTCAGGACCGAACTTAGCAGTGGGTGCTTTAAGTGTGTGCACAATGCCAGGTACATGGCATTTATTTTCTTTTTATACACTTGGGGATACCAGGATAGGTGCAATTTCTCCATTGGGTTCCACTGTCGTGCTTAGGTTAGTTATAAGTAACACTGTGTAGGTAGGAACGCAACTTATAGAAATTAGAAGGTGGTGTGTAAATTCTAAATTTAAGTTCTAACTATAACCTGATTATTTCTAATGTTTGTGAAGTTTAAGTATGGTTTGTATGGAAAGAATAAATAAAGTTTTCCTTACTATAACTTATCTCTAACCTTTGATTTTTTTTCATGGAATATATATATATATATAGAGAGAGAGGGAGAGACACACACACACACACACAAACGTGTGTTGAAATATGTAGTAGTTAGGAGACCTTAAGACACCCACTTAATTTATAACATAAAGGTGCAATCTAATATTTCTCTTCTGTGTCCATCAGGTAAAATGGTAGAAGACTACTGGGGTCCATCTAAAAGGGTTCTGGGAGATCTGAAGTTCCTTGAACATTTAAAGGTGTATGACAAGGATAACATCCCTCCTGCCATAATGAAGAAAATTAGAGAAAACTTTATTGACAATCCAGACTTTCAGCCTGCAGTTATAAAAAATGTTTCATCAGCCTGCGAAGGTTTATGCAAGTGGGTGAGAGCGATGGAACAGTATGACCGTGTAGCTAAAGTGGTAGCCCCAAAGAAGGAACGTCTTAAAGAAGCTGAACAAGCCCTTGCCATTCAGATGGAGAACCTTAATGCCAAGAGGGCTGAACTCAAAGAAGTAGAGGACCGCCTACAAGCCTTGAACGATGAATTTGATGCAATGAATGCAAGGAAATCTGAACTAGAAAGTAACATAGAATTGTGTTCACAAAAATTGGTACGTGCTGAAAAGTTGATAAGTGGTCTTGGTGGTGAAAAAGACAGGTGGACAGAAGCTGCGCATCTCTTGGGGATGAAGTACACTAATCTTACAGGGGATGTCCTGCTAGCATCAGGAACTGTTGCTTACTTAGGAGGCTTTACCGTGGACTTTCGTGTAGAATGTCAAACACAATGGCAAACAGTTTGCAAAGAGAAACAAATACCTTGTTCTGCAGACTTTAACCTAAGCCTTACTTTAGGAGACCCAGTGAAAATCCGTGCTTGGCAAATTGCTGGTCTGCCTGTCGACTCATTTTCAATCGACAACGGTGTTATTGTCACAAATTCAAGAAGGTGGCCGTTAATGATAGATCCACAAGGTCAAGCCAACAAATGGATAAAAAATATGGAGAAGCACAACAAGTTATCAGTCATGAAACTTTCTGATACAAACTATCTTAGAGGTCTGGAAAACGCTCTCCAGTTTGGAACCCCTGTCTTGATTGAAAATGTTGGTGAGGAGTTAGATGCCATTTTGGAGCCAATCTTGTTGAAACAAACCTTCAAACAGCAGGGTGTAGAATATATAAGACTTGGGGAGAACATTATTGAGTACTCACATGAATTCAAGCTGTATATGACTACTCGTTTAAGAAACCCACATTATCTCCCAGAGGTAGCTGTGAAGGTCTGCCTTTTAAACTTCATGATTACCCCACTTGGGCTGCAGGATCAACTCTTGGGGATAGTGGCTGCCAAGGAAAAGCCTCAGCTAGAAGAGAAGAAAAATGCACTGATCATAGAAAGTGCAGCTAACAAAAAACAACTAAAAGAAATTGAAGACAAAATTCTTGAAGTTCTTTCATCGTCAGAAGGAAACATTTTAGAGGATGAAAGAGCCATTAAAGTGTTATCTTCATCAAAGGTACTGTCTGAGGAGATCTCAGAAAAACAACAAATTGCCTCAGCAACAGAAAAAGAGATTGATGCCACCAGGTCAGGATACAAACCGGTGGCTTTCCATTCCTCAATTGTTTTCTTTTGTATCTCTGATCTGGCCAACATTGAACCCATGTACCAATATTCATTGACTTGGTTCATCAACTTGTATCTTCATTCCCTTGCACACAGTATTAAAAGCGAGGACCTCAATGTAAGAATTCGCAACATCACCGACCATTTTACAGTTACCATATACAATAATGTTTGCCGATCCCTCTTTGAGAAAGACAAGCTGCTCTTCTCTCTTCTACTGACAATTGGAATACTACAAGGAGAAAACAAAGTCGATGATTTGGTATGGCGCTTCCTCTTAACAGGAGGTGTGGCTCTTGATAATCCCTATCCTAACCCTAGTCCTGACTGGCTGTCTGATAAATCATGGGCTGAGATTGTTCGAGCTTCAGATCTGAAAAATCTGATTGGATTCATGATGAACGTAAAAGAAAATGTTGGGCAGTGGAAGAAGATCTATGACTCCATAAAACCCCAAGATGAAACGTTTCCCGATGAATGGGGCCTTTTGAAAGGCTTAGATCGTATGGTCATTCTAAGATGTTTGCGACCTGATAAAATTGTCCCTGCAGTTCAAGAATTCATAGCAGAAAATATGGGGAAAACATACATTGAGCCACCAACATTTGACCTTGCTGGAAGTTACAATGATTCCAATTGTTGTGCACCTTTGATTTTTGTGTTATCACCAGGAGCAGATCCAATGGCAGGTAAAAACAATATATGTATCTATATGTCTGTATCCATACTAGCATTTCTAATGAACAGTTATATTTCTGAAGGTGGGCAAATGGCAGCTTAATTTACAATTTCTGATAAGGAACTCAGCTATTACAGCAATAAAAAAGTATTTGGAAAGTGATTGTTGGTCTGCAGGGAAAAGCAGAAAGGTTCATGGAAAAGGACGAAGAACCGGCTGGTACATCCAGAGTGCTTGACACAGACTTACAATTGTTAATACAGTCTAAGCTAAGAAATACTGATCAAGGTTAATTCCCTCACTAAACACATTTGAGGACATTTCACAATGAAGACCACGCACCATGCTTTTTGAGGCAAGCTATATTATTCTTAGGAGACCTGACTCAATGGATATCTGTATGTTGTGGCTTCATTTGTATATTACACATGGTAACTTGAAGGGTTACTTCCTCCTTCACCAGTACAGTGGTTCTAAATTTAATTTTGTTTCTAAACAGATAACCTGTTTTTTCTTAAAGTAGCAGTAACCTCTTATGTTAGTTGACCCTTCCCACATTATATCTTTTGCTTGCTGTGCTGTCTGTTCTCTTGCTGAGACTTTTGCTTTAGTGTTTTAGGTCACTTGTGGAAAGCTATAGATGAAAAAGTATTCTCAAACTCTTAACTAGGTGTAGGCATCAGGACAATGTAGCAGATGGAGCTGTCACCTTATGACGCCGTTATATGGAGAATGAATTGACCACTTTGGTAAAGAGATGAAAAGTTATGGTTGAGGGTGAGTCCTTAGCATGTAAACAAGCAAACTATTGTCTCATGAAACTCTTGGTTTGGATTCTTTAATTTCCCTTTTTTCCTATTTATGTGTTTTGGGTTTTCCCCATAGGCCCTGCCTTTGTTACCCTGGCAAGGTTAACTATGAAAATTTCCTTCTAGTCATAACGTCCACTCAGCGCCGTATTACAGAAAGACTCCCCATAACCCAGCACTAGCTCCTTGCCCTGCCAAGGCACTCTGGTATTATCGAAGGTGCTGCAGATGCTCGCTCTGCCCATTCTAAAATGTGAATCATGCAGCCATACACTATGAGCGGGCACAATAACAATGGGGTGTTCCATCACTCTAATGGGGACATGGCCCAGTGCAAATGAGGGAAGACTTTGTCTTTGCATCCACAACAGAAGCAAAGAATCTGTTGGGAGTTGCACTGATGTTGCGCCAAATAAAGGGGGTACACAGTCAGTGCGCCCCCAGAGGGTGTTCCTTGGGTGAGGGGAAGGGGGCCCAATGGTTCCTCCAGACATCCACCTGCAAGCCGGTGCAGTAACACACCACACCTACCTACAGGGGGTTCCTTTCTTCCTCCTCCCCTCTTATAATAGAAGCCCATTTGCCTCCATTGAAAGACAGAGCCATGGTTTCAGACCGTGGCTCCATCTTTTAGTAATCCACTTTCCTCAGCGCAAGCTGTCCGAGATAGTGCCTGCGCTGAGGGCAGCACAATATTTTTGTGTAATTGGGCACATTGCCACAGTCTGTGCCAGGCGCAATTAGTTAAGGGTGAGGCGCAGCACAAACAGGGACCCTGCACCTGCTATTTAATTTGGGCCCTGGTCAAATTGGAAGTCATGGGCTCTAGTTATTTTGGAGCATTTTACATTATGCTGTGGCAGCATAGAGTGGTTTTACAGCCAGACCATGATTCAAACCAAAGATGTCTTCTCAGTATCACCTAGAACAGTGCACACTCCTTCCAGATCTATGCAATATAGTATGGAAAAAAACATTGCAGATCTTGGATAGTTACACAATCTTATTCATTTACATAGAACCCCTTCTTTTTGGCAGCAAGCGGCCTTTTGTGTGAAATGATGGACTTTTGGCTGGGGAAGAAGCTGTGCATAGCTATCCTGAGTATGGGAATGGTCTGCTATTACTAAGATGTACTAATTAGCTGGCACAGATTTACTCCCTGGGTTTCAGGTCATGTCCATCCAGTGGGTGACTTTGTTGCTGGATTCACAGGAAAATCCTTGCCCGGGATCTTGCAAGCTTCTTCTTGTGGATCATAAAACACATTGCTTGACCCTAGCAGAGATCCAGCATAGTTTGTCTGAAGAACAGGTGCTTTAATCAGAGACAGTTACTGTATACTGTTTTAATGTATTTCAGCCAGGGCCCTGGAATTAAATGGCAGGGGAAAGTCAAATTATGCAGCCAAAAAAGGCAAATTTTGTGGCACAATGCTGTACATTTTATGATACTATTACTTCATTATTTTATAATATTACGCATGTTAACACTGTCTGGGCAAAGGCTTCACCTCATTTGTACCAGTTTAACACCCAAATACAGCAATTTGTAACAAAAAGGTGACCAGTCAAACTTTTCCATGGCCCCCTCAATGTACGACAACATGTGCCACTATGTTTTAATTAACATTTGATCCATTTAAGCTAGAACATTTTTTCCTTAAAATCTACAGATTATGCAGCAAATGATGGATTATGCTGCAAATCCATAATTATGCAGAAAACTCCACAGATGCCAAATTGACATAATCCCAGTGGTACTGATTTCAGAATATAGCTGCTATTGGTCAGTTACCAGGAAGACTTGAGCTTGGAGTAATGAATATTATCAGTAAGTAACATGTTTGAATATCTAAGGATTTAGTCAAGGGCAATGTAGGGAAAGCAATAAGGACCACAACAAGATTCTGGGACAGCCTACCGTTATCAGTGATGGGAAGATTATTGACCTACAAGATGATGATGCTGCCAATGCTGCAATATCACTTTTCCAACATTATGGTCATATTACCACGTGCTATTTTCAGAGAACTAGACACGATATTGACTGGACTGATCTGAACAAGGTACAATATAGAGTCTTGCTCAGTCAACTCTGCCTTCCAAGGTGAAGAGAGTACTGGAGGCCACTCATAATGAATGGTATTATGTAACTTTGCAACTGCAGTATAAGTCCAGATGGCCCCTATAGTCCTGTTCGCAGGATGCCTGATACTTGAGAGTCGAGACACTGTCCGACTTGCTGGAACCAATATAAGATCCAAGACAAAATGAACGTACTCGCCTGATTTGCCTCTAAGATGCCTACAGAAGGCAGCTTTATGCATTCACTCACCACAAACTGGCACTGTGAGAAAGATACTCCTTTCACATATGTGGTGACATGTGTAAGTCTGGAACACTTTGCACGTTCCAGGAGGTAATGGAGGAATACAATATCCAAGTAGGTCAATTCCTTACCCATGGAAAACTATTCCAACCAGCTCAACTGACCTGGAACAATGGAATGATAGAACCCTAGATCAACACAGTGTTGACCACAATATTGGCGCACAGCAAGGAGAAGAAAGCAGTTTCACTCTTATATAGACTTTTCTCGATACCACAACCCAACCACTGATCGAGCTGAGTTGGAAGAGACAGTAGGAGAGGAAATTGACGTGATGACTAGGACATAATTTAAGCTTTGCATGCACACCACAAGTGTCCAGAAATAGTGGATTTTGGCTTATACAATTGAATTATCTCCATCAGACCTACCTCACATTGGCCACAGGAATCCGACAGAAAGGACAGACACACACTGGGATAAACAGTAGCATATCCACATAAAAATGTCTTTACATGGTACAACTCAAGGGAAGGACAGTAATGGAAATATACTGAATTTGGGGTTAGGCATGTGATTTAAGACTGACAAGAAGATCTGCCTTGGGAACATACGCATACAGGCAGCATCACTCGGAATAAGAACTTTGTAATGATCACAGAAAGTATATAGGGAATGATACACATGGCCATAATGCAAGCAAGATCAGTGTACCCGCCCAGAAAACAACTTTCACATGGAATGAACTGTGTGACCTCAAGACCCACAAACCATTGATCCGGGCAGCAAAATACCCCATGTTTTGTTACATCATAACCATACCAGAAAATTTGATAGGCAGGCAGGCCCCCTGAGGCCACATTATGCTCATCATATTCCGAAATAATGATCTTTTTACTATGGTTGTTTGATTGTACAACTTAAATCAATATATTTTGTTTATAAAAAAAGAGTTTACCAGGAAGCAATTGGGCCTGAGGTGACTTTCAATCAATTCCACTTCAGAAAGCCCTGACACCTGACTTTTCAGAAAAACCCTTAGCACCAGAACACCAACCTGAAACCAGCTTTCTCTGTCACTGTGCCAGTCTGTACCCCACTCCCCTGAGACAAGCAGTACAAAGCATTGTTGATGCAGCACAGTAAAAAAGTCAGGCAAGGTAAATTAGAAGTTCATAATAGAATGTTTTAACATTTTCAACCATATTGTTTTATTGTAAGAAATTAAAAATGCAGTTATTGTGTTACTAAAAAGAAAAATAGGTAGAATTAGTGCTTCCACTGGGGTTCCTTACTTGAGATCACCCACCAACCAGCCACAAAATAACTTCATGTTTCCACATGAAAGAATCAAGCCCTCTTGGTACAAGCTGCACTGTATGCAAAGAGAATGTCTAATGGTTTTGTAGACTTTGGAGTTTAGCACACAGATATCCCCTGGCCAGGGGTGTAGCTTTGGCATTAATATTAGGGGGATGCGAGTCTGAGGATTTCCAAAATGCAGTAGGGTGCACCCAACTAAAAAAGACAGGGCGGCATGTGGGAAGGGCAATGGGCAGAGGAAGGAACGTTCTTGGTACCATGTTTGTGCACATAGATCCATAAGCTGGTGTAAGCAAATCTTCTTTCACCCCTGTCCAGGCACTTGCCATACAGCCAGATTTTATTTTGTTTTGATAAACAAGTTTTATTGTGTTACGTACATTACAAAAGGTTGCATTCAAAGTGAACACCAAGCCCAAATTAGTGTCTTTCATAGTTAAGAATATATCCAATACAATATTCAGCGTCTCTTTTGAAAAGAATATCAACTGTACATCATCAAGCAATCTACAGCGGGTCCACCCCGCAGCCCCACACAGCCAGATTTTATTTAACAAAAATACACACAAAAAGCCAAGCATGTGTCACAGTTCCGTCTATAGAAAGTGGCATGATATAAGGCCTAATTCACAAGATATACACTAGTAACTATGCACACAAGGTGTGACACTGTGGCATTTGGCACTATGTTGTGTGCTAGGCTTGGGTCACTGAATTGTGTTTATTAAAAGATGCTTAAAGATAGTTCCCATTTTTAAAAAAGAAATACCCGCTGCAAGATCACAGGCCAAACACCCACAGTGCATTAATGTATTCCAGAGTATGCTCAGGCAAACTTAAGGAAACACAACAGACAAAATTTCCCCCTTTTTCCATGTCCTTTGCATTCTCCTATGGGAGCTAGGTGCTCATCTGGAATTCAGTCTTATTTGATATCAGTCACAGAAATATTTGCAGAGTAGATAATGGCCTCTTTCCCGCCCAGGGTTAATCTGTTCTCGGGCAATTTACCTCATCTAGTTTAATTGTAGGCCAGGTAGCCAGCACGGGTCCCCTGTGTGAATGGTGGACAATGTTGTCCACTCCAGTCCAGTTCCTCCATAAAGTACTGTAATGGATTGGAAGGCAAGTGAGTAGGTTTAACAATAGCCCAGACCTAACATCAGCAGGTCTGACTAGTGAAGGAGAGCAAGAACATGCTTAGTAGCAGCTACGCACAGCAGCAGCGCAGGCCTAGGGCTTTGAAGACTAGGCTCAGCAGCAGTAGCAGAGAAGACTGAAGGCCGAGGTGAGGGGTACAGGAAGAACTAGCAGAGGCTAAATGAAGAGCATAAGATACAAATTCTACTAGGTGAAAACAAATGGAACATCAGGAAAAGCTTTCATACAACTAGCACCAAGCAACACTATAAGGCATCCAAAACTCTTAGGACAATACAGAAAAGTGCAATACAACCCGCATTGACAGCTGGTGATCTTTACAGCGACCAAGCAAGACACATTTTCTTTAGGAGGGTTCGCCCATCTTGCTTCCAGAGAATAACATGCAAAAGAGGGTTAAACAGCACATTTGAAGGCCCAGTTTACACCAAACTTATCTATGATCTCATATGATCGGAGAGGGCACCTGTGAATCTCCCATCTGAAGTGGTTACAGGTTCATCATCCCAAGATAAATTTGAGAAGATGGTGTTAAGTGGTGCAAGTAGATACTCAGTAATATGTTGTGACTGAGATCATAGAGATAATTTATGTTGTGAATGATTGGAAGCATCCAGTGAGCAAGACTGTTCTCTAAGGTGTAGGACTCACACCAAATGAGTGAATCTGTGCATTAGATTGTGGAGCTTGCATAACGTAAATGCAGTTATGCTCCAGAAAGTGTGACTTGCAAACAGCCAGTCACTCCCAGTGAATGAAACTCTTCTATGCTAAGAGACTAACACCCAGTGCATGAGACGGTGAAGCAATAACTGAAATTCCCACTCAATGCCAGATCTTGTGCAACAATAATGGGGCTTAAATTCATGCAAGACTCAGCTCTAACGCAGCTTTGTAGATGCACCTCCTTCCTGACATTGAGATCCCCATCGGTGTCAGCACTGTGAGACTCGCTCACTTATACAATAAATATCACTCCTGACTTTCAACACCCACTTGTATCCAGACTGGTCACACATAGCTCTGCCAATGAACTTCAGTTCTGAACCGCAATGTTCTATGTTACTCCAATCCCAAATCATAAACAGAGGCTTCTGCCAATGCATCTCACTTGCAGCGCCAGCCACTCGTAATTCTCCCACTACGCCTCAGTCCTGACCTGTATCAGCCACGGGACTCCAATCCTAAATCATAAACAGAGGCTTCTGCCAATGCATCTCACTTGCAGCGCCACCACTCGTAATTCTCCCACTACGCCTCAGTCCTGACCTGTATCAGCCACGGGTCTTTCTCATTCACCCACACACTCTCACTCACACATATTCTTCGACCGTTAGAGACTTTCCCTTTCCAGATTGGCACACACACACATAGCCCCATAGACACACTCCCTGACATGCAGCGCTCCCTGCTATTCACTGAGGTAACATAAATCTCTACCACAACAACTAATTCCTGATCTACAATGTCACACACTATTCTGCTAATGCACTTACATCCGAACACCTGACGGAAAGAGTGTGCTACCAGAGCTCTTTAGGCGAATACAAACATACGTGCACACACACGCACACACACACACACACACACACACAATTGCTACTCTATGTTAGCCATGCCTAAGTGACCACCTGTGAGCTTTGTCAACAGTTTCTCATGACACACAAAAACACATACACTTGATTGGTACTCCATGCCTAAGTGACCACCTGGGAGCTCTGCCAACAGCCTTTCATGACGCACAAACACACACCTAACTCCAGCCATTAGTGTCCACTCCTCAATAACAAACAATTATCTTTGCCAATTTATTTAATCCTGAAGGCCAGTTTGCTGACTGCTGGACCACGCCATCATGACATCTCTTGCTGTGGCTCTCTCCTTCACACACATACAGTCCACTCCTCACGCACTATTTTATGAGGCTTCAAATTAGTGACCAAAGATCACACAAGCAACTTTCCAGCAAGAGCATTAACCACATCATCTACCGAGTACTGGGGAACTGAAACACCCATTTTTAAAGCACTGTAGCAACATACTGTAAGACAAAGAGCTAATACAAAAACCACTAACTATTATCAAGTGTCTCCAACTCCTGGTTAAACAAATACCTGTCTCCAAGAGCCTGGAATGAATATGGCACTGGCATGTTCAGCCCTTGCCTAACCATAATCCGTGGCCCACTGCAAAAGGAGAGATAGGTGACCCCACGACCACAACAGTTTGAAAAAAGCAGTAAGTGGTGGTATTTTGGGGATACGGAGACCAGACTGCTTGAAGGAAGACTCACTGGCTAACTGCCCTAGCTGCACACACCTCCAGAAATTAGGTACATCAAACTGCTGCCCAGCATCGACGTCCATTGCGTGAAGTCACTGGGGTCAGGGTGAGAGTGGTGTAACTAGATGAAGGCCGAGCCAGCACACAATTCTAAATTGGACCACTGCCTGATCCCATGAACCATGCCTTTCCATGAAAGGCTCAGCAGTAGGAGGCTGACAACACCTTCGAGCAGCAACCATTAACTTGACAACAGCCCTTCCTTTACCGCCCACAGCAGGCATTAGATCCGACAGTGAAAATATTTGGGGGGGTGTTCTACCCCATGAACCCCCTGATGCTACGCTCCTACCCCTCACAGTACTTTGATGATTTTGTTTCCCTCTTAGGATTGCTGAAGTTTGCTGATGACCTGGGCATGGGAGGAACCAACATTCAGACAATTTCCCTTGGCCAGGGCCAGGGACCAATAGCAGCAAAGATGATTAATCAGGCAATAGTGGACGGAACCTGGGTGGTCTTACAAAACTGCCATCTTGCTACCAGCTGGATGCCAGCACTGGAAAAAATATGTGAAGAGGTGATAGTGCCCGAGAACACCCACCAAAGGTTCAGGTAGGTGGTTCACTGCTGATCATTTAGCTGTTCCTTATCAGTACTTATTATCTCCCTGGGTTATTTTAGCCTATTTCTCAGGTGAATCACTTATGATTGCAAGTAACTGCGATTTTGCATTTGATTTAAGAATGCTAAACATCTATGCACCCTGGATCTGAAACAACATGCTTGTATCCATCAGGACCACCCTAACACTACTGCAGTAGCAGCTGAAGTCTCACCCCTTTAAACACAACATTACAATGCATTAACCAATCAGAACCCAGATTCCTCTTCCATTACTCATTGACTTTATGCTTCTCTTTGAACATAATTTATCAAGATCGGGGTAGTTCCTCCTCTGCCAAGTGGTCACGGATAGTCGAACCAGATGGCTTTTATATGTGTCGCAGAAAGATCTGATAATCAGATCTTGGTTCCCTTACACACCCGTTAGTGTGTCATGCTTCATCATTGGGCGCTCCTCATCTAGCCAGCGCTGCAATGCCTGACGGGCCTGGGGCTTCTTTATCAGAGATCTTTTGATCTGGAGATGCCGTATAGATGAATGCAAGTGAGGGAATGTGGTGAGTGAGTGTTGACTAAAATAGGCTCTGGTAACCTTAAAACATTTTGTATAGGGAAATGGTACCATGACTATGTAAAAACAGTAGTGCTATCATGTGGTCTTGAAGTACCAGGATAGCTACTTGTCAAGTGTGGTGAACATGTTTCGTGCCTTGATAGCCCCATAGTCGGGCGGCATTTCATCAGGACCAAGAAGAAATCAATTATTGCCCTTATCTGGGGCTGCAGGTCTCCTTTCTATTAAAGGATGGCCTCTCAATGTGTACCGGTATGCTCCTTGGATGGGTGCCGGTCAACGATTCCACCTAAAAGAGGGAAACACAAGGTGGAAAGGTACAAGCGACAGAGAGTTAAAAAGGTAAAGGTCAGGGTGCACCGAATAGGTGCAATAGTGTATTTACAAGTTCATTTGTGATAAGTGATGTATGCCTGCTCGGCTAGACAGCGAGGAAACCAATCTCACAGTGTAGAGCTCAGCAGACATACGTTTAAAAATTCTTATGCGCAACACGTAGGGTTAAGGCATCAATGTATGGCCTAAAGTACAACAGGCTTACATACGTGATGTAGGATAATCCATGTTTTTAACTTCATAATGACTTACCTCGAATGAGGCTGAGTAATGCTCCTTAGCTGAAATGGAGGGTCCCGAACACAATGAGGGACACCTTCATTGTGAAGAAAAAGAAGCATCCGTATTCATAGGTTAAAAAGCATAGTGTCTGAAGTCCATTATAGGTATCATTGTTAGTGATAAAGCACGGCGTGCATGTCTTATCACCGAATAGGATGAGTGATACTTGCAGTGTATCTGTACTGCGGTGAGGAAGAATGTTCCCAACGTTCAGATCCATAAAGGAGTCTTGGAAGTTCTGGAGTCTCATGCACTATTGTCTAGAGACTGGTATGCAGTGTGATCAATGGTAAGAGATCAAAAATCCCATAGGTCGAGGCCATATTGTGACACTGTATAATACGGCTCGGAAATTAGTAACGGGAGAACAGGTATATGATGCGGTGAAAATTAGCCCCAAGAGCTGTCCGTGCTGTGATCCTGTTAGGGAGTTGTGTAGTGCTGTTGTGACATGCACTCGTGTAATCTTGTCAGTTCAAAAATCGGACTTGTAATCCCTAAAGGACCCTGTCCTGTGGCGGTAGAGCCGTGATGTTATTACTACAGTAGTTAGCCGTGGAAGCAGTGCGACACGTAACACAGTAACCCTTATCGGGGTGGGGAGGCGGGGCGGGACAAGCACCAAGACCCGTTGTGTGTAAACCGGAGTCCGGTTACCGTATTAAGTAGAGGGGATAGCCTTCCACCCAGAACAGTTACTTGTTAGACGATCCGGACACTGCCGTCTGACCTACCCGCCTTCATCCGACCTGAAACGCCGAGGCAGCGAGGCGGCGTCCCTCTAATAGTGACACGGGTCACGTGGTTCGCGTCACTGCGGGCAGTGCCTGGTGTGTATGGGCTAGATGGTTGATGTGGCGGCCATCTTGGAAGGGGGTGAAAGGTTGGGCTTAAGAGTGGTTTTAGGTCTCAAATCGTGATCTTAAGGTCAGGTACATGGGCCAAACAAAAAAGGTAAACATTGTAATAATTAGAAAGGTAGAATAATACATAACAGTGGGCCTCTGATCTTAGAAATGGAGCCAATGGTCTCAATATGTAAAGAGGGGAATGTCAACCAAAAGTGATGCGCGACACTTTCCCTAAAAAAAAAGGGGGAGGCATAATCGCATGGATGGGAGTAAATCAATATACTGTGGTGTAGGGCTAGTTTTAGTCTCCCTAAGTGGCCCCATCATAGATCTCTGTAGAAACGAGAGAGATGGTCCTGAGGAGGCGTATGCAATCCTGAAGGGACATAGTAAGTGGTTGGTGTTACTGGCGTTCTACCATTAGTCCGAAAGCAAGTTCGTGTGCATGCAGAGTGTTTTTTTACACAAAGGGTGATGGTTAAGTATTACGTTCGGGCCAAGGGATATCATCGTTCAAGTCTGTGCTTTGAGTGGAGAGGCAGAAAATCCAGCGCTGCTCCATTTCAAACAGTTTTTGCTTGTGCCAGGAGGTATTGGTTTCAAGTACCGTCCAGCTCATTTCCTCTGCCGTATGAAGGTGGTCGATCTCCGATAAAGAAGCCCCCAGGCCCGTCAGGCATTGCAGCGCCGGCCAGACGAGGAGCACCCAATGATGAAGCATGACACACTAACAGGTGTGTGAGGGCACCAAGATCTAATTATCAGATCTTTCTGCGACACATATAAAAGCCATCTGGTTCGACTATCCATGACCACTTGGCAGAGGAGGAACTACCCCGATCTTGATAAATAGTGAACCGTCTTCTGGGAGGAGCTAGGGTGTAGGACCTCAGCTAAATATCTCGCTGTTCCTTCCCTCTTTTGATTTAGAGATCTCTTTGAACATACACAGCACCCGTTGCCTTTAGGATAGGTTTGCACTATAGAAATACTATATACATATATAAGAACATACATACATAAACAGTGAGAAAAAGTAACACACGCCTCTTGATTCTGCCCGTATGTACTGTGTGCCCTACATGCGTAAACTAAAAACTGATTTAGAAAAAGGAGGGCTAATTCCCCCTGTACTGAATATGAAGGCTGTATTTACATTTATGTAAGATATTACATTACTACAGCTTTTTGGTTAATGGTACATTTCCACCTTTCTTTTAGTCAATGTCTACATTTTTCCATGGGATCTCTTCAAATATCATTGATGATGTTGTTGTTTGTCCTTTTATGGTGATTTAATGTGTCAAATATTTTCCCAACAGATTATGGGTAACCAGTTACCCATCCGATAAATTTCCTGTCAGCATCCTACAGAATGGGATCAAAATGACCAACGAACCACCTAAGGGACTTCGTGCAAACCTTCTGCGTTCGTACTTGAATGATCCAATCTCGGACTTTGCATTCTTTAACAGTAGCTACAAACCAGTAATGTGGCAAAAGTTGATGTTCGGACTCTGCTTTTTTCACGGACTTGTCCAGGAAAGGAGAAACTTTGGCCCTTTGGGTAAGATATTGATAGATTTGCAGTGTCATTAACAAAAAGTTCTTCTGTCAAACTTGTAAACCCATATGTTCCTTAAAATTTATATTTCATGTCAAATGATTTATGTGGTCACACAGCTTCTTAACTGTACTTGTACCATTCCTTGGTCACTCATGTAATTCCTCTAGTTCATCAAGTGTTACACTATAGTACCCTTTGTTAAAATATGGATCAAAGGATGTTTTGCTTATCGTATCAGGCGTGTCCAAGTTCGTAGGTTATTTCGAGTAAGTATCAGGATAGTCCCATGTCCGGAGAGTCGTCAGGTGGTTGACTCTCCGGACATGGGACTATCCTGCTACTTACTCGAAATAACCTACAGACTCGGAAACGCCTGATACGATAAGCGAAACACCTTTTGATCCATATTTTAACTCTTTTATTAAAGAGTACTATAGTGTAACACTTGATGAACTAGAGGAATTACATGAGTTGCCAAGGAACGGTACAAGTACAGTTGTATGCTGGCTTTTCCCACCTGGACTTCTTGGAAAGTGCTTACTTAATACATTGCTCTCAAGAAGCCCTTTCTAGGGCGAAACACGTTAGCTGTGCCTACTTGTCAAAGAAATGTAAGAAATAAAGAATCTTTCTACGTACACAAGAACTCAGTGAAAGAACTATTATTGAACATTGAAGCATCCCGTATAATTTGTATTGCCTCTCATCCTTCTGTCTAAACTGTATTTAATTCATGACCATGTGGCAGCTGGTCGTTTGAGGTGGGCAATACGTGTGCTGTACTACAGGAGTGACTAGACTGGGTGGTGCAGTGTTTTTGAGCCTTGCTGCCGTTCTCTGCCTCGAACATAGGATTTCACATGGTTTTTCAAAGTGGAGTTGCAGAGAAAACACACTTGCTTTGCCTTCGCCAACCCCAAAAAGTTAGGATAATTTGTCCTTTACAGAAGTGGAGCTTCATCTGGGACAGCTGCAATGTTTATATTTGTAAGTGCTTCCCGTTGAGATTTAATTTTTGTGACTTGAGCATCAGAGCCAGAATGGAACCGCACCTGCCTATTTATCCAAAAAGAGTCCACTGTTTTGCTCAACATGTCTACCTAACTGGAGTACTTTCTACTGGATAATTAGTAAGTGATACCTCATTGGGTAAATGTCTAGTGCACGTTCTACACTGCAGCTGTATAAATGCCCAAGAGGTAATGCCTCCAGTAACCTTCTATTCGTGTAAGTTTGGCAAAGTGATTGTTCCTCGATTGTCTTCATGCAGAAATCATTGTAAAGAGAAGACATCAAGACTACAAAGAGTTGAATAGCCACCAAAGAAGGGGATATGTATGTAGTATGGGGATGGGGGGCGCACAGCCCAGCGGGCACACCATTCCCCCGGACCCAGACAAAATACAATGGGGTAGGGAGTCCGCGTGCCCCCCCCTCTTCCCGGGCTGATTTTGGCCTCAGTACCCGGCCATGTCTCCGTGGGTGCCCTGAAGCCCACCATGACACCCAGTGTGCTATGGGACCGCGAGGGGAAGCCTCAAGGCCCCTACTGTCCTAGATGGCTTTCCACCTCCTGCGGGAGCCGGCATTGCTAATGCACGCAAGGAGCTGCTGGAAATTCAGCTCCCTGCATGCGTGAGCAATACTTTCATCTCCTTCCCTGCCCGCATATCTGCATGCAGGGAAGGAGATAAAAACTCTGCTTCCATCAACCTGGAGCGGTTTCACAGCTCCCGCTTGATGGAAGCGGAGTGTTTGCTTTTGCTTGGCGGCAGCTGTCACAGCTCCTGCCAAGCAAAAGCAAACAGCTATGTCCAGAGGGTGGGCACCCTGGCACATAGCAAGAGCCGGCCCTGGGGGGTGGCAGTCCCCAGGGCCATTATTGGTTCCAGGAAGGGGCCACGTGGCCCCTCTCCTTTGTTGTGCATGGCCAGCCCTGGGAAGGTGGTGGTCCCCGGGGCTGTATATGACCCGTGAGGGAGCCATGCGGCCCCATCCCTTTTTTCAAAAGCAATTGGCCCCGAGGAGGTGGTGGTCTAAGGGGCCAAAGGTCCACGCAGAACCCCTCCATTTTTATTTATTTAACCCCAGGGAGGTGGTGGTCCCTGGTACTTTTAATAGCCCTAGGAGCGGGGTCCATGAGGCCCCCAGGGAGGTGGTGGTCCCCGGGGGTGGGGTCTGCAGGTCCCCCCTATATGTTTATGTAGCACCAGGAAGGTGATGGTACCTGGGGCATAAAAATGCCCTAGTAGAGGGGCCACGTGTGCCCCCCTTCTTTTTTTTATAAGCATAGGCATGCCTCCGGGACCTGGCCCACTAGGGGGTGACATTAAAAAGAAGCGCAAGAGACCGCGCTTGTTTATTTTTTAACTCACTGCGATATTCGTGAATATTTTGCGAAAATCACTGTGAATTTAAAAAAAAGAGTTTCTTGCACTGGCGGGGTCCCTCTGGGACTCCAGAGCTAGAGGATTAGGGTATTCCTACACTGCCCCTTTTTATTTTTTTTTGTGGGTTTTTTTGGGGGCCTCGGCTGAACCCGAGTCCCAAGATGGCTGCCAACACTTCCTGGTTAAAGTGTTGGCAGCCAATCAGAGCTCTGCAGATCTCTGCATGAGCTCGTCTAAATTCGCGGAGGCTTCGCAATCGTAGACATTTGGATTTCCTTTAATATCTAGAAACTACTGAACGGATTTACACCAAATAACAAAAAGCACAATCTGCTGACCAAAACCTGGCTTTCTGTCAAATTTGGTGTAATTCCGTTCAGCAGTTCGAGCTGCAGGCGTGTCGAAAGACTCAATGGGAATTAACATGGGAAACACACTTTTTTTGACCCCTCCCTTTTTCTTGGCCCTCGCTTGACGGATCACTCGAGTCTTTCCATGCACAATAAGCTTCACCAGGGTACTGTTTTGGAAAATTTTGTGAAGATTCGTTAAAAGGCGCCAAAGGTATGGGCAAGTCAAAAAAAGCTTTTCCTATGGAAACATGATCCTAACTATAACTACCTACTGGTGACGCCCAGTAGATAATGCTCTCTACTGATGAAGAAATGAATCGAGAAACACGTGTCTAGGGTAACACAGCACAGGCTGCACCATCAAAGGTGAAAAATGAAAGGCTACTACTGAAGTAAGTGGTATCGTGCTCCTTTACTGGTTAATATATATATATGTATACATACATATGAGGAATTACCTTTCAATATTTGTATCCTTGAAATCTTAGCCTCAATATTATGGTATAACAATATTCCATACTCAATATTCCTGACTACAGCCGTGGGTGGGACATTTTCCTCCTGAGACTCTGACTGCTCAAAGCAAGTGGAATCTCTCAACAAAAATGCACCAAGAGTGTCGAATTACTGTGACAAAATGGATGTGGTAAATCTGACTCCTCTGGTAATTCACTATATTTTAGTAGACTCTCAGGGTTCAACTCGTAGCAGCACAGTGTTTTCGTTCCCCCTGGAGTTACTGTACCAACTGGTAACAGCAACTCTCAGGTTCAGAATTACCGGTCCCATTAACAGGCCAATAAGAATGATGGGCACCATGTTCTGTCTGCTCATACTTTGGTTTGTATGACTGTTCGCGAAAATTATTATTTGCATTGTTGAAAATGCTTGATTTTGAACAATAAATGCCACTGGCCACAGGGCACACGCCCTCCTAAGCTACAAAATACTGACTTTTCCCTTGTTTTTGCTAGGGTGGAACATTCCATACGAATTCAATGAATCGGATCTTAGAATCAGCATGCGACAAATCCAGATGTTCTTAAATGAGTATGAGGAAGTACCACTTGACGCACTTACATATTTAACAGGTATGCACATCATTACTGGTGGAGTTGAATTTGGAACTTGTATTTTGAATATAACATATATGTTCAATAGAAAATGGCTTGACTATTTACCTTAAATGGTTGCTATTACAAGCAGTGCTCTACATTACTATTTTCTTTAGTTCATACTGCTGTGTCCAGCTCTAAAGCTTCAAAGTACTTCCTGTCTGACCACCATTACTGTTGTAGCTCACTATATAGTCAAGAGGTTTGTGTCTGTAGGTAGGCCAAAGGTTAATGGTCAACATTCAGTCAGTACCTCTAAAAAAGCACGCTGGTACACCCAAGAACTCAGAACAGTGAAACGAGACAGCAAACAGATTGAGAGGAGATGGCGCACCAG
The DNA here is from genome assembly GCA_963921515.1 of Calotriton arnoldi. NCBI lineage: Eukaryota > Metazoa > Chordata > Amphibia > Caudata > Salamandridae > Calotriton > Calotriton arnoldi. The sequence continues at coordinate 382,926 of CAWUFW010009110.1, forward strand.
CAAGGACACCTCCAACAGTGTAGCCTCCAAGACCTCCCTCAACCTCTACCACCGCCTGCTGAGGGCAACAAAGAAGACAGCCATTGCTGCATGCATCAAAACCAGCACCAACAACACCAAGGAACTTTTCAACATTGTTCAGGAATTCTCCAACCCGCTGCCTGCGGAAACAACATCACACACTCACAGGAGCTGTATGATAACCTCAACCACTTCTTCCATGACAAGATCGCAACCATATACAGAAACTTCGAACCCCAACCCACACCTACAGACTTCCACGACAAATATGCAACCACTGTAACCAAAACGAACCACACACTGACCACCTGGAACATACACCCAAGACGGTGCAGAGCCGAAATATCGATGTAAAAATATCGATGTGCACAAATATCGAGGTAAAAATATCATGGGTCAGAAATATCGACAGAAAACATATTGTGGACAAGAATATAGATTTTTAGGTAAGTAATATCGATTGAAAAAATATCAAAGTGTTAAATATCGTTTGTAAAAATATAGTTGTTAAAAATATCGATTTTTTTATTAATGTTATGTATTTTAGTATCTATTTTATATGTGTGCTGTTTGTTTTTTTGTATGAGAATTGTTTGTATTTTTATTATATGTGTTAAAATGTAAGTAGATAATATTTTTTTTTAATTGAATTTTGCATTTTTAGTTCCGTAGCGGGTTGTGGGTTTATAGGGAAATAGGGTGGGAAGTAATTTAATTATATGAAATGTATTGAATAATTTATATTTATTCATATTTGTATAATTGTGATGTTATAGAGTTAAATGTGTAAATTAATATATTAATAATTGTTTGATAATTAGTTAATTAATTTAAATTAATTAATTATTAATTAATCATGGTAATTATTTAATTAATTTTAGGTGTGTGTTGTGGTGTTTATAGGTGTAAATGGTGGGAAGGGTGGGAAGTAATTTATTTTTTATTGATGAATTAATAATTATTTGTTCATTAATTTAAATTAATTAATTAGTAATTATTAATTGTAATTGTGTAATTAATTTTAGGTGTGTGTTGTGGATATTATAGTGTTAAAGAATGTGTAATTAATGAAGTTTATTATCTTTTTTAATAATAATATATTTAAATTCAATATTAATTATGTTAATTATGGAAATAAAATGTAATAATAATGTGTTTTTTTTTATTGGTGTGGTATCCAACACTTTCCCTACTGTTGCACTCACTGGAGTGGGATAGTAATTTTTACCCCTCCGCTATCCAACACTTTCCCTGCTGTTGCACTCACTGGAGTGGGAATAGTAATTTTTACCCCTCCGCTATCCAACACTTTCCCTGCTGTTGCACTCACTGTAGTGGGAATAGTAAATTTTACCCCTCCGCTATCCAACACTTTCCCTACTGCTGCACTCCCTGGAGTGGGAATAGTAATTTTTACCCCTCTGCTCTCCAACACTTTCCATGCTGTTGCACTGACTGGAGTGGGAATAGTCATTTTTACCCCTCCGCTATCCAACACTTTCCCTACTGTTGCACTCACTAGAGTGGGAATACTAATTTTTACCCCTCCGCTATCCAACATTTTCCCTACTGTTGTATTTATTGTGTTGCGAAATGTATGTTTTATTTTTCTTTTAATAGTTTAATGTTTTAATTAATTATAGAATGTTTTATTTTATTTTAAATTATTGATATATGTATATATTTTATTTTTATATAATTTAAAAAGTTTATGAATTAAATAAAGATAATAGTTAATAAAATATATTTAAGTAAATATATGTATATGTATACATTTTTATGTTTGTGTGTTTATATATTTTTTAATTAAGTTTATTTGTTATATTTAGTTAAAATATATATTAAATGTAATTTATTTTGTTAAAAATATTAATATTATTTAACATATTTTATTTGTTATATATATTTTTAAGTCGATATTTTTTACATCTATATTTTTTACTTCGATATTTTTGATTCGATATTATTGTATTTACCTGTTTAAGTATGGGGAGTCGATATTTTTGTATTCTATATTTTTGCATCGATATTTGTGTATGTCTATATTTATTACATCGATATTTAATCAGGGAACCACCCAAGACACCACCTCCACCATAAAATCCATCCACTCAGGAGCTCCCACAGACTCATGCCCTCATCACATCTTCAACCTCGGAAATCAAAGGATCTGCCAGGAACTCACCACCCTACTGAACACCTCTATCACCACCGCAAAATTTCCCGATGCCTGGAAACATGCCAAAGTCATACCACTACTCAAAAACCCTCTGCCGACCCCAGCTTACTCAAAAACTACCGGCCAATCTCACTGCTCCCATTCCCAGCGAAGGTACTGGAAAAGACCATCAACAATCAACTCATGACACACCTGGGGCAGAACCAGCTACTCAACACCTCCCAATCCAGCTTCCGCAGCAATCACAGCACCGAAAACGCCCTGATGGCAGCCACCGACAACATCCGAACCCTCTTCGACCGAGGAGAAACAGCAGCTTCGATCCTCCTCAGCCTATCAGCAGCTTTCGACACCGTATCTGACCACACACAGATCAAAAGACTCCACCACATTGGCATCCAAGGGGATGTGCACAGATGGATCACATCCTTCCTCACTGGAAGAACCCAGATGATCCACCTCCCACCTTTCACCTCTGAACCCAAGAAGATCATGTGCGGTGTCCCCCAGGGCTCATTCCTCAGCCCCATGCTCTTCAACGCATATATGACCCCTGCTGGCCAACATCGTCAGATCCCACGGTCTCAATATAATTTCCGACGCAGATGACATCCAAATCATTCTCTCACTCAAGATGACCCCACCACCACCAGAAACAACTTCCACAGATGCATTACAAATGTCGCCGACTGGATGTTTAACAACTGCTTGCAGCTGAACACAGACAAGATGAAAGTACTGATCTTAGGCAACATCAGCAACACGTGGAACGTCTCCTGGTGGCCATCAGACCTAGGACCCACACCCACTACCTGCAACAACGCCAGAAACCCTCGGAATCATCATTGGAAATAAGCTCACTATGAAATCACAGATCAACGCCATCTCCTCCGCCTACTTTCTCACTCTGCGCATGCTATGTAAGATCTTGGCCATTGGATTACTGAAATGTCATTTACCTGGACCCGCTCAAGATGTCAGTATACAGGTTGCCGTTCATTCAGAATGCGGGGTCTTGTTGACACGTGGGCGATCAGATCACCTCTTTCCAGTAACTGAATGTCGCTACACTGGTTTCTACTCCAGGGGTTCATTTAATTGAAGGCTCCATGCTTGTGCACAAAAGCATTTTCAGTCATAAAGGCTCTCTCTTTCAAAGCAAGCCACACCCTTCCATCCAGCTTGCAATCTGACATCCTCAGATTTGCAATGGCTGCAGGTCTCTAAAATAAAGAGATTAAACTTCAGTCATCGGGTTTTCCTGATGCCTCTGCCCATGTGTATAATTAGGTTCCTAAAGCCATACAGAAAGAACCATGGGCTTCATGCACTAAAGGATTTCACAATTCTAAACACTACGATTCCCAAAATTATTGGATTTGTGACTGCAAAATCCCTACATGCTATGTGGAAAACCCATTTTACGAGTCAGAATGTTTTTTCAGACTCATTAAGTTTGTTTTGCGACCCATACCAAATCGCAGTTTGGAAAGGAGGTGAAAGGGGCATAATTCTACCTGCAAACAAGTGACCAGTTACTGGCTCCTCAAAGAAGATGGTAACTGATTCGCAAAGGGGAAGGGGTCCTCGTAGGGCCGGCTACCTGTTAGGAACCGGAATGGCAACTTCAGGGGCAGCAGTCAGAAGTACTGGAGACTAGCGCCTGCTCCTTCCACAGTTATCTCAAACAGGAAACCTTTTTTTATTAACAAAAAAAACTAAAAAAAAAAGCAGAAACGGTTCTTTGAAGGAATTCAGGCTGCTTTAAAAAAATTAAGTTTCCCATTTAGTGAAATGCAAACACAGTGATGGTGGTCTGCTGTCCCTTTCCCACCACCATCCCTGTGTTTGCAGCCAAAAAATAGGGGGATCGCAAATTGCATTCTGCCTACTGAATATTAATTAGGCACATCATTCTGTGACCCACTGTGAATGGTGATTCTGCCAACAGACCTAACAGTACATGGTTAGTTCGCAAAATCAGATTCCCTTTTTATAATGTCAGTGCACGGTTTGCGACCATTTTTCGTGAAGGCAATCTTAGTACATCAGGCCACAAATCTGTTAAGATATGGCTCTTTCCCAACTAATGTTTATATTGCTCCTCACGTTGTTGCATTAAGTCACTGCATGTTAATTGCACTTTAAAAGTCCCTTTGAAATGTAAATATGTCTCCCTTTTCTCTTGGCTTCGGTTCCTGCTGTAGTCAGTTTCTCGCTACTTTCTGCACGTTTACACCATGCTAGGACCAACATTTCTGACTTTGCCATTTGTGGTTCTCCTTAGACCATAAGCTCGCTGGTGTGGGCATACGCCCTTGGCCCATTGAGCACCACTTTGGGTAAGTGGCACTGGGTTAGTGGCATTAAATTTACGCTCCCGCAGCTCTGAGAGGCTTGCCTTTGTTTTTTATTGTTTATCATAACTTTTCATTAGGGTTTTATGGCAAAACGAGGTACAGAAGAAGAAATGTACATCATCAGGTTACACAACAGAAACAGGACCAGGATAAATAAGGCCCGCCTGCCTATCAGTGAGGCCAATATCATCCACCTTCATCAAAACAAAAAGGAATGAATTAATGACCAACTTATATAGCGCGAACAAATGCCCGAAGGCGTCAAGGGGCTGAAGCGGTTCGACTATCTGGCAGGAACATGAGCCCTCAATAATAGACAATTACAAGGCAAAAAGCCAGGTCTTCAAGGACTTGCGAAAAGGAAGGTGTAACTCAAGACAAGAAATTGATAGAGGGAGCGTATTCCAGAGCTTAGAAGCTGCTACAGCAAAGGCTCTTCCTCCCCATCTTACCCTCCTGTACCTGGGGACCACTAACCGATTTTTATTGGCAGATCGCAATTGTCTAGTGGGGACGTGGCGTTGGAAGAGGTGTCTAAATCCCTCCGGTCCTGAATTATACAGCTCCTTATGGACAATACATAGGGCCTTGAAAACAAGTTGTTTCTCTGCTGGAAGCCAATGTAGTTTCTGAATGGCAGCCGAGATTGAATGATGTTTTGGAGCATCTAAGACAAGTCTTACTGCCGCATTCTGAACAAGTTGCAGCTTATTGATGGAGGCCCTATTTATGTCCAGATAAAGGGCATTGCAATAATCCAACTTGGATAAAATCAATGCCACCGCTGCTTGCTTCCGCACGGTAAAAGAAAGGAATGGAAATATCTTCCTCAGGGCCCTTATGACCCAGAAGCAAGATGACACGATCCTGTTAACCTGGAGATTGAAGGACAAGTTGTTGTCAACTATGACACCAAGATTCTTTGCCAAGGCAACCGGACACAGACATACTCCAAGCATTTCTGGCCACCAAGAATGGGTCCATATAGAGTGTTGGTTACCAAAGATCAAAACCTTCGTTTTGTCCCCATTCAGTTGAAGATAGTTGTTTTTCATCCAGGATGCCACCGCCTTCATACAGCTGTTAAAGTTGGCGGCTGAGGCCTCTATGTCCTCTGTGATGGACACAATTAATTGTGTGTCATCTGCATAGGATATTGCCTCCAACCCAAATGATCTAACCAGCTTTGCCAGTGGGGAGACATATATATTGAATAGGGTGGGGCTCAAAGAGGACCCCTGTGGGACTCCACAAAGAGTGAAAGTGGGGTCGGAACAGAATTGGTCCATCTTTACTATCTGTGACATATCAGTTAAAAAAGAAGACAGCAGCTTCAAGGCGGAATCTGTCACCCTGAATTCCTGAAGGCGGTCAATCAGCTTTATTGGTGAGATGGTATCAAATGCTGCAGATAAGTCCAATAAGATCAACAACGCGGTCTGTCCGGCATCAACCAAGATGCGAATGTTGTTTACTGCAGTTATCAATGCAGTTACAGATCCATGGCAACTTCTAAATCCATACTGAGAAGGATCAAGTAGATGCTGCTGTAGGAAAAACAAACATCCCAAAAAAGTAACAACGCAAAGCATCCACAGTTAGTGCCACGTCCAACAAGAAATCAAAGACAGAGAAAAAAGGAAAGAGTCTTGGAGTAGGTCTCACAATCAGAGTGCCACTGAAACCAAATGGGTGTTCCTGGATGGCCTAGTAGCTTTATTCAAGCCCTAGTAGACATTTTGGAGGTTCTTTTTTTAAAGGGGGATTCACTACTTACCTTACCTGTTCAACAATTTCCTTACACTCCTGTACCTTTATTGCTTACTTTTCTACCCAGCTGTCCTGCCCTTTTCTGGTGCAACAAAAATATAAGCAAACCCAAAAATGAACATCAGAGAGTGATGCCAGCCAGGACAAAGAGCGTTCTTAATGCTGTTACTGAGCAGTAGAAATGATCGAAGCTTGAAAAAAGTAAAGAATCGGTGCTGATTTTTTAAAAAAATTTTTTTTAAAAGGGTCATCACAGACCCTAGCTTGCTCTCAACCAATATCCCTGATAGATGCCCAGGTCAAGTTGTCTGGTAGGAGATGTCGGGTGGGGCCCAATAAAATGGAGTAATCACTAATTCACTTTTTAAAGACTCTCCTGTTTCATTATTGAAAAAAACAAACGCTTTCCACAGACTAATAATATTTGTCAAGGAGTAGTGCCTTCAAAAAAGATGTATCCTTTAATAACGGTAAGTAAAACTTTATGATAGAAGGCAGCAATAAAACGGAAATAGAAATGTTCTGTTTGAAGAGAGATTAAGTGGAATCTCTTAAACAGTGGATGCAGTATATGAAGACAACTATTGTGTCAACCCAAAATGAAGTTATTGAGGTCCTTCATCGCTTCAAGAAATTAGTAAGGTGAATAGACCCATCATTCAATAAAATAATTGTTGATGAGAATGTGTTTCTGTCAATCAGAGCCATTGTCGCTTCACAAACTGCATCAACTGTTTCATTTAACACCAATATAAGGAGGAAGGGGTTTATAACTATCAAAATAAATGGAACACAATTTTCAGTTAATGGGTGTCTGGTCTACTTGGGCCTATGTGCTCAAGTGTCAGTGACTGGGGTAACAAACAACACTCAGGAGGGGCTAATGAAAAGTCCAACTGGTTCCAAGTCTGAGTCCAAGTGTAGAACGCGGCCATTTATTGACACCCAATGGCTTTTACAATTTTCAGGAGCCTCCATCTTGCAAACAGAACATCAGGTAAGATTTGTGCTGTAGAGATGCCCACAGGACCGGGAGCTCAGTCATCTAGTTTAAAATCAAGTAAATCCAAAACTTACCTTCTGTCACTTGTGAGACATAAGTCATGGAAGGATGGGTCCAACTGTTCTGATTTCACTGCATCTCAGCTCAACCATGAAATATCATCTTGGGGATTGTGGAGGAAACAGCGAAAGACTGGTGCTCCTTGTAGGCCTGAAAACCCTAGATACAACTCCCCCCACAAAGCGATAAAGCATTGTGGTAACCTCAAAAGGCGAGATCTTTGTTAACCATAGGGTCACATCCTGAGGAATGCACTACTCAACTGTATGTCAGGTGTTCAGGGTGCAAGCATGGCTAACCACCAGTTGCCTACCTCTACAATCCTGGTCAGCGAGGTGTATATCTTTCTGGCTTCTGGGCAGTCTCGCTCCACAACTCAACTTTTATGCAGGTGGAGACAGCTGGGCATTGGCCCTGTTTGCTTTCAGTCAGGATAGCCTTTCTCCACAGAGCTCAGGCAGCAGCTTCAGTTATGTTTTTTCTGCTAACCACCCTAGGATTGCTTACAGCCTTGATGGATGCATAAATGGGTTCCCTGCTTCTGACATGACATCTGTCTTACTTGGTGCTGTAGCTCTAACCCCCAAAGTACAATTGGTGAAAAGTACTGGCTCATAGGATACAGAACAAGGAGCATCTTCACTGTTATTTTCCAAATATTTCCATACTGGCCGGAAGGAGATAAGCAAGTGGTCACCGGAATATGTTTTGGGAGGCTGTAGGCTTAGCATACAAAATGAGTCAAACTGTTACTGTGTAGAAATAAATGTCTTACTCTGCACTGGCGGCCAAATGGTTTAGTCGAGATGCTGTTGCTGGGAAGGTCTCTGGGTTGAATATAAACTGCAGCCTACAATCCAGGCACTGTAGAAATTGCTAACAAGTCTATGAAGAGCAACCCCCAGACTCTACATCATAGGAAGGGAAGCTGTAATGGCCTCAACCCTATTGCAAAAAATATTCATCCAGTGCTACTTGTAGCCTCCTTTAAGAGGACACCACTCGCCCAACACGTGATCTGCAAACATACCACTCACAGTGAAGCCATACAACACTTACGCAGGGGAGTGAGAAGAACTCAGTTACAAGGAATGGAAAGTATTTCAGCAGGCATCACTAGACACCTCTCTCATGGGTACAGATAAAATATCACTTAGCTGCCAGAATCCATCATTCTTCCCATTGCTTAGTGAGAGGGCTTTGACCACACTTTGCTACAATTGAGAGTCACTTTGGTTGCACGTTCAGTCCAGCAGAGTCTTGTGCTCCGTTGGTGAAGAGAAACTGCCAATATGGACCACCTCCAGAGAACTTGAAGGCTCTGATTCTTTTACTCTGCTCATTAATTTGATCCCCAGTGGAATCCATTGTTGACTTCTTTAAATTGTATTCTTTTATTCAGGACCCTTCTAGCTAGAAGAGGAAGTTCAGCTAATTCTTGTACACACTGCCTTTTCGGCAAAGACTAAGCTTTGCATTGGGTTTAAACCCTGTCCTAGCTTCCATTAGGTACAAACTCTGGCATGGATCCAAGTATTTTGGTTGCAGTTACTTCTCCCAGAAAGATGAGTGGGTTTCAAGGTTCTGAGGCACTTTAATCAATCAATCAGTTGCTACAGTATCATCGTAAGGATTTTTGCGGCCGTGGGCAAAACTTATTTTGGGGTCCTCTATTTAGAAAACCGTGGAATGTGATTGCCCCTTTTCTGCTCATACAAGTCATCATGAAGTAAAACAATATTGAATTATATGTTAAACCTTCAGAAAAGGGATGACTCAAAAACAGCCAGAATAGGTCTTGCCAGATGGCCCTGTGTAGAGAGACAGAGTCAGAGGTAGAGGTAGGCAGACAGATGGAGAGAGGTTAAGATAGACAATTTGACAGAGGTGAGATAGAGAGAAAGAGAACTTTCCCAGGTGGCCCCTCTGAAGGTGATGGCCCTAGGCAATTACCCACTTTGCTAATGCCTTAAAACCACAGATGCTTAATTAGCAGCCACTAAGACAAAGTGACCCTCTGGACGGCCCTGTCATCCATTCAGAACTTGCTAATGGAATTGCAGTTGAATCAAGAGAGAATTATTGATTCTGCTGGGGAAAGAATACATATGCAGACAACAAAAAGGCAAAAGCCTCTGTTTTCCAAAGGATCGTTGCTGGCATTTTCAGATTTTGTTAAATAAGAGGCCTCAAGGCTCCGCAGAGGCACCATATTGGTTCTGCCATGGCAAATGCATCTGTGATTTTGCAGAATTAAAAAAAAAAGAAATGTCAGCCACTCTTCATGCTTTTTCTAATCATTATCCCGTGAATGCATCTTACCATGCCATTTTAGGCCAGCAAGTTCGGTGCCATATTTTTGTTTGAAGCGTCAACTGCAATAACAAGGTGATGGATGGAATGCTTCAATTAATCTCAGCCACTGGCAATCGCTCTAGCCACATCCCAATCCATCATTTTTCGCCCACCTTCCCACCTCAATTTAGTCCCAGCCATATCCAAATCAACATTGACCCTGCTCCAATGGGAACAGTCCAGCCCATATTTTAGTTTGAAGCTCACGCTTCCTTCCATACGGAATATCATTTTGTGCTGTGAAATCAGAATTCCAACCTCTGGGAAGAAGGCCATGCTGGTTGGAAGTCTTAGGGATAGAGTACCTTCATGGTGATTCTGGTACTCTTTGTCCTTGCTCACTCACCGACAAAAACACTTACTGAGCCATTCCATAGAGGTATACACTGTTGTTTAGTATAGCATTAAAAAGAAATGCAGAAACAGAGCTGGACAAGCTGCTGATGCAGGTGTAGGTGGTTGAAATGGGAAGCTAATCCTGGAAGACTTCTTAGGTTTGACATTAGCCAAGGCCTTTTGATTTAACTAAAATTGTATACAAAATAAACTTATAAGGGTATTCAGCTAGCCCTGTTAATCCATTGGTCTGTTATTGTGTCTTTGAATTTTTTTTTACAGCCACTACAGCATACAGCTTTGGGCAGTGGGTCAGCCAACTTCAGCTATTGGCTAACGTCACTGTGAGCAACGACATTCTGCTGTTTCACAAGGAGCACTTCCACACACAAAGTAGTCCTCTTGCATGTGAGGGACTACTATAACAATGAGTGGTTTTTTGGGACCCAAAAAATATTTTTCCATTTAGCTAATGTTTTTGTTCAGATTGACGAGGGACCGGCAGCTCTCACAACAATAAAGGTTTACAAAAATCATGACAAAACAAAAACACAAACTTTGACAGGCTAAGACACCTGGCGGCTAAGGCCAGATATATTGACTTTGCCAATATTTATTTTAACGTGGCACAGTTCTTTTAGACAAAAGTTTCTTACCCAATTCTGAAATGTTTTTTAAGTGTGGGGAACCAAGAACCAAGACTGTAGAGTTCGCCAAGAAGGACATTTTTCATGGCTTGATTGATTCCAAAATTTGTCTCTTGGTGGAATATTTGTTGTTTGCATTAATTCTAAAAAAGCGTGCTCAGGTATATTTTGAATTAGTAGACAGGTGTTACTTATTTTACAGGTGTATTTTATTGGTTTTCTTTGAGTTCTGGCACGTTTATAATGAGGGATTGTATTCTAATATGGAGGAGAGTACAAATTAACCCTATCCAACCTACAGAATTGATAGAACCATGCACCTTGTTAATGCACTTAGCCACTTTAGAGAAACATGGGACTTAAATAATTAGTTGGGTCACGTGCAACTGATTATGCATTTGCCAAGATATCTGCTGCTAATATTACTGATTTTTTCGAAATTCTTTGCAAATGTGTCCCTATATATGGGAATGAGATATATGCTGTTTTTAAAGTATGTATCTCCCTTGTAATAGTTTTAATTAACTGATACAAATAAAAATTACTATTACTTACTATTTTACAGGTGAATGTAACTATGGTGGCAGAGTGACTGATGACAAAGACAGACGACTCCTGCTGTCTCTTCTTTCTATATTCTACAATAAAGATATAGAACTTGACAAATATAGGCTCTCCTTGAAAGAGGAATACTATGTTCCACTGCATGGCCCTTACCAGGTAAGAACTTCAGCTGTGTGAGAGTGCAGTACACAGGCATACCTGTATTTCCTAGCTATTGAGATATGTGAAGAGATGACATATTCTTCAGTAGCAATACATCAAATTTGGGGGGACTAAATGTGAATTCTATTGGTTTCCATTTCTTCTGCAAATTGTTTATTTTTTTAAATATTAGAGGTCACCTGGTTGCTACCCCAGAAACTATTGTTCACATTCTTACAGTGGCTTTCAGTGACAGGTGCAATATCATGATGCCACTATCTGCACTGCGCCAGCGCAAAAGGTATCTGAGTGCTTCTTTCTGGCATCTGCATCGTGTACATTAACTGAAATTATCTGGCAGATAATGCATGTTTTGCCTCCAGCAAAGCTCAGAAACACAAGATCAGTGCCCCATGGTTCTATATTATGGGCCAAACGTGTCAGGACCCCGAGTACATTCATAGCAAAGTTATTACCAGCTTAAAGGATCATTTTTTTGCCTTTTCTGTCAAAATGAGAAAACGTCTTCTGAATTTAAATGTAATGGGTACTCACCTGCATACTTTCCAGAGCAAACTTTGACGTCCGCGGTGTGTGGTCTTGTGGGTTGGCGGTCCAGAACAGCATTACCTATTGGTGCGTCGAAACAGCCACTGTCACCTAATGGGTGGAAGTTGGGTGTCATGAGTGATTGGAGCATTGTGTAAGGGAGCGGTGCCAGGTGTGAACGGGTGGGCAACTCACATAGCCGAACACAGATCCTGTGTCTGGGCCATGGTACTCTTGGTGATACAACTGGCGTCCTGGCTTTAAAGTGGGGAGAAATAAATACTTGCACCCAACTGCGCCACGCGAATGTGTGAGTGGAGGTGGGTGGGACGGGGGGAGTCGCGGGACTTAAGCAGGCACAAGAGGTTGCTGATGGTAGCTTGAGTGAGTCTGATTCTGTAGTAAAGCAGTTTTCCTATGGGCTCACCTCCTTGTCCTGAGGCCTTGTTTAAATAGGTGGGCCAAATTGAGATGCTCATAGCACTTCCCTTCATGTGGGTATTTGAGTGAGAGTTGATGATGCTGGCATCTGGGATTAATGGAGTTTGTAGCTGTGTAAATGCAGGTGGCATAAACCTGTGGCATGATTTTCAATTTGTGTTTGGACGCTGAGCCTCTTTAGGAGCATACTGCTTAATTCAGTTGTGTATTGTCTTGCTAAAAAGACCAAATCGTATGATACATTTAATTTTATCATGCATTGTTTATATTTGATGCTAAAATTTACACTTTTTTTCTGTTCTCCTTTTTTTGCTGGTTATTGTTTTTGGTGGGTGGATTTGTAAAACATGCCTTTTTGTAATTTCTTGATTTCATTTTCTCAGGTGTGAGGGTCACAGTGTGATTATGCAAAGAAGGTTGTAGTATTTGTCCGGCTTTTTTTGGTTGGTTGATTACCGTCTCTGCATTTTATGATGGGATTTGTTAGGCAAATATGTTTATCTTCACAGGATGTAGACTCATGTTTGGGTTGGCGGAGACTGTGTAGGTAGCAATGTCTATAGCAACAAAAACAGATGATGGACGGAATGTTGAGCATTGTCAAACATTCACCACAGTCACAGATCTGGGTTAAACCCATCATTTGTTTGATCACGATGCCACCCCAGTTTGGTTCCAGCCATATGCAATCAGTCTTGACCCTGCTCCCCATGGGAACAGTCCAGCCCGAACTGCCAGCCCAGGTCCTCCCTGGACTAGAAAGAAGCATCCTGGGACCGGCTTCAGGGTATCACCCCTCATCAGACAGGCTGGCTTGAATTCAGTGACACAGCGCGCTCGGGACCCACATCTGGGCATACTCTTCCCACTTAGGGCGACTATAGCAACAAAAAAAGGTAGGTAGCAATGTCTGCCATGCTTGCTTAGTATGGTGTTAACGTTTTATGTGCCCCTGGAGTGCATTTAGTATTATTTCAGGCCAGACAAATCTGCAATCTCAGTTTTCTGTGACTACAGCTTTACTCAGTCAAATCCAGTGCCTTATATCCTAAATACTTTTCTTCAACAGTTCACAGTTTCAGCATTATTACCCCTCTTGTGTTCCTTGGACCGCTTCCTACTGTCTGTAAATAGTTCAGCACTTTTCTATGCACAAAAAATGCAACAGAGTGCTTGGCTTCCCATGATTCAAAGGCTGCTTTCCCACTGTCAGGTCTGGCAGTAAATGATCAGAAGAGCAGTGAACATGTTCCCACAAATACAGTAGTGCAGTGGTTCTTAACCTTTTGACTTCTGTGGACCCCATAAATCATTACTGCAACCCGAGGACCCCCACTGAATCATTATTGGAGTCCGGGGACCCTCCCTTAGTCATTACTGGGAAACCAGACCCCGCCTAAGCATTTTCAATGATTTGAACTGCAAAACAATACACATTCTTAAAACAAATGCTCAAATGATAAAATATTTTATTTAATTAACAAACAAATGTAACACAATCAAAATTTTAATTTTAATAGGAAGATTGTAGCTTTAGTAAATTCAATTGAGGCTACTCACGGTCCATACTATATTCCGTTTGCTGCCCTGTTCCCACGAATCAATCTGAAGAGAGCAACTTAATTTTTAGCCTCCAATTTCAAATTCCTTCATAGTTACAGAAAGTTTAACATTTTCAATTGTATATTTTGCTTCTACGTTTATATACACTTTATTAATTGTTAGTATTGTTTAATTTTCTACACAGTTGTGGGCCCCCTGAGTAGGCACCACAGACTCACGGGGGTCCCCGGACCACAGGTTAAGAACCCCTGCAGTAGTGTGAAAGTGTGATGCTTTAAATTTTGCTCCACAGTTCTTGATGAGGTAATGGTGCGAGGAGGCACACACTTCTCAGTTTTACAGTTTGTCCTGGTCATTCTCAGAGGCTGCCTCTTCTTTTTGGAAAAAAGCAATGAGAGAAGGAGGTGGGGTTTGGATGAATCAATGGCTAACAGGAAGGAGCCACTGCTGCCTCGTGTGTTCTTCCCTTACTGCTGCCTGTCTCCTGGTGTGTGACCTGCATTCTGACCTGTGACCTAACCGCTCCTGCTCTCTTTGTGTGGGTGCTAAGCCAGCTGAGGGCTCAGGAGACAGAGAGCTGCAGGGGAAGCCAAGCTTGACAATTGACACCCAGACAACGCAACAAAGAGCCAGTGCAGTCTTAAGCAGGTGAGGAGGAGAGCGTGGGGAAGGGGTCAGGAGACAGTATTTTATGTGTGTGTGATTGCATGTGAGGGGACGTGTCTGTGCTTGTGAGTGTGATTATGTGTGCATATGCATTTGCAAATGTTCATGCATGTGCGTTATGTGATTTGTGTGTTTGTGTATATGTGTGTGTCTTGGCCTGGATGGAGGAACATTTGTCAGCAATCCTGCTTCAATGCTAACACTGTATTGTTGTGACCCTAGGATATTATGACCATTTTCCCATCACTTGCTTAATAGTGTGGCCCATCTTTCATATATTTTGGGCATTCTTTACAAATTTTTGGCTGCCCCAAACATAATAGTGGCAATTCCTTTACATATTTGGGTTTTCTTGACAGTATTTTGCCTATCACTGGCATAATTCTGTCTTATCCTTGACATATTGCAAGAATTCCAGACAACATTCTGGCAAACCTTCTAGTAATAGGGGCTCATCCTTGATATACTGGGGTGTTTTTGACAGAATTCTGACTCTCCCTGGTGCATTGGTGTGTAAGAAAATCATTATACACAAAAGCCCTTGGTATGGCACACACATCAAATCCTTTTTATACAGGTTTTCAGGGTCCACTTCATCTATATCTAAGATAGTGCTGTCTCTAATGAACATCTAAAAAGACATCCCTGTGTGTGTGTACTGTAAAAACAAAAACAAGAAGAGTTTGGTGGTGAGGGAAATATAGAGTGCAGCTATAAGACACCCTTAGAAGAGAAACATAGGGAGTGTCTCACGTAAGCAACCACCAGGGATCGATTGGCAAGTTCTCACCAATTTGCTCACTATATCATCATCGGCACCTTTCCAATGTATGGGAAGGAACCAACAAGTTTAGAAGAATGTTCTGTGTGTGTGGTAACCTATCTACTTGTATTGTGTGAACAACACATCTCAACACCCCCTCCCCCTCGTAGGTCCCCACAGAGGGAGCAGAAGCTACTTCCTCACAAGAAAAAGTAAAATATGAGTTGAAAGGCAATAAGCATTCGTCTTCAATTATCAAATGCCCTCACTCATGGTTAAAATCCCAATGCCATGTTTAGACCATATTAAGTTGAACGGCCGACATGTTTCATTGCCATTACATATTTCCTGGCAATCTCTTCAGGGCAGGAGTACCTCGTATTACCCATATGTGCACCGGACATATAAATGTAGTGAAAATAAAAGGAGAACAGACTGCATGAAGATCTACACATTTCATACGTGGTACACACACCCGCACCCCATAATCAAAGGCAATAGTTGCCAGATGGCCACTGGGTGAGTGCCTACCAGTTGGTCACAGGAAAGGAACCTATAGTGTTTCCAAAGCAACTTTTTGTATCAAAGTCTGTTACGCCTGTAACACAGAAGGTGTACATTCAGACATACTACAACTCAAGCTCTACTTCAAAGTATTGGGGTATAAGGTGATATCTATATCGTTCACACTCCTATACATATCACTTTGATCTGCAGTGTAAGTGACGGGTATAGCGCCCCTATTTTTGTTTAAAAATAGATAGAATACCTTCTTTATCAAAAAATCCCTGAAATATATTTTCAAACTTATTGTTAAAAAGGCAACGTGGTACACCACCATACTCCTAGTAAATACCACGCCTTCTCAGTTTCATATTCCTGTGCCACAAACCATCAAAGGCAAGTTTTTTGGGTGGTGGTAAGTATGACCACAACTTCTTTTCTCACTTAAATTTCAAGATGTACATTTAGAGGCCTCTCGTGCAGTAATCCATTTCTTATATTTTGCATCTTCCACCATGGTTCTAATTAGTCCATGTAATTCGACAGTGGGATCCTTCACAAGTAGCATATAGTTAGCACGTACGCCAAGAAGTCTTTGGACATCCGCCTTGTAGTCCCAAATATTGAGGACCACCATTGCCCCTCCCTTATCCGCTGGCTTTATTATTATGCTGTCATTAGTTTGTAGTGATTTTATAGCAGCCCAGTTGGATTTCGACATGTTTTGAAAATGTTGGTTATGGGCGGTTTGTCCAAGTGCAGTAATCTCTTCAAGCACCCGTTGCTCAAAATCCAACACCTCTGGGCCTATAGCTGATGATTGGGTCCAAACATGCCCTAAAAACCAACAGCAGAATCCCTGTAATCTTCCGCAGGGAGTTTTCCATGTGGGGGCTGCACGGTCTGTAAGCTCACGACAGCCTCCAAAACCTTTACCCATAACAGTGGCTGTACCTGGTCCCGGAATAAATTCAGTAACTGCAACTCAAGCAACGTGCTGTACAGATTGACCTGTGAATGCAGGCTGCACTATATTGACCTCACTACCAGGAAGGTGAAGTTCCAAATTCAGGAGTGCATTAGTACATTTAGGACAGACAAACTGACAACTCGCCTGGTGAAACATTTTCAAGAAGTGAAACACGACCCCCTGAGTTTCAAGTGGACGGTACTTGAAAAAATGGACCAAGGGCTGGTTGGAGCAGATGAGATACTACATAGGAAAGAAGCCTGTTGAATTTTTTCTGAGAAAACAGATCAAGGGGGCATGAACGATATGGTGGAATGGCACAAAGTCCGAGGTTAGTCCTATAAAGATGAGATTGAGAGAACATCTGTCTATAGGGCCTCTTGTCTGCAACTGGTTTGGGGGCTCTCAGAATAGTCATGACTGACAGAACTTGCACTCTTTTAAAGACTACTATTAGTCCCTATAAAATGACAACTGGCTACCTCCTTGGGCAGATAAATAATAATCTTTACAGTTTTTCATGCCTTTTTAAAGTACAGACACCATTCTAAGATGGCGCCCACTGCTCCAAGGAATCCTCCTGCCTTCATTCCCCCCCCCCCATGATGTCTTCCCTTAGATGATTGAATGATAACAGGGCGGAACCGTAGGAAGAGCGGTCTGCTTCAACTCGGAGACGCCAACACCGGTGGTAGGTTACAGCAATGCGGGGAGCTTTGATAGAAGCTGGATACGGTGAGGGGAATTAGTGGGCTGTGAGGGATTAGAACGGGCAAGGATGGAATTCCCTTTCCAAAACCAACTGCCCTATTCTTCTAAGGGTGTCTTATAGCTGCACTCTAACTTTCCCTCGGTACTGAACTTTTCTTGTTTTTGTTTTTACAGCACACACACACAGGGATGTCTTTTTACATGTACACTAGAGACAGCACTATCTTAGATATAGAGGAAGTGGACCATGAAAACCCGTATAAAAAGGATTTGATGTGTGTGCCATAACAAGGGCTTTTGTGTATAATATGAATAGTTGAGTGGAGCCCTTGTTATGTTTCCCTCTTTTGCTCCTTTGTGTATGTAGTGTAAGAAAATCATGACAGCAGCAGACAAAGAATAGAACAAGATTGCACATGGAGTAGAGGAAAACTGGCTGTTCACCAAGGCAGTAGAAAAGATGGTATACCACGATACGGTGGCATACTATTACATGAAAGCAGGGTGGAAGAAAGATGCCAGAGTCACTTCTGAGTAGTAGCCATGACGAGGAACAAAAGCTCTTCCAGGAGATAGGAGAGAGTACAGGCCCCAACACAGCGAGGATCCTGACACCATGGAACAACAGTTGGTGGGCTCCTCCTGCAGCCAAACAGTTCATTCACCTGCTCTCATGTCCCTAACCTTTCTTGCTTTCATCCATGACCTTTTTTTTAAAAACATTTTTTATTGATTTTAGTATTCATGGTATGCAAGGACATGGTAGTGAATGTAAACAAAAACTGGGAAAAACATCATCAGTGGGCAAATAGCAGAACAGTATCTACACCAAGAATATACATTGAAATAACATCTGGGAAATATTGCTATTCGAAGCAAATACATGAACTTTAGAAACATAAGGCGTAAACATTCGGATGCATCTAAGTCTATAAGCCTATTAAAAGTAGGCTAAGCTTAAGGCAAACTGGGCGGTGGAGGGAGAGGAGGATGAAGAGGTACCCTGGTAAGTTGAGTAGGGACTTAAAATCCAGGGTGCTGGATAAAGGAGGTGGGCCACCGGACTGTGTGACAAGGCTAAGAAAAAATAACCAAACCAAGGGTCTGATGAAGAATGAAAAAGTATATTGAGTAAAGGAGTAGGATCTGAGGAACTCATGGTATATTAGGTGAAATGCCCTCCTTTTTCAAACTTGAGCAGCAAGTATGAGGGCCCCTGGGTTTAAATCATATGCAGCTATTTAGATATTGTGGGGAGGAGAGAACCCTAGAAGGGATTCATGAGGGTAAGGTGGACCCACCGTGTGTTTCTCATAACTTGGAAACTAGTATTTCTCATTTGCTGGCCACTAGACAATGACAAAAGCCCTTAGCCTCCTCGTTACGCAAGGCTGCGGCTTCATCTCTAGCTCACAGTTCCAAAGCTTGTCGCTATATCTCACTAGATGGAGGCAACAGGTGTTTCCACCTCATGATAACAGTGCATTTCGCAAGGATTGGGTTAAATCCAGTAAATATGTGACTGTTTTGTATTTTTTTAGACTGTTTGTAGATACTTAGGACCCAAGCCTCTCCTGCATGCTCGTGATTGCTGTGATTTTCTGTGTCACCTTGGCCCAATATGAACTTAGATGGGAGCAGTCCTACAGCATAAGTTTGGAATGTGCTGCCAGGGTACCACATCTGGCACTTGTGTCTGGGACATGGGGAAAGCTCCTGTGAATCCATTTCAGGGAGAGGTAAGCCCTGTGTAGTATGTAAAGCTGGATTAGCTATGAGCAACTATTGCTTGAAATTTTTAGAGAGTACTCCGGGGCTCTAGACCACTCTTTGTCATGCAAGGCTCAACCTATCTTATCCCCCCAGGTGGCCCTCTGGGGTTGTATCAAAGATCTGGGCATGGGTAGCAAGGGTCCTGGACAGCCAGGAAATGTCTTCATCTGATTCCCATTGTATGTAAAGTATTTATGAGTTGGTTGGTGGCGAGGCAGTCTTAGAATCTTCCAACACCCAAGTGTCACAGAAGATGCAGCGAATCAGCCCATATGTGAGAAAATAACCGCCCCCCACCCCACCCCACCACCCCCAACCCCAACCCCTGGAGATTAAACTGCTCCATTTGAGCAGCAAAAGACAGGAGCTGGCCATCCTGGAAATATTCCCCCAAGGTGGTGATTCCTGGCTGGTCCCAGAACTGCAATTACGGCCAGTTCAGGTGCCTTCGTCTCTTAGGGAGGCACAGGAGAGATATCGGAGCATGGGGGTTAAGACTCCTGGTGATCTATATTCCGCTAGATAGACACTTCAGAGCCACCTGTAGGAGGAGGTGGAGGCTGATGCCACAGTGGGCTCCCAGGGCCTTGTTTTCTTCCATAATTTATGTTTCTTCAAGGGCTCATGTTGCTTTAGTGAATCTCTTGGCTCAAGCACTTGACTATTTCTCACATCATTTCTCTGTTGGTGTGTTCCACATATTTCCTACGGCTCTCTGCTGATTCCTAGTAGTTGGGATTCTAGTTACCACTTTCCCATTACAAACTACCATACTGCGGTTCAAGGTGTCCGAACAAAATACCTAAGTCTGCACTCCACATGCACTGAAGCCCCAGTGGCTCCAGTTGGTTTCTGGCTTCCTCCCCCTCATTACAGTTGAAATCAGCTTGTTTGTCTTCTTCTAGCTATTAATCGATTAATGAGAAAGTAGTTGATATTGCTTTGGGTCCAGTGGCCATTCAGCTCATTAGTCCTGACATGGTGTCCCTGGTATAATGGTGCCGTATTTACATGTGTTTGGCACACTTAATAATTGTTTCATTATCTCTGGCATAATGATGTCCATGTCTGTGTACAAATGGTGTGCTGTTCCTTGGGGAGTGTGAAATGGTTCAGGTCTGTGGAATAACCTCCCTTTGGAGGAAGTGCCCTCACACACCCTGAAGGGTGTCATGCTTCATCATTTGGGCGTGATGTCCATCCCTGACATCTGGTCATAATTATTGTTATCCATGGCATAATCTTGGCACTGCTGTAATGGTGCTCTCCTTGACTCACTTGAAATAAATGTGGCAACCAGTGGTATAATTGGGGCATTAACATTTTATGGCCATTTTTTACATAATTCCGCATATTCATGGTGAAATGTAGGTCCTGGAATAATGCTCCCACCTTTGATGTTTTGTGGTCATTGTTGACATAATTCTGAATATCTTTCGCAACATGGTGGTGGACTTGCCAACCCTTTGAACAACATTGCTGGTATTTGATAATGATAAATGGGCATGAAAGTCTCAATTGCCAGGTAGATTCTCAGTCTTAAACATCAGCTTAGAAGGGGCAGAGTGGAAAAATGAAATGTAAAAGTAAGGAAAGATTCTATATACATTATGAAGAAATGATAAGCCAATGGAATTGTATACTCAGATTCCTTTTAACAGCCTCTAATACCTTTCGCTCAGAAGTCAAATAGTATTTGGGATCCATGATGTGTTTTGTCTCTTGCATCAGAATATGTGCCTCCTTTAGAGTTCTGTCATCTGCATTTTCTTTATTCAGGAGGGCAACTATTTTCTTCTTATTAACCGGTGAACTGAAACATTAGACCTTAGTGTGCAAAGTTAAACCATAGTCTTTATGTGAGTTAATGACCTGACATCTTTGGCTCATTTTTTCCACCAACTTTTTGCCTTCCATCCTCCTGTTTTTGCTGAAATCTTTTTTTTTGCTGAAATCGTCTTTGCTAGCTATAAGCGTCCTCACACTTTACTGCTGTTAACCAGTGCTACAGTGCTTGTGCTCTCTTTTTTAAACATGGTAATATTGGCTTACACCCAATTGACACATTTAATTTACGTGTAAGTCCCTAGTAAAGTGGTATTATATGTACACAGGGCCTGTAAACTAAATGCTACTAGTGGACCTGAGCACTGATTGTGCTACCCATTTAAGTAGTCTTTTAAACATCTCAGGCCTGCCATTGCAGCCTGTGAGTGCAGTTTTAAACCATTTCAACCTGGGAAAGTAAACCTTTTGCCAGGCCTAAACCTTCCTTTTTAGTACATATATATGCTAGTCACCCATTGTGTAGGCCCTAAACAGCCCAGAGGGCAGGGTAGAGTGTATTTAAAAAGTTGGACATGTACTTTTAACTTTTACATGTCCTGGTAGTGAACAACTCTTAAATTCGTTTTCGCTACTGCAAGGCCTACCGCTCACATAGGATAACATTGGGTTAACGTATTACATTTAATAAATGATAACTTTTAATTTGGAGCAGATAGGAATGTCAAGTTTGGTGTTTATGGAATTGTAATTTAAAAATATCTTTAATGGTAAAGCTGGATTTATGTCACAATTCTGAAAATGCCACTGTGTCACTGGATTCAAGCTTGCCTGGCTGATGAGGGGAGATGCCCCGAAACCGGTCCCAGGATGCTTGGCAGTTCGGGCTGGACTATTCCCATGAGGCACAGGGTCAAGACTGATTTGCATATGGCTGGGTCTAAACTGGGGTGGCATGGTGAGCAAAAGAACTATGGATTTAACCCAGATCTATTGACTGGGGGTGAATGTTTGATTTGCTCTGCATTCCGTCCATCATCTGTGTGTCTTTTGCTTTCTCGCCCTAAGTGTGCCGGGTATGCCCAGACATGGGTCCCGGGCTCACTGTGTCACTGGATTCAAGCTAGCCTGGCTGATGAGGGGTGATGCCCCGAAACCGGTCCCAGGATGCTTGTTTCTGGTCCAGGGAGGACCTGGCTTGGCAGTTCGGGCTGGACTGTTCCCATGAGGCAAAGGGTCAAGACTGATTTGCATATGGCTGGGTCAAAACTGGGGTGGCATGGTGAGCAAAAGAACAATGGATTTAACCCAGATCTATTGACTGGTGGTTAATGTTTGATTTGCTCTGCATTCCATCCATCGTATGTGTGTCTTTTAGAAAGTTGGCATTTTCTTGTCCCAACCGTTTGGTGTCCGCGGCACGTATCCTGGGTCACATTACTAGGTGTAGCAGGCAGTTGGTCTTTGTGTATTGCTCCCAGACAGTAAGACAAAGTAGAATGTGTGTTGACTGGATGGGCCATCTCTGACTTGATGAGGGGGAGGAGCTGTCCCCTCCCACACTTGCACATCACAAAGACTCTGCCTGAGCACACTCATAAAGTGTTTGACTCCACACAAGTTTGGGCCAGGGCAGGGAGGCAGGAAGTTGCAAACACCTCTGGGGTAAAACCTCCAGAATCTTCTTCTACTTCAAAGTGGGCACCAGGTATAAATAATGGACCCTCAGGCCTTACTTTTCAGTACACCTCTGGACCAGTGGAAGACTCAGAAGGACTGCTGTGCTGATCTGCAAGAAGGACTGCTACTCTGTTGCCCTGCTACCTGAGTGAAAGGACTGGACCTGCATCTTGAACCCAGGACCACCAGAGTGACTCCAAGGGCTAGTTGGCAGCCTCCTGATCAGAGCCTCAGGGACAGAAAAGGCTCCTACCATCTTAAACTCAGCACCTGGACTCTGTCTGCCGTGAGACCTAGCCTCTAAGTGGTGCCACTCTATCCCTGGACTCCTGGAAGTGAGCCTGAAGGTGCTCTGCCAGCCCAGCTGTGGTCCTGTGAGCGGAACAAACCCATAACGACGCATCTCTTTGCAGCCGCTTCAGAACCACCGCAGCAGGACACATCCCCAACGTCAGACCTTGCATCGCATTGTGCTCAGAACCACCGTTGCACATTGCATCCTTGACACAAGCCTTCACATCACAAGCCCCCATCAATGGCATCCTCGATGATGACGCAGGACTCCGCATCACAGTCCCGCAGCTTCTCCGGAACCATTGGTACGCAACGCATCTTCAACACAGGACTTCGCATCAGAAGCCCTCGTCAATGGCATCCTTGGCGATGACACAGGATTTCTACATCGCAGCCCTGTAGCTCCTCAGCACTGCTAAAGCATGATGCATCATCGATGCAAGATTTTGCAAAACTCTGCAACCAGGATTTAAGGTACTTTGCTCACCAGTTCTAATTTGGTCCCTGTATATGACCCACATTCCATCGCAGTCGGCATGAACTTGGGACTTTGTCCCGGTCTGGCGTGACCAGATAACCGCAGTTGGCAATTTGTGCTTTTAGACACTATTTTCACTTAAAAATGTTAAATGACATATCTCTGGTT
Organism: Calotriton arnoldi; assembly: GCA_963921515.1. Taxonomy (NCBI): domain Eukaryota; kingdom Metazoa; phylum Chordata; class Amphibia; order Caudata; family Salamandridae; genus Calotriton; species Calotriton arnoldi. Next base: position 406,707 of record CAWUFW010009110.1, read on the forward strand.
CTACTGATTGCATTTTTGTCAAAAAGATCTCAAATAATGTATTCAATTTTAATCTATTTGTCTAAATTGGTGTAGAATTTTTCTTGTGTTGTGTTTTCACTTTGTTACTGTTTGAAGAGCGGCATAATTAGTTTACACATTGCCTCTAAGTTAAGCCTGACTGCTTTTATACCAAGCTACCAAAGGGTTAAGCACAGGTTAATTTGGGGTTTGCTTGTTTTTCACCCTGACAGGGATTGTGGTTGCTGCTTGAGAAGGGTGTCACCCCTCTCAACCAGTAACCCAATTTCTGACAGTGAGTCTTTACTTGCATTTATGTGTGCCCTACTCCTTGTTATTATCTCCAATGTTCTTCTCAAATGTTTGTTTATTTCCATCACATTCTTGTGAAGAATGATTATCCATCCAGTATCTAGCGATTTATTGAGTTAAGAAATGAAGCAGTAAGGAAGTACATGTAAAGGGCCCAGAGGAGAATATCCAACTGACCCAATATTCAAAGGCAAACATCAAACATTCTCATAAGGAACACAGAGTTAACCAATAGATAACATTCCCAACTATTACATCACACTGACATAAACAACCTATGAACACATGGACACTGAAGATACCACAACTCTCTAGGCTTAAAGTGCCAAAACTCCTTCCAAGATATATAAGTATTAGTGGAAAAAACATAGCCACCCAAACAGAGTTCTCTTCCCCCTCAAAGTAGAAGAGAGTACCTACTATTACTGTGGCCCAACCACCTCTTCCTCCACTTACCCTTACATATACACATAAACATCATACATCCTTTGATACAGTAGAAAATATTGTCATAAAGGGGCTATTCTATCCTGCGACTGCCCCAAGACCACCATGTGCTCATACCAATCCATTTTAACTCCCTTGTAGCATATGAATCCAAAAGCCTACTTCTAAAGTCAATAAGAGTCCTTGCGCCTGATCAAGACTTACCCAACCATTAATTAATAATTTTATTGTGTGAATCGTTAAAATCATTACTTAAAAAACACAAATGTATTATGACAGAAATTTGAGCACAGTGACCTGGACATCAAACACACACATTGAATAGAAAGATTAATCACGGATCTGCAGTTGAGCACATTTAAATCTCAATATCTACCATAAAAGTTACATATGTTATAAAATATTATTACTTGTAAAAAATGGAAAAATCTCACACCTGCTAGAGGAACTGGATCATTTTCACCTTGAAAAGAAAATATAGTTATTCGTCAATCAAACTTTTGTTATTTAGCTTTAAAACAGGATTTAGAAATAATTTTCAAGGTACAATAAATTAAAGACACTATAGCAAAAGAAGTGAGAGATCATTTAGATGACGTCTTACACATTCACATCATCACTACCTTGCCATCCAATTTTCCACACTAGCATATTGATGGTATGGAATCTGTCTGACTCTTATCATTAAACACAACTTTTTCATCTTCACCCAATAGGCTTAGGATGCATCTGCTCCATCACATATTAAGTGCCCCAAACCATCACGGTCATCCAGTGATAATAGAGATCCCTCTCACCACATGGTCAAATGTATCTATTTTTTATATATTTGCATTTTCAATTGCACAACTCTACCACAAAGTAACTGTAAGTGTACTTCACATACCTAAAAATAGCAGAGACAATTATCCCTTTAAAAAGAACCAACATCAAAAGATTCAAAGACAGTAGACCCTCATTAGGTACGCTCCTTTTCAACATGTGATGTATAACTCATCACTTTTCCAGAATTGGACCTTTCAAAATATTTACATGCTTGAATGATTCCCTGTCGGTGGGCTGGGAATTCAAATTCCAAGTCTGCGAAAGGGGAACGATTCAAGCCTATGAATATATGTAAGATACTAATGGTGAAGGACTGGAGTTACAGGTAAGTCATTTTTTGTTCTCCAGCTTTGGATATTTTATTGGATTTGCATGCTTGAATCATTTCCTGCTGTGAGGCTGGAATTTTCCAACCTGCTGACAGGGAATGATTCAAGCACGTGAATCTATAAAAGATAGCAACATAGAAGTACTGGAATTGCAGGTAGGTAACTGGTTCCTCTTCTCACTCAACAAGACTTTACACTGTAGAGTATCCCATAGGGACATTGTGATGTCACTTTATGCTGTTAATTCTCATGTTTATTGATGGTCTCACAGTCATAGATATGTTAAAGGATTACATAAATGTTAAATATGTATGTTATCTATAGTAAATCATACGCTGATTATCATTGTAGTGTGGTCAGTATTTCAATAACCTTGTTCAGATCATTCCACCGGCAAATTGGTGCACTTGATTCATTTAAATTATTTGTTTGCAGTCATACATTGATTACATAAGAAGCTTGCCCCTGATAACGCATCCAGAGGTTTTTGGACTTCATGAGAATGCGGACATAACCAAGGATAATCAGGAAACAAATCAGCTTTTCAACGGAGTGCTGTTGACTCTACCCAGACAAACATCCGGAGCCGGAAAGTCACCTCAGGTAAAACGAATATATAATGTGTTTCTGTTATGTTAGGTTAGAGGGATTTGATATAGCGCAAAACGAATCACACCCCCAAGAGTATCTCGGTGCTCAGTGCAGTACTAGATAGGAGAGAGAATCTGAATGACCAGGTCTTTAAGAGTTTTTTAAAACTATTGAAATTTGAGCGAGACCGGATATGAAAAAGGAGTTTGTTCCAGTGATGGGGAGCAAGATAGGAAAATGACCAACCACCGTATTTAACCGTTCGAATGCGGTGGGGATATAGCAGAAGTTGGCCTTTAGATCTAAGATTACTACTGGGTAAGTATGAAAGAAGCTTCTCTTGAAGATAAAGTGGGTCTTTATTAAACAAAGATTTGTGAAAAAGACACAGAAGTTTGAACAGAGAGCTTTTTTTCACAGGAAGCCAATGGAGGCGTTTTAGTATGGCTCCAAAGAAGAGCAAGAAGGGAGTTTGCAGACCAGGCGTGCAGCGGTGTTCTGAACCTCTTGCAGTTTAGAGAGTAGCGACTTATTAGCAGCTACCAAAAGGGCATTTCCATAATCCAGCGGACTCACAATGAGTGCCTGAGTAAGAGTTCTCCTAGAGTTTAAAGGGAGCCTCTGAAATATCTTTTTAACCATGCACATAATACCAAAGCATGCACCACAAGTGGACCTAACCTGTTCTCTCATGGAGAGATTTTCTTCAACCAGAATGGCAAGATTTTTTACTGCCTTTTTAGAATGGGGCGCAGAACCTAATTTAGAAGGCCACCAGTCATCAGACCAGTGGGCCTGGGCCTTGTCAAACAGCAGAATCTGGGTCTTGTCTCCATTCAACTGGAAACAGTTTAAAATCATCCAGGAGGCAACTTTCCTCATGAACTCACCAAATCTGCTTTTGACATTTTCTGGATTGAGACCCAATGAGATGATTAATTGTGGGTCATCCGCATAGGAGATGACTTCAAAGTCACACGATTTTGGGCAAGGGGTGCCACATAGATGTTAAAGAGCATAGGGCTCAAACGGGAGTCCTGAAGGACTCCCTCGTCCAGTGTCATGGTGCGAGAACTGAATGAGTCAAGTGACATTGTCTGAGTCGAGTTAACGAGAAAGTCTTTGAGCCAACACAAAGCTTTCCCACGGATATCAGTCTCAAAAAGTCTGTGGACCAGGATGGAATTAGAGGCAGCATTGAATGAGGCAGACAGGTCAAGCAGCACTAACATGCAGGAAGCCAGCATCAAGAAAAAGTCTGATGGAATCCAGTACAGCCACCAGTGCAACGTCCGTGCTCTGAAAGGCCCAAAACAAGATTGCGTAGGGTCCAATAGGCAGTGGACTTCCAGGTAAGAGGAGAGCTGTTTGTTTACTAGGGCCTCCAAGATTTTGCTTAGGTAAGGGAGGAGCGGGATAGGTCTATAGTTAAGCTCATCAGGATCGGCATTGTTTTTTTCCAGGATTGGCGTAACTAGTGCCGCTTTCCAATCCAATGGCATGGTGGCAATGTTGAGAGAAAAGTTGAACAATGAAGTGATGACAGGTAGAAGTAAGGTAGATAGTGTCACCATGATGTGCAGGGGAGAGATCAGAAGGGGGGAGCCTGATTTAACTTTACTCATCGTATCAGAAACTTCCTCTAGAGTGAGGGATTCCAACTCCCCAAATAAGGCAGGAGGGTTGGCAGAGGGAGTGATAATGGAAGATGCAACCAGAAGCAATGTGGAATTAGAGACGTTCTGATAGATTTTCAAGATTTTCCCCTCAAAATGATCTGCAAGAGCGTCACACAAAGACAAGACTGAGAGACAGGAATAATAGAAGTACAGGCAGAAGGCTTTGTGAATTTGTTAAGTACTCTAAACATATATTTGTCAGAATTAGCAGCTTTATCAATCCTACTGATAGTGTAGGATCTGGGAGCTTCTCTATGATAGGTCCCTAATGCAAGCTGGTATGCTGTTTTGTCGGGGATTGATTTAGTAACGCGCCATCTTCTCTCCAGTCTTCTGCAGACCATTTTCTTCAATTTCAGTTCCTCAGAGTACTAAGGAGAATTGAGTCTAACCGGAGTTGAGTGACCCTGTTTGAAGCAAGCAACTACATCTAGGGCCTGAGAGAATGAATTCTGAAAGTCCGCGAGGACAGTGTTGACATCTTGATTATTAATAATGTGTTGGGCGGAAAAATGAGGAAAAGGAGGTAAGAGTGGCCTGCTTCCAAGGCCTAATCATTCTACCATCTTTCTTCCGTCCCGGTTGCCCTCCTTTAATCGGGAATTTAAAAGTAATAGAGTAGTGATCTGTCCTAACTAAGGTAGAGGAGAGTCAATTTGGATGTTCAAAGAGTTATTGAAAACGAGATCAAATGTGTGGCCCACTATGTGTGTGGGGCTAGTAACATTCTGGTGTAGCCCCTGCATCTCAAGGTCAGAGAGCAGGAGTAGGGTCTCCGTATCGAAGTGCAGTTCAGCATGGTAGTTAAAATCATCCACCAAATTTTTTTTATCTGAAGCAAGTACACGGTCAACCAACCTATGGCTGAAATCATTTTTGGGCCCAGGGTGCCGTAGATTAGAGTCACCAGGAGGGATCTCCAGTTTAAAAATACATAGCTGCACCCTGTACATAAGGAGGGAGCTCACCACCTCATCTTTAGTGGAGTCGTGAAAGGCAATAGCAACTCGTCCTCCTATTTCAGACTCTCTGTTCAAACTAATCAGCCTATAGTCTACAGGAAATACTATGGGAATGCAGGGGAGGGCAGAAGGGTGAAGCCAGGTTTTGGGAATAAAGCAAATGTCTGGCTGGTTGGTGGAGATGAACTCCCACAATTCAGTGGCAAGTTTAGGAATAGATTGTGCATTACAATAGAGGTCTTTATGCAAGATCTGGTTACAGATAAGATCAGGTTGGGGGTCTACAGCATGAGGAAGGGAGGAATTCTCCTCTGAGTCCTACACCTGCACAGAATTAACCCCCCCCCCGAACATTAGAGGCCTCCGGTGGGGGGCAGGTAGAGCAGGCAAAGCTGCATTTCGTTCAGATGGGAAGAGTGGAGAGGTACCAAGCAGTTTGGCGGTCCTGTGTGAGATTGCCAATTCCTTGATAGCTTTAAGCTCATTGTGTCAGGCCGTGACAGGTAGCGCCTGCCCTACTTGTGGGGTTAGCAAAGGGATTACTGGACTACGACTCCCAGAAGGCCATCCTTCTGGGAGGGACTACACCTTGTTAAATTACGGCCAACGCGCGGAGCGTTGTGCGTAATTCTTGATTCAGCCGTGGATACGTTGCAGGGCGGCTGCCCTGTGTGAGGAACTGCGTTCGCGTGTCTGTGGATCGCGCACGCTGGATTTTGTGCAATCTTGGCCAGGAGTGGCTTCTTCCTGGAGTCCTTGAGCTGGGTCCGCTCGGGGCTCATGCTAGCGAGTCACGGAACACCCGAAGGAGAGGGAGTGTTCCGGGTTCCTCTCCTCTCTGCGGCCGCAGGGGGAGTTCTTATGTGAGTACCGAGACTTCCCTGAAAGCCAGTATTTCATAGGGAATTCCGTTGCCCTCTGTGGCGTACTTTTGATTATTGTTCATTTCTTAGAGACTTTGTTTTGGGAATTGAGTGCTGTTGCAATACTGGAAGTTGCTTATCGCTTTCTGGATTACTCTGGGAACAAGGGTACAGAAGCATCTCTTTTTTACAAGCCTTTGGATTCCAGTACCCTCCGAGACTATTATCCTGTACTCTCTCCTGTCTGCTATCTATTGGTTTTGGTTCTATGATTTTCTGGGGAATGAAGGAAAAGGGTTGCATGTACTCCGTTTGAGAGAAGGTATCTCAATGCGAGTAGAGGACGTTCATCGCCGCTGGGGGAGTCTTGGACAGGTCTCCTATTCCCTGCTGTTCCTACCCTAATTCCTATCCCTCGCTTGATCGCTTCAATACTCTGTGTCTATACTGTCAGAGTTGGGGATATCAAGAGGTGGACCCCTTTGAGCATCGCCCAGATCCCGAGGAGTACTTGTGGTCCCGACAGAATTACGCACCACGAAATATTCTCCTCCCGGTCTGGGCCATTCGCAAAGATGGCGTCCTTGGACGATGTGTTACAGGCGTTGGTGGCCGTCCAGCAAGAGCTGGTTGCTTCTAGAGCAGAAACAGCGGCACTTAAGGAGAGAGTGGATAGGCAGTCCAGGAACCCCTTTGATGTCTCAACCTCTAACCCACAGATTCAGGTGACTGTACCTCCTCCCATTCCCTTGGCTAGCCCGGAGAGGTATTCAGGCGATCCGTTGAAGATACAAACTTTCCTGACTCAAATAGCACTACACTTCTCCTGTAAGCCGGCTTCCTTTCCTAACAACCTGTCAAGGGTGGCTTTTGCCATCTCGTATCTAACAGGCGATGCCGCCAACTGGGCGGTGCCTTTGGTTAGAAATGACGATCCATTGCTTAACGATTGGACCGCCTTTCGTAGGGAGTTCGAGAGGGTGTTTGATCGTAGGGCTACCACGTTCAGTGCGGACAGAGAGTTATTGGAGCTTAGACAGGGGAAGAGAGACCTGATAACCTACATGACCGCATTTAACCGATTGGTGGCCGAAACCGCCTGGCCAGAGGAGAAAAGAATGTCACTGTATTATCAGGGACTTAGGGATGATATGAAGGATGTGCTAGCGCAAATAGATCCACAACCCACCACATGCACTGATTTAATCAACCTCACTTTAAGGTTAGACCATAGGTTAGCTGAAAGGGGTGGGGATCGGAAAAGAGGAGAGAGGTCGTTAGGTGGGTGGGAGCATGACGGCCGGGCAGCTCATAGCCCACAAGAAGCAGGGTCTGAACCCATGGATGTGGGAGCTATCAGGCCTCCTTTAACTAAAATTGAGAGAGAGAACCGCAGAGCTCAGGGGCTCTGCATGTATTGTGGAAAAAAGGGCCACTATGTGAGGGACTGCCCCCTTAAGCCTAAGAAAAAGAATGTTTACTATCCGGGGAAAAAGGTAGCAGTGGTAGAGGTGCGGTCCTCAGGAAACGGAGATGCCACTGAGCTACTTATGCCCAGAGGAGAAAGGCAAGAGAGGGAATTAAAGATACCTTCCCTAGCTATTGCAGAGGTAAAAAGCACAGAAGCCCACATAGTGTTGCCCATGATCCTCATGACAGGCCAACAACGACACCAGGTATGGACTATGATCGATTCCGGGGCCACAGGGAATTTTATCGATTGCGGGTTGGTTCAGAGGCTGGGATTGCAAAGAGTACCTAGTGAGAAGCCAGAAAAGGTGTTGGCAGTGGACGGTACTCCGTTGAAGTCAGGACTTATTACGGAACACACCGAAGTGGTGGAACTAGCGTTGAAGGGGGATCCTCTAGATCACGTAGAAGACCTTACACTGAACATCATTGAGGCACCTCAATATGAGGTCATACTGGGCATGCCATGGTTGTGGCAACACAACCCCACCATCGATTGGAGGCTGAAGACCATATGTTTTCAGTCAGAGGAGTGTAGTAAACAATGTATGAAAAACACCTGGTCTCAAACCTTGGCTCTGGCACAGACATACTACGTTGCCACTGCTATCGAGAAAGAGATAGAACTACCCCTAGAGTATGCCTTATATAGTGAGGTGTTCTGTGAAGCCAAGGCGGAGGTGTTACCCCCGCACCGCGACTACGACTGTCGCATCGACTTGATTGCAGGAGCTACTATACCGTCCTGCAGAGTCTATGCTTTGTCCGAACCAGAGACCAAGTATCTGCGTGAGTACTTGGATCGTTTCATAGATATGGGCTTCATCAGACCCTCTCGTTCGCCAGCAGCCTCTCCTCTTTTCTTTACGGCAAAGGCGAACGGTGAGTTGAGGACGTGTATAGATTACCGCCTATTGAATAAAAACACGGTGAGGAATCGGTACCCGCTTCCACTCATCCCCGTGTTATTGGATCAGGTGAGGGAGGCCTGTATATACACCAGGCTGGATCTCAGAGGGGCCTACCACTTGGTTCGGATACGCGAAGGAGATGAGTGGAAAACAGCGTTCAAAACGCGTTATGGGTTGTATGAATACTTGGTTATGCCGTTCGGGTTATGCAATGCCCCGGCGGCATTCCAGTATTTTCTCAACGATGTGCTCAAGGAATACGTAGATCGGTTTGTCATCGTCTACATAGATGACATACTGATCTATTCGTCTTCCCAGAAACAACATACGACTCACGTGACACTGATACTCAGAAGGTTGCAAGAGCACAGCCTGTTTTGTAAGCTCAGTAAGTGTGAGTTCAGTGTGACAGAAGTTGAGTTTCTGGGAGTCGTATTGAATCCCCAGGGGTTCAGTATGGCGGAGAGGAAGGTAAAGGCGGTGCAGGAGTGGCCTGTTCCCAAGAATGTGAGAGATGTACAGTGTTTCCTGGGTTTCTCCAACTACTATCGGAGATTCATCTCTCACTTTTCACAGATGGTCTCCCCTATTACTCGTTTGCTAAGAAAGGGTATGCCTTTTCTCTGGAATGCGGAAGCTATGGAGGCCTTTACCCAGTTGAAAACTGCCTTTTGTACTGCACCAATCTTGCGACATCCACATACCGACATCCCTTTCGTAGTTGAAGCAGATGCGTCGGACACAGCGATAGGAGCGGTGTTGTCCCAACGGGACAAACATACAGGACAACTGCATCCGGTGGCCTTTCTTTCTCGTAAACTAAACGTCGCAGAATCTCACTATACCGTGGCAGAAAAAGAGCTTTTGGCCATCAAGAAGGCCTTCCAGGAATGGAGACAATACTTGTGGGGAGCGCAACATCCGGTTACAGTGTACACTGACCACAGAAACCTCCAGTTTATGAAAACCGCCCGACACCTCTCACAAAGACAGATGCGGTGGATGTTGTTCTTCGCAGAATACGACTTCGTAATCACATATCGGCCGGGGTCAGAGAATAAGAAGGCGGATTCGTTGTCCAGACAAGGAGAGAGTGCTAAGCCACGGCACATAAACACTGAGGCGATAGTTAGTCCCGACAGAGTACTATGTGTTGTAACCGTGGATCAATTCCTTGACCATGTCACCAAACATCAATCTCTGGATCGGTGGCAACGATGGGCAGAAAAAAGCAATCTTCGAACCCTCAAACACGGAGTGCCATTGTACAACAACAAGTTGTACTTACCTACTCACGCACTTCGTTTGCAGGCCTTCAACTGGTGTCATGACGCGGTGCTGGCCGGACATCCCGGTCATAAGAAGACCCTACACCTTATCCAACGACATTTTTCATGGGAAGGTATGGTGAAGGATGTCGTGCAATGGGTATCACAATGCGAGACATGTGCTCGTGCAAAAGGGGAGCAAGCCAAAACCAAGGGGAAGCTGATGCCTCTGCCCACACCATCGCAGCCATGGCAAACGATCAGTATAGACTTTGTCCTAGGATTACCATTGGATCAGGGATATGATGCAATTCTCGTTGTCATAGACAGTCTCACCAAGATGGGTCATTTCATCCCTTGCAAGAACCTTCCCACTGCAGGTCAAACAGCTCAATTGCTACTAACTCACGTGGTTCGCTTGCATGGGCTCCCAAAAGTTATCGTGTCAGATAGAGGACCTCAGTTCGTTGCTAGGTTCTGGAACATGTGGTGCAAAGCACTTCACGTGGAGGCGGCGTTGTCAACTAGCTTCCACCCTCAAACCGATGGACAAACGGAGCGCCTGAATCAGACTCTAAAGAAGTACCTGCGATGCTATTCCAAAGAGGCAACTGAATCCTGGGTGTCTTTGCTATGGCTGGCCGAACTGTCGTATAACAATGCATGGCACAGCTCCATCAAGGAAACCCCGTTCAGGGCCAACACCGGGTTCCATGCTAACACTCTACCTCTGGCTATACCCTGCGAGGTGATGAATCACCCTACAGTTCTTGCTCAAATGATGGCTCTTCGAAAAATACACAGGAAGATCCAAACCAACTTGGGCCGGGCCAAGCAGTCCTACAAGAAGTGGGAGGATCGGCATAGGCAAGAGGGGCCTACGTATCAGCCAGGGGATCGGGTATGGCTCTCTACCAGGAACATCCGTTTTCGGATGCGCAGCATCTTCCATCCCCGGTTCATCGGCCCGTATACCATTCTCCGCAGAATCAACCCAGTGGCGTACAGGTTGAAGCTGCCGGCTTCTCTGAGGATCCACCCGGTGTTTCACTGTAGCCTGTTGAAGCCTGCTAAGTGTGCCAGACGCAGAGCGGTTCCTCCGGTAGTGGCGGATGGCCAAATCGAATATGAGGTACGGCGCATCCTGGACTCCAGGTATCGGAGGGCACAGCTGTGGTATCTGATTGCCTGGAAGGGGTACCCGACAGAAGACGATTCCTGGGAGCCATGCGTCAATGTGCACGCCCCTCGGGCGATCCGGCTCTTCCATGTTCGCAATCCCGGCAAGCCTGGACCCAGGAGGCGCTTGGGAGGTGGGCGTACTGTCAGGCCGTGACAGGTAGCGCCTGCCCTACTTGTGGGGTTAGCAAAGGGATTACTGGACTACGACTCCCAGAAGGCCATCCTTCTGGGAGGGACTACACCTTGTTAAATTACGGCCAACGCGCGGAGCGTTGTGCGTAATTCTTGATTCAGCCGTGGATACGTTGCAGGGCGGCTGCCCTGTGTGAGGAACTGCGTTCGCGTGTCTGTGGATCGCGCACGCTGGATTTTGTGCAATCTTGGCCAGGAGTGGCTTCTTCCTGGAGTCCTTGAGCTGGGTCCGCTCGGGGCTCATGCTAGCGAGTCACGGAACACCCGAAGGAGAGGGAGTGTTCCGGGTTCCTCTCCTCTCTGCGGCCGCAGGGGGAGTTCTTATGTGAGTACCGAGACTTCCCTGAAAGCCAGTATTTCATAGGGAATTCCGTTGCCCTCTGTGGCGTACTTTTGATTATTGTTCATTTCTTAGAGACTTTGTTTTGGGAATTGAGTGCTGTTGCAATACTGGAAGTTGCTTATCGCTTTCTGGATTACTCTGGGAACAAGGGTACAGAAGCATCTCTTTTTTACAAGCCTTTGGATTCCAGTACCCTCCGAGACTATTATCCTGTACTCTCTCCTGTCTGCTATCTATTGGTTTTGGTTCTATGATTTTCTGGGGAATGAAGGAAAAGGGTTGCATGTACTCCGTTTGAGAGAAGGTATCTCAATGCGAGTAGAGGACGTTCATCGCCGCTGGGGGAGTCTTGGACAGGTCTCCTATTCCCTGCTGTTCCTACCCTAATTCCTATCCCTCGCTTGATCGCTTCAATACTCTGTGTCTATACTGTCAGAGTTGGGGATATCAAGAGGTGGACCCCTTTGAGCATCGCCCAGATCCCGAGGAGTACTTGTGGTCCCGACACATTGTTAGTATAAGGAAGTCGGGTGAAAAGCTTACATCTCTGTGAAGAGAAGCAGGGTTCCCAGCATTTGGTGATGTTCGAGCCTGGACAGGCACGGATGGGCTTGCCTTTGGCGCACCAGCAGTGTGCCAGCGGTGCATCTGCGCCAGGCTGAAGATTAAATAGGGGCCGGAATTCAAGGCACGAGAGACTAGACTGCCGACTGTAACAAAATGGCAGTCGCAGCTGTCTCAGTTTGTTCCCTCTGCACAAATGGCACAGCCGGGAGCAACCTGGGAGCAAAGAGAGAGAAATAAAGGAGCCTGCCTAAATAAAGAGCTTCAAGTGCATCAGGTAAAGAAAAAATATTGGGGGATAAAAAACGCTGTGCGCCAGAGCAGAAAAAAGATACTGTGTGCAGAGGTCTGTTAAAATAAGTGATTAAAGGATAAAAACATCGAGTTATCATAGCGTAAATGGAGCGTTGTAAAATACCTGATGTAGAGCTACTTTTCATGGTAGTTTCGATCGCATGTTTTTAGTATGAGTGCCCAGTTAACATGATCATGGCACTGGATTGACTTCATCATTTTAGGCAACCAGTGTCAGATCAATGAGCCATGTGAGAGCAGGCCAATAAATCCTGTATTTTCCTAAAATGTAATAGAAACAAGGATATCCATAAGGCAATATTTTTGCAAACCAATCCAATGGAAATGAAAAAATGAAAAGTAAAAATGTCGCCATATATTAAAGTTGTGGCATTTGCTTTCAATGAAAAAAATAAAAAAGAAACATTAACCATTGTTGTGCTTCACCTACCAGCTTGTCCCACCAATCCTGGCACTCCAGCACACTATTTTTAGGAGAACATGCACATGTGACCAGCAAAATTGCCATCACTTAAAGTACAATACTGCTAATGGCTGAAGTGGGCTGTGAAGGAAGTGGTCCGTTTAGGGTCACCCAGGTCACTCGTGACCACCTCTCAGTCTTCCATACCAAATGAAGAGTCGGTCAGACAGTAGAGAATACAAACCAAGTATATGTTTATTCAGATACACTCGAGTGGAGCCCCGTCTGCCCAGTCGCTTAGGGGTGTTGCAGAGAGGACTGACTTCAGCAAACATAGCGATACATTATGTACATTTCAGAACCAAGGAAGACCCGCCCATAATGGAATTTTCCAAGCAGGTGTAGCTAACACAAAGAAGTACAGTAGGATGGGTTTCGATTCTGAGGCCGGGCACACAGTATCTTCTACCCAAGGTCACTCTGGCCATGCCTGCCGCTAGACTGGTGGGAGAAGACCTCTATCTAGTGGGAAAGGTATGTGCTAATAAGAACAGTGTATTCATTAGCGAAGCAAGGCCCAACCTTGGAGAAATAAAACTTTCCACAATCCATGGTCTCGAGGAGACGAGAAACAGTTAGGAGCATGATTCAAAATGGCGGCTAAACATAAAATGGTGCCACGAATGCTAACTTACATGGAACAATGCACGAACAAAATAGCAAAAACATGTTCATTTCATCAGACCCTCCTTTTAGCATTCGCTAACTAATCTTTATGCAGTGGGCAGAAAAGACATAACATTCTTATGAGCAAAAGGACATCAGTACTCGGAACAATCCATATACTCAGTATCAGGAATAGAAGCTGCAAGGGATGATGTAGAATCAAAAATTCCTTCGTCAGTCTGCATCATTTCGTCAATGTCTTTCTGTAACATAACTGCTGCATTAGTATCATGAACTGGCATTTTCGGCTTGGGAATGAGGATAGTGACACAATAGGAGCAACAAGCTGGGAGACATTGTATGCAGAGGCAACGTGTGAAGAAGATACCAGCAACCACAGCCAGAAAAGTGAGGATCTTCCAACCCCAGGATGTGAGTATGTTCCAGAACCATCTCGATAGCGTCCCAGTACCTGTCTCTTGGTGTATGTCGGACGAAAGCCTATGCAATTTTTGGATAGCTGCATACACATTGGGAGCGTGATCAGGTATGTAAACACAACAACTGCTGCCAATGACGCGACAAGCCCCACCTCTATCTGTAAGTATGACGTCTAACACCATCCTGTTCTGTAAAGTGACTAATCTCGTGGCCTGAAGCTCAGCAGTGATGTTTGTCAATATCCCAGCAGTTGTATTAATAACCCCCTCCACAACTCTTGTTAGCCAACGAAGTTGGAGACTATTAGCCATGGGGCCCCAAAAAGGTAGTAGACCCTTTATGGCATCCCCAAATTGTTGTGTAGTGGTATCTGTCTGTTCTATATCCTTTGTGTCAACAACCCTTCTGATTTGGGACAAGGATGTACTCCTACGCCACAGCTGATGATCTTTATGATAATTGGACGGGGCAACATATACAGGGGGAAGGAAGAAAGAGAGATAACATCTGCCTGACCATCCCCTCGGAATCCATACATGAGCTTGGGATCCACAGACAAAATAGACATTATGGGGTAGGATCAGAGGCGGACTATTAATCGTTCAGTCTGTAGGTGAAATTGCATTTACTCTCCCCCACCTTTACCTCCCCAGTCCCCTGGACACCAAAACTAGTTGTTGTGTTGACCACGGACACCGGCATCGGTTTGTCCTTGGTAATATTGCGAGCTTGGAAAGATTGAAAATACTCAGAGGTGTTAAACCTTTGGAAATCATCCATTTCCATTTGAAGCCAGGTTTCGCTCTTCACTTTTTTGGTATGTGTTCATACAGGACTTTGAGGACAATGTACCGAGGGTCCCTTGTCCTGCCGGTCCTATGGGAGTAAACCCGCGATGAAAACGTACATACTCTACCACAGTGCGATAATCAGCAGGTGTCATACCCAGAGTAGAGAATTGGAAGTGGTAATGCACCATACTGAACAATTCAAACCAACCTTCACATCTACCAATATATGACAATGGCATGGACAACAAATTGTCCCTCTTTTGAGTAACTGAGAGGAGCAATCCACAAACCCAACAATTAGTTGGATTGGACACATCATGGGTCTGATGCAACATTTGTATAAATACATTGTCTGTGTAAGACTTTCTATGCTCTTCTTTGTGAGGGGCCAAAGTAACAGAAATTTGCTCAGGGGGAATGGTAGTATTACCCATCAGGGAGTGCACAGGGAATTTCTCCTCTAAGAACCAAGACATTCCAAGTACTGTTGCTAGTACCATCACAACTATTAATATGCAAATAATTTTACTCTTTTTCGACCAACCCTTCATTGAAAGCAGTGGTGCAAATGGCTGTTCCTCCTCAGCCACAGGCCGACCAAAAGGATGCATGATTAGGCAAGTAAAGAAATGCAACGAAAATGATAATAAAGACAAGTGTTCCCAGTGTCCGTCTGAGCCTCACTGGTACAGGCTCCTATTGTTCATCAAACGTTGGCGCTCTTGAGCACCAGCGGTGGAGCTTGCTCAGTCCTAAGCTCAAGATAAATCCCACGACGATCAGGATAATGTATCCCCTTCCAAGGGAGCACGTTCAATTTATCCTGTCCAATGTGAAGAACAGTGCACCAATCTCACATCCCCCTAAGCTAACCTCGTTGGTACTACAGCAAAGTACGCCCTAACTTACGCAGTCCATCCCTATCTAATCTGACTTCTCCTTTGGTGCACCATTCCTCAGTCGGGGCCGTAAATTGTACCTGGTGACTCCAGGCACAGATGGGTCAGTGAAAAGAGGCTCCTGAATAGCTTTTATATCTGGTGGGACAGCCTCGTTCAGGATATCATCATTCTCCTTGTCGCTTTGCGTCCATGTGAGGAAATTTCGAACGAAGACAAAATCCCCAGGCTGAATATCGTGTCCGGGCCCCTCTGGTGTAACTGGAAGGGACACACGGACCTGTTGGTGAATAAAACGCTAATTTTCAGTTAACTCGCAAAGGTAATCTATTAACAATGGGTATTCAATGTTAGAAAATCTACGAGGACGTGGGACGCCCCAGACATTTGCGGGGCGCCCAAACACGACCTCGTATGGTGACAATCCTGTCCTAGAATGTGTTGTTGTTCTTGTTGACAAAAGAGCTAATGGTAAAGCATCTGGCCACTGCAACCCTGTTGTCTCCTGGATCTTAGCCAATTTCAGCTTGAGAGTACCATTGTACTTCTCAACCAAACCTGCAGACTGTGGGTGATTTGCAGCATGAAACTTCTGTTTTATGTGCAAACCATCACAAATCAGCTGAATGACCCTGGCATTAAAATGACTTCTGTTATCACTCCAAATCAAACGGGGCAAACCGAATCGAGCAAAGAACTCCTTCAGGAGTACCTTTGCAGTCGTAACGGCTGTATTCTCTTTAGTGGGATAAGCCTCAACCCATTTACTGAATGCACAGACAACTACCAGCACGTACTTCAAATTATCACACCTATCTAGTTCGATATAGTCCATCTGGAGGACCTCAAAGGGGAAAGTAGGTGGTGCAAAATTACCGGGTGGAGTAGGAGTGCCTTTTCCTGGATTGTGCATCATGCACACCATGTAGTAGTTTACTAAATGTGCAGCTGTCTTAGGGATGTTGTCATTTTGCCACACAGAGTCTAACAACTTGCAGATACCTTTAGCACTGATATGAGCGGGGCCATGGGCCATTGTAACTACAGGGAGAACATATGCATCTGGTAACATCCATCTCTGCTTTCCTGACTTATCAATCCAACATCCCTCATCATTCAGTTATGCTGTACTTTCTTGCCATATTGCTAACTCTTCAATTGTAGCCTCGCTCTGTATCTCTTTCACGTTCTCAAGCGTATCCTCAAACATAGCACCTTCAGGCACCCACCTAGCGGGTCCTGCTACAAACATTTTTTCATTTTGGTCCGGGCCGTCTCTTTAGCTGTCCGATCTGCGAAAGCATTTCCTCTACCTACATCATCAGTAACTTTCTGACACTTCACTATGGCCAATTTCTTAGGGAGTGTCAAAGCAGACAGGAATTTCAGTATAAGGTGACCATGTTGGATCTTGGCGCCATGGGAAGTAAGGAACCCTCTCTCAGCCCAGAGTCACCCAAAATTATGCGCGACCCCGAAGGCATACTGGCTGTCAGTATAAATATTGACAACCAGTCCCTCGCTCAATTCACAAGCTCGAATAAGGGCGGCTAACTCAGCTGCTTGGGCGGACTGATAAGGGACTCGTGATGTCTCTACGACTGTACGCAATGTGGTGATGGCATAAGCAGCAGTTGTAGTGCCCTCTGGCAATTTGAAACAAGAGCCATCGACATATAGTTCCCCTTGTGGGTCAGATAAGGGAAGTCTACCCGTCCTTTCGTCTCTTCTTCCGTCCGAAAGATACAATCATGTTTCTAATTTTTGTCGTTTTCAGAAGGGAGGTTTAGTAACGTGGCTGGGTTCAGAGTGGCACTCCGTTTGATCGTGATGTGTTTTGCAAATAGTGTCAATTTATAACCGATCAGACGTGCACTGGTGAGGTGCTGTGTCCTGGTCTTATTCAAAAGTGTATCCACAGCATGGGGTACCATGACTGTGAGGTCAGTATCAAGCACAAATCCAGCCGATTGTCTTATCGAGATGGCCACATCCGCGACCACTCTTAGACAGCTCGGGAGGGCTCTTGTGACAGGGTCAAGAACAGCAGAGAAATAAGCACACGGCCGTTGCTTATTTCCAAAATTTTGTGTTAGAACAGAAAGCGCACAACCAGCCATCTCATGGACATATAATACAAATGGCTTGCTATAGTTAGGTGTGCCAAGCACTGGAGCTGAACAAAGTGCACCTTTTAATTGCTCAAAAGACTGCTGACATTCAGGCGTCCAAGGCAGGGGTTCATGCACATCTTTAGCAGTCAAAGCAAGCAGGGGTTTAGTTAGTAGGGAATAATTTGGAATCCATTGGCGACAATAGAAAGTAATGCCAATAAAAGCGCGCACATTTTTTTGAGTTTGAGGAATGGGCATTTTAACAATAACACTAATACGCTCCGGAGTTAGCTTCCTACCCTCCTTCGACAGTAGGTGACCTAAATAGGTGACCTCCTGTCGACAATACTGAAATTTGGAAACGGAAACTTTATGTCTGTGGTGTGCCAGATGCAATAACAATTTAACTGTACTGTCCCTGCAGCCTTGTTCTGTGTCAGAAGCGAAGAGGAGGTCGTCAACATACTGAAGCAATACATTACCTGCAGGAAGCATAAGGGAGTCCAATTGGGCCTTTAAAGCTTGACTATAGATACTTGGACTTTCAGTATAGCCCTGAGGAGCTTGACAGAATCTAAAGCTTCGGCCAGCTAGTGTAAAACCGAACAAATACCTGCTGTCTGGATGGATAGGAACGCTGAAGAATGCATTCTTTAAGTCGATGACAGAAAGTAGAAGTAGAAGTAGAAGTAATCATTGTCAAAAGAGTGGTAATGTCAGGGACCACAGGAAACTGGGGAATTACTATTTTATTAACCTCGCGCAAATCAATCACAAAACGATTAACATCTGTATGATCATCAGAAGAACCCGGAGCTGTTCTTTTTAAAATGGGAAGAATAGGGCCATTACAAATATTGGCAGTCGTCTCCTCAACCACACCTTTCCCGATCAAATCCTGCACAATTTGCAACAAGGCTCGTTCTCCTGCCTGCGGTATTTTATATTGAGGGACACGAGGTAAAATGGCACCATCCTTAACGCATATCGAAACAGGCGATATCTGCAACAATCCCACGTCTGTGTCGCCTGTTGCCCACAGAGTGGGTGGTACGTCTTTAAACTCAGCAGGAAGGGGCGCATCTTTGGACAGACACTGCTTAGCGCACACCACATCCGGACCTATTGTCATATAGACACCTTCTGGAGAACAATAAATTGTGGCATGCATCTTTTTCAATAAATCCAAACCCCTCAAATTTTCACCACAATTAGATGTCAACAAGAATGGCGAATCCACAGTGAAAGGACCTATGGTCAATGCAAGAGGTTTTGAAATGGGGCTTACAACCGGTACACCAAAAAAACCTACTGAAACATTATTATGGCCAGACAGAGCCACCCCAGGGACCAAATAGCGAGAAATAGAACTGTTAGCTGCACCTGTATCCACCAAAAATTCTTTAGCTGAGCCATGCAAGTTCGCAGTAACATAAGGACCGCGCTGATCTACAGATGTCAGAACTGGTCCCTCACTCTGTCCCTGGCTGTCCTAGCTGTAAGACATTCCCGTCACCTCATCTGTGTTATAATCATCATGATAATACTGTCCGCCCGAGGGTCAACGAAGTAATTATTATCAGAACAATCCTGTGAGGCCGCAGAATTCGGAACCCTGTCCGCTCCTCCAGCTCCACAACCCCGTCCACGAGAACCTTGTCCTCTTGGGGCCGCCACCTTCTGCAACAACACAGGACACTCGCTACGCCAGTGTCCCTCCTCCTTACAATACGCACACTGATTCAGCCCTACAGGCATAAATTCCTGCTAGTACGTGGAAGCTCCTGGGCCAAACCACCACGTTCTCTACCATTCCCTCTAGAAACCTGCTGCAACAACACCTTTGTCTTCAAATCTTTATGCCTTTTCTCCGCCTTCTCCTTCTCCTCATTTTCCCTGTGCTCATAATACTGTGCCATATTCAAAATAACAGAAGGAGTAGAGGTGGACCAGGTGCTCTCGGAAGCCTGCAATCGGGTCGCCATCTCGGGTAGCAAATTTGAAACAAATCTATTAACAAACAGTCGGACAATAGACAAATCCTGCCCACTATAATCCAGAAACACATTTTCAAACCGAGTGAAAAAATCAGACACTCTCTCATCTTTCTTCTGATGACAAGCCGATAACTTGTCCCAATCAACCTTTCTCGGTGGAATAAGAGAGTGCATATACGTTATAATGCGACCTGGCAAAGCAAGTATCTCTGCCCTAGGCTTATCACCCGGCTTCCTGTCCTGATCCCATGCTTTTATTTGATCCCATGTACCTCCCATTTCCGCCACATGAACTTGTGTATGCACTTGCCTCCAAATATCAACCGGAACCAATAAACCAAAGAACATTTCAATATCTGCAAGTGTCATTACTGTGGAAGAAGCAGCTTCAGTCAATTCTTTATAATATGCCGTAGGATTTTTTCTAGGATCGGGTAAGTGTGTTTTAAGAGACAATACTTCATTTCTTTTCCATGAAGTATAAACCCACTGTTCTTGGAAACGGGCTGCTTCACCTGGTCTGATAACAGCATTGTGCTGGTCCCTTAACTCTGGTATCTCAGGGTGATGTATAGGGTGAACCTCCCGCATCGGAAACTGAGACACCGAGGTGGGGCTCCTCTCAAGTAGCCTACCCCGGTAAGCAATCAATGTCGTAATACTGCCAAAAACTTGATCAGGCCCCATATTAGTGACATATGCATGATTCTTAACATCATATAAAATCCGAGGTGCTGCATCTTTGAAACACTGCTCCCAGAGACCAATCAGATTAGCAGACATATGCTTAAGGGCATGCTGTTGTACATAAGGCTCATAATCTTTCATCACGTTTCACACGTCTTCCACACCGTAAATGGTATTTCGAGCCCACTGGGCAGCCTGATTAGCTACTACCCTCTTTTCATCATCTCCCACATCAGATCGCACTAACGTCCGTCCCATATGTTCCTTAAATTTCGTCCCGTCTCTATCCTCAATTCCATGTACTGGTGTCCCACTACTCAGTAGTGGCGGGGGATGAAAAAACAGAGTGGGAGTAGCAACAGAAGTAACAGGCACTAACGTCGCTGCTGGCTGCGTCGTAGGTGTAAGGGCTGGTGAAAGGGACGCTGAGACAACAGGTGTGGCAGGGGTACTAACAGTCATCGTTGCCGCGGATGGCGAGGACAAAGAAAAGACAGGAGGAGCTGTGGCCAAAGCAGTGTGATCAGCAGAAGCAGAAAAAACTGAAACAGAAGGAGCGGGTGGTTGGGACTGTGAGGGAATAGCAGGATATATCCTCTGCGGGGCATATGGAGGTGGGGGTCGAGTATCTAACAATTCTTCCTCAAAAGTATCATTTTCTTCTCGTGCTACATAAGATTTATCAATATTCAATCGAAACATCCTATCTGCACGTTCAATCCCTATCTCCTGTTTCTCTCTATCATGTGCTATAGCTTTCTGAGTCAATGTTTGCATTCTCCCCTTATGGGCCTCTTTCTCTGCTTTAATTCGCCTCTGTTTAGCTTTTTTTTGCCACGTTCGAAGAGAATCAAACATAGACTGCCTACTTCTCTTCGCAAACAATTTTTCCTGTAAGAAACCAACCTTTTGCTCATCAAAAGTACCCGTCAATGGCCACTGCAACTCGACATTGTCCCTCGTATATTTGTGCCATAACATACTAAACATAATAGGGCCAAGGCCATGCTTCACATACATATCAAAATTCGGAGTGCCTTCTGGGGGCGCTGGCTGACTTTCTTCCAATCGAGCATCAGCAGAACAGCAACGACAGCCCAAACAAAACAGTTTGCTGAGACCAGGCATTCTCAAAAGAAAACAAGTTCACTACTTATGCCTGGCAAAATATTTGCAAACACTTTTCACCCAAAATCGGTCCTCAGACCGTACCAAATATGAACCAAAATGGTACCCCTGACCTTGACTGGTACGTCGCTCCCCCACCACACAGCTCCGTCTGTGTGCCCTGCTGCTGCCCCTGATTGTGCTCGTTTTTTCCTTTCTGTGCCCCCCTTGCTGCCCCTGATTGTGCTCGTTTTTTCCTTTCTGTGCCCCCCTTGCTGCCCCTGATTGTGCTCGTTTTTTCCTTTCTGTGCCCCCCTTGCTGCCCCTGATTGTGCTCGTTTTTCCTTTCTGTGCCCCCTTGCTGCCCCTGATTGTGCTCGTTTTTTTCTTTCTGTGCCCCCCTTGCTGCCCCTGATTGTGCTCGTTTTTCCTTTCTGTGCCCCCTTGCTGCCCCTCATTGTGCTAGTTTTTTCCTTTCTGTGCCCTCTTGCTGCCCCGGATTGTGCTTGTTTTTTATCCTTTCTGTGCCCCCTTGCTGCCCCTGATTGTGCTCGTTTTTTCCTTTCTGTGCCCCCTTGCTGCCCCTGATTGTGCTCGTTTTTCCTTTCTGTGCCCCCTTGCTGCCCCTCATTGTGCTAGTTTTTCCTTTCTGTGCCCCCTTGCTGCCCCTGATTGTGCTCGTTTTTTATCCTTTCTGTGCCCCCTTGCTGCCCCTGATTGTGCTCGTTTTTTCCTTTCTGTGCCCCCTTGCTGCCCCTGATTGTGCTCGTTTTTTCCTTCCTGTGCCCCCCTTGCTGCCCCTGATTGTGCTCGTTTTTCCTTTCTGTGCCCCCTTGCTGCCCCTGATTGTGCTCGTTTTTTATCCTTTCTGTGCCCCCTTGCTGCCCCTGATTGTGCTCGTTTTTTCCTTTCTGTGCCCCCCTTGCTGCCCCTGATTGTGCTCGTTTTTCCTTTCTGTGCCCCCTTGCTGCCCCTCATTGTGCTAGTTTTTTCCTTTCTGTGCCCCCTTGCTGCCCCTGATTGTGCTCGTTTTTTATCCTTTCTGTGCCCCCTTGCTGCCCCTGATTGTGCTCGTTTTTTCCTTTCTGTGCCCCCTTGCTGCCTCTGATTGTGCTCGTTTTTTCCTTCCTGTGCCCCCCTTGCTGCCCATGATTGTGCTCGTTTTTCCTTTCTGTGCCCCCTTGCTGCCCCTGATTGTGCTCGTTTTTTATCCTTTCTGTGCCCCCTTGCTGCCCCTGATTGTGCTCGTTTTTTCCTTTCTGTGCCCCCTTGCTGCCCCTGATTGTGCTCGTTTTTTCCTTCCTGTGCCCCCCTTGCTGCCCCTGATTGTGCTCGTTTTTCCTTTCTGTGCCCCCTTGCTGCCCCTGATTGTGCTCGTTTTTTCCTTCCTGTGCCCCCTTGCTGCCCCTGATTGTGCTCGTTTTTCCTTTCTGTGCCCCCTTGCTGCCCCTGATTGTGCTCGTTTTTTCCTTCCTGTGCCCCCTTGCTGCCCCTGATTGTGCTCGTTTTTTTTCCTTCCTGTGCCCCCCTTGCTGCCCCTGATTGTGCTCGTTTTCCCTTCTGTGCCTGTTTCCCGCCGCTGTGCCCCTGCGGCCCCGCCCCCTCACTGCCCATTCGCTGCCCCATTCCCTGCTCCTCCCTCCCACCTCCCCATTGATGGCGGCCGCGGAGCGGACGCGCCGCTGGCGCGCCAAAGGCGCGCCTAAGGCAAGCCCGTCTGCGCCCGTCCGCGTCGTGACCGCGCCCAGCGCCAGACCCCCTGGTCCGGGCATCCCCCGCGCCCGCCACATCAACAGACGCCGATACGACGCCAGCACCCTCCACGCACTCAACCCCGGAAAAGATCACGCCTGCTACCAGGCCACCCCGAAGCGCACCCAAGGGCCCTTCACCTGCCGGAACTGCAGCTTCGCCAGCACCCGCCCGCCAAACCACCGCCTAGGAAAGAACCCAACTACCTCAGATGCATCCTCCTCAACACCCGCTCCGCCCGCAAACACGCCATCGAACTCTGGGACCTTCTCGACTCAACCTCCCCAGACGTCGCATTCCTGACGGAGACCTGGCTGAATCCCGCTTCAGCCCCCGACATCGCCATTGCCATCCCGGATGGATACAAGATCACCCGCAGGGACCGCACCAACGGAGTCGGAGGAGGCATCGCCATCGTCCACAGGAACACCCTCAGAGTCTCAACCAACACCGACGACACCCTCAGCACCGCCGAACACATGCACTTCCATATCCACACCGATCCCAACACCACCCTCAGAGGAACCCTCATCTACAGACCCCCCGGACCCCGACCACAGTTCAGTGATTCCATCGCTGACTTCGTCAGCACACACGCCATCGCCTCCACGGACTACATCCTCCTCGGGGACCTGAACTTCCACCTCGAGAACAACAAGGACACCAACTCCACCACCCTGATCGACAACCTCGCCACCCTCGGACTCAGACAGCTCGTGACTACACCCACCCACGCCGCCGGCCACACGCTCGACTCCATCTTTTCCGCAAGCCCACACGTCTCCTTCAACCACACCTCCGAACCCCACTGGACTGACCACCACTGCATCCACTTCACCTACAGGAAGCCCACCACGCACCACCGCACCGAACAAATGCCTCGCCGCTGCTGGAGCAGAGTCACGGAAGACCAGCTAACCACAACCCTCGCCCTGAGCCCACCCGCCGAACCCTCCGACCCCGACACCGCCGCCCGCAACCTCAGACAGTGGATCGACGACTGCGCCAACACCCTCGCCCCGCTCAAGAATCCGCCCAACAGCCACACCAGCAAGAAAGCCACCTGGTTCACCGAAGACCTCCAGGCCTCCAAACGAACATGCCGAAAACTGGAGAAGATCTGGCTCCACGAACGGACAGCGGACAGCTACGCCGCCCACAAGAGCGCCACCCGCAGTCACCATCACCTCATCAGATCCGCCAAAAGGGCCTCACTCAAAGACCGCCTAGACAACAACGCACACAACAGCAAAGAGCTCTTCAACATCGTGAAGGAACTCTCCAACCCCAGCTCCAACACCAACGACATCCAGCCGTCGCGAGACCTGTGCGACTCACTGGCCACCTTCTTCCACCGCAAAATCGCCGACATCCACGACAGCTTCAACACCACGACCGCCCCGGCAACCACCGAGACCACTGCCCCCACAACCACCAACCGCCTGCTCTCCTGGACCAACATCAACGACGAGGACACCAGCGAGATCATGAACACCATCCACTCCGGTTCATCGCTAGACCCGTGCCCTCACCACATCTTCAACAAAGCCAGTACAGCCATCGCGCCCCATCTCCGGAAAATAATCAACATCTCCTTCGAGACAGCAACCTTCCCGGAAAGCTGGAAGCACGCCGAGATCACCGCCTTACTCAAGAAACCCAAGGCAGACCCCAAGGACCTCAAGAACTTCCGACCCATCTCTCTGCTCCCGTTCCCCGCGAAGGTCACCGAGAAAATCGTCAACAAACAACTGACCCGCTACCTCGAGGAGAACAACATCCTGGACCCTTCCCAGTCCGGCTTCCGCAGCAACCACAGCACCGAAACCGCCCTCATCGCCGCCACCGATGACATCAGGCCCTGCTAGACAACGGAGAAACAGCAGCCCTCATCCTCCTGGACCTATCAGCCGCCTTCGACACGGTCTGCCACCACACACTACGAACACGCCTTCACGACGCCGGGATCCAAGAGAAGGCCCTGGACTGGACCACATCCTTCCTTTCCGGCAGAACACAAAGCGTCCGCCTCGCCCCCTTCCGATCCAAGGCCACCAAGATCATCTGCGGCGTACCCCAAGGCTCCTCCCTCAGCCCAACGCTGTTCAACATCTACATGGCACCCCTCGCCCACGTCGCCCGACAGCACAACCTCAACATCATCTCCTACGCCGACGACACCCAGCTGATCCTCTCCCTCACCAAAGACCTTCACACCGCCAAAGCCCACCTCCACGAAGGAATGAAGGCCGTCGCCGAATGGTTGAGGACCAGCCGCCTGAAGCTGAACTCGGACAAGACGGAGGTCCTCATCCTTGGTTCCAACCCTTCAGCCTGGGACGACTCCTGGTGGCCAACATCACTGGGAACAGCCCCGCCACCCACCGACCACGTACGCAACCTAGGGGTCATCCTCGACCCCACCCTCTCCATGACTAAGCAGGTCAACGCCGTTTCCTCATCCTGCTTCAACATCCTCCGAATGCTCCGCAGGATCTTCAAGTGGATCCCCACCGAAACAAGAAAAACAGTCACCCAGGCCCTCGTCACCAGCAGGCTGGACTACGGAAACGCCCTCTACGCAGGAACGACGGCTAAGCTCCTGAGACGGCTGCAACGCATCCAGAACGCCTCTGCACGTCTTATCCTCGACATCCCCCGACGCAGCCACATCACACCCCACCTGAGAGACCTGCACTGGCTCCCTGTCAACAAGAGGATAACCTTCAAGCTCCTCACCCACGCACACAAAGCACTCCACAACTCCGGACCAGCCTACCTCAACAGACGACTCAGCTTCTACACCCCCACCCGCCAGCTCCGCTCGACCAGCCTCGCCCTCGCCACAGTCCCCCGCATCCGGAAAACGACCGCCGGCGGCAGATCCTTCTCCCACCTTGCCACCAAGACCTGGAACACCCTCCCCACCAACCTCCGACAGACCCAAGACCTACTGGCCTTCAGAAGACTCCTCAAGACCTGGCTCTTCGATCAGTAGCAGCACCACCCCCCTCTTCCCCCAGCGCCTTGAGACCCTCGCGGGTATGTAGTGCGCTTTATAAGTGACATGATTGATTGATTGATTGATTATCCACAAAGAACCAAAACAAACTCACCTGATATATGCAGGTCAAATGAATTTGTTCTCCATTGCCGACTCTTCAGACCAAACGGTCAGATCCAAGGGTTTTGCCGTTCATGACTCCAGTCGGGATGACCACTGGGGGAGGCACCGTCCGGCGGGACAGAAGGGGCAGCTGCGAGTTCAGAAACTCTCTCGTGCAGGGATCCCTGATCCATCCGTCCGTCCCGATGATAGCCCCGACCTCCCCACCCGTCCACAGGAGGGGATGGGTCACTCACCCGAAGGAGTCCCTGTTCGGGCGCCAACTGAAGGAAGTGGCCCGTTTAGGGTCACCCGGGTCACTTGTGACCACCTCTCAGCCTTCCATACCAAATGAAGAGTCGGTCAGACAGTAGAGAATACAAACCAAGTATATGTTTATTCAGATACACTCGAGTGGAGCCCCGTCTGCCCAGTCGCTTAGGGGTGTTGCAGAGAGGACTGACTTCAGCAAACATAGCGATACATTATGTACATTTCAGAACCAAGGAAGACCCGCCCATAATGGAATTTTCCAAGCAGGTGCAGCTAACACAAAGAAGTACAGTAGGATGGGTTTCGATTCTGAGGCCGGGCACACAGTAACATCTACCCAAGGTCACTCTGTCCGTGCCTGCGCTAGACTGGTGGGGCAAGACCTCTATCTAATGGGAAAGGTATGTGCTAATAAGAGTAGTGTATTCATTAGCGAAGCAAGGCCCAACCTTGGAGAAATGAAACTTTCCACAACCCATGGTCTTGAGGAGACAAGAAGCAGTTAAGAGCATGATTCAAAATGGCGACTTAACATAGAATGGTGCCGCGAATGCTAACTTACATGGAACAATGCATGAACAAAATAGCAAAAACATGTTCATTTCATCAGCTGGCCTATTGGCTAATGCTGTATGCTGCCGTGGGCAGAATCAAAATGTGAATAACACTTGAACAGATCAATGGATGAGGAAGGCAGGCCCAAAGTCCCTCTATGTATGTATTTTTTATTTATGAAATATATGACTGCATGAATCTGGTGAAACACCTAAAGTTGTCTCAAGCCCAGACCTAAAAGCACACATCATATATGTTTTGATTTTAGTATGTACATGTGAAACCTCAAGTAGCTCGTGAATTCCCCACCTCTCCCTCAAGAATGACAACTAATAACAGATTTGCATGTATAGTTAGTGCCATTCTCGGTTCATTTTGTGTGTAGTGAATCCTGTAACTCTACCCTTCCCACCCTTCCCACCACTCGTATCCCCTAAAACGTAGCGGGTCTTTTAGTGGTGCAGACTGAGAGAGGGAAGCTAATATGAGCTATGTTATGTCCTACTCTAGGCAAAATTCAAACCACACCTAAAGTGCTGTATAGTATATATTTCTTGGTATTTAGCAATACAGTTTCAACAGAAGGTGTGTTTTTCACACCTCATGCCAAGACACCATGGCAATGCCAAAGGTACCAATATCAATCGGTTGTTAGATACAATCCCCTTCTCATGCATTGCAAAGATCATAATTGGGTTTTAGAGCTGTGTCCGCCTCAATCATCAAATTATAATATTATTTGTATTGATATTAATAAAGAGGGTGAATCATGATAAAAGCTGCGAGTGTCATCTCATTTGGATCCAACGAGATGCACCCCGCGAGAGAAAACAGGTTTGTTATACCTTGAACAAATTCAAAATTTTAACACCACACCGATATTTGGTTGCAAATTTCTTCCTTGAAGGAAAAACACATTTTAGGGATTTTGCACAATTTATATGACAATCTTAGGATTTGGTGAGCTTGTCGGCATATTAGTCAAGAAATTTACAGTTTTGATTTGGAGACTGTAAAACATAATCTGCATCTGGTCTTATTTAGCTGAGCCAGGAACAAATCTTAAAAATCATTATTCAACTTCAGTGGGATATGTACAGTAAAGGCAGCCATTTAGCCTTCGTGCGCTGACGCTTCAAATGTACCCTGCAGGGTTGTGAAAAGCAGTAAAATTGACCATTGCTCCTAGGGATGGTAATCTTATCTGTAGTACAAGATTTTACTACTCCCTATGTAGGGTGCAATGTTTTCGATAGAAGGGATTTGATTAATTGGAAGGTCTAAGTTTTACACATTCCTGGCATAGGTATGTAGTTTGTAAAAAAACGCATATATGAAGGTAATTATATAGTGAGGATGGAAAGGACCTTAACTCACATTTGCCTTTCCATGACTATTATGACCCCCAACTGCCTGCTATGAAGTGATCTTTATACTTTTGAATGTTTTTCATGGAAAGAGGATTGTATTTTATTGACCACAAAATGTTTGGTATTGTTTTGTTCTGCCATTAATTATGATAATTGTATCTTGTATCTGATTTTCATCAACTGATGCCCTAACGACTAATTAATTCCTTTGGTAAAAGTGCAGCTGTTTGGGACATACCTGCAACTGTTTTCAGTTTACCTTTTGTCTTTGTATTTTTTCTCTAGTTGGTGCATTGTGTGGGGTACAGGCTGAGAGCACCAGTAATACCACAAAATTAGTCAATCACCAAATGGAAAAAGTGTCAAATTCACACAAATGGGACTAGGCACTGAGTCAAACTGAGAGTTACCCAATCATGTGAGACCTACTTAAAGTAGGGTCTACAAGAATGGAGGAGTCAATGTCCTCAAGACAAACGAATCAAGAGATATTAAGTAAAAAAATTACAGCAGAAAAAAAGAACAAGCAAAAAAAACAAATAGAGAATTCAGATATTCCACGCAAATGCAAGATGGCATTAGCAAAAAAAAAGGAAATAAATCAAAGTGTAAGACAAACAGAGCCACATAACAGCATAGTGAAGGGATTGCCAGTACAACAAGAGCTAATCTCGGAATCAATCATTTCTAAAGGCCAAACTCAATTAAATTATAAGGGTAGGCCAGAACAGGCTAAAGGCTCACGTACCTCTTCTGAGATAGGATCTACACAGACTGCAATAAACAATAATTCCCAGGAACTAAAAGAATCCGACGAAATTACCCAGAGGAATACACAAATAGAAGATGTGCTAAAAGAGCAAGTTCTAATTAAAGTTAATATACGAAATAATAAGGAAGTAGGGGCAACCACTAGAACAGTGATGTCGGAACCACAACACAAGTCAAATCACATGTCATCATATATTGAGATAAATCAAGAGGACAGTTGGAGCAAACAGATTATTCTAACGCCCAAATATACCTCACAGGGACAGCAAGATATCCTTAATAGAGGAAATATAATGCGACTATTGGCTGAAATTCCAGCTTTAAAAAACTTAACTCAATCTGATTTACTGTCCATTAAATTTGTTCCTCATGAAGAAAAGAAACAGATGGAAGGAACGTATAACAAAAAGAAACAGATGGAAAGAACACTTGCGACATGGAGAAATGTGAAGATTGTGGAAGTTATTATGAATGCCAGACAACAATTTGAAGCATGGGGTATCTTATTGGAAAAACCCCTAAGACCTTGTTACCCAACACCGCTAATGAAGCCCTCAAAGAATTATTTGCCAGAAATTGAAAAAAGTCAGGTATCTTCGGTCCTACAAAATGCTAGAGGAAAAAAGGGTGACATTAGTAACGGTAACAACATACAAACACTGGATGCTAGGTGGCGCGCGACCAAGATGGCCGCACACCTGTGAGGCTCCAGCCCTGCCGAGCGGGGAACTATCCTTCAACCCCATCCTGAGCCACAAATTCACGCATCCGAACTCACCAAAAGAGACCTGATCCACTACGGATGCTAACGGGGTCCTTCTTGCACGACTAGCCCCGATGCAGTAAACGCAGCGGCCGCCCAAACTGAGCGCGGGCCACCACGGCCCGGTCTCGCTGCGGGAGAACGGATACGGCAGCCGGGAGAGGCCGAGGCTGTGTAGGCCCAGAAGGGGAAAAATCGGACGGCGGCCTGCATGCGAACTGCGCAACGAGGGGAGAACCAACACATGGGGGCGAAACATCAGTAACGCTGACGCAGAAAGAACTATGCCACACACGAACAACTTTTTCAAAATAACGCCACGATATTGAAACCAGCCGTGTGTTGGAGAGGGCGACCAACGGCTGGGCGCGGACCTGGGAGGCGGCGGGGAGACGGCAGAGATAAGTGCAGCTTTGATACACAACGCACTGAGAGTGCCCCGACCCGTCAATCGTGAGTACACCGCAATCCTGATCGGCGGGCTGCCAACTCCACTCGGCTGCTGCCGCCATCTTAGTCTGCCGAGATCATATTGCCAGCGGTAGCAGAGACTGAGTGCCACTAACGGCG
The DNA here is from genome assembly GCA_963921515.1 of Calotriton arnoldi. Lineage (NCBI taxonomy): Eukaryota > Metazoa > Chordata > Amphibia > Caudata > Salamandridae > Calotriton > Calotriton arnoldi. Next base: position 437,225 of record CAWUFW010009110.1, read on the forward strand.
TCATATAGCCTGAGGCCCCGCCGCTTGACCGCTTCCCGCGCCGGAGGCCTAGCGGACACAGCACACAGCTGCCGTACCCTGCAAACACTGGGTTCCAGACGTCCAACAAGTGGCTGCCTTAGATTGTCCGGACCGAGACCCAGTTCAACGGCGCTCGTCGCGAGTGAAGAATTACACTGGCAATCCCCTCTTTCTGCAGAAGGACGCCCTACGATTTACCACTTGATACCCAGTTGACCCCCTGGCGGCTCGACAAGACCCTGATGCCCTCCGGGGCGCCTTTGGTGCAGGGGATCCTTCATATTGCTGCGCATCTATAAGTGCATGCCCCGGTGGGGGCGTTCCATTGGCACAGTGTGCACCTCTTCAGCGTAGTGCGGAGCGCAGAGCTGATAGCAGTCTGCACTGGCTAAGGGCCACGAACATTCCTTCCGTGCACTACGCCGCTAGCATTCTCTACCAAACTCTTCGAATGGTGGATTGGTACCTCGGGCCATTGAACAGCGCCTGACCACTGGGAATACCTCTCGAGTTCTCGTCCCGCACTCCTGGTTTGTCCGCCCACCTACATTATGGGACGCACCGACGCCAAACAATCCAAAATCCCTTTTGCAACGCGCAAAACACCCATGTCTAACTCGGCGGAGCAAACAGACTCGGATACTGCGGACACGCCGGAGGAGGACTGGAAAGCGCTCCTACTTGGCATGAAACAAAGTCTCACATCCATAGACGCCAAAATAAACACGATGAACATCCGGATAGACTCTGTGGTTACGAAACTGGATCAACATGAGCAACGCCTTAAAGAAGCAGAAACCAGGGTGTCTGACCTAGAAGACGGCGCCGCTGAGAGCAGGGGCCAGATATCACAGATGGATAAGCTGCTCAAGATCATTGCTGATAAGAACGAAGATTTAGAGGCCGTTCCCGGAGAAACAACGTCCGCATCCTTGGCCTAGCAGAGTCAACCAATACAGGCCGTATGGAAGACTTTATTGAGAAGCTGGTTGTGGATCTGTTCGGCAGGGAACCCTTCTCGGCGCATCTCACGGTGGAGAGAGCACATAGATCCCTGGCTGCTCGTCCACCCCCTGGGGCGCCACCACGACCCGTGATAGTCCGATTTTTAAACTATCGTGACAGAGATGCGGTCCTATGCCTGGCGCGTGAAAAGAGGCAAGTTCACTACGACAATACTACACTGGCATTCTTCCCGGATTTTACTCAGACAGTACAGGACGCCAGACGAAAATTCGCTGTAGTCAAGAAAAAGTTCCAAGCGCAAGAAATCCCTTACGCCATGATGTATCCTGCGAAATTGAAGATAACACATCACAGGAGACAACACTACTTTCAGAACCCGCAGCAGGCTGAGGACTACCTCAAACAAAATCGTCGTGCAACATCCAAGGACGCAGACGCCCACGGGCGCTCCAGGTCACATTCACCCCTATCGAAACCAGACTGAGGCGCATACTTTACAATGGAACATTTGGGACTCTCGATCGTGGACTGGCTCTGAGGAACTGACCTGCATTGGTGAAGCATAGACATAACTAATGTTTTGTAAAAAGTCCTGCTCGGCCACTTACCTCCGTCCCACCTTCATATCGGTGGGTGTAAGTATGGAGGAGAGTGGGCAGGTCGTGGGCCCCTAGTGACGTCCCTACGAGGGCGAACCCCTTTCCACTAAGGAGGGAAAGTTAGAGTTGAGCAATGGGTGCTTTTTGGGGGGGAGGGTACAAATGCTCGGCAAGTTGGGGAAGCCGATGTGGGTGGAGGGGGGATGTTACATTCCTGTAGAGAGGAAACATGTCCAGTTGACTATGGTTCACAACATATGGCTATACACAGCATATAATAGAAGTAGGAATGTTAGACAACACACGGAATCTTAACAGCTTTAAGGTGACATCATGGAATGTACGGGGTCTGAATAACCCTAGAAAAAAAAGGCAGATATTGGGTTACTTAGATAGACATCACAATTGCTATGCTGCAGGAAACGCACCTACACCCCGGAACTACACCTCAGTTTGCTTCGAGATGGGCCTCACACCGCTGTTTTGCGTCATATTCTGGATACTCCCGGGGTGTAGCCATTTTAATTAAGAGAGGGGTGGCGTTTGCCCTCAGTGGGTCGGAAACTGACGCTAATGGTAGGTACTGCCTGGTTTGGGAAGGCTTCACTCCTACGACGTGACATTCGCCAATTACTATGGCCCCAATACCGACGACCCTCATGCTCTTCTCCTGTTATTGAGTAAAATTCAGACGATTGGCACTACCTACGTCATATGGGGGGGATTTTAATACAACGATACAACCCCGAATGGACAGATCCCGAGTCTCCCCAATGCACTTCACGACCACGCAAAAAACACTGACAGACATTATAGACACCAACTACTTACTCGACTCTTGGCGGTATAAACACCCAACGCTGCGGGAAGGTACACATTATTCAGCGGTCCACTCAACATGGGCTAGGCTGGATTATCTGATTGTATCTGTGGGAATGACTCACTTGCTACGGCACGTAACCCATCTGGCCGTACGTATTCTGACCATTCCCCCGTTGTAGCGGAACTACAGGCCCCCCTGAGTCCCTCTCCATACAATAGCTGGCGCCTCAACCCATTGCACCTTCAAGACACTGTATTCAAGTCTGAAATAGAACAAGACATTCAGGATTTTTTCAAGCGCAATGTGAAATCAGTCTCCAGTATCACAACAGTATGGGAGGCATTCAAAATCACGGCCCGGGGCTGGTGTATATCTAAAGGAGGGGGCATCCTCAAAACGCTGCGTAACGACCTACACAAATTGGAAGGGGAACTCAAGATACTAGAAGGAGACCTCAACTCCAGTTCCGATGGCAATGCAATCAGGGCCACCATGCGAGACAAGCTCACTGAATACGAGTTAATTGCAGACAGGGAAAGTAAATTTCGTGGGAAACCACATATGGCGAGGGTTTATGGTGAAGGAGATCGTCCAGGGAAAGCTCTAGCAGGCGCGACTAGGCCCCCCAAGTTCTCCAACTATATAACGGAAATACAAGATGCACAGGGCAATGCACACCGGAATCTCCCTGATCAACTGAACACGTTTCGAGAATATTATAGCACCCTCTACTCTTCCCAAAGGGGCACCCCGCTTGATTTGCCGCATTATTTTGAGGATACTACACTAGCCTGGTTGGGAGATATTCAGCGACAATTCTTGAGTTTAGACTTAGAACTTGACGAGATTACTGAAGCCATAATGCAGATGAAATCGGGACGGGCCCCTGGATCTGACGGACTACCGATAGAATTCTATAAAACGTACGCTTCGCTTTTAGCTCCCATCCTGAAGGAGGTGTTCTATGTGGCATTAGAGGAGGGCTGCTTACCCAGAACTATGCGCGAGGCCCTCATAGCCTCACTGTTAAAACCCGGTAAATCTCCAATCCATTGCGACTCGTACCGGCCCCTCTCCCCAACTAAACTGCGATACTAAAATATTAGCAAAAGTCCTGGGGACCCGACTTAATCTGCTGATGGAGCGACTTGTACTACCTGACCAGGCAGGATTCATCCCAAACCGCGCCACATCGCACAATCTCAGAACCCTGGCTGCGGTGTTGCAGGACATAGACCCGAACAGCTCGGCTGTGGCGGTATTCCTTGACGCCACCAAAGCGTTCGATTCTTTAGAATGGGACTACCTGCTGGGTACTTTGGGGTATATGGGGATGCCTTCCACCTTTCTTAACTGGGTACAGCTGCTATATAGTCAACAAATAGCTTCAGTACTCCTGAATGGCGCCAAGTCCTCCACCTTTACTATTTCCAGGGGCACGCGACAAGGCTGCCCACTATCCCCAATTTTATTTGCTTTAGCTATAGAACCCTTAGCGGCAAAACTTCGGCAACATCATAATGACAAAGCATTGATCTACCCGACTAGACAACTACTTATCTCTCTATATGCAGATGATATGACACTGTACGTCAACAGGCCCCACGACAATCTCAATCCGATTTTACGGGAGATCATCAAATTTGGCGCCATATCCGGAATACAAATAAATTGGTCTAAGTCTGCGGTATTCCCCCTCACGGATAATACCCCGTCACAACAATTAGATTACCCACTAGTCTGGGAATCAGACGAGCTGAAATACCTGGGCATATGTATCACCAGGAATAGGGATACACTGATGAGAATTAATTACGGTACAGCCATAGATAAGATAACTGACACTATTACCAAGTGGCTACGGCTCCCACTCTTCATGGCGGGGAGGATCTCACTTATCAAAATGGTATTGCTGCCCAAATTGTTATACCTCTTCATTAATATACCATATCACCCAGGGAGCTTCTTCTTTTGTACTCTCAGGACTCAACTAACGAGGCTTATATGGGGAGGAAGACAGGCACGGCTCAACCTGAATACGCTGATGCTGCCATACCATCAGGGAGGGTATGATGTCCCCAATTTTGAAGTTTATTATTACTGCGCACAGGCCCATTTCGCGATGCATTGGTTCCATCCACCACCCTTTATGCCTCACCTGGCGGTGGAAGACGGGTATATGACTCCGACCCCCCCGGCTTGCTATCTATTTACAACAGTGAAGGAGCGAGATCCGTCCACCGTAGACTGCACCATAATAGCGTGGCGACAGATTGCTCGCAAGTTAGAGCAACCCATGCTATACTCACCTAGGGTGCCACTGCTGCGTAATCCCTTACTGCAAGTTACCTGTGAGGGGATATGTCGGAAGATGTTAGTGGGTCTCGGCTACCATACCTGGGGAGACCTCTATATTGGAGGACAGTTCCGCTCCAAGGACCAATTCTTTGGAGCGCGCCTGCCCACGGCAATGGACACATTTATATACACTCGACTCCGACAAAGTGTGAAGGCAGCAACCCCTGCTTTTCCCGGCGAGCCAGACACACTTGCACCCCTGCATGCCTTGCTACAGGGTGAGGCCCCCCGTCATGTCATATCCCTCTTGTACAAACATACACAGAATGCACCAACCCCTCCTACTCTACGGGCCAGACAGGAATGGGATAAAGATCTAAATGCCCAGTTAACTGATGACCAATGGGAACTTAGTTGCACGCAGATGACAGCAATCACAGGCAATAGTAGGCTACGCCTCATTCATTTTAAATTCCTGCACCGTTTGTACCATACCCCAACTAAACTACACAGATTCCACCTCAGGGACAATGACCAATGTGTGCGATGCGGGAGGGAGGGAGCGGGCTTCCTGCATTTAGCATGGAGCTGCCCCCAGGTAGCAACTTACTGGACGCAGACATTTGAAGGACTATCGACCATGATTGGAGTTCAAATAACTCCGTGCCCCCTCATAGCTCTTTTGGGATTATCCCAGGGAATAAACACAGTACATGAAAAATTCCTGGCAATGGGCTTATTATTGGCGAAACGTCAGGTGGCGTGCAGATGGGGGAGAGGCCGGGCTCCCAAGTTTAAAGATTGGCTACACACTATGGCTACTTGGCAAGATCATATGCATTATTATGCAGACCTCTTACCTATTAAGTCACGCCCAAAAAACATCTGGGGTCCGCTCACCTCCTACCTACTTGCGCAGGAGGGGAATCAGGAGGGGGACCAAGTGGATGTAGACCAAACAACGGAGGACGAAGCCAGGCTCACGACTCGGTCCCAGATCCCACTGGGGGAACAAAAATCCTGCACTGAGGAAACACCACGTGAATAAAACCATACACCAATTGCACAAAGGCCTCAACTTTATAGCCATTGGGGCGGGTGCAGCTACTGCTGATACAGATCTTAGCTATGTTTGTGATGTCTCTATCATGCGTATCATTACGACCTCGTACATATTGAAGTGTGGCTTGCAATGTATAATATGACTCTCCGCTGTATTGCTAACAATTGGACTGTAGTTCACTGTTTCTGGACCTGTGTCACAGGCATTTGGGGCGGGGGGACTTTTAATGTTATATATATACTGGTACGGGAAGGTGTTACTAAAATGTACGACACTACGTCATTTAAATTGCGATTTGCATTACACTGATGTACCGTACAACTTTTCAATAAAGGTTTTTGAAATCTTAAAAAAACATACAAACACTGGGGCAGGGTCAAATGCACTGGGGATGGCTAGCTGCAACCCTCAACGCTCCGTCAAGGGAATGACTTGTTAATCAAGCCAACAGTCCTCATTACGATTGCCTAAAGTTGCTCTCTTGGAATATAGCGGGGGCTAAAAGTGAAATTCAGGGGGATGTACCACCAATACATTGGAATAAATACGAAATGATTGCATTACAAGAGACCTGGTTGTTAAATCCGCAGGAAGTAGCTAACTATAAACTTCATCATGTTAATGCCACAAGAATACATCGGCATTTGAGAGCAAAGGGGGGCCTAGCAGTATATATTTCAACCGCAGTAGCCTTATGTTCGGAGCAACTTAGTACAACAACTTCGGACATACAGGTTGTCAAATTAGACAACTTGTTAAAACATGAATTAACAACAATAATATTAATAAATGTCTATTTGCATCCATATGTAGGGAAAAAACGACTGCAGTTGGATAAATTACTCTCGATAATTACAGAATACAGACTGACGAACCCAGAGTGGGAAATTATATTAACGGGTGATTTTAACACCAACCTCATTCACACCCCCGAGGACGATGAATTAATAACTGCACAAAATGTGTTCTGGTCTGTACCGGTACAAACTCACTCAACGGCAAAACGACGGGATTTAATTGGACAAAAAACAGTCTTGGCCTTGGAACATCTAGGACTGAGAATATTAAATGGAAGAACGCAAGACGACATGCCCTCATGTTGGACATATCAAGGTATAAATTCTCAGTCAATAATATATTTTACAATCTTGTCGTTACCTTTACTAAATCAAGTGACGAAATTCATGATCAAATATACAACGCAAAGTGATCATTCATATCAGCATCTGGAAATAAGAACTAATTTTCATAAGTACCAGGAAGCACCCTCAGTGATAGGAAACCTAACTACAACTAACTTGAAGCATATAAGATGTTCGGTTGATAATCTACTGGAGCTAACAAAGTTAGCAAAGGAGGCATTAGAAACTATTATAGCTACAGAAAGCAATAAAGTAGCAAACTGGACAACTTTTACCACAAAGTTCATGATGCTGGCACCCAAACGGGATTTTGTAAGACAGAAAAGTAGCAAGGAGACCGGGAAAATTTCAAACAAAGCGCTAACATCAAGGAAAGAAATTAGGAAGGCGGCCAGAAAGAATAGGATAAATAATGATGTGAGCACCTGGAATGATATAAAAAACCTCAAAAGAATATATAAAAAACAAATCTGGAAGGATCAAAAATCGAACCAGGTGCAATTTTGGTCAAAGCTTCTTTTCTGTGCTAAACAATCGAACAACCAAGCGTTTTGGAAAATAATAAATGGAATAACTGGACCGACGCAAATTATAAACAACGCATGTGTGACGGAATCGAACTGGGTAAATTACTTGAGTAGCACCTTTAAAGAAACTTTAGGTTGTGACAATAAAAACAGTCACATTGACTTGGAATCTAGGCCTCCAGATATATCTAACGAACAGTATAAAATCATGGATCACCAAATAACGCTTTATTGCCAACTCCAGGTATCTGATAGGATAATGAAAATAATAAAATCAGGTCGAAGGGATGGGGCCCCGGGGCCATATGGAATACCTCAAGCCATTTTCTCAAGTGACCATGAATACTGGGCGATTCAGTTGTCAGGGCTCTTTATGGAGGCAAAATTATCGAATACTCTCCCCATGAGTTGGAAAGGTGCAATAATGAATCCAATATTCAAGGGTGGAGACAGATCGGATCCTGCAAATTACAGGCTTATAGCCCTAATGGATGTGGAAGCGAAATATTACGCATCATTAATCTTAGAGGACTTGGTGGAATGGTCTACTAAAAATAAGTTGATTCCTATGAACCAAACAGGATTTCGTAAGGGGTTCGGAACAACAACTAACATACTTGCTTTGACCATGATTGCAGAAAGGTACAAACGCTTGAATGTAAAATTACAGCTCTGTTTTATTGATTTTAAAGCAGCATTTGACAGCATAGAGCGAGGCCTACTGTGGAGTAAATTAAAGAAGATGGGTCTCCCAGAATCAATATTGCGTGCCATAATTCAATTATATACTGGAACTTGGATAAGAGTAAAAATTGCAGATGGTACGAGAATTTCAAGGGCAATACATACGGAGATAGGGCTAAAGCAAGGCTGCGTACTAGCCCCCCATCTATTTAATCTCTTTATGGCGAACCTCTCAATAAGATTAAATGGGACAAATTCTCATCCACCACGTTTGGGGCCATTATTGATAACACATCTTTGTTACGCCGATGATATAGTTTTCTCAGCCTGACACGAGTTGGCTTACAAAGATCATTAAACCAGCTAGCAAAATTTGCAAATGACAACACCTTGGAAATTAACACAAAGAAAACAAAAACGATGACTATTGCAAAGCGGTCAGGACGCAAATTCCCTGTCAGACTGGGAGAAATAACATTAGGGGTAGTTGATATCTACAAATATCTAGGGCTGTACATTGATGATCATTTAAACTTCCAAAAACATAAACACTATCTGGAAACAAAAGGTAATGGCTTAATCTACGCATTTTGTGCCCTCTCAAAAAAGCTAAAGGGTCCATCCCTAAAGCCATTGTTAGCCGTAATGACTGCCAAATTGATGCCGACAGTAGAGTACGCAAGCATCGTTCTACATGGAACAGATGCTAAACTGTTGGACAAGATACAACTGAAAGCACACAAAAGGGTTTTTAACCTACCTCAGAACGCGTCTCCAGCGCAGGTGAGATTGGAATTCGGCCTTATTCATCAAGAGATTGGGAGAACCTATGCGTATGTCAAAGGCTGGTATAAAATCTGGTTAAATCGAGAGAATGACCTACACGATGCCTTATGGCGGGCTCAGGAAGAAGATCAGCACTCTAGTTATGGAAAGTTTTTAAAACTGGCCTTGGAAGAAACAAAGTCCAAAGACCTTTGGGCACAGTCCCCCTCCTTTCCTGTTTTTCGTAAAGTGACAAATAAAATGGTGAAACTACATTCATTATTAGAGGACAAAAATAAGTTTGCAAAGAGGTCTCATGCCTGGATGGTATTGCAGTCCTACACAAAATTACAACCGGCTGAATATCTGAACACAACATATTCATACTACCTAAAACGGAAACTCATGGCCACCAGGTTTGGGTACTTACCAAGTTTAGCGGATCAGCCAAAATGGAGATATAATGGGCCTACAATATGTACACTATGTGGCACAGGGAAGCAAGATTTCATTCATCTTATCTGTATATGTCCATGTTTAAAGTCGACTCGGGCATGGTTTTTGAAAAAGGCATTTACCGATAGAGGGATTAGGTCTTGTAGATCCGCAATAATCAAGGGCTTGGACTCAACGGATCCCCTTTTAAATTGTAAGGTGATGAAATTTTTGATACGGTACGAACAGATAAATAATGAAAATGGACATAAAACTCACAGTGCCATTGACTGAGTAGTGTTTGTACCCGCCGTTAGGAACATATAAGAAGTGGTAGCAGGAGTTGCGTTGTTGACTCCAATATTGGGACTGAAATAAGTGGTGATAGAGGTTCAGTTTTTCGACAAATATAAAATGGTCATGTATTTTGGTTTTAATATGTTAGGTAGGGTTCTTAGATAGGTTTTAAAAGGATTCTATGTCTAGTGTTTATTTAGTAAGTCAGTAACACTGTATATTTTCTTATGAAATCCCCTTTTAACAATCTTTTTATGAAATCGTTTGGTATAAAAAAAAAAATGTTTTTAAGAGATAGAGGGTATAAGAATTTTCGATATTGTATGGTTTTTATTAACTGAAACAATAAAGACTTTCATATTCATACTTAAAGTAGGGTCTACCAGTAGAGAGTTCCACATCAACAGGGAATAATCAAGAAATATTTGTTTCCTGCCTTTTTCTTGACACTATTGTGGGGCACTGAAGGGGTCTTCAGGTGTTCAGGGTTCTCTTAGGACAATAGCGGCAAGTAAAGTTATGCTTCATTTATTTAAGGGCAATAGAAAACATCAACTGATGTGTTAAAGTCAGCATCTTGAAAAATATTTGGGAGGCCACCGGAAGCCAATGCAGTTTCAGTGAAAAGTAGAAATATGAGCAGCCTTAGGTAAGTTATGTATTACCCTCACTGCATAATTCTGTAATACTTGCAGCTTGATGATATTAGTTTTGGAGGACTCTGCCAAGAAGGTTTTGGCAAGTCAATCTTTTAACTCATAATGTTTCTTGCTAAAGCAGACTTAACTTCCAGTGACAAAAGATAACACATCTTTTGCTAAGGTTTCACATGGGTACTCCGTGACTGTATAACATTATTGAAAGCAGCTCATCAAAGGTACCCCACCGCATAGAGATTTTACCTTTTATTAGACCTTAATATCTACCTTATGCACAGCAAATGAATGTTGACTAGAGCTATGATTCTGTAGCCAATGATTGGATCCAACAAGTAAAAACTCAGTTGTGGAAGCATTCAAGCTCAGACGGCTCCCATTCATAGAATATCTGGATAATAGAGAATAAGCCTGCTACCTTTGCACTGTCAGCTGTTGTAACATTAGATAGCTGAAACACTACGTGTGAGTGTCGTCAATATAATTTTAAAGCTGATGCCCAGATTAACAAGCAGTTGGTGGAAGTGGTGAATGTATATAGTGGGGACAGGCATGAACCTTTCAACATCCCAAAACCGTCACAGTTTTTGCCAGCTTCTCTCCCATTGCCGCTTTAGCTTTATGTTCTGACAGGAAGGACTCTAGCCAATTTACCACACTCCTGATCCACAATCACTCTCACCGGTCTGTCCAGCCGGATAGGTCTGGGTAGTATGAGGATCGCAGGTCTCCACAGTTTTCAGAATTGTAGAATGGACATGGACATAGACAAGGGTAGTAGCTATTACTCAATTTGAACAAAAGACTGATTGCTTACAAGGATATTGTTAAGAGTTTATAAAAGATGTCCTCACCACAAAATTCTATTTGATTATAAAAAAGATCAGTAATCAAGTTCTTTCACAGAGAGTGATGCCCCTATAAAAGGTAAAAACTCCACTGCTGTGCAAATCCTACAGAACCATTCTCTCCTAATATTGATGCAAAAGTTCTAGCTATGTTGAATTCACTAGGATTAGAAACATTTGTGACAGTTAGTTCTCTTTGATCACACTGAAACAATAAACAGTCACTCTTCAGCTCACAATGACAGAAGACGTGTACTTTTCTCCTTCAATAAAACTGTGTGTTGTTACTGTTGTCATTTGTTTCCTTGGTTATATAAAGACCTTAAACTCCATCAACATGTTTTTTTCTTAGATGTACAATCAGAATATTGATATTCATGGCCAGTTAATGTGATGCTAGTGTTCTTTTGCTCAACTATGACATCAAATCCAACTAATTTCACCTCGTTCAATCAGCTTTCTCCCTCCCTCCTGTTATATGCTCTCCCTACCAAATCACATAATTGTGTCCATGGGTAAAAACCTAAGCGAATCCAGCTAGTAGTGTCTTAGGAGTTTGCAAACTGGAGTGGTCTGATATTCCTAATGTATCATCATACTGTGTGTTTCATAATGCTACACATATTGCTCTTAAAGGTTCAGCATTATATATAGTTTCATTTTTTTAGGAAGTTGTAGAAGATTTGGCAAAAGACATACTTTTAAAGTTACCAAAAGACTTTAACCTCGAAATGGTGATGGAGAAATACCCTGTGGTCTATGAAGAGTCCATGAACACCGTCCTGCGACAAGAACTTATCAGATTTAACAGGTACATATCTCAATTCTATTAATCTGACCTTGGTTGCTAAACATAATGAACAGCTTAAGTCTCGTTGACATTTGCCAATTGTTTTAAACTGTTATGATTGATCACACACTGTTTAGAATTGTCCCTTAGTTTACCAAATGTAATTTTTTTAAAGTTATGGGTCAGGGTGCAGTGCTCCTGCCAACAAATTTATGTCACAGTGGCAACATTTACAAGCTTACGGTAGAACCTTAAGAATTAAACTTGCAGCCTTTATACTGCTATCAAAAAAGCTGACGAGATAAGCATCAATGGTATAACAAGGGGTCCTGATAGCATTTGGTCATAGAATATTTCCTTTCCTATTATTAAGTTTGCACTGTCATTGGCAGGTACATCCGTCAGTGACCAAGAGAGTCTCTGGTGGGTAGTCTTCTCCGCTGATTTAGATGTAAAAAAATACACGAGGCAGCAGAACAGTCTTTCATGTTGAAGAGCAATGAATGATCTAAATATAAATATCTAATTTATTATTCAAACAGTTTGAACTTTTTCAAATACCCAATATAGAAAATGAAAACAAGGTTTATCTGAATATATAAAAAAAGAAAAATTAGCAATGGAGCCCTTTCTCAAAGCTGCAGGGCGTTTGCTGGCTGGTGTCTCAAGCTCAAGGATCCCTGTTTTTGTAGTATCTTTTTGTCAGTACAAAGAATGTACCTATGTTTTGTCCCGGAAGACAAGCTTTACCAATGCAGGGGGCTTCCTTATGTTCTGATGGGAGCACCTCCACAGTTTGGTAGAGTGAAGAGGGTGGTAGAAGCAGATTTAAGCAAGAACGTTATGTACCACTATCCGGGTAATTAGCTTTTGCAGGATGTCTCCCAGGAATGACCGTGATATGCATTTGACAGTACCATGCATCTGCTATATTAACTGGAATTCTCAAAACAATAACGCAAACTTTAATCTGACTCACACAAACAAAATTGAAGCGGTAATGCTGACCTCATTGAGGAAGGCTTTTCTGCTTCCAGAAAATATTTGGTACATCAAAATGAATGCTCCTCTTCTTGAGCCAGAAAATACTTTTCTAGCTATGCTATTTGAAAGACTATTAGAACTAATCTGTTTCCTACACTCTACTGGTGTCTTAGTAAAGACTAGGCGTGATGTCTCTTTACAATGTCTTTTGGGGAATCAGTGGTCACAGCAGCTTGACCAACTAATGAATTTGCTCTTGGTGACCAGGTCAGCATATCACGATCTAGTTTGGAAGACCACCTTCTACAGGGCCAATATTTTTCTCTAGCAGAGTGTCAGGCACATTTAGTGAGGGGTGTATCTTCATTGACAATCTGTGGACCTTGCATTGAAATCATAGAAGGTGAGCTACCAGAGGAAGGGTAACAAGAAGCAGCTCTATGTAAACTTGTTGGCACACAGAACAATCAGATTGACCTTGGCATCTTTCCTTGCTGAAGTGCAGATCAGATCAGAGAGAGGTAAAGATCTTGGAGATGACATTGCTGTGATCCTTCAACAACAATCAAGAAGAACTTTAACATCTTCGTCAAGGCGTGATGTTAGCTAATCATCTTTCTCTACAAAATCGCATCTTCCCCAAATCTCTAAAAATAGGTCTAAGAGCTCTTTACCAAAAACATCGGAGGCACATCCAAAGCAAAGTAACAAAGATCGTCCTTTCTCAAACCTACCTTGGCTTGATAAAATGACTGAAAATGTGTTTCAGATAAGTTCATCTATTTGACTGAAAACAATAAACTACTAGCACATTACCAATCTGGGGCCGTAATATGCATTGTGATTGAATGCGCCCGGCGCACCTTTTAAAAGGTGCGCCCGGCGCAAACAATCACAATGCGCCCTATTATGATGTATGCGCTGCCCCAGGGCAGCCGCGAACTCGCGCTGCCCCAGGGCAAGGCATTCATGTGAAAACACGGAGCAGCTGCTTGCACTTACAGGATAATAGAGATCCCCTTGCAGGCGGGTGCAGTCAGTGACTGCACCCGCCTGTAAGGGGATGTCTGGGGGGTCCATGGGACCCCCTTTACTCTGTGCAGAGGGCTGCTCTCAGGAGGCGCACTGACAGTGCGCCATCTTTTAAATGGCGCACTGTCAGTGCGCCTCCTGAGGGCTCCTTTGACTCTGCGCCCGCTTCTGTAATATGGCGCCGGCGCAGAGTCAAAGGAATTCCCTCATTTGCATAGGGCACGCCCCTATGCAAATGAGGGGACACCCTCTGAAGGTAGCGTTGGCGCTTTAAGTGCGCCAGCGTTATCGGTATTATAGAAAGGGACGCACAAGCATCTGCGCTTCCTTCTATAATACCATAGTGCCCTGGGGCGCGCAAAGTGGGCGCAAATGCCCGTTGCGCCCCTGGGACACTCATTGTAATATGGCCCCTGGTTGCCACAAAGGATGTAACACCAAAACTGCACCGTGAAAATACTTGGTGATATATTGGACAAAAGCGACTCCTGTCTCCTTACACTTCTGAACCTCTCTGTGGCCTTTGATATAATTGCTCATGAAAGGCTGCTATACATTATAGACACACACATGGGTTTCCGGGACCCTGTTTCAGGTTGTCTCTCTCCTTTCCAAATGAATTGTTAACAGATCGTTAGAATAGGAAACTATTCCTCTGACCCAGCCATGCTAACATGCAGTGTCCCACTGGGGTCTATCCTAGCACCCACATTGTTCAACTTGTACATGGAGCATTGTGTGTCCTGATGGAAGAGCCCAGCATCTCCATCCACAATTTGCAGGTGATACTCAAATTTACGTGAACGTTGTCTCAACTAATGATATTGACTTACTAATATCCTGCCTTGAGAAGCTACAGAACTAGGTGGCTGCTAACATTCTTAGCCTTCGTCTGGAAAAGACTGAAATTCTTCTTTTAATCTGCCACACCAAATCATACTTCAACATAGCATGGCTCTCCAAACTCTTTTTTTTTTTTAATGAGCAGAGAAAGTCACAGAAAATAAAGCACTATGATCAGAACCAACGAGATGTTATACATTAACTTGAAGACTGGCAACTAATCATACATAGCGAAGAGGAGACACAAAAGGGAGGGGAGAGAATCCAATTAATACATTTTTCTAAGACTTCACATCTGACACTGCATTGTGAATAAAAATGTACACTATATAATAGATTCTCTATAATAAGGTGCAGGTGTGCTAAAGTGCTATTGAAGGAAGAGGAGAGAATAAATACATTAATAAGTGAATACATTATTTTTCCTTGTTGAATTGAGTTTAAAGAATTGCATGAGTTATCCTAAGTTCATGGCTCTCCAAACTCAAAGGAAATGGATTTGGCCTAAGTCTTTAAGCTTCTTTATGAATCAACATGTCACTGTAAATGACCATATCTTTCATTTTGCTAAAAACTGCCAGAGATGCACTCCATTTAGTAAACAATAATAAAAGCATTTCTAAACTCCAGAGATGTTCGCTCACTCTTACAACAGCATTGATTCGGTTCCCAAAAATCAAATTGTCAGCCCTCAAAGCCAGGCTGTATTCCAGTGCAGGACTACTGGTCAAGAAGTAAAAGTGTAATCACATCTCCCTGGTGCTGATACTGGTTTCCAATTGACGCTTGAATGAGGGTCCAATGAATATGCATGATCTTCAAGGCAATTGATTGTAAACATCCACCATACCTTGCCTCATCTCTGAAGATCTCTATTGATAAAGAACAATCAGAGAAGTGAAGATAATTTAAAATCGGACAAAGAAATGACATTTTCACACAGCTTCATCTTTCACAGGGGTGACTCCAGCCCTGTGGCACTCCCTTACTGAAGACCAAGGTGTCAAATAATGTTACTTCAATTTAGGGGTAAACGAAAATCTGTCCAGTTCAACCACTGCCTTGACAACTAATTATAAGACTCCTTACCTTCGGGTCAGGTTTAATGTTCTTACTCCCTTGATCCTAAAAAGCCCTTTTTAGACATATTTTCCCAGATCTAACTCCTCTACCCTTCTATATACCTTTTTACATCTCCCCTATTTTCCTTGTTCCTTTCCATTAAACTGCAGATGTATGTTGCATTGTAGAAAAAAACAATATCACTGCTGTTTTTATTATGTGAAGCACACTAACATCCACATAAGAGCAGTAAACATGTAAACATGTAAAATAGGAAAAAGTTATAGGAAAGTATATTTTAATAGACAAATAACACTTCTTTGCCCTATGTCAATATGTAGAGGTTGCTGTAGTGCTTATAAATAGGTCCCAGTCTGTCTTAACACTTTTAAAATTAACACATAAATAATTAATTATGAGACATGTCCATCCTTCCTGACAGGAAACAGCAATGTGCAGGTTATTGCTGTTAACCAATTTAGGATAACGTCACACAGGTGTTGTCCACATTAAGACACCATTTGACAACTTTTGAAGATATTGGGATAACCTCTTCACTGTTCTAGAACCTCCTGTGCAAATTCTTGCCATTGCTCGTTTTATCTCCTCATCCTTCTACAGTGGAATATTCTTTCACTCAGTCTCAGGACAATATAATTCCTACCTGCGTCTGAAATCAGACTCAACAGTGTCTTCCTCAACTGTGTGCCTTGCCAAGACTAATATATCTAACTATATACTATCCTCACCTCTTACACCGCCTCTCTGCATCTCCCCATATCAATTGAGTAACCCTAAGATGGTGGTTTCAGACACAAACCTGCTGCCCCTTGCTCAACCCTTAGTCTTTCTTGTCTTAAAAACGTGCTTACTCGCAAGAGTGTTAGCGAGTAAAATACATAGGGCCAGATTTACAATGATTTTGCGTCAGGGTTGCAACACTTTTGTGGTGTAGTCGGATGCAAAAATCATTGTAGCGATTTACTAAGCCACACAAAGCCACATTTCGTGGCTTTGCGTGGTTTATTAAATACAAAGCAACGCAACGCAGCGCATAGCACGGCCTTGTGTTACATTGCGTTGGTTAGGTGTTACATGGGTGGACAATGGGCATTCCCATGCATCGGCCCATGTATTTTGATGCAAACCCAGATTTACAAAGAATTATACACCTGGGTTTGCACCAAAACGGTGCGCCTACCTGACAGGTGTAACTAGGAGAAATATATTTATTTCTCCTCGTTAATTCCTCTTTCCATGGAAGAAACCACTTTGGATTGTTTTGTGGAAGAAGGAACTTTGTACTGGATTTTAAATGGCAAGTATCCATAATAACAGGGTATATGACATGGTACTCATATTTATGAGAAATCCTGAATACCCTACTTTCTTGGCAATGCAGTTGTCTATCATTTACTGATGGGCTAGGTGAAAAAGTTTCTACTGGCTGCTAAATTCTCCTGTGCTGTGGGATATGATTCTTGTTGATTTTCTGATATGCTTCTCGGTTAATAGCGCAACCATTGAAGCCCCAACAAATGGAATTAAAACACCTGATTTTAAGACAGTGTTTGTGGTGGCAGGGTGTATGGCTGAGCTGCAGGCTCTTCAACAGACTCAGAGTCTCATTTAGTGACTGGCAGGCAGGCCATCAGCCACTCAGGTCAGTGGCCATTATGGCCTCTGCTCCCATGGCAGAGGACTGCTCACCATATTTATGGTCACCCATCATGCAGGCAAGGATATTGGTGCCTACAGTAGAGTCACCTTTGTAGCCGCAGTTGGCACCTTGTTTGATGCACGCGATTGACAAAGCTTTTTATTTTCTGAAACAAAACTTTCAAAATGGGAATTTATTTTCAGAATTAAAGGGGCATGTTTTCCCCTGCGTCGGGCCATTTTGAGCTTTCAACCTGCCCAGAACTTTCTATTTGGGAAAATGAGTGACGGTCGCCATGCCTTAATGAGGACAGGGCGAGCACCACTGTGACCTGGGAGCCTAGTTGGGGATGGGCCATCAGGTCAAGAGTTTATGCCAGCAGAGCCAGCTGAGGTACCAACAGTACAAATCCAGCTCTTCCTCCAACTCTAAGTAGACCGGGGAAACCATCAGGTTTGTGAAGCGGGAGCACCACCGATTTATGGTACCAAACTCTAAATTACTCAATTACTGTTTTCTCTGGGTTAAAAAAACCCAGAGGGCAAAATCATCTTTTCTGCCCAAAGGTATGACAGATTTTCCCTAATCCAGAATGTACAGCTACCTACTTTCTTTCCACCATCACATCCATTTAAAGCTGAGGACAGGGCGCATAGGTTGGATCCAAAGAAGATCTCTACAGAATTACACCTCAGTGCACAGACAACTATTTGTTGCCTTTGGATGAACGTCAACTGCAATAAAAGTCATTAATATGAATTAACTGGATTGTAACTTAACTAGGATGCATCAGTGCATACTGTGTAGAGGAAGAACTGCAACAATTACATTTCTGAGAAGGTTGATTCTGCAAGTTGTGTTTCCCTTATTATCAGTCAAAACAGTTAGCTTTCGAGAAGCCAAGCAGTGAACCCAATGAGTATCCTCACCGCTCACTGATTCCCTACCCAGCAGGAGGCTGAACTGCAAGGCAAAGAAGCAGCATGGGGAAATTGGGGGTTAAGGAAGAGAGAGAGGCGAGAAATAGGATTCTCTGGTAGGGGTAAGGCCTCAGGCATTTCTCTCATGCATTGCAGTACTTCACTTCAGTGGGAAGCAGGTTTACTCAGTAATAAGGTACAACTGATTAATATGGTACTAAAGTATTGAAAAAACATTCATAATGAAATACTGCTTACCATTCTCCGAATAAAGCAGGCAGCTGACGAATACTGAAAATAAGCCTTTCCAGGATCCGCTAGACTGTGGTAGCCTGACAGAAACTACATAAGAAAATACACTGGAAAAGGAGAAAAATCTCCAAAGGGATGTACCAAGGAAGGAAGAAACCAAGGGACCCGACATGGAAAAACAAAGGTGCGGTAAGCCTGGTTGAACTGCAGCAAGAGAGGTCTCCCAATGCAACTATACGACACATAGCAGGCAACAAACATATGACGAGATGGAACTTTGGGCTGAAGCTACCTAAAGTGCCTTGGAAGTGTATTGGTCAACTTGGAAGTGGATTCTCACCATGTAGAGCATAGCGGTCAAGTTTCTGATAGAATTTGTTTTTCTTCTATGTCCCTATTGTCCATGCCCTCCAGTGTAACCATCTTCTGCCCTTAAGGGTGTTTCAGTACCTGTGTTAAGTGTGACATGAGACTTTGTGCATCGTTCCTACCGGGACCTCTGACCCAATGCCTTACAGAATTCATCCGTAATGCAAAGCTCTTATTAGTTATCAGACGTTGTACTAAATTGGGGAACATCTGCCTTGCAGGTAAATAACAGATTTTATTTTTATATATGCTTTTTATATTTTATATATGCTGCTGCCACATAACTTTTCAATTGACCTATCCCAGAAGCTTACAATTTTTATTTGTTTTGCTGCAGACTTACACAAGTTGTTCGAGAAAGCCTTATTAATTTAGGAAAAGCCATCAGAGGCCAAGTTTTAATGTCTTCTGAACTAGAGGATGTTTTCAACAGTATG
This sequence comes from Calotriton arnoldi, assembly GCA_963921515.1. Classification (NCBI taxonomy): domain Eukaryota; kingdom Metazoa; phylum Chordata; class Amphibia; order Caudata; family Salamandridae; genus Calotriton; species Calotriton arnoldi. The sequence continues at coordinate 456,698 of CAWUFW010009110.1, forward strand.
CTTGTGGGAAAGGTTCCAGCCATGTGGGCATCTAAATCCTACCCATCGCTAAAACCAATGGGAAGCTACGTGTCAGATCTTCTTACACGACTACTGTTCTTACAGGTACGTTTTTAACTTCTTGCTCCCTTTAAGGTTTAACAACTAAAGTCTGTGGTGTATTTATTCAGCCTGTATGCTTATTTTGCTTTACACCTGTGAAAACAGACCAATAATAAAAATAATGATAATAATAATAAATGTTTATTTGCTTGATTAATAAAAAAACGTTGCAAAACATCAACATGAGCATGAATAAAACGTGAATCACTCCACAGTCAAAATATCCTAAAACCATTCTAAAATGCAAATAGCAATTGACATACCAAGATTTGGAACGCCGCACAGAAGATAAATAAAGTGCAATTGTGCATTGCTACTGAATAAGGTGCCAAAAGGAAACATATCAGTCTCAGGGAGACTCGGCTGCAGGGCGCTCTAAGACCGGTCCAGAGCCAGGCAGTTTAAATGAGAGATGCCGTAACCTTAACGAAAAACCCTACAGTACAAAAGTTAGTTAATAAAATAAAGTGCTTTCGTGCCTAGCAGGCTCCTAATTCAATCATACAGACAGTGCTAGAAAAATGTGCCATTCTAATCTTTTAGTCAATGGAGTCATGATCAGCTTGTTATATATTCCATTACAAGGCTGTACAATATGAGGTCAACCAAAAACACTTAACGTTGAAAAGCGAGAAGACGTTTTAGTATCAGGTGCCCTATTACAGAACGTGCCCCAGGGGCACAACGGGCATGTGCGCCTGCCTTGCGCGCCCCCAGGGCACGTTGGTATTACAGAAAGTGCCGCAGATGCTTGTGTGGCCCCTTCTGTAATACTGAATTCATTGGCGCCAGCACTTTCTTGAGAGGGCATTGACTCATTTGCTTGGGGGCGTGGCCCAATGCTAATAAGGGAATCCCTTGGCCTCTGCAGCCACGTCGTATTATAGACGCAGGCAAAGAAGCTGTCAGGAGGTGCGCTGCTAGTGCGCACCCTGATGGCAGCCCTCTGGAGGGGGGGAAAGGGGTCCTATGGACACCCCAGACATCCCCTTGCTGGCAGGTGCAGTCACTCAATGCACCCGCCTGCAAGGGGATCTTAAACCCCTCGTTAAAGTGCAGGCGGGTTGCCTCCTGCACAGAGAAACACAGAGCAGCTTTTAAATAGCTGCTCCTTATTTCTCTTGAAAGCGCTGCCCTTGGGGCAGTGAGAGTTCGCGGCTGCCCTGAGGGAAGCGCATCCTACATGATAGGCACACTTCTCCTGTTTGCACCCGGCGCACCTGCTTAAAGGTGCGCCGTGGCACAAACAGTAAAGTGCGCCCTATCTATAATAGGGCCCCAGGTGAATAAGCATAAAAAGTGACACTGTGTGCAAGAGTCGGTCACAATAGAAGTAAAGTGCTTTTGTGCTTAAACATCTTCCTAAACAGTCAGACCAACAGTTTGAAACAATACACCGTACTGGCCCTTTAGTTTGTTGTTTCTGGGATCACGTGTGGTTGATTTGTGTATTTAGTTTTAGCTTCCATATCAAAATGCAGGGCAGGAGCTTCTTCTCCACCCTCACAAGGTACTTTACCACCAAGCAGTTCAGCGGGGAGGGTCACTCGGGTTGAAACAGCAAACAACAGCTTCTCTACATGATCTGATTCCCCTTTCAATAAATTTCCAATGTAGGATTGTTCGGTGGTCCTCTAAGATGGCCGTGCACAGGCACATCATATGGACCATGTCTTCAGCCCCGTGTCCTCACAGTCTACAGGTGCCCTGGCCATTATATCTACACCACGGTGGAGCACGAGCCAGTGCTGGAAGGACTCCCAGCCTAAATTTCCGGAACTTTTTCTTGATTAAGTTATTATAGAGTTCACATACATAAGTTTGGGGCCTGAGTTCTGTGTAATTATTGAGGGTTAACCAACCATGTCTGCATCTGGCCAGGGCGGATTTATCCTCCAGAAGTGACATTTTGATGTTTGATTTTGTTATTCTTTTTTAACTCGTCGTTGCCCATTGATAGGTCCCAAGCAGCAGAAAGACCCATTTCTTTTACGGATGATTTTGAGTAAACTCTGGCTGGTGAGCAAGCCCCACCATGAATTTCGTGCCAAAGATGATAACTTAGGGATTCTTCACTTGCAAATTTAAAGTTGCGACAACAGTTCACAAAGCCCACCTGCCTAGCCAAGGATTGCTAGGTAAGGCAGAATTCCAGTCTGATCTGGGCAGGAGACGTATATGGGGTAGTTTAAAGATGTGCCTGTAGATCCTCGTTATTGTTTTGTCCAAGATGGAGATGTCCCGCCCTCTTACGGCCTCACTCCCATATGTCAAAGTGGGAGAGATTTTTGCTTTGGTGACCTGGAGGAACGGAGTTAGGGTTGGGCCCTTCATCTTTCTATACGTCATCCTCAGCCTGGGTACTTGCCAATGACCACAATACACACAGAGATTAGTATTACACGTCTTTATTCTTCTGCGTGTAACTGCAAACTCAACATTCCAAATTAGCCTTTATTGCATTCCACTCTAACACTTACATCACAGATCTACAGAGTATATCAGGAGCCAAAAGGGTTCAGTTTTTGCTAACTTGCAACACACTACATCTCTCCCTCTGTTAAATGAAAATTTTTAATTTTTACAACTAAAAATATATAGATAGATAGATAGATAGATAGATAGATAGATAGATAGATAGATAGATTGTCCCAATAAATCTCTTCAATTAATGATTTTGGCGCTTTAATTGTTTGACCCCATCTTGTAAGTGGAAACTGGGAACTGTCACCATCAGTGTCCAGGATCTGAGTTGATGGTGGAGAGGCAACAGCAGTCACTGGTGCGTCAGACCCAGTCTCTCCTTCAACAGGTAGATCTGTTGAACGAGGAGTTAAATGCCGAAAGTGAGAAGAGTCTCTGTTAAAAGACTTCCCAGGGCGCTGGTCAGTCACCATGCATCCCTTGATAGACACCACTTGAAAAGGTTCTGCATCAAATGGAGCATCAGATTTTCTATTCCTCTCCTAAAGACTTTTTACTTCACATGTCGTCTTCTGTCAGAATACGCTTTCATCTTTTGTTTCTGAACCAAGTCCTTCTCACGAGTTGCGTTCTCATTTTTCTCTCCCTGATTGGGCCACTGAGGTATGTTGGTTGTCATTGCTTTCCGGAACATCAATGTCGTAGGTCCTTTACCTGTGGTCGAGTGAGATGCAGAATGATAAGCTCTCAAAGTTGAACTTAACACAGTCTTTAAGTTGAGCTTTTTAAGAGTAACACACTGCACTGCTTTCTTAAGCATACTCATAAAACACTCAATTGGTCCATTGACCTGCGGCCACAGAGGTGTGCTCTTCTTTATACTCAGATGCTCTAAGAAATCTTTAAATTCACGGCTGTTAACTGGTGGGCCATTGTCAGATTTCAAAACATGGCTGGAACACCCCATGTCACAAAGATGCCATCTAGTCTCTCAATAACTCGGTCTTGAGTGGTAGATGAGAGATCCTTAATTAAGGAAAATTGTAAGTATTCGTCCACAATCACAATCAGGTTATGTCCATTGTCATGTGGACCAAAAAAGTCAATGGCTACTCTCTCCCAGGCATGCTTCAGGAGTTCTGACATGTTTAAGCTGTGTTGAGCAACTTTAGTGGAAAGGCAGTTGCACAGATGACTGGCCATTAATTCCTTCTCAACCCGCTTATTGAGATACGGAAACCAGACTCTGTCTCAGAGAGCTTGCTTCGTGGGCCACTTCAATCATCTCTGGAATCAGGATTCTCGACCCTCACAATATAACTCCTTCCTGAGTTAGGGACAGTTCATCTTTGCCATTTTTAAATTTTTTATATTCACCCTCACTGGTGAGAGGTCAAGGGTGTTGGTTCCAAGACTGATGTGTGATTATATCTTTCATCTTTAGCATTTCACTATCATGGCTTGTGGCAGTGATAATCTGGATTAACGAAATGGCAGCTGATGTGTATGACTTTGCAACTAAATTGATATATGCTTCAGCCGTCTTGGACGGAGTACCATGACCTTGTATAGGCACTCTGGAAAAGTATTCAGCAGGGTTCTGAGCCTTACCTGGATGAGTCACAATGTTATAATTGTACTCTTGTAGTCGTAGTTCCCATCATTCAATGCGAGGAGGCATCTTGGCCTTTGGATTGCAAAATATAGTTAATAAAGCATGATGATCAGCGTAAAAGGCTTTCAATACAGGAATACATGGGAATGTTCACAAGCCCATACCACAGTTAAACTTTCTTTTTCAGGTTGTGAATAAGCACATTCTGTTTGGGACAAACTCCTACTTGCAGATGCCACAATATGCCTTTGAGCATTCGGAGTCTGCTGTGCAAGGATGGCTCCTAACTCGACTGGGCTAGCATCGACAATAACCTCTGTATGAAGCTTCGGACTGAAATATGCCATTTCAGTAGCAGTCTCAATGGCTTGATTGATTTTCTTAAAATGTATCTCACATTCATTTGACCAATGAATGGAAACATTCTTTTTCGTCAACTCTTTCAAAGGAGCACTTACAGTGCCAAAGCCTATATATATATATATCTGGAACAGTTGCTGGTGATGCCAAGAAATGAACGCACCATAGAAACATCTTGTCGGGGATCAGCATTTGGCAGCGCTTTCACTTAAGCATGATTAGGTGTCATACCCCCATCAGAAAAGATATGACCAAATAATTTTAACTTTGTCTTGTGGAAGTCACATTTATCTGCATTCAAAGTCAAACCTCCATCCACAAGTAGACAACATACTTGCATGAGAGCTTTATTGTGCTCTTTTTGTGTAGCGCCGTAAACCAATATGTCATCGCTATAATTGAATGCATTCATGACAAGCTATATGATACGTTGAATGAAGTCTTGAAAAAGTTCTGCAGCCGATGACACACCAAAAATTAGTCTTTTGTACCTGCAACTTTCTTTGAGTTTTAACTGATGATAACTTTTATTCAAATCAAGGCGAGAAAAGACCTTTGCAGCATTTAATTGCGTTATCATGTCAGCAATGTGTGGACCTGGATGTTGCTCTCGTTCAATTGCCTTGTTTGCCTGATGCACGTCAACGCATATGCATACAGCTCCTTCATTGTCCTTTTTAGGCTCCACCATTATGGGAGAAACCCACGGTGTGGGACCAGTGGACCGCTCAATGATATCATGATTCAAGTTCTTTTTCAATAGCATCTTGTAAATGAAAAGTAATTCTTGTATGTCTTTGAGCAACAGGATGGATATCCTCATTAATATGCAGCTTTACTTTCATAGTCTTAAGCTTTCCTAAACCATGAAACAATTAAGGGAATTGACTTACTATTTCATGGTGAGCATTCATGTTGTAGTTTATGGAAATCAGTCCCATATCAGCAGCTGTGCTGAAAATGAGCAGACAGGCACTTGAAACTGTACCGTGAAGCACATGGATGGGCGTTTGCACCTTTGTTTTCTTGTGTTTCATCATTGCTACAAATGAACCTTTACTTTTTAAGGGCGTCGAGGCAGCCTGTGTATACACTTTAGTTTCCGATGGCGAAAGTTGCGGTAACTGAAACAAGTTTATCGAAGCACCACTGTCAATGATGAAAGTTACCGACCAACCATTTATTTTCAGTGTAATCTTTGGACAACATTTGAGTGACTTTAGTGCTTTTGCATCTCGATTTTTATTTGCCTGACAGTTTTCTTCACATGCGGCCAGTGCGACATGAGCATGCTTTTCTGAGTAAACATCGACATGGCACAACCATCTTCTTCACTTTTTCAAACTGTCACAAAATGGTTCTCCTTTCCATGGCCTTTACATATCTGTCCAGTGGCGGGACATTTACCTTTGTGTGGAAACGAAAATCCATTTCTAAAACGCAACTTCTTTTTAAGTTTAGACATCACCTTGTGTCTCCCAGACTCTGGCTTTGGTTTACTTTTGACACTCATGACTCATTCATTCTGGGCAGCTCCGGCCTCCATGTCAGCAGCTTGTCTGTTGACACACTCTTCAGCTCTGGCAGCCATTAACACTCGCTTCAGACTGAGGGGCATATTCACAAGAACTTAACACCGCCGTAGCATCAATTTTTTGATGTTACGGCAGCTTTTTTTTATCGCCTTTACAAGTTGCTGCTAGCTGCAGTTAGCGGCACTTTTCCAGCGTAAACGTGAATTTTCAAGATCACCACTTCTGTTAGCGGGACTTAACGAAAATGAGATGCAAGGTAGGCGTTCCCGTGTAAAAACTGCTGCTAACCACACTTCACGATATGTACAATGAAATTCCTGTACGTCGATAACCCCCCAAAACTGCCACTAAGTCCAGTTAGAGGCAGTTTTTTAAGACCAAAAAATAGCTGGCCTTAAAATTGGTGCAAACACTTGGGTCCACATATAAACTGTTTGGGTGCTGGGCAGCGCTGCAAGGAATATTGCTGTGCTGCCCTGCGCCAAAACAAAAGGTCAGGAATGTGCCCTATCAATAAGATAGGGCGCATACCGGGGTCTCATTCATGAAAAGTGTTGCATTGCTGCGACAAAACAGTGTTGCAACACTTTTCACTGCTCCTTCCTTGCGACACCATGGATGCGCCGCATTTACTGTACGGCGCTACATGTCGCAATCAATGACAGATATGTCTGGAATCCTGACGTATCTGTCAGCGCTAAAGTCACGCATTGCTGCAGTTGTGTCGCAAGCATGACGCAACTCCAGCAATGCAATGGGCCAGCCTATTCCTAAGGCACTGCGTCACCCTTATGCCTGCCATGAGGCAGGCTTAACGTTTTGACACAGTGGCGTCCTAGAAGCGTTGCAGTGAAATCTGAGAGATTACACTGCACCACTCGTACAAGGCTTTGTTGCGTGGGACCGCCCACCCTGCATACATCATACCTGATGCAGGTATAATGTGGCACAGGGCTTCACAAGGTCACGCATATACCTAGATGTGTCACTTTGTAAATACGGCGCAACATGGTGCAAAATTCACGCTGTAAGTTTGTCAAGAAAATGACGCACCAGCGGCTTTAAACTGATGGAAGGGGCTCATGAATAAGCCCCACTGTATTTTTCCCCTACGTTGACGCACAATGGCTGCCATGCGCCAACCCAGGCACCCTTGCGCCATGGTGCAAGGGCGACTGTGTTGCGGAGTTGATTGATGTTGTGGCTCCATCTCTTCTCAAGATGTCTGCAGGTGGGGCTGGACTAGTGGAGGGCGGGAGGGAACTAGTTGTCCTTTAGGAGGGTTGTTTGCCTGGTTTTCAATTGAGGGGTGCCAGGGTGTCGGCACAGTTGGAGATCCATCGGTGGAGGTTGCGCGCTGTGGTGTTGGCGTCTGTAAGCATTGGTGGAGTGGTGGTGCTGAGGGAGTTGACAAGAAGTTTTTCTGTGGCCTTGATCCAGCTGCGACGGGGGGGCGCTGATGGCGGTGGTGTACGGTGGGCATGGTGAAGGTGTGATGTATACAATGATGGTCAATCCAGGAGAGTTTGGTGGTGTGGCTGTAGTTGAGGTTCCTGCTGGCGGAGAAGACAGGGTCGAGTGTGTGTCTGGCTATGTGGGTCGGTGTGGTGACTAGCTGCTTGAGTCCGATGTTGTCGAGGTTCTCCAGTAGGGTGGTGGTGTCCTTGTCACTGGGGTTGTCCAGGTGGAAGTTGAGGTCTCCGAGTAAAATGTAGTTGGTGGATGGGAGAGCCTGGGGTGCAATGAGGTCTATGATGGCAACGGTGAATGAGGGGTCATGGGCCAGGGGGCCTATAGATGAGGGTGCCTGCTGAGGGTGGTGTTGGGCTTGGTCCGGATCTGGAAGTGCAGGTGTTCCATGGTCGCCGTTGGGTCATTAAAGTGCGTGCTCAATCGGAGTGCGCTTTTGTAGACCTTGGCAATGCCTCCTCCTGGGCGGTTGGGGTGGTCCTTGCGCGTGATGTTGTAGCCGTCGGGGATGGCGATGTCCAGTCCGGAGCAGCGGTTGGTCCAGGTTTCTGTGAAGAAGGCGATGTCTGAAGAATTGGCGTCGAGGAGGTCCCAGATTTTGGTGGTGTGTTTGTGGAGGGGGGCCACACGTTGAGGAGGATGCAGTTGAGCTGGTTGGGTGCGCCATTGGTCAGCTGGGGGCAAGAGGCGCTGATGTGTTGATGTGGCATAAGGTGCGTTTGCAGTTTCGGCAGGCGAAGGGTGCAAGGGTATTCTTCGGTGATGCTAGATGGCAGGCGGCGTGGCGTCCAGGGTTGAGGGCGAGGAGGGTGCTGGCATCATAGCGGTGGAGTGTCCGAGAGGCAGGGTCTCTGGCACTGGGCCCGTCCATGCGCGGACGATGCAGACAAGCTTGCCTTTGGCACGCATTCGGCACACCAGTGGCACGCCCGCTGCGCATGGATGCACAGTGGCCGTCATTAAGTAGTGCTGCGGGGGGGCTGGACAGCTGGAAACGCAGGAAAGGACACTGGAGGGGCAGGGCAGCGGGGGTCGCAGCGTCAACGAGGGAGAGGACAGGGAAAAAGGAACTGTACAAAAACACAGGAAAGACAAAGTCAGTAACGGAGAAGGACAGAAAGAGGGACAGGAACAGCAGAAACGAGGGACAGGAGGGCAGTCAAGCAGCAGAGCAGTGACGCTCTACCACTGGACCACCAAGGATGAGGCGCAGGCAGGAGTCTGCGGGGGGAAAGGGCCTCGAACACCTCACCTCCGGGTCAGAGGACCCAGCAGCAGCAGATGGGGACAGCAGCAGCAGCTACCAGACAGTGCTGCACTGTGGGAAGAGCAAGTCCACTAAGGGATAGTCACCGGTACACCCAAGAGCTCACTACCAGGGGGCAAGGAAAGGCAGCACCACCCGGTTGCCTCTTCCAATCTAACAGTGGCAACCAGATTCCGTGTTCCCCAGTTCCCTAGCGAGTAATGGTGGTTCAAGCTGCAAAGCCAAGGGCCTGGGCCTGACCCTGCCCCTGTGCCCCTGACACCCGCTGCCAACAATGGCCGATCTCAGCAACTTGAGCCAGTTAGTGGAGTCCCCCACCAGTCTTTTGCGGTATCCTCGGCAATGTGCATCCTCCGCAGGGTTGCTCAGGGCACAGTGTGCGCAACCCACTGGTGCTAGGCCTGGGCCCGACACAACCCCCAGGCCTCCTCCGCTGCCCGTCCCACCTTCTCCTCACCTGGACATCGACACCGGTGCTCAATCCGCTGCGCTCACTCCGCTGCGCTCACTCCGAATCTGTGACTCAGCCAGCAGGAGCCTCAGCCAGGTGGGATTTCACAAGCCTGGGTACAGCAGTCGCGGCCTTGTCCGCTGGGGAACCTCCCGATGCAGGTGATGCAACAGGGCCCCCTTAGGCATGAAGTTGCAGTGCTCCCGCCACACAAGTTTGGTGCAGCTCAGGGGCCTCACCCACCACAGGGTCCAGGCAGCACCACATCCTCCGGCCTGTGGTGCTGAGAGGCGCGGCCCACCATTGGCAATCTCCTCCGTGCACCCCGGTGGAGTGGTGGCGTATGTTATGCTATGCAGACCTCCCTACGTTGGTGCGCAGGAGCGCCTCTACCGATCACAGCTCCAAGAGACGCCAGGCGGTCTTCTCACATAGGTCAGCAACGTGTCTCCATGCGACCTGCCAGACTTCACCACCAGGTAAGGGTGATCGCTGATGCTTCAATGTCTACCGCCTCGGCCCAAGGGCTTGGTCCCAACACAGCCCGCCTCCACCGTCAGGCCGCAGCTCATCTACAGCACCTCCGCCTCCCACTCCAGTTCTCAGACACAGGCCCAGCGAGGCCTCCTGGTCCCAGGGACTTTCCACACTTCCAGGCTTCGGCTGCCATGGTGTCGCAAGGAAAACTCTATGTAAAGTGATGCATCACTGGTTTTCCCCAGCGATGCTCCTCTTTACATAAATGGAGCCCTGGATCTTCATTTCCTCTTCCCCTGGGACTATGGCTGGTCATCCTGGCTGTTGGGGGTGTGGGGGGTTGTTTACCTGTACTGAACTTGGCCCTGGCTGCTCCTGTCTGCATTCCATTGTTTTTATTTTCTGTTTATCATTGGTGGTGGACTTATAGGCTATTTTTGCCTCTAGAGGCAGAAAAGTGACGTTGGGATGACTAATGTGAGTTTTTTTTGCCTCTAATTGGCCTTTTGTCTCTTTTCTCTCGCTAGCGGCCAAAATGTTATAGCTTTGATGCTAGTGTTAGAGGCAGTCTTCGCTGCGGGTAGCTGATACTATTGCCCTGTAGTGACGTATTGTACATACGTCGATAACAGGGCGATAGTTTTCAGGGATAGGCAGCATTACAAAAATTGCCGCTAACTAACGCTAACGCTAGTTAGTGGCAATTCTTGTAAATATACCCCTAAGAGTTTCTCTCAGCATTCGTTGTCTGAATGAATCTGACAAGCATCAATCAATAACTCTAAGATGTATAGCTTCTTCGTCATTAAATTCATTGAACTTACAGTGTTTGATAAGTGTGTTTAGTCTCTCCACAAATTCATCGATGGTTTCACCAACTCTCTGTCGTTCCTGACTGAAAATGTGTCTTTCGTAATCGACATTGGGCATTGGATTGAACTTGAGATTTAAAGTTTCTTTGATCTGACAGTATGTGATTTCTTCGCGAGTTCGTGCCATCTTCCTTCTGACTTCATTTATACCATCACTAGTAAGATTTTTGCTTTTTGGCGGTATCAAAAGGTGATGGTGGTTTCAGGAATGCAGCAGCCTTGTAGACCAGTGCAGAACTTAATGACACTGCTGGTGGATCACTGTGACTTGGTTTATGCAACTCTTCAGTGAGACTTTGCGACGTGCTGGCCTCTGGATCATCTTTAATGATATCTGGAAACTTGACTTTCTTCGCTGTCATCTGAAAAATTTCGCTATTCCGAGAGTCACTCTCGGCTCTTTATTCTTTTAAGACCTGTAAAGTTGTTCTGAGCGCCAGTCGGCAGTTTTGGTGGCTGGCCACTTCGGGTATGGACGGCTCGGTATGCAAAACCTTGAGCACGTCTTCTTGAGCCACTTCACTGAGTGCAGCGGTTCAATGAGTTTCTTTAATGGTTCCGGTAAGTCAAATATTTCTTCTTTTCTCAATGTCAATTTGCACTTTGGTTCGCAGCTTTCTTTTAGTAAGTTTTTGATTGTCAATGACTGCCTTTTGACAACCTGGTTGTATTCGCCTTCAGCGTTAACACTCCCTAGACGTATAACTTATCTGGCGTGGCAGCATGATACCTTTATGTATGGCCTTACCAGCAGGCTATCGGCCAACGATGTGTAGATTTTGCAATGGTTTCATTGTCTTCAACTGCTTCACAGCATCTGGAACTGCGTTTTGACTCCACATGCATTAAGCGTTGAGTACGTACTTCGATTATGGCACACATGGCACCCATGAGCAGTTTGCTTGGACCACTGCAAACTCTCTGGGAGAGCACCGTCGACCTTTGGGTGACTTATCCCCTATCTCGTCGCCATTTGTAGTGCCTCCCCAGCCTAGGTACCCCCCCAATGACTACGCCACACACAGTGCTTAGTAGTACACGTCTTTATTCTTTTGCGTGTAACTGCTAACTCAACATTCTAAATCAGCCTTTATTGCATTCCCCTCTAACACCTAAGTCACAGCTCTACGGAGTACATCAGGAGCAAAATGGGTTCCGTCATTGCAAACTAGCAAGACTCTACCCCTGGTACTCATCTTTGCCCATCCACTGATCTGGATTCCTTGTGCTTGGGGAACAAGTAGGTGATTTTAGTGTCATTGTACATTTCCAGTTGGATGGCTTAGGAAAAGGTGAATTTGATTGATCTATCCATGATCTTCCTGCTCTCCACCTTTAACTTCTGCCCCATATTGTTTAGTGAAGCTGCTGTTGAAGGATGGACCACACTAGGTCATTCCAGATCAAGTTGCCGATAGTCAGCAGTCACTCGGCTTATTGGGATACAGAGTATTCCAAGCAAGGCACGAGGCCTGAAGGCTTCTATACTGCTGGTACTATGCAGCCATTAAACCAGCCGTCACCTAGAAGGAGCAATGGTCACATCAGCCCTGGCATTGCTTGTAGATACTTGCACATTCACACATGTGCTGATGCTGCTTAGCCTCAGTGCATGTGCAAATATGTACAAGCTATAGGTGGTCCCAGGACACTCACATGTGCAATGGGTCGGTTGTAATACTGAGGAAGATATGGTTGGTCTGTTTTTTCTGGCCACGATCCGGCCCCTCACAACCAACAGACAGGAATGTCAAGATGGTGCAGCTTTGCATTAATGGGAGAGGACTGCTAGGCTGTAACAGGGAAGGAGGCAACAGCCGCTGGGCAGATACCTACCAGAAAGTTTGTTTGCAGCGATGGGATGTTGAGCGTTGAGTCTGTGTGCATGTATAAATGTCTGTGTGTGCTGCTGTTTGTGTGTGATTGCACCTATACATGCATTTGTGTGTCTGGTGGCTGCCACTGTCTGGCATTCTTGGCATTGGCCTAGCCTTCGCCTTTATTCAACGACTATATAACGTTACAACGCAAACAATTACAACGCATGCCTTTACAACGTGGTTTTTATATCGCAACTACCATTACATCGCATGATTTTACAATGCATGCCATTACAACGCATTTTTAAAAACTACCATTACAACGCATACCATTACAATGCATAATACTTTTAGGGCAACAGTGGGGTAAGTGTTGGATAGTGTAGGGGTAAAAATGACTATTCCCACTCCAGTGAGTGCAGCAGTAGGGAAAGTGTTGGATAGTGTAGGGGTAAAAATTACTCTTCCCATGTACCCCAAAACCCATACCCACCCTGAAACAAAAAAATCTCCATTACTTACCTTATAATGCGCTGTAATGGCATGCGTTGTAATGGTATGCGTTGTAATGGCATGCGTTGTAGTGACATGCGTTGTAATGGCATGCGTTGTAATGACATGTGATGTAAAGGCAGTTGCGTTGTAACAGCTGCGTTGTAAAGGTAGTGCATTGTAATGACTGCCTTGTAATGGTTGTTTCCCTTATTCAACATACAAGGCATATTCTGGGCCTTATGGTGTCTCTGGCATAAGGGGAATTCTTCTTGGTATGTATTGGGTGCCCTAGGCATTATGATGGCTTAAGCATTAAGTAAATGCCTTGGCATATTTTTGGCATTCTAGCATTTGGTGTCCCTGGCATAAGGGGGCCTTCTTGGGATATTATGGACATTCCAGGCACTATTATGGCTTAGGCATTGGGTGTCCCTCCTTGCCATACTATGACTGTATCTTACTTACCCCAGGTATTTTGTGGGCAGTAGTGCATGTGAGTACTTAAATAAAATATCTCCCTGGTATTTCGCGCACAAGCATTTGGATTTACTAAACATGTACATTTAACTAATTTGGAAATTGAGTGCTGAGCCACTATCTTGTATAAACAGAAAGGGATTCAAAAGTTATTTTGAAACACATGACAAGATTATATGGAAATGAGTTTATTTACTAAAAATGAAACATTGGTAATTGGGAAAAACTGTGCATCGTCAGAAAATGTTAAACCAATGTTTGGGGAAAAAATAGTTGCTTTCCATAATATATCTAATGCTTTTGAATAATAATTTATTTCGAGGTGGGGGAAACTTAAAGCTAATCTCATTTATTTCCTTGGTGCTATATGGACATGGAAACATATGATGGTCTATATTTATCGGCTCTTCGTCGTTATTGCTATCTAAGTCCAGAACCTGTAAGAGTGGTGGAACCTTCTCATCAGGGGAAGCAAGCACTATGTAAATGCAAACCCTTCGCTCTTCTATCCCTCCACTATACTTTTCAATACAAATAACAAACATGCATATCTAGCACTCAAATTAATTTCATATTCCCCTATACTAATTTCCCCACTAATCCTGCTTGGGTTCCGAAGTAGAGTGCTACCCTTCGAAGAGAGCTTCAACACCCCATCAGGGGTAGCAAGTGCTATATAAATGCAAACCCTTCCCTCTTCTATCCCTCCACTATCCTTTTCGATCCAAATAACAGAGTAAAATGTCCACCGCTCAAATTAATTTCATATTTCCCTATACCAATTCAGCACTAATCCTTTTAGGGTTCCGGTGTAGCATACTACTCGCCGAAAAAGCTCTTTGACTCCTCGTCAGGGGTAGTAAGCGCTATATAAATGAATTACGATTACATTTAAGCATGTATCTCCTATCTGAACTTGTAAATTCTAAGTAGCCTGAGTAGTAGCTCTAGCATCCAAGCCTTGTCAGATCTTTAGGGATAGCTCATCAGTCTACTGACTAAGATTTTAAGATATGTGTAACTATTAGCACAATTTTTAAATTACTGAAGTAGTGAAAGTAAAAGTTGCTAGATGGCTAGTTCGAGTGTTTCCTTCTACAAATCATTGCAATCAGGAACTTTAGGGCAATTGAGTAAATAGAGTGAACCAAGACTACAACTTGCATAATGCACTAGATTTCTAAATGTGTGCCCGTGATTGGTGCATCGTATCCATGATTTGTATGGGTCCATACAATAAATAGGTTATCACATTCTTCGCGCCTGCAAAAGTAATCTCTCATAGGAGACAATACCAACTTTGATCAGAAAATACAGTGATCTGCTCATACAGACAAAGTGGAAAATAACCCTGCTGGCTAGCGCATAAGTACAACACAAACTTTATCCTGTGAGCTTTACCTTTTGAAAGCAAGAATCTTACCTCATTGGCTGCTATGTAGTCTTCTGTTGCTCACTGTCTTCCAGATAGCATTCACTGGAAACAAACTGTAGTTATTTTTGTTAAAATTATAACTTTTGAAATGTGTGGTAAGTCTATGAAATAAAAGTGTGTATGCTTAGATATTTCTGTGTTCTCTTAAAAGTAATATGTATTAATATATATATTTTTTTAACTCAGGATTGGATAGACAACGGACCCCCGAAAGTGTTTTGGGCTTCAGGATTCTACTTTACGCAGTCGTTCTTGACAGGTGTTTCACAGAACTTTGCTAGAAAATACACCATTCCGATCGATCACATTGGATTTGAATTTGAGGTAAGATCTGTTTTTATTGCTAAGAGAATTTGTGGTGAATTTCATTATGTTTTTTGTTTTTTTTAAAGGAGGGCTGAAGTCCAAAAATAGGGAACATGATATACATCTGCTAAACTATAGCCAGGGTTAGACTGGTGTATAGGGTAATAGGGCAGTCCCCAAAGGGCTAACAAATCAGTGTCTTGGGCTGGTTTTTTTTGCCTGTTTGCGGGCCTATTTTATGGCCTGTTGGCCCGGTTTTTACTGTTGATTTCCCTGATATCACCATAAAGATTGCCTGCAATAGACACAAATGCATTCAGTCTCCCATACCTTGCAAAACACCTATACACAGCATGTTTTTACAAGTTGAAAACTGCCCCGATTTGTAAACATGGACCACTTTTTTATCTATCTGATGCTCCAATAAGGGCCGCTTTTATTTTGGTGCCTGGGCCTATTTTCTATCCCAGTGTAACCCTGACTATAATCAGTTACTCGAGAGGAATGACCATAAATATATGAGAAAAACAAACATCTTCGCAGTATCATGCTAGACGATGGGCAAAACTGTGAGCAAAGCGTGTCAGGGTGTCCGCAATGTACTGAGAGTTTAATATATATGTCACTTTATAACCATGTTTTTTTCTCAAAAAGCACAGGATAAAATACAGAGCAAACCAGAATCTCTTTAGTTTTCTAGAGTTATACTACATAATTTTCACATTTGTTTACTCATCTAGTGTTCATCAACATAAATAATTCCGACTATCACAAGGTGGACCCAAAACTAATACTATTAAAGCCTGAATAGATGGGACTTTACAGTAGAACATTTTGCAATCCTGTCCTCTACAAACTTTACATGTCCCTTATGACTTATATTTCCAGGCTGCTGGGCTAGAAGTTGGCCAATCGGGGAGGCAAACACAACAACAACAAAAGCTGATTCGATCACTTTTGTACACAGTGTATGAGAAAACATAAAGGAACATAGATGAGGGGAGAATTGCTTAATTGCAACAAATGCTTTGAAAGTAAATAACGAGACACAACAACATATAATCACTTTAAAATTTTCTTTAAATCTCAGTTGAAATTGGTAAAGAACATAGTAATTCATCAATGTATTGCATAAATACTTAAAAGTAGAAATAAAGTGCTCCAGCTACCATCGAGTTCAAAGATGCGGAAAAGTTGCTCGAAGAAGGTGCTCGTGAGTGTGTAGGTAAGAAGGAAATAAAGGAATTATTCTGGTCAGATTATTTAGTCAAATACGCCTACGCCTGTCAGACATCTAGATATATCGCATCGACTCCATCCTATTGTGGGTCCAGCACTTAAATAACAATTGCCCAAATGTAGATTCTAAAATCTTTGTCCCGGCTTGGTTAAAGGGGCGTTGACGTTTCGACTCGACACAATGGCCGGGGCCACTATATACCTTAAACGTGGGTCTTCATCAGGACTAGAGAAGTGGTGGGTGATGGAGGCACCTGGCTATGGACCTGTATCAACTGTGACAATGAATGCCCAAGGTAAAGTATGCAGCCCAGAAGGGGTTCGTTATAAGAGGTGAATCCACCTGGGAATTGGGTGAATTCACTCAGTAGGTAAATCCTATTTCTTCACAAGCGCATTACTGACTGATTCCGGTGAGATCCCACCTTATCTTTGGAAAAACGGGCAGGCCAGCTCCGAACAGTCCAGAAAGATAAATCAATTATCAATCTCAATGTAAAGCAACAGCTTCTCTTTTAAAGAGAAAATAAGTGCACGTTTAATTTTTCTCCCTGCACTTGTCTTGGTTAGCCTATTATTAAGCTTTCCAAGTGGACCACATACTTCACTTGGTCACTTCCTCAATCGAATTATTTTATTGTTCTGAATCTTATATATGATCATACATCTTTAATGTTTATTTATTTAGATATTTTGTAGCATTCGAGGACATTGGCCAACTACCCTGTCAGAGCACCTTGTGACAATGTGCAATGCATTACTGAGGAAACTATGGCAGAAACCGGAAAATGTAAATAGTACGTGTGCGTCACTCGTCATTTTAATTTTGGAATGTTGGATGTTTTTTTAAGATGGCTTCTACATTTTGAGTTGTTCTTTCTGGAGCTCACTGACATTGATGTCAGTGACCGTTTTCAAGTGTTCCTTTTCTTACTGCTGACGTTCTCACAGGTTATTCTTTATTTTACAACCGTTTAAACTTATATCCATTAAAGGCTTATGTGCGGTCACAATTATTGCGTCATTTTTTGCATTTTTAATCTATGCAGAGACTAGTTCCAGTCTGGAGGGCCCAAGCAGAAAGCTCTCTGCTTCATCTTCTAGAACACCCTCAGACTGTGTTTTCCTTGGCTTCTTAGGGCATGCTCAACAGAGCTTTGGTTTGTTGCCATTGCCCATCCTTGAATGTCTCAGAATCTGACCTTCTGCTGGTCCCAGCTAGTTTGGAAGAGACCACACCTGCTCTTTCAGAATGCCCAGGGAGTATCGACCATGCATTCTATAGAGGGCATGTATGTGGGTGTGTGATAGTTTAAGTCTGACTGTCAGAACTTAGATTTTGGGTGTTTTATCTATCCTGCTTAAGGTCAGTCCTCTTTCTTTAGTATTTCACCTACAGTTCAAACTTTGGAGCGAATCTTTGGTATTTTCAGCCTACAGGGTGTGGTTTCACTTATGCCCAATTTGCAGCCCTTTAGTGACGTTTTGACTTGGTCCTCAGTGGAGTCTGTTTTACAAATTCCAACCATTGCGAGAGAACTTGGAACACGAGTTTCAAATATTCCTGCCTCGCAGGAACTTTATGATGTTACAAGACGTTTCTTTACTAAGAAAATAAATAATGTTATATGGACGTACAATAAAAGCTGAAGCAGTGACCGCCAAAAAGAATATAAACTGATTGTATCAGCAATAAAGGCACATACCTTTGTTCAAAAATTATTAACTAACTTTTGATTAAATGGACTCAGCAATTATTACACCAAAATAACTGGCTTAGAAAACTGTGTGTTCTGTGTGCATCTGTTTGAGTAGGGTATTGTAGAAAAAGTGTGGAGTATCCCAGCACTGTGCATCCCCTTCTCTTTGACATTTGATTACGCCTTTAGTTTTGGATACCAAGTCCCTTGTTTAGTAGGAATGTTGCGAGATCTACAGGGATATGTTTGCGCACACAAGCATGCTCTTCCCCTTCGGCTTAGCTAGGTTTAAGGGTGCAAGTGGGTTGCTAGACAACATGGATGCTTGCCACCCAGCAGCCAGTTTGAGAAGGCACCCACAATGCATGGCAAGCAGGTCATTCAAGTCAGTAGACTGATCTCCTGTGGGAAGCATTTGTGTTTTGCAAAGCATTTCAGCAATCTGGATGGGCAATTTCTCTTATGATGTGGATCAGAACTGCTCTCTGACCCTGGGTGCATGCTCATCTGTGTTTCAGCCTATGCTGCTTTGGAGCATGACCCTGGTCTGTCCATTTGACTTTAGTGTACTAGAGGGTGATATTATTCAGTAAGGCAGTAAATACTAGCTCCAAGGTTTGGAGAGCATAGTTTGACTCCTTAAATGTTAAAAAGAGACCACTCCACAGAACCAGGAAGTGGGAGGGTAGTGAAGCATCTGCGACTGGATTGAGTATGCACCATAGAAAGAATTACCGGAGATAAGTAGCTTGTTCATCTGAGGGATACTTCTAAACAAAGATTCCTTACCTTAGAATACATGCCAAGCATTACCTTCCCAAGGCAAAGGGTCTGTTGAGTGGGCACACACCAAAATATCTTGTAGAACTAAGTAGGTGAAGTATCCATCTTGCCGGACCTGGTTGTCAACGCAGTAGTGCTTTGTGAACATATGCATTGATGCCCATGTCGTTGTCTGGCAGATGTGAAGGCCAGGCACTTCTCACACCAATGCAGTGGTAGCAGCTATAGCTCTGGTGGAATGGGTTGTCAAACCTTCAGGCAGCTGCCTCATGGCCCGTGTATAGCAGATCTTATGCAAAAGACTATCAACTTTGCACAGGTGCTCTTCTGCACTGCCTTCCCTTTCGTTGCTGCAGAAAAACTCACAAAACATTGATCATCTACTCGGTGGTCTTTGGTGCAAGTTCCGCAACTCAGTCTCTACCAGCTTTCTTTGCTATCTCTCTCTCCTCGAAAGAGGAGGAGAGGCTGTATTGGTTGCACCCCAAAACGGCTTTAAGTTTTTCCATTGATCCCACCAAGGATTATTCCAATAGACAGTTGTAGGCGGGAGTGGCTCCTGGCCCCTCCCTAACCAATAGGGTAAAAGTTTCCAGGGGTAGCCCCACTCACTTTTGCAATAGTTTCTGTATGTATGCCCCAATGCAAACAATCACAGAATGCCCCTCACTCACTAACTCCAAGACAGAGAAACCCTTCTCCACTTGCGCAGAGCCTGCATGTCCACCCAGAGGTGTGGTCAGGATAATGCTCATACTCTTCTCTGTGATTACTCCAAACCATTTCTGGTGGCAGCTTTCATACCACTTGGTTTGGTGCCTGCCTGTCTGAGAGGACAAAGGAAATGGGCCTGTTCAGGTATCATCTTACATCTACATGAAGCAGGGGAGTAAACTAAGTTCCTGGGCACAGCCCAACTGGTCTTCCTGCCAAGGGAACAAAAACACCTCTCCACACAAAGGCCATTGTCTCTGTTCTGGCAGCAGTTTTCGCACCTTAGCAGGGCTATTCACCAGCTATTTGACAGTTGGAGAGCTAATGCAAATTATCCTCCTGGAGCTACAGGGAGGGAAAAGGTAACTTTTCCAAAGTCCCTTTTCCTTAATATTTATCAAAACTCTGACTTCACCATTAAGTTGGGCTTTTAATAGGTATTAGGAATAGTGGTTTATTCATTTTTCTAGCTGGTCTCTAGTCTGGGATAGCAGAAAATTGATATTTAATATTGCTTCCCAGTGTTTGCTACAGTGAAAACAGCTTTTGGGTGCTAGTCACTGTCAGGACATGTTAACTTTAAATTTCTATGTTCCCCACGTTTAGACTCTGTGGCCTAGTTAGCTGTGTCCCAGTGCACAGAGTCTATAAACCAGCAGCATCAGTCCACAAAAAATGGGGGACCACACAAAAAGAGGTGCTTTCTCACAGTCCCCTTGATGCAAGGTAGCGCAAAGTAGCGCAAAGCGTTATTTTCACTACTTTAATGCTACTTTCCATTGCAAAAAAGGTTTGCGGCAGAAAGTAAATAGTTTATCAAAACTTGTTGCTTATTTGCTTCACTTTTCACCACTTTGCACTGCACAAAGTCTTGATGAATCTGCGCCTATTTACAAAAGTGCTCTGGAGAGTTGTAATAAAAGTAGAAAACATAAGCACTGAGTGTGGCAACACATCTTTCTATTATCTAAAGTGACAAAGTGAGCTCAATTAATGTACACTATTGCAGTTTTTCTTTAAGTCACTCACTTTACTTCATGTCTGGCTGCCTTGTGTGTCCAAGCAAAGGTAAATACCGAGCCCTCCTCATTCCCTTTGAACACTCACAATATGAATGATCTCCTTCCTGGACAAACCTTTCAGAACAGGTATATCCAATGCCCAGCTTGTGTGACCTCCTGAATTGTGGGAGTCAGGCCAGATACTAGCTTAAGGCCCTTATTTTTGGAAATAGTTGTTTCATTGAGAAAAATGTGAAATCCCCATCCTTTCTCCTGCACCACCTTCAAGGTCCAAAACCTTTATTCTTTCCGAAATCATCCAAGCTCTCAAGTAAACACCATCGCATCACTGGCAGTGCTCTTCTACTGTCATCCGTATGCTTCTGATGTGTTATTTTCAACTCTGGACAGCAAATAGAGGGCTGATCTCAAGAAAACACTGGGGCATATTTACAAGGAGTTAAAGCCAACAGAACCTCACTTTTTCCAACGTTCTGGTGGTGTAAATGTCCAGTATTTGTAAAGCGCGAACAATTACCCGAAGGTGTCAAGGCGCTGGGGGCCGTCGGGAAGATTAAGCAAGCTATTGCCCAGAGTTACATGGTGCTGGGCTGATCTGCCGCCGGCACCGGGGATCGAACCGTGAGTCCCAGGTCCGGAGTCAGTCGCCCTGGCCGCTGCGCCACACCTCTTCCTTTAAGTCCTTCACCCTATTTACAAGGTGGCGTTAAGCCACTTAACATGGCTTAACGCCGCCTTGTAAATAATGCCCCTATTCACACAGCACTTAGCGTGAAAGGGGGTGCAGTGGGTGTTGCAGTGGGCATTCCGCCGCAACACCCATTGCTTTTTGACGCTGCCCCAAATTTACAAGGTATAGGGCAGTGCCAAAAATATTGCCAGGGAATACCTGGTCTTAATCAGACGATACGAGGCGAAATGTTTCATTTCTCCTCGTATTTTGCTCTTTCCATGTGTGCTGCATTCTGCAGCACACATAGAAACAGCAAATCTCCTGTAAAGATTGTGTCCCTTCCTGCACATAAACAATCACCCCTGCATCGCAGGTACCTTTGCAACATGGCGCAAGGGAGTCTGCGCTGGCGCTAGGCAGCTTCTTTTGTGCCAGCGCTAGGGGAAATTCAGGGGTGTGCCGCATTCTTGTAAATATAGCGCATCCCTGAGTTTTGAAACTGACGGACCGCGGCGTTACCAATTATGGCGAAACACCACGCTCCGCCAGTTTCTAGTAAATATGCCCCACTGTGTCCAGAACTCAGACTCTTCCCCAATCTGGCCATACGTCACAAAAAATGATGATCTGCCTTTACAAGGCTTTCAGATATCTCCACAAAGCATATGGGATGATCTTTCACCTTACAAGGGTGCAGGGCCCGAAGACTTCAAAACAGACATAGGGGAGTTTCATTAACAGAGTAGCTAACATGGAAGGAACCCACCGCCAAAAAGGCGATGTTCAGCCTCCTCTGAGGAAAGAAATTCTTGCCTACCCTTAACTCCCTCAAAAGCCAGCACTCAACACAACACTTAAATAAATAAATAATAACTGTGATCTGCAAAGTAGCTTTAGCACTTAGGAAGATGGGCATTCCATGACAAGAAGAATGGCGGAGAGGAGGATGCTGGTGCCACAATGAATGGTGACAAAGCAATGCAGATCCACCTGGATCATTATATTGGGAGAGCTTTCAAGGTAGCACACATTTTTTATTGAGAGATATAGCACTTATGGGTTGAAGCATGAGAACCGGAAATGGATGTAGCAGTCACATTAAACAGGTATTCAAAACCCAGTTGGTTGCAGTACTCAGAAATAACCTCTTGATGCCATAACCCTTGACATGAGAGTAAAAAGTGGTGTTATCTGGAAAACAAATATAAATTAATCATTCCACCATAGCTGCTGTCAAAACATGCTAAAAATGTCATCAGTCAAACTGGGAAGAGGTTTACTTCTAAATATTCCCCATGCCACATGACTATTGTGGTCCCTTTGGGAAACCCAATTGCCCATCTTCCTAAGTGCTAAAGCTACTTTGCAGATCACAGTTATTTGCCATTCAGAGCCATGTGCCGTGGTATTTACACCCATTTTAACACTAACGCCTATTAGGAGGTAAGCACTAATTGGCACTACATTTGCAAACCTTGTGAGAAGGATAATAAAGCACTTAAAACATGCACACGTATCTTTTGCACATGTCATTCTCATTATGAACCCCAATCTGCAAATCAAGATTGTAATGCACAGGCCTAAATGACCCCATTCATTTTAAGGTATTCATTTTGAAAAAAGGTATGTTATGGGGGAACGGCTGTCCTTAAAGGCTTTAAACGCCTTGTAACAGGACATACACTCACAGGTTCACACTACGCTTCCAGAAACAGACATATCAAAATAAGAGGAGTCAAGAAGCCCTTCTCTGTGTCCCAGGTATATGCAGAGCGATGACAGAAAACTAACCACAGGGGTAGATATCCTAAATTTTCAAACAATGCAGCTCAGCAACAAAAGTCGCTGCACTGTGTTGCTTTAAGGGGATAGAGCAGATATCTACTAAGATATGGCACTGTTTCTCTCTTCCCCTGCGCTGGTGCACTTTTGGCTGCCTTATACCAATGCAAACACCCTTGCTCCTTAGTGCATAGATGTGTTTGTGTGATTTTAAGCATAGTTTTGTACTGGAAGGTAGCCTTCCAGTACAAGATACTATGCTTGGATATAGTTTAACACTTTTCCCTCTTTGCATGTGTGCTGTATAATGCAGCTCACATGCAAAGTTGGAAAGGTTTTGAGAAAAGCAATCTTCTCTTAAACTTTAAACCTGCCTCGAACAGGCATTACTTTTTTAGAACAAATTTGTGTCTACCTTTATTTAGTATATAGGGCTTTGCATTATAATCCAAGGGTGATTGCATGAACCAACGCATGGAATGCGCCCTTGATGCAAAGGCTACTTTCTAACGCAAAACAGGATTTGCGGTGGAAAGTAAATCCCAAAATGTCACTTTTGTGGTGCAAACCTTATGCAGTGTTAGTAAATTGGCCCCAAGAGTTTTCGAGTGTGCCCCTTCTTTACCTTCTGCAGAACACTGAAATCACAAAGAGTGTATTAATAATGTGTGAAGCAGAGTAAAATATTTTCAAATCCATCATCTCAATTGCATAGAGGTGAACGAGCTGTTTTCTTTTCAAATCTTTTTATTAATGGATTTAAACCTTGTACCACAGTGTAAAACATATGACAGGCGTTTCAGTGATGTAAATTGTGTACTAGATACAATATGGGTATAGTAGAAACACTTAGCGTTATGCATCACATTTCCAACGGTATAATGACTAGGAGCAGAGTTGTATCCTGCCAGAGGGGCAGTAGCTGTGGTAATAGGAAAGAAAGAGCAAATGAGAAAGAACAGAAAGGGAGAAGGGGAAGGAACTAAGAAGGGGGTGAGGAAGGAGGGGGTGGGCTAACTCAGGTTGGGCATGTCAGGCCTCTTATGGGGGGTTAGGGGGTGGGTATCGGGCTTTCTGTATTGTCAGGCTGGGCGTTTCCCCGAGAAGTTTCAGCTCCATGAACTAGGGAAAGATCCTCGAACAGTTGGAGGGCCTGGAGCCGTGGAGGGGTGAAGGAGGTGTATTCCAGTTTGGAGAAGTGGTCAATCAGTGGCTGCCAGATGTGCGTGAATTTGGGTTCCGTGAGTCACCCGACATGACAGAAGTTCCATCGCCATGACGTGCAGAGGCGGGTAAACCATAGGGCGATAGGTGGTGCAGAATGCTTCTTCCAGTGGAGGGCAAGTAATTGTTTGGCTGCACTGAGCATATGTGAGATAAGGTGCCAATCGGAGTGGGTCATAGCAGTAAGCGTTGGGGGCCGTATGCCCAATATGACCACACTGTGTGTGTTCGGTATGGGAAAACCAATAGTGTCTTTGATATGGCTCAGAACTTCCTTCCAATATAGGGTCAGTAGCAGGCAGGACCACCAGATATGGATGAAATCACCAGTCACAGATTGGCAGCGCAAACAGGAAGGGGAGGAGACAGGGAACATCTTTTGCAAATGCAGAAGAGTGTAGTACCTTCTTGTCATGAGTTTTTAAGCAGTTTCACCCTGGGATATGCTTCTGTATATTTTGGAAATGTTGCACAATAGCTGCTCCCATTGTTTCGGAGAGATCTCCTCTGAAGTGTCTGCATGCCATTGTGTTTGGTGTGAGTGAAGTTGGGTCGGGGTGGAATGTTGCAGCACCTGGTATGTGCGCGAGATCAAGCCCTGCGTGTCACCAAAAGAGCGTACCAGTGACTTAAAAGAAGAGAGTGGCCGAGTTGCCCCCTTGTGTATTCAGTGGTGCGAGCAGCCAGTGTCGGAGTTGATAATATTGCAATCTAGACTCGTCCGGTAGCGGTCTGCAGGCCACCGCTCGGTCTATGTGGAACCATTGTTTTTCGCTTTTGCGAACATCCCATTCCGAGATAAATCGGAGGTGTGATGCCCAGTAGTACACCAAGAGGTTGTCACACGCCAGGCCTCCCCCCCCCCCAGTCTCTAGGTAGCATGATGAGTTTGTTAGGGAATCTCAGGAGCTTCCCACCCCAGATAAAGGCGGTAATATCACGTTGGAGGCGCAGTATAGTGACCTGTGGTATGAGGGTTGGCAACGTTTGGAATAAATACAGGAATTTCGGCAGAATAAACATTTTGACCACATTAAGGCGGCCAACCCAAGAGATTGAGAGCGGCTTCCAGGTATGTAAGTCTTCTGATACTGCTTTCCTACACTCCGGCCAGTTAGCCTGGGTCCATGTTGACAAAGAAGGAGTTAGGTTCAAGCCGAGATAGTGGAGCGAGTGTGAAGCCCATTGGAAGGGGGTGAGCAACTGTAGTTCAGGTATATAACGAGCTGTTTTCATGAGCACCATAGACTAACCATATCTGCCTATCCATTGCAGGTGACAAATCAGGAAAACAACATGGACGAAGCACCAGCAGACGGAGCATACATCAAGGGACTGTTCCTAGAAGGTGCTCGTTGGGACAGGCAAACCATGGAGATTGGGGAGTCTCTTCCAAAAATCCTGTATGATCCTATCCCCATTATTTGGCTGAAACCAGGAGAAAGTGCCAAATTTCGGCACCAGAACATTTATGTTTGCCCAGTTTATAAGACTAGCGCGAGAAGGGGGACTCTTTCCACAACAGGGCATTCAACTAACTTTGTCCTCTCCATCGAACTTCCTTCACACAAACCTCAGAAGCACTGGATTAACCGAGGTGTTGCAGCTCTGTGTCAGCTGGATGACTGAATGGATATATGTTCAGAACAGAAATTTTGTAAATTAAATACCAATTATTGCCAAATGCACCTGACCACTTTATTTACGCACAATGTTATGAATGTCACATTTTTTTATATGAATTGTGTAAATAACTTCATTCCTCTGCCACCAGTATTGTGGTGTTGAAATTTAATAAATATGTTCTATTCACTGAGCTCACATAATCTCCATCAATCTCAAACAAAAAACTTCTTTGTGATCTTTTTTAATTTCAATCCAAGTCTTAAAATGGAAATGTTAGAAATTGGGTTCCTGTTTGACAGGGGTGTGAGCCCTGGTCAAGCGGGGCTGTGAGCCCTGGTCAAGCAGTAACCACAACCCTAGTCAGGGTAAGGCACCAGCAAACCCCAAATTAACTTGTGCAAACAGTAAAACAGTGAAAACACCACACAAAAAGATCCCACTCCAAGTTTAGAAAAATAGAGTATATTTTAATAAACAAAACAACCAAAATGCCAAAAATCCAATCAGGGAAACTAGTGATATTGAATTTCAAAGTTTTAGGTTAAAATAGCACCAAAAAGCACAAAGCACCAACAAAGGATATATGGTTGCGCCAGACCAGGACAAAGTCGCATGTTCAGGCCGATCCAGATGGAGCGCGGGCTGGCTACAGGGACCAGGTTGGGCCCGCTGAACAAAGTACCTTAAATGCTGCTTGCGGAGCATTGTATGGATCCGGGGCAAAGAAGTGTTGCGCAGCCGAAGCGATGCGTTGGTTCCGCGATACGGTGAGGCTGCGGTGCGAGGTCCTGTTGCGTCATCGTCAGGGATCCCATTGATGGGGGCTTACGATGTGAAGTCCAGGCATCGAGAATGCAGCGTGCAGTCGAGGCGATATGTTGGTTCCGATGAGCTGTGTGGCTGCGATGTGGAGGCCGGCGTTGTCGTCGAGCTGTCGTTGACGAGAGATGCAAGGACCTGGATTAGAGATGCACCGCAACATTGGCAATGAGTTGGTCCGAAGATGCAAGGGTAATGTGGACCTTCTGCGCCAGGCCCAATCCATACAACAGCAACGATGAGTCGTTTCTGCTCGAGGATGATCCGCTCAGCTGAGGAGATGCGTCGGTTTGGCTAGGGTATGCACCGCTCGCAGAGAATATGCATCAGTTCTGCTGGTAAACACCACAGGCCCACTTCCTAGGGTCCAGGACCGGGGTGGCACCACTTGGCAGGGTAGACTCACAGATGGCAAATGCAGTCCAATTCCAAAATGCAGTTGCAATGTTGTTGGAAGCCTGTTATGTCTCTGAGGCTTCAGATCAGGAGGCCAGCCAGATAGCCCTTGGAGTCACTCTGGGTTCAAGTGATGCAGGACCAGTCCTTCTCACCCAGGCAAGGAGGGCTGCAGGTCAGCACAGTAGTGCAGCAGTTCTTCCAGAGCAGCAGTCGAGCAGAGTGGCAGTCCCTCAGCATCACAGCAGTCCTTCTTTCTGGCAGAGTATCCACAGGTCCAGAAGTCTAATGAAGTGGTGGTGTCTGAGGTCCAGTAATTCTACCTAGTAGTGCCTTTGAAGTGGGGGAGGCTTCAAAGAGAAGCCTTTGAAGTGCATAGATGTCCTTCCGTCCCTGCCCTGGCTCCAGACTCACTACAGGGGGTATGCAGCCCTTTGTGTGGGGACAGGACACAGCCTGTTCAGGTGTAAGTGAGGCTGGGTCCAGCTCCTCCCTCCCACCCTGCCAGGATGGCCCATCAAGACATTGTGTTTTCTAGGGGGAATACACAAAGCCCAGCTGTCACCCATCCTAGACATGGGATCAGAGACAGGCAGCAGGCATCAAATGCCTAAAGTAAGAAAATGCAAACTTTCTGAAAGTGACATATTCAGAATTGCAACTTTAAATCCAACGTTACCATGAGTTTGGATTTTAAATTGTGATTCCAGAGACACCAAACTTGATCCAGTCATATCTTCCCATTTGGAAATTACACTTATAAAATGTAATAAGGTGTAAGCCCAATGTTATCCAATGGGAGATAAAGGCCTTGAAGTAGTGACAAACGAGTTTAAGAGTTTTTCACTACCAGGGCATGCAAAACTTAAAAGTACATGCCCTGCTTTTTAAATTCATTGCACCCTGCCCTCTGGGCTGTCCAGGGCCTACCCTAGGAGTGACTTATGTGTATTAAAAAGGGAGGTTTGGGTCTGGCAAGAGGGTTAACTTGCCAGGTCGACAGGACAGTTTAAAACTGCACACGTAGGCTCTGCAATGGAAGGCCTGAAGCATTTTTAAAGGGTTACTTAAGTGGTTGGCACCATCAGTGCTGCAGGCCCACCCACTAGTAGTATTTAATTTACAGCACTTGGGCATATCTAGTGCACTCTACTAGGGACTTAAGGTAAATTAGATAAGCCAATTATGGGTATGCCAGTAAGACCATGTTTTTGGGAGAGACCACAAGCACTTTGGCACGGGTTAGCAGTGGTAAAGTACACAGAGTCCTAAAGCCAACAAAAACTAATTCAGCAAAAAGGGGAGGAGGAAGGCAAAAAATTGGGGACAACCCTGCAGAAAGGGCCATTTTCCAACAGTAAACAACTAGTATTTTCTAATTTATCATGTGTGCTTATTTGTAAACTTTCCGAGCCTGGCTGTGTGTTTATTAACCCCATACCTGCTGGGTTTCCCCAGAACCTCCAAGTACTGAGCCCTTTTTTTGCTATTTGGGGTAGTTTGCGCTTAGGGCTCCATAACCTTTTTTTTCACATAAGATATTCAAGGCAAATTTGTGTCCTTTTTTGCAACATCCTGGGGATTCTAAAGGTACCCTAGGTTTGTGGATTCCCCTGGAGGGGACCGAATAAATAGGCAAAATATAGCTAAATTATGAGTTTTTGGGAAAGTGTCTGTTTTTTTCCCAACAATGGTATCCACAAACAGTTTGCACTGCTAAAGTCAATATCTTACAAGCTTTCAGGAACACATAGAACTGAATACAAAAACTAACTTTTTACCACAGATTTGTCATTTTTCAAAAAGGTAGCCAATTTTTCCTATTTTTGCATTCTCAACCTACTTCCATTTTGTGGTGGAAACCAGTGTGAACCCCAAGAGTGATCCAGGAAAATTATAGTTTCTGGAAAGTAGATACAATTCTGAATTCAACAAGGGCTCATATGTGTAGATCCCTCAAGGTTTTCCCAAAGAAACTAACTTGAAGTAAAGAAATATTGAAAGACATCGTAGGAAAAACCCAACATTTGTGATGTTTTCATCTGTAACTTTTTGTCACAATGGCCAATTTACAAAAGCAATATACCATTACGTCCGCTAGACCCGTCTAGTTGTGGGGATGTATACGGTTTGTAGGTTCTCCAAGAACCCAAGGTACAGAGAGCCAACAACTGAGTTGCACCATACAATGTTTTTTCATTATGTACTGAGTATAGACCAATTCATATGGTGAAATATGTAGAGTGAAAACAGGGTATCGAGGAAATCTATGTATTTCTGAAATGGGCACACGATATGGAGATTAGGAACAGTGGTTATTTGTACATTTCTGAATTTGTGGGCACTCATACTTGCATATGATTTAGAGGGTATTTTTCAACATGTCTTTTTTCGTACACACTGGCTTACATTTAGAAGTCACAAATGCAGTGCAATCCAATCGGAAATAGAAAATGTTCTACTATTCTATGCTCTCACATGTCTTTTGATAAAAATGGTACCTCACTTGGGTGAGTAGGCCTAGTTCCATGACAGGAAACAGACCAAAACTCAATATGGATGCATCACATTTTTCCACTGAAAAATGCACCCTTTTTTTCAATGTGGGTAGTTGTGGATTCTGGGCCCTAGCTCAGCTGGCACCTAGGGAAACTGTCATGAATCCAATCCCCAAGGCCCCTATCTGTTCCGTTTTCCAGGCTTCCAGTAAAAACACATTGCGGAGTGAGTGTGGTGTGAATGAAGGCAGGGTCTAGGTATATCCTGGTTTGTTCTCACCTAGCAGTGGACGATGAAGCATATATCCATTTCCTGCACAAACCAGCACTGTAGACATTCATATCAGGTTTACGCGGAGACACAGCAGTTCGGGTTACACTTCCGGGTCACATGGTAAATGAACCTGGGTCAAGGAACCCGACGCAGCTTCGTCTAGCGCATGAGTATCTGAAGTCCTGTTCTCTTTGGTCCACGAAGCTGTGCTGAAATCCTGCTGATTCGTGAGTACTGCTCACTTGCTGTGGGTAAATCTTTACCACTTTATGTATTCGCGCTGGAGCGCAAAAGGTTATTTGGCTTTCCCGCGCTGGAGCGCTAACAGTTGTTTTGTTATTTTCCGCGCTGGAGCGCAAAAGGTTATTTGGTTTTCCCGCCCTGTGGAGCTAACAGTTATTTTGTTCGTTATCGTGCTGTAGCGCAAAAGGTTATTTGACTTTCACGCGCTGGAGCACTAACAGTTATTTTGTTCGTTAACGCGCTGGAGCGCAAAAGGTTATTTGGCTTTCCCGTGCTGGAGCGCTAACAGTTATTTGTTTCTACCACGCTGGAGCGCTAAAGGTTGTTTTGCTCATTATCGCACTGGAGCGCTATAGGTTGTTTGCTCATTACCCCACTGGAGCGCTAGAGGTTATTTTCTACTCACATGCCCTGGAGCGCTCAAGCATTATCTTGATAAACGTGCTGGTGCACTAAAGCTATAAATTGTCTGCATACATCTTGGGAAGTATCCAGGCATGCTACGTGGAATATGTACAAAAAAGGAAATTCAGTGACTTGAACTGAATCCACAAGGATATGCTTGGATTGTCTCCCATACTAAGGTTAATATTATTGCCTTACCTATGTTTTACACTTGTTTGATAGAGCATGTGTGTTCCTGTGTGTTAAGATAATTTACATGATCCATTCTCTCTCTCTCTCTCTATTCATAATACTCATCACACAGAATGGTGCGATCTCCTTACCCCTTGCCACTACACCAAAGTTATTCACCGTTCTATTTCTACACTCATGTCTTGTTGTTCAGGTAGTTATCCATGTTTAGAAGTGGGTGGGCTATTACAAGGGTCCCATGTTTGTCCCAGGTGACTGATGTTATTCCTTTTTTCCCTAGGTGATATTCCTCTCGATTATAAGGGAAGTCCTTTTCTTCCGCACTCCAACCTCCTTCCTTGTCCTGACATTCTGTACTACGAGTGAGAGGTAGGGGAACGTTGGAGTTGGTACATATCATCTCTGCAAGGTCTCACCGCAAGCTTGAGGTAAGGGTTGCGGTGGTCTGACAGACACCTAGCACACTTGCACATTTTTGAAAACTAGACACCTGGAGAATCAATGGTGGGTCGACTTGTGTAGCTCTCATTTTTATTTGATCTTTTTACCCAGAATCCAGCGGAAATCTTGAACTTTGACTGAAAAAACACATTTTGCTCACATTTCTGTGATGGAAAGTTCTGGAATCTGTGGGGAACCACAAACTTCCTTCCACCCAGCATTCCCATAAGCCTTCCGATAAAAATGGTACCTCACTTGTGTGGGTAGGCCTAGTGCCTGCGACAGGAAACAGCCCAAAACGTACCATGGATACGTCACATTTTTCCAGTCAAAACGGATCCTTTTTTAAAAGTGGGTAGCTGTGAATTTTGGGCCACAACTCAGCTGGCACCTAAGGAAACTAGCAAACCCTCATATATTTTAAAACGGGGGGGGACTGGGTTGGGCGTTAGAGATCCGGCGAGCAAGATGTCTGCACTGATGTGAGGCTCCCGCTGTCCGGGGCCTACATCCGTCATAATCCTGCCCTGAATTATTGCATCACGTTGCAATATTATGTTATCAGACATTTAGACACTTCAGAGAGCTGTTAGCCGCCGAGACAGAGCAAAAATGAGGGGAAATACTAGCTTCTGATAGAGACTTCTAGCTGCAGATTCCTTACCTTTGAATTTCCCAGGCGTCAGGCTGGATCCGGAAACTTTTGCTGAGCAATACCCCATGCGCGCGACATCAGGTGGCTCCATTCGGCTCCGCGTGTCGTCGATGAAGTCGGTAGTGTCGGTTATGGTTCTTTTCTTTCCGAGCCAGTTAAGCGACTATCCGGGAAGAGCTACCCTCTGCCAATTTTTGGCAGGCTTTTTTCTCGACTTTTGTCGAAATGTTTGACGACTTTGTGTGCGAGGGATGTCGGGTAGGAAGACAGGTTTTAAACCGTGCGGGACTTGTTCCCGCACGATGTCGGTTACCGATCCCCACCACGTATGTCTGTGGTGTCTTGAACGTGACCACGATTCGAAGTCGTGTTCAGACTGCCGGGAGATGGCTCCAAAGACGTTGAGAGAGCGGGCATTGAAGTTGCTCGCGGCCCGGCAGTCGACACCGTTGAGCGAGACTCCGAGGAGGACACGATCCCGTTCGAAGAAGAGGAGGTCGAGGGATCGCTCTCGGAGCCCTAAGTCCTCTTCCTCCCATTCGAGGTCATCTGGACACTCGGGGAAGAAGCACAAGAAGAAGAAGTCCAAGCGGACTTCGACTTCACCTTAACTGGTGTCCGTCGTCGAGAGAGGTAAGGAGCACCGATGCTCTAGGCACGGTTCTGCGGAGTCGGAGCCAGAGTCGACTTCGCGCCTCCCTCCATTTCCGGGAGCCGGAGTGACTCCCGCTCAAATTAAGGATTTTTACGAGGCCATGCGCCGCGTATTTGAGCGGAACTAACCCGTTGGTGAGCCCTCGGGCCCCGTGGGGTCGGATGGGGCCCCATTCGGTTCGACATCGTCGGCTTCGGCCGTGGCGCTGGTGGGGCCTCAGGGGTCCGATCTCGGATCCGGTTCGACGCCGGTCCTACCAACGCGACCTTCCCCGACGTCGAACCCGGAGTCGGTGCCAGCGGCGTCGCCGGCGGCTGTCAGTGGCGCAAGCCCCATCCTCATCCCCGATGACACGGAGCCGGAACGGCGTCGTTCGACGCCGATTCCGACGTCGAGAGAACCCAGGGGTTCTATGTTGTCGCCTGAGCACTTTCTGGACGTGCTAGGCTCAGGAAAGGAATGGGAGGGGTCTGGAGACCCTTTAGAGAGCCAGGATGTCTCTGAGGAGACTATGGACTGGTATGGGGAACTTGGGGAAGCCAGTGGTCTGAATACTTCCCCAGACACTGGCATGCTCTCTCCACCTACAGTGGCTACGGAGGAGGGGGCGTCCTATCCTATGGTGGTTAAGAGGGCAGCTGAGGTCCTTGGACTAGAGCTGCCATCAGTGCAGGTCAGGACTAATCTCCTGACCGAAGTGCTTCAACCTGGGGCTTTCACCTCTGAACCCCTTTTGCCCTTTAATGAGGCACTTACGGATGTCCTGCTAGGAACTTGGTCCAAACCTAGCACAGGGGCTCCTGTGAACAGGACGATTGCACGCCACCATCGCCCAGCACCGGGCGACCCAAAGTTCCTCAGCCAACACCCCACCCCAGAAAGTTTGGTGGTGCAGGCCTCTACTTCCCAGGGCGCATTCCCTTCCGCCCCTCCGGATAGGGAATCCAAGAGACTGGACTCTTTAGGGAAGAAGTTGTTTTCTTCCTCCAGTCTGGCATTGCGGTCGGTAAATACTGCATGCTTATTGGGCGGTTTCTCCCACTCTCTTTGGGAGATGGTTGCGCAAGTGCTGCCACAAGTCCCGGAGGAGGCCCGGGCTGTGCTCTCCCAGGCTGTCAAGGACGGGAGAGATACGGCAAAATTCACCATTCGGTGTGGTTTGGATACGACCGATTCGCTGGGCAGGTCTATTTTATCAACAGTGGCCTTGAGGCGCCACGCTTGGCTTCGTACATCTGGCTTCTCGTGGGATGTC
The DNA here is from genome assembly GCA_963921515.1 of Calotriton arnoldi. Classification (NCBI taxonomy): domain Eukaryota; kingdom Metazoa; phylum Chordata; class Amphibia; order Caudata; family Salamandridae; genus Calotriton; species Calotriton arnoldi. Next base: position 490,400 of record CAWUFW010009110.1, read on the forward strand.
CAAGCCAATTTGATGGACATGCCCTTTGATGGAACCTGCCTTTTTGGGTAAAAGGCTGACTCAGCCCTGGTCAGGTTCAAGGACTCTCGAGCTAAGGCCACATCCTTGGGCCTCTCCTCCACTCCTCGTGGCCAGTCTTCCTTTCGCCCCTTTCGTGGCAACGGAAGGGGTATCCAGCCGCGTCAGCCCTATCCTAGCCACCATCCCGCACAGACTTCCCAAGCCGTGCGTGGACATGGACACGGTACATTCCGTCCTCAGAATGGAGGTCAGAAGCTGTCCGCCACACTGCCGCCAGCAGCCGCAGCCTCCAAGCACTCCTAGGCTGATTCTGCAGGACCACACTACTCCAGTGGGTGGGAGAATTTGTCATCATCTCCCCCGCTGGAGATCTATAACAACAGACAAGTGGGTCTTGCAGATCGTCCAGGAGGGCTATTCTCTTCCTTTCCTTTATTTTCCCCCTACTATTCTGCCAAGTCAGAAACGGCTGGCGGAGGATCACTTAAAACTGCTCCAAGAGGAAGTTACGGCCAAAGGAGCTATAGAAAGGGTTCCAGTTTCAGAAGTAGGCAGTGGCTGTTATTCCCGCTACTTTCTGATTCCGAAGAAGAACAAGGGTCTTCGGCCCATTTTGGATCTTCGAACCGTTAATCTCTTCCTCAAAAAGGAGAAATTCAAAATGCTCACATTGGCTCAAGTCTTGACTGCCTTAGACCAAGGAGACTGGATGGTAGCGCTGGACCTGCAGGATGCCTATTTTCACATTCCCATCCTGCCGGGCCACAGGCGTTACCTACGGTTCAAGGTAGGCCAGGAGCACTTTCAGTTTACCATGCTCCCCTTTGGCCTTACCAGTGCCCCTCAGGTGTTCACCAAGGTGATGGTGGTGGTTGCGGCTCATCTGTGCAGATTAGGGGTTTCAGTCTTCTCCTACCTCGACGACTGGCTGTTGAAGGCGTCCTCGCCCCAGGCAGTCGTCTCCCACCTTCAGACTACGGCGGACCTCCTGCATTTGCTGGGGTTCTCTATAAACGTGCCGAAGTCACACCTGACTCCTTCTCAGACGCTCCCTTTCATCAGAGCTGTTCTGGACACAGAGCAGTTTCGGGCTTATCCTCCCGAGCAGCGAGTCCAGAATATTCAGGTTATGATTCTGATATTTCAGCCTCTATCCTAGATTTCGGTGAGGTTGACTCTGAGGCTGTTGGGTTCCTGCATCCTGGTGGTAAGACATGCGAGATGGCGTATGCAGGCTCTGCAGTTGGACTTGAAGTTCCAATGGGCACAGCATCAGGGAAATCTCACCGACATGGTTCAGATCTCGGAAGGAACTGCGAAGGATCTGCAGTGGTGGTTAACGAACGAAGATTGGGTCAAAGGCAGACCTCTCTCCCTTCCCCAACTGTATTTCACAATTGTGACGGGTGCGTCACTTCTGGGATGGGGCGGCCACTTGGGAGAGATGGAGATCAGGGGTCACTGGTCTCCGGCGGATGCGGGGCTCCACATAAACGTATTGGCGCTCCGAGCGATTCGCTTGGCATTGAAAGCATTTCTTCCCTCTGTCAAGGGGATGTTGGTGCAGGTGTTCATGGACAACACCACCACCATGTGGTACTGCAACAAGCAAGGTGGGGTGGGGTCATGGACCCTTTGTCGAGAGGCCCTGCATCTCTGGACGTGGCTGGAACATCAGGGCATAACCCTGGTGGTTCAACACCTGGCAGGTTCTCTGAACGCCAGGGCAGACGATCTCAGCCGTCGATGCCTAGCGGATCACGAATGGCGTCTCCAGTCGGATGTGGCGCAAGGTCTCTTTCAGCAGTGGGGAGAACCTTGGTTAGATTTGTTCGCCTCCGAAGAGAACGCGCAATGTCAGCAGTACTGTGCGCTGGAGTTTCCAAGGCGGCTATCGCTCGGCGACGCGTTTCGTCGCGAGTGGAGCTCAGGCCTGTTGTACGCCTTTCCGCCCATACCACTCCTGCCCAGGGTTCTGAAGAAGATCAGGAGCGACCGGGCCAAAGTCATCCTTGTGGCGCCGGACTGGGCAAGGAGAGTTTGGTATCCGGAGCTTCTGAGCATGAGTTTCGATCCTCCGATCAGGCTGCCCCTTCGGGAGAATCTTCTGTCGCGGCAGCAGGGGAGGGTTCTCCACCCGAACCTGTCAACTCTGCGCCTCCATGCGTGGAGATTGAGCGGTGGCAGTTGATGACTTTTGACCTTCCTCCCGAGGTCTGTAATGTTATTTTGGCGGCCAGGCGGCCCTCCACTAAGTCGGTATACGCCTGCCGTTGGCAGAAATTTGTATTATACTGTACAGAAAGGTCTATTGACCCTCTTTCTGCTCCTCTTTCTACTGTACTTTTATTCATTCTGACCCTTGCCCAGCAGGGCTCTGCTTTGGGAACTCTCAAGGGTTACCTTTCTGCTCTGTCTGCTTTTTTGCGGCTGCCAGACAAACCTTCTCTCTTTAAATCTCCTATTGTAAATAGATTTCTAAAAGGGCTGGTACACTTGTTTCCACCCATGCCCTTTATTATGCCACAATGGGACCTTAATTTGGTCCTCACGTATTTGATGTGCGCTCCTTTTGAGCCTTTGCACAATTGTCCCCTCCGGCCGTTGACCATCAAAACAGCCTTCTTAGTGGCGATTACATCGGCCCGGAGGGTGAGTGAGTTACAGGCGTTATCCAGCTCGCCTCCTTATTTTATGTCCTTTCAGGTCAAGGTGGTGCTTCGCACCAGGGCATCTTTTTTACCAAAGGTTGTGCCCCATTCCATCTGGGTCAGTCCATCACTTTGCCCACCTTCTTTGCTCCCCCACATCCCTCTAAGGAAGAGGAGCGTCTCCATCGACTGGACCCAAAAAGAGCGTTGTCGTTCTACCTTGATCGCACAAGAGAGTTCCGGGTGGATGACCAACTCTTTGTGGGGTATTTGGGAGCAAAGAAGGGAAAGGCAGCGCAGAAAAGAACCATCTCTCGCTGGGTTGTTCTCTGCATTAAAATCTGTTATGCCTTGGTGAAGAAGCAGCCCCCTGAGGGATTAAGAGCCCATTCCACCAGGGGAAAGGCTGCTACTACGGCCTTGGCACGGGGTGTTCCAGTCCAAGACATCTGTCAGGCAGCGACATGGGCATCATTGCACACGATCGCAAAACATTATTGCCTTGACGGTCAAGTGTGCAGGGACGGGCACTTTGCCCGCTCGGTCCTGCAAGACTTTTTAGTCTAGCCCATGAGTCCGCAACCGACTGCCAGGATGGTATGGCTTGGGTATCTGATTCAAAGGTAAGGAATCTGCAGCTAGAAGTCTCTATCAGATGAACAAGTTACTTACCTTCGGTAATGCATTATCTGGTAGAGACTCTAGTGTTGTGTAGTTCCTATAGTACCCCTGCAGGACCTGCGCGTTGGGATAACATATACTGTGGGCTTGGTGGCAGAATAACTCTGAGCACCCCCACCATGTACGTTAGCCTGGTTTGTATTAGCTAGCTCACAGTGCCACTAGAATCTCCTCTTCTCAGGGAGAGATTAGTTTCTGGCAACCTTAGATCATGACAACCCAAATTCCTCAGAATCGTGGAAACAATGTACTACCTTTCGCTCAGTCACTCATGCTTACTTATTCGGTTTGTCTCAGAGAGTTACACAGAATAAACAGTCGGGCGTTTCAATAAGTATTTATTGAACAGTTATTATTCTAGTGTAAAATATATGTGCTGCGGCAACCAGCAGACAATAGCAGAGATATATTATCAGCAGTACGATGAAAGCAAAGGGATAGAACAGTTCTACCATATTGCAATAATCATGAACACATACATGAATATGAAAAGCATTATGCAAGTGCGCGTACTCCTACGATGCCTAACTAGATGTACCTGAGTGTACCTAGCATATGTGTGTAGGTCTAAAAGCCTAAGAGCCAAGAATCCTTCTAGGATTTAGTCGAACCCCCTTACCTGAATAGAGAGAGTGTGGGACACCGTCCTGGTCTCGAGTTGGACACCCCGCAAGGGCTGTGTCAGACCGCTGTCAGCTGGAGCGACTGCATGCAGGAGCCTCGGCGTCTCTGGTCAGTGTGTCAGCATGGAAGTCTCAGTTCCCTCTGACTTACCGGGGCAAGATGTGGTGTATTTATACCCTAAAGTGTCTCGGTCCTCAGTATGGTTTGTATTGGTCTGTCGTTAGACATGAGGAAGACGTCAGGGGTGAACTTTGTACATACATATTATGCAGGTGGTGTATTCTTAGAGAGCCATGCATAATTGATGAGTACAGTGTGGGCCTGTGTTTGGGAAAAACCCTGCTGTATTCAAAACCACAGGATAGATAACGCTCAGCTCTCAGAGCACGTTGTGTACTAGCGAGGACCAATGTAGGTGAAAGATCATGCCTATATAAGGAATCATGACTATAATAGGACATGCACAGTTATGACCATAATTGGGCATATGCGGCTATGACCATAAGAGGGCAAGTACGAATATGACCATATTAGGGTAAATATGAATACTTCCATTTTAGGGCATGTACGAACGGGTCTACATTTAGGGCCTCTATACGGGACATAACACCCACTCCTCTTCCGAATTGGATAACAATGACCATACTTAAAATCTGGACAATTTAAAACTTTTTTTAAAGCAAGTAAAAACATGGTTTTAAAATCGTTAAAAAAAAAATTCTTCCTAAAATGTTAATAATTCAGCTATTTCCAATTGGCACTAAAAGAATGTCTATTTTGTTTCTCTATATAAGTTGCTTCACTCAAAGCGGGAGAAGGCCATGCTTTTCTCAAGCGAAAGTGTCAATTTAGGAAATGTTCCAAATTTGCTCGTTTATTATGAGAACGAGTGGAGAAGCCGAATTCTTTCCCAGGAAGCGATGAGCCAATTTGAGATTAAGTGCCCTGGCTGGGAAGCACAACATTAGTGTTAGCTACTGCAGATGACAAATCCAACGCCTCACAGAGAACGTCAATCGCACATAGATGGTATGTAGTACTGCCAACAGTCGGTGCTGCGGCAGCTTGTGCGGCAGTTATTACCTGGGTGCCTGTGGAGGAGTCACCTAACCCAGCAGGTGCAAACGGCACCTGTGGATTCTCAAGGAATGCGTTCATCAGAATCGGAAGCCGCTGGGGACAACGCAGAGCATGGGCCTTTACGGGGTCCAGCATTGCATCTGTGTCCGGAGGCGCATCTGATGGAAATGTTAGACAAAGATCCAATGCGCATTCTTCTCCACAAAGCAGGCATCGAAGAACAGGTAAGATGCAGTCTACCCAGACTGGTCGAAAGGATAGAAACCAGGAGACATTGAGTTCTCGCAGGCAAGAAATGCCCAGAAGTTGTACCATGCGTTCACGGTAATTCCGCTCCAGGAGCATGTTCGCCATTCCCTCGGGAATTGGGCCGTCCATTGCGTAGCAGTAGTATTATGAATAGGACCCCTGCAACCAGTAATAGGATAAGCGGGAGTCCTCCAAATACGCTTCCCAATACGGAGTGTATAAAATTTGGGATTACTCCGAGGACTGTCTGAAAGGTGCTTAACAGTCCTGACCCTATGGTCTTAAATAGGTGTACAATACCGCTCGTATCAGACATATTGAAGATACGTCCCACCATTTCTACGAAATGAAAGGGGCAGTTTGTACGTATAAGCGCCTGTATCTCAGTCGATGTCCTTGCAACTTGAAGTTCATAGGTTTCTCGAGCGGAGGTTAAGGGCACGGGTTGCTGTAAAAGCATGGCTTTCAATCTGCTCAGAGTATCAAATTGTATGAAAGAAACATTCAGTGAAGGCCATAGCGGCGCCTCCCTGACTGTGTTCAGTGGTGGAAACAATACTTGCATACAGCAAGTAACCCTGGAGTTAACAGTGACCAGATAGGTGACGCCCGGAAGCATCCCACAGCAACCTTGATCATTTAGCATTAAGTAACTCCCATTCGAGAGCAGCTGGATAACCGGCGTGATCTTGGCCGCTGGGGTCCCTGACATGTGACAAGATAAGTTCGCTACTGAACCGCTACAGGCTCCATGCAGAGAAATATCTTGACACATGAGAGAACCGCTTAAAGCGTTCTTGCAGTTTGTACCACTCGGATACACTTCTCGATCCCCATTCCGGCATCGATATCTATATGGTAACTCCCAAGTTTCCTTGATGTATCCCTTACCCATTTTCTCATATTTGCCTGCCTGCCTTTGCTCAAGGCAATATTGAAACTGAAACGTAGTGACCGGCAGAGTGATTTGGCCATGAATTAGCCATTCAGTTGATGGTGATTCGGCTACAGTGAATGGTAACCTTTCCAGTTTCTCAATACGCAGCATTGTATATTTGGCTCCCCTCTGTGCCATTTCTGTCTGTTTATCAGTTAGATTGTATTCTGAAAACAGAGACGTGGTGTTTATAAAACGCCAGGGCACATAGCCTGCACACAAAGATTGCAGCGTCCAGCTTAACATCATAATAGAACGTAGCTGAGATTGCCCGTGTTGTAACAAGGCCAGATCTTGTTCTAATATGTCGATTGCCGAAGACACAATGTTGCCTAAGGAGTAAATCCTGGAGGTCAAAGTTGTTAACCCATTATCCACTACAGCTAATGCCTTTTCTAAGTTAATACGGTCTATTTCCCGTATCCTTTCTGCGGCCTCCTGTTGGGATATTTTCCAGTTTTCATTATAGTAGGCATAAATGCCACTATATATGAAACGTTTCTGACGTGTTTTCCTTGGGCCTAATAAGAAATCCCTAAGATCTACATCAGGTGTGAGTAAGGTCAAGTGATGTTTTACTTCTGTGAGTGTTGAGGTCTCTAGCCAATCAAGGCACAACTTCCCAACACTATAGGATGTCACTACCCCTGGGTGTTGTCTCTGTACATAGCGTGGATCTGGCCTATGGATACTAAACCCTTCGGTTGTATTCATAAATCTCTGTTGACAGGTGTTTGTGTCAATGGGCCAAATCAGCCATTTCGTCCAATCAGGATCTGATCTGTTGTACTGGAGAATGTCATCTAATCCTACCCCTTGTGTAGTTGAATTCTGCCCCCCACCCATCTATGATGGTGTTGGAAACCCCGGTGTGTTCATTTCCTTATTCTTGGCTAGTCCAAGACAGGATGTCTGTTGAACAGTTTCATTCATAAATATTATCTGCTGTGGAATGATGCATGCTTTAAATATTGCTTCTGTTCCCTGGACTTGCCAGTCCCTAGAACCCCAGATTGATTTTGAATCTATAGTGTCCTTCCATAGGTCGAAACCCTGTGTAGACAACTGGGCCATAAAGGAAGCAGAGTAAATCTGTTTGGTGCTAGTCAACATAATTTTCTGTGCAGGTGTTTTTGCCACTTTGTAATAAAATGACTTCGGGTCAGATGTGTTGAACCCTGAAAAGTATGTTAATTTCTGTGCAAAAGTTTGCGAACTACCTTTTGGAGGAGTTGGGCAGTGTTCCCACTGATGGTATTCAAATACATTTCTAGGTGTTATAGATTTGTGCATGAAATGATGACCATAATGTTGGGTAACAGTACAATGTATCATAGTCTGAAGTACCTTCTAACATTTCATTGTTCGGAAATGCTGCAGTTTTTCCTAAATCAGACATCAAATTGTTTACAGTATCAGTGTCCCAATCATCAGAAAATGTACTGGAGGTAATGATATCACTTAAAGAAATTTTAAATACATGTTTAAGCTTTAAAAGTTCAGGCGGACTGAATATATCATAATCAATCTTGTCCCATACTATACCGTCCGGTATAGGAACTGCTGTAATGTTCACTGAAGACAAGTCTCTTGGTTCACGATGTGAAGACTGGTGTGGTTTTAAAATCAAATTGACTCTTTGGGCTGTAGAGCTTTGCTGGAGGTATCGTCCATTAATAAGCATACTAAAAGTTATTATTAAGCCTACCCAGAAAAGAAAAAAGAAAATCCCAGTGATATACCATAGTTCAATCCAAGGTGACACCAGGTAAGTCTTTCTAAAAAGTTCAAAAAGTCATTGAGTTTCTGTGTGAGTGATTTTTTGGCTGGCGTTGTTTCTGGCTCACTTGGGTCCAGTGAAAACGTATCAAAGTTCATGAAATAGCCAGAAGCAGTTTAATCAATTGTTGGAATTGCATCGAGATTTGTTGAAATCGGATTTTGCTCTTTACGAGGCATGTTGACATAGATGTCTGTAGTCGGTCGGTCTGATTGCAACCTAGTTGTTAAGTTGATTTTCATTTTGAAGATGAATTTCTTGTTGAAGTAGCATTGTTGCTTAGTCCTTCATTCCGTACAGGTGGCTCTTCAAACGTGATGAGTCTTTCTGTTTGAACTTCTTGGATTGTATCGAGAGGAGGGCGTCTGCTACTGTGGAGTCCACGTGGCCTCTGTTTAGTATCGGCCACATAGTGTGGTTTGATTAAGTCAATTGAGACAAATCTTTTCTCCTTTTTTCCGGCAAGAGGCGGCAGAAGTACAGTTCTTGTGCCTTGGATTGCTAGGACCGGTACATGCTTTCTGTAGGATGGCCCAAATTCTTTCTTGTCAGCAATCTTCTCTCTGACCAGATCCCCGACTTTTGGGATCCAGACAGGTCTTGCCGTTACTGCCTTGACTTCCTCAGTGGCGGCCTGTTTCTGGAGCACGTTACTTTGTTGTGTTCTGGATTTGTTTAGACCCTGTAAACCAGCCAAACGATCATGGATATCAAATGGTTTTTTATCCGCCACTGTGCCTTCACAATCAAGATCAGGTACCCACATTCTTGTCCCAAATAGGACCTCGTAAGGAGTGACACCCCCTAGAGAGCTTCTTGGCTGATTGTTGATCGCTCGCTGTACCCCCTAAAGGTGATCGACCCATCTACCGCCCTTGCCTAATACCCTAGCTGTTAAAGATTGCTTTAAGTCCCGGTTTTTCCTCTCCACAACAGAATTTCCCTCAGGATGGTACGGAGAGGAGTACCGCAATGCTACGCCCATTCCTTCCATGGCCTCTTTGTAAGCCCGAGAGCTAAACGCCGGACCACGGTCAGAATGTAACGTGCCAACTGCGTATGTGCCGATAAAGACTCGCAAATCTTTTATAACAGTTCGAGCGTCAGCCGAGCGCTGAGGCCAGATCTTGGGGAAATTTGAGCTGGACGTACACGAACGGAGAACCTAATGCTGTCTAATAATGGTATCTGTACTGGACGTGTTGTGGTGCTCCCTTCCATCTGCTTGCAGATGTCGCAGTTCCAGACATAGTCTCTAATCTGCCTTCTCATCACGGGCCACCAGTAGCGTTCTTTCAACAAAGAAACAGTCTCCCTAAGTCCCTTATGTACAGAACCTTTCCCTTCGTGTGCTGCCACAATTAAGCCTCGCCTACGATCCATATTTGGTATTACTCTATCCCCCACTCCAGGAATCTGAGCATATGGAATGTTTTGTGCATCTAACTTGTAGGAGTACTTGAGTGGAAATTTCTTTGGTACTGCTGTGCTGCCTTTTCGTGAAGCATTAACAGCTACCATAATCTCGCCGTCTACCCTCGTCTTTGAACGAGTAACTGCAGCTACGGCGGCTGTGCGAACAGCCCCCTTTGCGGCTTCATCAGCCAATGAATTCCCTTCAACGTGAACGCCATCACGCTGATGACTCAGTGTATGTATCATGTGAGCCCTTGGTAGTTCGTTTCTCAACTCCACTACCTGTTCCCATAGCATTTTATGCTTAATTGTGCCACCTTTTGCATCTTTGAACCCGTTTTGTTCCCAATGATGTAGATATTCATTGTACGACTGTACACAGTAAAAGGAATCACACACAATCAGTGTGGGGAATTCGTGATCCGTATTTATAAGTGCCAGTATCAGTGCTTTGAGTTCTGCCAACTGAGCCGTGCAGTCTCCTAGAGATTGCGTTTTAGTACAGCTTGGATGGAACTTGCCATCATGCATGCGACCCTTAACGATTGCACACGCTGCCGTGTAAGCTTGCTTACTCCCTATGGCTGGTTGGGCAGAACCGTCAGTGTAAATAATGTATTCATACTGATCTAAAGGCAAAATTTCATTTGGTAGAGGATATTCTTGTTTGTTTTGCAGGAATGCCTGTGTTTTTAAACTTGGATCAAATCTGTATTCAACATCCGTTGCAGTAAGAGAATTAGCCCATTGTATCCATCTGGGATGTAAGGCTTTCGCATTTGGAATGCTAGCTTTTGTAACAGCTTCTAAAGCTGGTACTGGGGTCACGACAATTATGTGTTTCCCCTGAGCCAGAGCTCTTTCTCTTGCTACAGCGGTCTGCACTGCTGTCAGGATTTTTTCTGTTGAAGTGAAACGCATTTCTGCGTTTGTGTACAGGTGTGATTTGTATGCGATTGGTACTGTTTCACCTTCATTAAAAGTTTAATAAGTTTACCCGCATTGACCCGCTATTACTCGGATCACTAAGTTCTGTGCGTTTACGCGTGTCTGTAAATGTTTAGAAGCTATCATGTCTTCCTGTAGTGAACGTAGGATGTTTGTATGTTCCTGTGTCCATTGTCTGATTGAAAAATCAGGTTTTATTAAGTCGTAGAAAGGTTTTACTCTTTCTGCGTAATCCAAAATGTATGTTCGACCAAAATTTAGGAATCCCAGAATTGATTGTAAATTCTTTAATGATTTTGGAGGTTGGAGCAGCGCACACTTTTCTAAAAAGTTAGCTGCCAGGCTTTTTCCCTCACTTGACAGCTCGTATCCTAAAAACAGGACACTGAGGCGGGCAATCTTTGATTTTTTAAAGTTAAATTTGTAGCCCTCAGAGGCGAATCCCATAATAATGGTGCTCACCCTGGTCAAGTGCCTCGGTAAGTCATTGTCCGTCAGATAAATATCATCCACATAGGACAATGCTTCTTCATCCAAATTTTGGAGTAACTCTGTTACCCTTGCTGAAAATACCCCGGGGCTATTTTTATACCCTTGGGCTAGTCGACAAAATTGTCGCTGGGATCCTAACGCACTGAATGCGGTCAGATACCTGCTTTCAGGCGCTATATTTTGGCAGAAAAATCCATTTGAGATATTGTGAGAAGTTGGCCTGGTATATGCTGTTCACTAATTAAAGTGGACACCTTGCACCAGGGCAAATCGACTCTTATGGTAGATAGGTTTAAGACAACCTTTTAAAGAAAGCTATCCTAGTGGTAGCTGTGGAGAGCAGCCATTCGGAGGAATGTAAAGCAGCTTGTTTTACCATATAATCTCTTGAATCACCAAATGAAAAGACACCACACAGGTATATATATCAAATATATATGTATTTATTTCTAAATAACTCTCTACTAATCTCTTTATGATATTAGAAGACAAACATATGCACAAATCAACGTTTCACAATAAGTTAAGCACAAAATATGGCTGGGGCCCTAGGGGCGTACTCAGACCATATACTAAGTAAGAGACTTAGGGACAACGACTTGCAGGGAGACAAGGCCTAGGGCCTTCAGAAGTGCTGGGACCTCACGAAACCACCCAAGGCAGGTAAGTAAAGGACCCACGGGGACGCGTGCAGTGTAGATACACAGGCGCGGATCGCCGTTGACTTCAATGGGGCAAGTCGCGGTTGGAAATTAAGAGTTCTAGGAGACTTCGGGAGAACCTACAAGCAAGTCACTTACAGGGTAAGTAGTTCTAGGGCCCACACCCACAGGAGCACCGTAGTGCTGGAGTTACCTCACCCAGGGAAGCCGGGTGCACAGGTGTCCTTTGGTGTCGGGTCGCGGCGTCGTTTTCAATGTCAATGGCGAACAAGGAAGACTTGCTGCTTGCGGGAGCTGAAGAAGTGTCCGGTGGAATCCAAGCCTGGATTCTGAAGAAGGATGACCTGAAAGCAGAGGGGACAGTGTTCAAAGTCACTTGGCAGTGACCCGGGGCAAGGAAGATGGATGCCCACCGTCGTCGGTTGATTCAGGTCGGTTGCGGGTGCCTTGACTCTTCAGCCACGTGGTCCAGGAGGTGTCGACGACGACCAGGAGCTGGATTCGGTGGGTCCCTCGACGTCTGCAGCTGACTGCGGTGTCGGCAACTCGATTGGAGCCAACAAGCCTTGGCAGCAGCAAGTCTCGGGGAGATGGAGAAAAGTCGATGGCGCAGACCAGCAAGGTCTGTGGAACTCACCCAGCGAGGGTAAGTCAGGGCAGGCCTGGAGCAACCAGGGGAGCCCTTTGGTTTCTTTAAGAAGTCTTCTGGGGACCCACAAGCCGGCGGGCAAGGGATCGCGAAGACACCTCGGGCGGAATCACTCAACAGGGGCCCACGGTCACTTGGGACGGTGTAGGCCTCTGATCTTCGGAGGGATTCCTGCTGGAGGTCGGGACCACACGTGGTCCAAAGCACAAGTTCGTAGAACGTTGTGAAGGGGTTGCACTCGACAATAGTGCACGGTACCCAGGGGTCGCGGTTCCTCGTTACTCGTGGGGTCCACTTGCCTCAGCTTCGCTGGGGACTCACGATGGCCTGGGAGAGGTCAGGAAATCCACTTCTTGGGCTGCAGGGACTTCGGACTCCGGCGGGAGCGGCATAGTTTGCGACCGTCGTTGTCGTTTTTGGTGCCTGCCAAGCAGGGGAGTCACTCCTTGACTCCAAGGGAGATTCTTCTGTCTTCCAAAGGTAGTGGAACGTCGAAGGGCCAGGATTCTTCTGTAGAGCGTCGTCCAGGGGTTATCTGCTTTGCAATGGCAAGGTTCCCCTCTTATACTAAAAAGAGGGGATGGACTAGCTCTATGACCCCACCTATGGGAGGGTCAAGGGAGGGGTGGCTACACCCACTTCCCTTTGTCCAGTTTCGCGCCAGAGCAGGGGCAGGTAGCCCCTGAGCTGGTTTGAACTGGCATATGCACAGAGGAGCCTTCTGCTCCCCCAGTGCAGGACTTCAAAGCACTCTAAGAGTGCACCCACCCAGCCCCAATACACTAAACCCTGTCTGGAAGGTGGTTACACCTCCCTGTGACAGGATGCCTATTGTTGGGCTTCCTCCACTGTGAGTTTTGGTCATCAGCAGGAGGGCAGCCCAGTGTCTGTGACTGGTGGCATCCATTTTGTGATGCCAGGGCTCTTTAGGATTCTACCGCGTTTCCACAGCAGGTACATGTCTTATCCTCTAGAAGGGTGGAATGCTACTCCCGCCGCCAAGATTGGCGGGGGGTAGTATTCCAAGATGTTTGACACCAAACACGACATGTTTTGATGCAGCCATTCCAAAGTTAGCATTTACCCCAAGGATATAATGCACTTAAGAGTATATGGTTTAACCGCATCCACAAACAGCACCAGAGAATGGACTCTGAGAACTGCAGAGGGGCCCTGCTCATGCAGAGGCACCCCTCACATAGAAGCCAAGCACCCTGCCCTCAGGATTGATAGGGCCTGCCTTAGGGGTGACTGATAGGTTTATATGTGTGTGCAGGAGAGATATAGGAAACCTATATCTCAGTGAGGGGTGCTAGCACCACCTCACCCAGGCTGCAGTAGCAGGCCTGTGGTGTCAGATTTAGACTGCTTCCCAGGGGTGGCATAACATATGCTGCAGCCCCTGGGAGGCCTGTGAAGTACCTATGCCCTTGGTACCTAAGGTACCATATACTAGGGACTCATAAGGCACCACAGTATCCAATCACTAGTGCACCTAGAGTGCACTCCATGTCGCTTAGAGAGAACAGAGAGGCTGGGGCCCTGATTGGTAGGGACCCAGCCAGACTATAGCCAGAAACCAGTGCTAACATCAGAAAAAAAGTGGGGGCAACATAAGAGGCAGATCCTACTCTCCTACACAACCCCCCAAACGTAGGGACACTAAACTAACCTTGACCAGTTGAGTCTTCGTGTTCAAAGTGGAAATACCTTGAGAGTCCATCTGCATTGGCATGTTGGGTCCCAGGCCTATGTTCCACTGTATAGTCCATCCCCTGTAGGGAAATGGACCACCTCAAAAGTTTTGGGTTTTCACCTTTCATCTGCTTTAGCCATAAGAGGGGCTTGTGGTCAGTCTGAACTATGAAGTGAGTGCCAAACAAGTATGGCCTCAGCTTCTTCAGGGCCCAAACCACAGCAAAGGCCTCCTCTCTATAGCTGACCAACGTTTCTCTCTAGGGGTCAGCCTTCTGCTAATAAAAGCTACTGGCTGGTCTTGACCTTCATCATTCAGTTGAGACAGTACAGCTCCCACACCCAGCTCAGAAGCATCTGTTTGGACAATGAACTTTTTGGTGTAGTCTGGACTCTGTAAGATGGGGGCAGTGCACATGGCCTGCTTTAGGTCTTCAAATGCCTTTTGACAGCTAGCTGTCCACTGAACCTTTTTTGGCATTTTCTTAGAGGTAAGATCATTCAAGGGGGTCACTTATATCCCTTGACAAACCTCCTATAGTACCCAGTCAGGCCTAAGAAGGCTCTCACCTGTGTCTGGGTGGTAGGAGCAACCCATTCCATTATGGTTTGGATTTTGCTCTGTAAAGGCTGAACCTGGCCTCCACCTACAAGGTGGCCCAGGTACACAACCTGACTCTGCCCTATCTGGCACTTGGTGGCCTTGATAGTGAGGCCTGCTTTCTGCAGGGCCTCCAAAACATTTCTGAGGGGGACCAGGTGATCCTGCCAGGAGGAACTAAAGACAGCAATATCATCTAGATAAGCTGAGCAATAAGTTTCCATCCCTGCCAGAACTTTATTCACCAACCTCTGAAAAGTGGCAGGTGCATTTTTCAATCCAAAGGGCATCACCACAAAGTGGTAGTGCCCACCAGGGGTCGAAAATGCTGTTTTGGCTTTTGCATCATCAGCTAATCTGATTTGCCAGTAGCCAGCTGTTAGGTCAAATGTGCTTAGATACTTGGCTGAGGCCAAAGTATCAATCAGCTCATCTGCCCTTGGTATGGGATAGGCATCAGTCCTAGTGACTGCATTGAGGCCTCTGTAGTCTACACAAAACCTCATTTCTTTCTTACCACCCTGGGTATGAGGCTTGGGTACCAGGACTACTGGGCTAGCCCAAGGGCTATCTGAAGGCTCAATCACGCCTAACTCCAACATTTTCTGGACTTCAGTCCTGATACAGTCCCTGACATGGTCAGGTTGCCTGTAGATTTTATTCTTGACAGGCAGACTGTCCCCAGTGTCCACCTCATGGGTGCACCAAGTAGTCTGACTAGGGGTCAGGCTAAACATATGTCTAAACTGTTGCAGAACTTGTCTGCACTCAGTTTGCTGATGGTCAGTGAGGCTGCTTGCCAAAGCAACACCATCTACTGACCCATCATCAGGGTTCTGAGAGAGCAGGTCAGGGAGAGGGTCACTCTCCTCCTCCTGGTCCTCATCAGTTGCCATGAGCAAGCCCATGTCAGCCCTGTCAACATATGGCTTTAATCTGTTGACATGAAGCACCCTTAGGGGGCTCCTGGGAGTTCCAAGATTCACCAGATAGGTGACTTCTCCCTTCTGTTCAACTATTGTATGGGGGCCACTCCATTTGTCCTGGAGGGCTGCTGGGGCCACAGGCTCCAACACCCACACTTTCTGTCCTGGCTGGTATACAGTCAGCACAGCTCTTTGGTCATGCCAAGCTTTTTGCAATTCTTGGCTGGCCTCCAGGTTTTTGGTTGCCTTTTTCATGTACTCTGCCATCCGGGAGCGGAGACCAAGTACATAGTCCATCACATCTTGTTTGGGGGCTTGAGAGGTAACTCCCAGCCCTCTTTACCAAACATAGTGGACCTCTCACAGGATGCCCAAACAGAAGCTCAAATGGGCTGTAGCCAACCCCTTCTGTGGAACCTCTCTGTATGCAAACAAAAGGCAAGGAAGAAGAAGGTCCCATTTCCGCCTAAGCTTCTCTGGGAGTCCCTTAATCATTCCTTTCAAGGTCTTGTTGAAGCGTTCAACTAAACCATTGCATTGTGGGTGATAGGGGTGGTGAACTTATAAGTTACACCACACTCCTTCCACATTGCTTTCAGATATCCTGACATGAAGTTGGTACCTCTGTCAGAAATGACCTCCTTTGGGAAACCCACTCTGGAGAAAACTCCAATGAGGGCTCTTGCCACCACAGGGCCTGTGGTGGTCCTCAGGGAATTGCCTTCTGGGTACCTGGTGGCATGATCCACTACCACCAGGATAAATCTGTGCCCAGATGCAGTCTGAGGGTCAAGGGGACCAACAATGTCAATCCCTACCCTTTCAAAGGGTACCCCCACCACTGGTAGTGGTATCAGGGGGGCCTTTGTTGTGCCACCTGCCTTACCACTGGCTTGGCAAGTGACACAGGAGCGACAAAACTCCTTTGTGTCCTCTGACATATGTGGCCAATGAAAATGTGGAACAAGCCTGTCCCAGGTCTTGTTTTGTAAACACCAAATTAGCAAACAGATGCCAACCCTAACTTATACACACATGGCCCTAGATGAGGGTCCCAAAATTCCTATACTAACTCTGGAGCAGATCAAGGACAGAGATAAATGATCACATCAAGTTTAGTAAAAAAGAAATAATAATTTTATTCAATACATAATCATTTTAACAATTCATAATTACAGAATTTATACTAAACACTACATACAATAATCAATAAAGAAAAATATACAAATCAGTCAAGGAATATAAGTCCCACACACCTAACTACAAACACACCACTCAACCATCATACATTCCCATAGTTCATCTAAGACTCACACATCATTCACACAAATTCCAAGAACAATCTAGCAAGAAAGTTATGCAAGACAGACATCTTATAATTCCTGTGCGGTTATCTTTGGGAGCAATTTGTATACATACATCTACAGATTTTTGTGGGTTATGTAGACCTGTTGCCTAAATGGGTTCCATTCGATATATCTAGGCTTGACAGCCCTGTGGGATTTATCACCATGCGTAGTTGTTCGGGAATTTTTCCTCTTAACTGTCATGTGGACTGTTTTCCTATTTATGGTTGGGGACTCTATTAAGGATATATTGTCTGTGCCTTTTATGGGTGTCTTTTTAGATCCGCGATCTAAATCTCAGGACTGGTGAGAATTGCCCAAGAGTGCTGAGGTTGCCTCTTTTTATGAGAATATTACGAGTTGGGCCGCAAATAAAGGATTCTCTCTTATCCTGAAGAAGAAAACGCATCATTATCTTATTTATTTGGTAGGTCCTCCTTTGTTCATTGTTTGTTGAAGGTATGGGTGTAAGATTATTGCTGGCTGAAGGTCTCCCCGGCTGGCATCTATAAAGGGGAATTTCAATATATTTTTTGTACATTATTGTATGTTTTGGTTCTTTTAGAACCTTATTGAGAAGTCTCCTATGCTGGGTGTTCATCCCCGCCCTAGCGTCTGAAAATATCCGGCGTTCCTTGCCTCCAGTATCATGGGTATGCCATTCGAGAGCATGCACAACATTTTAAATCTCTTCTTCTTCTTTTCTTAATAAATCTCTTTCTTATTTATTCACCGTTGGTGTGGTTTTCTTTCTTAACACTCACTTGTTTGTTATGTGTTTTTTCACTAGATTTGTTCGCTTTTTGACGTTTACACTCAACTTTTGGCTCTTCATCTATGTTTTTGTTCCTCTATTTTTTGTCTTTATCTTTTTGGGTCTGTGTTCTTGAGGCTTTCTTATGTGAATTTTCGAATTATTTATCTTTGTTGATTCATGTTCATGTTCATGTTTTTGTGTTATTATTATGTTTAGCACTCTATTCCAGTTGTCATATTAAATATATAGTTGATTTATTGCTTACCTGGAGCTTATCAAGGATCTATATTTGAATCTATTAATTATACACATTATTTGGATGTAAAGTATATAATTTCTTGAAAAATATATTTTGTTTTGTTTTTCATATCTATAGGGTTTTTGTCCCACTCCTCACTTTCCATCTCCGCCCTGATGAAGGTGTAGCCCCGGTTGGGGCAACACACCGAAACGCGCGTTGGCGTCTTTCGTGTGGGGGCTGCTGTAATATCCTTACCCCTACCCCCTGATGAATTTGTTTCTATTTGTTAATTGACCATTTTGTGGCTGTTTTGCATAACTTTCTTGCTAGATTGTTCTTGGAATTTGTGTGAATGATGTGTGAGTCTTAGATGAACTATCGGAATTTATGATGGTTGAGTGGTGTGTTTGTAGTTAGGTGTGTGGGACTTATATTCCTTGACTGATTTGTATATTTTTCTTTATTGATTATTGTATGTAGTGTTTAGTATAAATTCTGTAATTATGAATTGTTAAAATGATTATGTATTGAATAAAATTATTATGTATTTTTACTAAACTTGATGTGATCATTTATCTCTGTCCTTGATCTGCTCCAGAGTTAGTATAGGAATTTTGGGACCCTCATCTAGGGCCATGTGTGTATAAGTTAGGGTTGGCATCTGTTTGCTAATTTGGTGTTTACTATTTTCCCCTGTTTGCCTGCCCGCATTTAGTCAGGGGTCCCCCTTCTCTTTAGTTATTTCTTCACAGCCCTGGAGCTGTGGGGGTCTTTGTGTGTTGTGTATTGTTTCTGGAATAGGTGTGCTATTTGTTTATTTATTTTTGTCATACATGGTGGCATATTTATTCTCTTTTTTTGTCGCTGGGTGTATAAGGATTTTGGTATCTTTAGTTATTCTTTGTTTGCTGTCTCTTTTGTGTTATCTATATATCTAAGAAAGGATCATCTTTGACTGTATATTGAGAGAGTAGTCTGTTTCCATCTCTGTGGCACCACCATGGTGGAAAACATCAAAACTTTCGGATTTTCCGATGAAGAATATGCGAAAATGATTGGCCCCGCAGGAGGCAGTGCTAAACAATTCACCCTCTCTAAGGGATTAGAAGGTGAATGGACTAAACTTCTTAATTTAAAGAAAAATCCAAACGCACTGAACTGCATGCTCATTTTATATTAGATTACTTGAAGGCTGGAACTATACCCATAGGACTGAGGGTTCGTAATATCCCCGGGTTATTTGTTGAGATCCGCCAGTTCCTGGAGAGGTGGGCGTTGATATCTAACAGATGCTCCAGGGACTGGATGATGCTCATCATTGAGACGGCAAGGGAAGTGTTGGCCATCCTGAATAAGGAAATTGAGGACCTTGAGGAAAAATTAAAACAAGACAACTCGGTCGAGACAGGTAAAAAGAAACTGGAAGAAATAGCCTTAGAACTTGATTCCTTCTCGGATTATCTTCTGAAAAGAAAGACTGAGAAGTTTAGAAAAGATATTCGGATGTTTAATCAAGAGCGGGCTTATCCCTACCTAACTAAAAACTTTTACACCAGTCCTGATGATTCTAACACCCGGGGAGTTGCTCCTAAATGGGGCCATCGACGAGTTACCACCTTTTCCGACACGACCGATTCGGATAGTGAGGGGGCTAGTAATTATGATTTTAATTATGACCCTAACTATAACCCCAATTTTCAGACTCGACAAGAACCTTTTGACAGATCTACTGTGCCGAATCGTTTTTTAGGCAACCGCAGAGGGAACTTCTACCCAAGGACCCGTACTGCTCAACAGAGGAATTACCTTCAGGGTCAGGGACAACCTCAAATGTATATTCAGACGAGACACCGCCAATATTGGAAAACGTAAAGGGCATTCCCGTATTCAATCTCTCTAAAACTGAGATGGATACCGGAACTGTCTGCCTGCTATCTAGGGGTCTATCTTTTGTCCCCTCTACTAACTTCAGTAAATTTGAGTTTCTGAAAGACTTGCACCTCTTTTTCGAAAAATTAGATTAAGAAAGTTTTTCTGTACCAGGCCTTTGCCTGAAACATTGGATAATTTTTCAGGCCTTAAGCCTCCGTCTGATTTTATCCCCTCACTGGATATGATCGGACCCGAGGTAGGTATCTTTGAAAAGGCGGTAATCTCGAAAATTGAAAAAATTATCAAGTATGTACCCAAGCCCTCAGATAATTTATCTAGAGATGAAGCTACCATCTTGGCATCTTTGAAGAAGAATAAACTTCTTACCATCAAGCCTTGTGATAAAGGTGGGGGAATCGTTATTTTTGATACCCCTACCTATGTGGAGAAAATGAATTTACTCTTATCCTCTTCTGAACATTATAAAAGAATTGTGAGGAACCCTGAACCTGCCTTAAAACGGCGCATTCTTACTATGGTTGAACGAGCAGTGGATAGTGGATATATTTGTACAAAGGAAGCAGAATTTTTAACTCCTAGCTTTACTCGGATGTCCATTATCTATGGGGTTCCGAAGACCCACAAAAATGTCCATGATCCCCCATTAAGACCCATAGTGTCTACAATCGGATCTGCGACGGAGCCACTCTGTAAATATATCGACCATTTCTTGAAACCTTTGGTCAATAATTTGGAATCCTTTGTTAAGGACACTGGCCACTTTATTTCCAAAATTGAGGGGACATCATATTATGATGACAGAGAACTCTTGGTCACCCTGGACCTCGAGTCTCTGTACACAAACATACCGCAAAGAGGAGCCCTCATTGTCATGGATGACATTTTGTCGTCTACACCGATGATTAGCAACGCCCCTTTATCATCCAATGTCTTGAATTAGTTCTTAGTGAGAACTACTTTGAGTTCAACAACTGCTATTTCCAACAAATCCAAGGAGTCAGCATGGGGGCCGCGTGTGCCCCTAGTATTGCCTGTTTATATATGGGACATTTTGAGCAGGTTAACATTTACTAACGAGATGGCCCCCTTCCATGAAAATGTTCGAGCGTGGTCTCGATTTATTGATGACATCTTCTTCATATGGAAGGGGGACCAGGATTCATTGGATGAGTTCATTCGGTGGATCAATGCGGCAGATAGCAACCTGAAGTTTACTGCTCGCTCTAGTAATTGTAGAGTGGAGTTTCTTGATATCTGGGTGGAACATCAACAAAATGAAATATATGTGTCCCTTTTTACAAAACCTACTGCAAGGAATACCCTATTGCAGTATGGCAGCTTCCATCCTCGCTGCCAAAGGGATAGCATCCCATTTAGTCAGTTCCTTCGGATTCGAAGGAATTGTTCAGATATCAAAGATTTCCTCACCCAAGCGGATATACTGAAAGAGAAACTTGCGCACGGCGGTTACCCCAACAAACTAATAAAGGAATCTTTTAAGCGGGCTAGATATTTCAACCGTGAGACGATGTTTATCTCAAGGGAAAAGGAACCTCTGAATAAACTGGTCTGTGTTACCAGGCACTCGAATTTGAACCACAAACTAAGACAGACCGTTAATTCTTGTTGGCATCTTCTTAATTTGGGCAATGGTGAAGAACATCTTCCCAAACCTATCTTTGCCTTTAAAAGAAATAAAAATTTGAAGAACTATTTGGTGAGAGGGAAACTCGTGGACCCTCTCGTTGTGTCACAGAAAGCTATAGGTGGTGTGGCCCTTATTAAGGGCAACCACCGATGTGGCAACTGCCAGGCCTGTCCTAATGCGTTAGTTGGAGACACTATTCAGACCCCTGAACGAACCGCTTTTCTGACAAAAATGACCAACTGTCGCACGTCAAATATTGTGTACATTATTTTATGCCCGTGTGATCTACTGTATGTTGGGGAAACAGGCCGGGAGTGCCGAATAAGAATAGGAGAACATAAATCCAATATACGGATCAAGAAGATGTCTGCCCCACTTGTTGCCCATTGGATTGAGAAGAGTCACTCAGAAAACGATCTTAAGTGGTCCATATTGGAAAGGATTCAGACATATCCTGGGCAAGACCCCGCCATTATGCGCAAAAAAAGAGAGGTTTTTTGGATATACCTGTTTAATGCGGCCAAGAATGGATTGAATGAGACCTGCCCTTGGGAGAATGCTATTATTTAAATGGGCCTCTCTCTTTGAATAGATGTAAGGCTGGATGGCCTTCGTTGCGTCCTTGGTTTGTATCGATAATGGGAGAAATCTATACTTGTCGGGCTTTGACCTCTGTGAGATAGGATACAGGGGTCTGTATCCTTCCGCCTTCTGTTTACGTTTCCCTTTGCGAAACGAGTTGGTGATAACTCCCATTTGTTCATACTGCTGCTACACTATATTTCTTTATTCATATTTTTTATTTATATTTTCATATTTTTTCATTCAAATTTAAATCTTTTATTAGTAATCTTCGTTCTACGATTTGTGATTGTCTTTGTTTATTAGGTTTTGTCGTTAGTCTTGATTGTTGGGTAACCTTGGGAGATATTTTGCTTCCTTTGTAATATCTCCGAAGTCCGTTTTGATACTTCTATGATGGCCACTGAGTTATTGGTAATTGCTTGGAGACCCGGGGCAGTCCGCTTTCTCTGTCTATGATCCTCATTTCGTCTGTTTGCAATAACCCTAATTAGACGTTAGTTATAACTGACTGGATCTCCCGGTCTCTTTAGACTTCTTCGTATATGTCGGGCTAACGAGGAGGTGTGTTGTGGAGCCCCCTCTGTTTTATACTGAATAGACGGACCATATAGGTAAGTGGACCCTTTCTGGGCGAGAAAATCTTGAAGTCTGGGACAGGGGGAGTTGTACTGATAGCCTCGCACCATTTTCTCCGTTGTTGTTTTGTTTGATGGATATGTCACTGATCTGTTGTTTCCACAGTTGATAGGATTTCATACTATGTGGTCGGGAGGAGTTCGCCGGGGGTATCTGTTTCCTTTTATACTCCCCGTTATGCCCGCTGTCTCAAATCTGTGTCGTAATTATTGTTATTTAGGCACTCCTTTCTTGTCATATTTACCACCTCCTGGCTTTGAGGATTTTATTTATATATTTATTTGTTATTCCATCTTATAATTCTTGTGCGGTTATCTTTGGGAGCAATTTGTATACATACATCTACAGATTTTTATGGGTTATGTAGACCTGTTGCCTAAATGGGTTCCATTCGATATATCTAGGCTTGACAGCCCTGTGGGATTTATCACCATGCGTAGTTGTTCGGGAATTTTTTCCTCTTAACTGTCATGTGGACTGTTTTCCTATTTATGGTTGGGGACTCTATTAAGGATATATTGTCTGTGCCTTTTATGGGTGTCTTTTTAGATCCGCGATCTAAATCTCAGGACTGGTGAGAATTGCCCAAGAGTGCTGAGGTTGCCTCTTTTTATGAGAATATTACGAGTTGGGCCGCAAATAAAGGATTCTCTCTTATCCTGAAGAAGAAAACGCATCATTATCTTATTTATTTGGTAGGTCCTCCTTTGTTCATTGTTTGTTGAAGGTATGGGTGTAAGATTATTGCTGGCTGAAGGTCTCCCGGCTGGCATCTATAAAGGGAATTTCAATATATTTTTTGTACATTATTGTATGTTTTGGTTCTTTTAGAACCTTATTGAGAAGTCTCCTATGCTGGGTGTTCATCCCCGCCCTAGCGTCTGAAAATATCCGGCGTTCCTTGCCTCCAGTATCATGGGTATGCCATTCGAGAGCATGCACAACATTTTAAATCTCTTCTTCTTCTTTTCTTAATAAATCTCTTTCTTATTTATTCACCGTTGGTGTGGTTTTCTTTCTTAACACTCACTTGTTTGTTATGTGTTTTTTCACTAGATTTGTTCGCTTTTTGACGTTTACACTCAACTTTTGGCTCTTCATCTATGTTTTTGTTCCTCTATTTTTTGTCTTTATCTTTTTGGGTCTGTGTTCTTGAGGCTTTCTTATGTGAATTTTCGAATTATTTATCTTTGTTGATTCATGTTCATGTTCATGTTTTTGTGTTATTATTATGTTTAGCACTCTATTCCAGTTGTCATATTAAATATATAGTTGATTTATTGCTTACCTGGAGCTTATCAAGGATCTATGTTTGAATCTATTAATTATACACATTATTTGGATGTAAAGTATATAATTTCTTGAAAAATATATTTTGTTTTGTTTTTCATATCTATAGGGTTTTTGTCCCACTCCTCACTTTCCATCTCCGCCCTGATGAAGGTGTAGCCCCGGTTGGGGCAACACACCGAAACGCGCGTTGGCGTCTTTCGTGTGGGGGCTGCTGTAATATCCTTACCCCTACCCCTGATGAATTTGTTTCTATTTGTTAATTGACCATTTTGTGGCTGTTTTGCATAACTTTCTTGCTAGATTGTTCTTGGAATTTGTGTGAATGATGTGTGAGTCTTAGATGAACTATGGGAATGTATGATGGTTGAGTGGTGTGTTTGTAGTTAGGTGTGTGGGACTTATATTCCTTGACTGATTTGTGTATATTTTTCTTTATTGATTATTGTATGTAGTGTTTAGTATAAATTCTGTAATTATGAATTGTTAAAATGATTATGTATTGAATAAAATTATTATGTATTTTTTACTAAACTTGATGTGATCATTTATCTCTGTCCTTGATCTGCTCCAGAGTTAGTATAGGAATTTTGGGACCCTCATCTAGGGCCATGTGTGTATAAGTTAGGGTTGGCATCTGTTTGCTAATTTGGTGTTTACTATTTTCCCCTGTTTGCCTGCCCGCATTTAGTCAGGGGTCCCCCTTCTCTTTAGCCAGGTCTTGTTTTGGCCCAAGTGACCTGCTAAAGGGATATCATGTGCTAAGGTCAAGAGGAACCCCCTAAACTTCTGAGGTATTACCAACCTCCTGGTGGCTCCAGGGGCTGGGTCTCTACCCTCAGAATATAGGAGTCCCTCATCCCAATAAACTTTATGGGACCCACTAGCACTCCCAGCAGCCTCAGCAGCAGCCTGCTGTCTGAGGGGTTCAAGAGAGGGGCAGCACTGTTGCTCCTTGCTCAGATCTTCCCTGGAAGGGCCCCTGCCCCCAAGAACTCAACCTGGTCAGGTTCAAGTCCCTCTGGGGCAGTTCCTTCTTCAGGTTCTGCTTCACCTCCCTCTGGAAGTGAATCCTTGATCTGAGACAGAGGGGAAGGCACTGCCTTTACCCTACTGCTCCTCCTCTTGGGAAGCATCTGGTCCATTGTTCCAGGATCCAGAGCTGGTTCAGTGTCATGCATTCTTGCTTGTGACCTGGTCACAGCAAATACCTCTGCAGGGATGCCCAACATCTCAGCATGAGTCCATAACTCTACTTCAGACCAGGCTGAAGTCTCTAGATCATTGCCCAATAGACATTCTACAGGGAGGTCTGCACTGACTACAACCTTCTTGAGGCCAGTTACCCCTCCCCAGGAGGAATTCACAACTGCCAGACTATGGTTGGTCTGGACATTGCTTGCATTGGTCACCTGGTACATTTCACCCAGGATGATCTGTCCAGGGTCCACTAGGTCCTCTGCCACCATGGTGACACTAGCACCTGTGTCCCTAAATGCCAAAGCCTGTTTGCCATTTATCAAAGGCTGCTGTTTGTACTTGCCCAGATTACTGGGGCTTACTAGGAAGGACATATCAATGTTTCCCTCACAAATCAGCATTGCCTGAGTGGTCACTCTGACTAGGTCAGAATCCACTTCAGAACCCAGGGTCAACCCTACTACACCCTTATTCTGCGTACCACCTCCACCAGTAGCTGAGCTAGGGGGCACAGTTGCCTTAGGGGCAGGAGTGGTGGTGGTTTGGTCTTTGGACTTGGTACAATCAGAAGTCCAGTGCCCTTTCTGTTTACAGAATTTGCACCAGGGCTTCTTTTGGCCTTTTCCTTGTTGGACTGTGACTCCCCACCAGATGCAGATTTTTGGGGCCCTTGTGAAGACTTCTGGTCTTTTGACTTATCCCCACCTTTCTCAGAGCCTTTAGGATCTTGCTTCTTAGTGTCACCCCCTTGGTTCTGGGTTTTCTGCCTCACCCTGGTTCTGACCCATTTGTCTGCCTTCTTTCCCAATTCTTGGGGAGAGGTCAGATCAGAGTCCACCAGGTACTGATGCAACAACTGGTTCTGGCAATTATTTAGGATCTGTTCTCTCATCATCAGATTATACAATCCCTTGAAATCAGTAACCCTACTGCCAACCAGCCAACCCTCTAGAGCCTTGGTTGCACAATCAACAAAGTCAGTCCAGTCCTGAGTCTGTGCCTTCTGGGTATCTCTGAACTTCAACCTGTACTGCTCAGTGGTTAAGCCAAACCCATCTATCAGTGCACTCTTCAGGACCTCATAATCATCAGCATCCTCCTCTCTAACAGTGAGGAGCTTGTCTCTTCCTTTATCTGAAAAGGAGAGCCACAAGATTGCTGCCCACTGCTTTTGGGGGACCTGCTGTACTCTACAGGCCCTCTCCATAGCAGTTATCCACTTGTGGATATCATCCCCACTCTGGTAAGGAGGAACAACCTTGCTCAGGTTCCTATGGTCAGGAATATATTCTCTGCCTCTAGGGACACTGTTGCTGCCACCAGGGGGTTCTAACCCCTCTTTCTAGAAGCTCTCTGGATCTCCAGGGCTTCCTATCCAGTGCCAACTGCTTGGTTCTGAGGGCCACCCTGGCTTCCTCATACTGGAGCAGTTTGCACCTTCTCTCAGAGGAGGTCTCTCTTAAGGAAAAGTATGAGCTCCTCTGCTGGACAAATTCTCTGCCAGAGTGATAAGAGTGGTCAGATTCCCTGGAAGGGGATCTGTGCCTCTCCTCCTCTCTGTCAGTTCTCTTAGGGAGAATTCCTCTGTCCTTTTCAGGCCCCTTGGAGCCTGGCCCTTCAATCACAGAGTCTTGGTCATTCTGATTTTCATCATCTGACCCAGATACTATGACTGACCCACCCACTGATTCAAACCCTTTAGCTCCTAGAGCCAATCTAAGGTCATCTGCTGTCAGCAGATCTATCAGGTGTAGTGTTGAGGGACTCTGTCCTAGTCTCAGGTGTCTGTCAACACACATGGCTCTCAAGTCAGAGACAGCCATGTCCTTATACTGAGGCTGAGTGGATCCACTGGGTCCACCCTTTAAGGACATTCTAGTGTTGTGCAGTGTTGTACTACCTACACTAGTTTGTGGCCTACTGATCCTAGCTTGAGCTGTGGAAAGGGTGTGCTATCCCTTGGCACACAGCTCTAAGTTCAGTAGAACTTATTGATACTAAGCTTGACTTTATATGTACCTTGAGTACCTATAATGGTTTTCAGTTAGTAATTCAAATAGAGATTTTCTGGTAAAACAATGGCAAGCTGGAATCCCACACGCTGCCCACCAATGTGAGAAGTTGGCCTGGTATATGCTGTTCACTAATTAAAGTGGACACCTTGCACCAGGGCAAATCGACTCTTATGGTAGATAGGTTTAAGACAACCTTTTAAAGAAAGCTATCCTAGTGGTAGCTGTGGAGAGCAGCCTTCAGGCTAAGTCTCGGAGGAATGTAAAGCAGCTTGTTTTACCATATAATCTCTTGAATCACCAAATGAAAAGACACCACACAGGTATATATATCAAATATATATGTATTTATTTCTAAATAACTCTCTACTAATCTCTTTATGAGATTAGAAGACAAACATATGCACAAATCAACGTTTCACAATAAGTTAAGCACAAAATATGGCTGGGGCCCTAGGGGCGTACCAGACCATATACTAAGTAAGAGACTTAGGGACAACGACTTGCAGGGAGACAAGGCCTAGGGCCTTCAGAAGTGCTGGGACCTCACGAAACCACCCAAGGCAGGTAAGTAAAGGACCCACGGGGGACGCGTGCAGTGTAGATACACAGGCGCGGATCGCCGTTGACTTCAATGGGGCAAGTCGCGGTTGGAAATTAAGAGTTCTAGGAGACTTTGGGAGAACCTACAAGCAAGTCACTTACAGGGTAAGTAGTTCTAGGGCCCACACCCACAGGAGCACCGTAGTGCTGGAGTTACCTCACCCAGGGAAGCCGGGTGCACAGGTGTCCTTTGGTGTCGGGTCGCGGCGTCGTTTTCAATGGCGAACAAGGAAGACTTGCTGCTTGCGGGAGCTGAAGAAGTGTCCGGTGGAATCCAAGCCTGGATTCTGAAGAAGGATGACCTGAAAGCAGAGGGGACAGTGTTCAAAGTCACTTGGCAGTGACCCGGGGCAAGGAAGATGGATGCCCACCGTCGTCGGTTGATTCAGGTCGGTTGCGGGTGCCTTGACTCTTCAGCCACGTGGTCCAGGAGGTGTCGATGATGACCAGGAGCTGGATTCGGTGGGTCCCTCGACGTCTGCAGCTGACTGCGGTGTCGGCAACTCGATTGGAGCCAACAAGCCTTGGCAGCAGCAAGTCTTGGGGAGATGGAGAAAAGTCGATGGCGCAGACCAGCAAGGTCTGTGGAACTCACCCAGCGAAGGTAAGTCAGGGCAGGCCTGGAGCAACCAGGGGAGCCCTTTGGTTTCTTTAAGAAGTCTTCTGGGGACCCACAAGCCGGCGGGCAAGGGATCGCGAAGACACCTCGGGCGGAATCACTCAACAGGGGCCCACGGTCACTCGGGACGGTGTAGGCCTCTGATCTTCGGAGGGATTCCTGCTGGAGGTCGGGACCACACGTGGTCCAAAGCACAAGTTCGTAGAACGTTGTGAAGGGGTTGCACTCGACAATAGTGCACGGTACCCAGGGGTCGCGGTTCCTCGTTACTCGTGGGGTCCACTTGCCTCAGCTTCGCTGGGGACTCACGATGGCCTGGGAGAGGTCAGGAAATCCACTTCTTGGGCTGCAGGGACTTCGGACTCCGGCGGGAGCGGCATAGTTTGCGACCGTCGTTGTCGTTTTGGTGCCTGCCAAGCAGGGAGTCACTCCTTGACTCCAAGGGAGATTCTTCTGTCTTCCAAAGGTAGTGGAACGTCGAAGGGCCAGGATTCTTCTGTAGAGCGTCGTCCAGGGGTTATCTGCTTTGCAATGGCAGGTTCCCCCTCTTATACTAAAAGAGGGGATGGACTAGCTCTATGACCCCACCTATGGGAGGGTCAAGGGAGGGGTGGCTACACCCACTTCCCTTTGTCCAGTTTCGCTGCCAGAGCAGGGGCAGGTAGCCCCTGAGCTGGTTTGAACTGGCATATGCACAGAGGAGCCTTCTGCTCCCCAGTGCAGGACTTCAAAGCACTCTAAGAGTGCACCCACCCAGCCCCAATACACTAAACCCTGTCTGGAAGGTGGTTACACCTCCCTGTGACAGGATGCCTATTGTTGGGCTTCCTCCACTGTGAGTTTCGGTCATCAGCAGGAGGGCAGCCCAGTGTCTGTGACTGGTGGCATCCATTTTGTGATGCCAGGGCTCTTTAGGATTCTACCGCGTTTCCACAGCAGGTACATGTCTTATCCCTCTAGAAGGGTGGAATGCTACCCCCGCCGCCAAGATTGGCGGGGGGGTAGTATTCCAAGATGTTTGACACCAAACACAACATGTTTTGATGCAGCCATTCCAAAGTTAGCATTTACCGCGAGGATATAATGCACTTAAGAGTATATGGTTTAACCGCATCCACAAACAGCACCAGAGAATGGACTCTGAGAACTGCAGAGGGGCCCTGCTCATGCAGAGGCACCCCCTCACATAGAAGCCAAGCACCCTGCCCTCAGGATTGATAGGGCCTGCCTTAGGGGTGACTGATAGGTTTATATGTGTGTGCAGGAGAGATATAGGAAACCTATATCTCAGTGAGGGGTGCTAGCACCACCTCACCCAGGCTGCAGTAGCAGGCCTGTGGTGTCAGATTTAGACTGCTTGCCAGGGGTGGCATAACATATGCTGCAGCCCCTGGGAGGCCTGTGAAGTACCTATGCCCTTGGTACCTAAGGTACCATATACTAGGGACTCATAAGGCACCACAGTATCCAATCACTAGTGCACCTAGAGTGCACTCCATGTCGTTTAGAGAGAACAGAGAGGCTGGGGCCCTGATTGGCAGGGACCCAGCCAGACTATAGCCAGAAACCAGTGCTAACATCAGAAAAAAAGTGGGGGCAACATAAGAGGCAGATCCTACTCTCCTACAGATATCAAGTGTTGTTTTGTATTTCTTGCGCACAATGTTATTCATTAATGCGGCACTGTGTGCATTTGAACTGCAAATGTCTTTGTGCAAGTGTTTAAATGTCGGTAATCTAAAACTAAACGATATGTGTTATTGGGTTTTGATACGGGAAACAAAGGATTGTTCATTGGTGAGGTGCAATTTTCTATCACCCCCTGGTATTCAAGTTGATCTAGGATCTCCCTGACTTGTTTTTTAGCTTCCTGCTTTATAGGGTATTGCCTTTGAGCATTTGGAGAAACTTTTAACGGGATCACGTGGTGGGTTGAATCCTCATCCCAACCAACATGATTTTTATACAATGCTGGAGCTAGGGCAACCGCCCACTCCTGCGCATATGCATGTTTAAGATGTATGGGAACGAGGTCGGAAAAGGCTGGAAAAATTACAGTTTCTCCCCTAGGGCACTCCATGATGAATGCTGGCGGCCAGTCTTGCTCTGCTAATAGAATGTCATAACCAGATGACAGATTTTTCCAAAAGAGACCTTTAATTTTTCTCGGCTTATTCCCCTCCAGCCGGAGTGTTATCTCATGTAACTTATGTGGGACGCTTACCCGAGTATCAGGTGTTTCCACCGTGATATACTCACTCAACTCCGCTGTCACCAGAAATTCCTACAGGTTCTGGCGAGCTATCGTTACTTCTGCCGCACTGTCTAGCATTGTCAGAGCCCATTCCCCGTTCAGAAGCTGTGTCCTCAGAATTCTGGGCATGTCTGATCTTGAGACCTGCTACCTTCTTCTTTTTGAACTGAGGTTTCTGTTTTTGTTTATCCTCTTTTTTAGGTGCGTAGTCCGCAGCGCGTTGCGTGTCTCTGGACTTTGTACGCTCCTCTTGTCTTTGTTCTGACCGTCCTTACCTCTCGGAATTTTTTGATGAACCCTGAAAGGAACGAGAGGAACGTGTATCAGTATCCTGATACCTGTCAGGTTTCCTAATATTATCCCTATTCCTGAGGTTGTACCTCTTTTCAGAGGGCTCCTGTTGAGGAGACCTGCCTCGGGATTGAGATCTGCTGTCTCTTGACTTATGTTGTTTTTTATTATCCCACTTCTTTTTAGAAGAAGCAGGAGTCTGCTTTGTAGTGTCATTTTCAGGACTGCCCACCAGTTGTGGTTTTAATGCTTTTCCAACTAAACTGTCTCTGCCTAATTCTGCATAAGCAGTTTCAATTATTTTGGGTAGTTCGTGTTGATGATCCTCTGGACTGAACTCCCTTAGGCGTTGGCGGATCGCCCCTGAAGCTGCTTCCCCCTTAATGTTAGCTAGTATTATGGCTGATACCTGGTCAAAGTTATTTAGTAACTTCATCCCTAAGTTAAGGGCAGGCTCTGCTCCGTACTCATTTTGTATCTGTCTCAATACGTCAGGTATTACTGCTAAGGACGGGATACCATGTGTTCTGGTATAT
This sequence comes from Calotriton arnoldi, assembly GCA_963921515.1. Classification (NCBI taxonomy): domain Eukaryota; kingdom Metazoa; phylum Chordata; class Amphibia; order Caudata; family Salamandridae; genus Calotriton; species Calotriton arnoldi. The sequence continues at coordinate 521,723 of CAWUFW010009110.1, forward strand.
ATGGCAGCGAAGACTGAACCCCAAGAGGTGCAGTCCTCTACTTGTGGTGTGGTCCCCATGGGCAAGCAGATTGTTAGTATTCTGTGTTTTTCATAGGTGGTAGTACTCGGGAATACCGCCTCAAGCTGAGTTATTTTCTGAGCTATCCAGAATGAGATTTGTTCGCGTTTTGCTGGCATTTTGCCCATTACCACGTGTAATGTTTGTGGAGTAATTTTATTTCCTGTACCCTGAACTGGAGTACTGTTTGCTGCACCTGCTGGTGCAAGTTGGATTGTGCTGGTGCAGGTTGGATTGTTAAAGTCCTCATGACGAATTGTGTCAGGTTTCTGTAGATTTTAATTAAATCTCTGTGTTGTACGAGTAAGTCTGGCTGTGGCATTGTTCCAATGTCAGGATGCGGTGTGTAAGCCGCTAGTATTGGCCATGTGGCCCCGTCTCCTCCGAGCGGGCCTAATCTTACTCTTTGTCGTACATGGGGTAGGGCGCCATTAAACCAGTAAAAATGTTCCTGGTAAGTGAGTGGAATCTCTATGTCCTCAAACGGGGCATATTCCCTTGGTGCATTTCCTCTCAAATAGTAGTGGAATGTCTTTGTTATTGCATTTGCTGCTGGGAATGTAACCCATGAATAGAACACCTCTGTTTTGTGTGCCTCAATCACGAAAACTACTATGCCACCCATGGCTGGTAAGCCATTATCTAATAGTCTTATGGTGACTGTCCTTCTGAATTTTGGTGCAATCTGTATTGCATCCTCAGGATCTTCTTCTCCCAGGTCAATTCTCTCATCCCCTGAACCTGTCATTTTTAGAGGAGGAAGTGTTCACAGTGAACTAAGATGAGGTGTGATGCACAATTTAGGAACAAAATGTCCTTCAAGCTTGATTAACCAACAGCCAATAACTAGTATTCTTGTACTACTCAGCTGTGGCGGATTTTGTGCCCACCCACTCCAGACGTCTCTGGGGTTTTGTGAGTAGGTTCTCTGAGAATAGCACGACTGAACTACTCAGATTCTACTGTTAAATAAGTACCAAACCAACGTTGGGCGCCATGTCGTGTAGTTCCTATAGTACCCCTGCAGGACCTGCGCATTTGGATAACATATACTGCGGGCTTGGTGGCAGACTGACTCCGTGCACCCCCACCGTATATGTTAGCCTAGTTTGCATTAGCTAGCTCGCAGTGCCACTAGTGTCTCCTCTTATCGGGGAGAGATTAGTTTCTGGCAACCTTAGAACATGACAACCCTGATTCCCTCAGAATTGTGGAAACAATGTACTACCTTTCGCTCAGTCACTCGTGCTTACTTATTCGGTTTGTCTCAGAGAGTTACACAGAATAAACAGTCGGGCGTATTCTAGTGTAAAATATATGTGCTGGGGTAACCAGCAGACAATAGCAGAGATATATTATCAGCAGTACGATAAAAGAAAAGGGATAGAACAGTTCTACCATATTGCAATAATCATGAATACATACATGAATATAAAAGCATTATGCAAGTGCGCGTACTCCTACGATGCCTAACTAGATGTACCTGAGTGTACCTAGCATATGTGTGTAGGTCTAAAAGCCTAAGAGCCAAGAATCCTTCTAGGATTTAGTCGAACCCCCATACCTGAATAGAGAGAGTGTGGGACACCGTCCTGGTCTCGAGTTGGACACCCCGCAAGGGCTGTGTCAGACCGCTGTCAGCTGGAGCGACTGCATGCAGGAGCCTCAGCGTCTCTGGTCAGTGTGTCAGCATGGAAGTCTCGGTTCCCTCTGTCTTACCGGGGCAAGATGTGGTGTATTTATACCCTAAAGAGTCTCGGTCCTCAGTATGGTTTGTATTGGTCTGTCGTTAGACATGAGGAAGACGTCAGGGGTGAACTTTGTACATACATATTATGCAGGTGGTGTATTCTTAGAGAGCCATGCATAATTGATGAGTACAGTGTGGGCCTGTGTTTGGGAAAAACCCTGCTGTATTCAAAACCACAGGATAGATAACGCTCAGCCCTCAGAGCACGTTGTGTACTAGCGAGGACCAATGTAGGTGAAAGATCATGCCTATATAAGGAATCATGACTATAATAGGACATGTACAGTTATGACCATAATTGGGCATATGCGGCTATGACCATAATAGGGCAAGTACGAATATGACCATATTAGGGTAAATATGAATACGTCCATTTTAGGGCATGTACGAACGGGTCTACATTTAGGGCCTCTATACGGGACATAACACTAGCTGCAGATTCCTTACAGCCCCACCCATGCCTCCCCGCTTTGCGGACTGATGTAGTAGGTCTAGGGTTACTCCCCTTTCAGGGCCCTAGTTTTGCACACGTTTACATCAGTCACTTCGTGGCTCTGCGCTTCTGGCGTGGAAAAATGAAAAGTACTGACGTCCGCGCGCCTGGGTGGCGCCTATGTAGGCACCGCGACGTCATAACCGATGCTACCGAAGTCATCGACGACACGCAGAGCCGAATGGAGCCACCCGACGTCTCGCACAAGGGGTATTGCTCAGCAAAAGTTTCCGGATCCAGCCTGACGCCTGGGAAATTCAAAGATAAGGAATCTGCAGCTAGATAGGGTCTCTACCAGATAATGCGTTACCGAAGGTAAGTAACTTGTTCAACGAGGAGAACGTGACCCTGACGACTTGCCTGTGCATGGCTATAATGGGTGCCACGATGAAGATGGAGGGTCACAATGTCTGATTGATGGCTGTGGTGAGTGGAGAATTAGGCCGTGGCTGTGGACCATACCGAGACGAATTTGCTGGCCCTCTCCGCATCGGTGGGAGGTCACGCAACACCATGGGCATCCATTTGCGGCGCCAAATAAAGTGAATGCCAGACGGAGTTCAGTTGGCAATATTAACGGCCTGCTGTGACGCACGCCAGGTGAGGAGATCGGCGGCTATTGGACTGGTGGCCCCTGGGTGTCCCTACCTTGCGTGGTTGTTCCGGTCCAGATCCCAGGCTGTAAGCAAAGAGCCACCCTGAAGTGAGAAGAGCGGGCGGCCTACCCATAGCGAATGGGGAGTGACTGTGGGGATCGGAGGCCCCACTGACGTCTTGTGGAGGAATAGGGAGCGGAGATCAGGGGGCCCATATTGCTGTTCCCCGCTCCTCTCCCCCTGCGTCGCATTTAGCCTGGAAGATGTGGTACAAGCTTACCCCACTATCTGAAGGCCCAGTAGATGCTTTCAGGCCCGGTGGGAAATGCGGGCTGTGCGCGTCGCTGGGAGAGAGCAAATATTCTTTAACTAACTGACGGGCTGCCCTCGCTCAAGCCCAGGCCTGGAGATGCCCTCTGTGCCGTGTGATCTCAATGTTTAGCGGCACTGGCCCACGTCCTGTCTCCTCCCTAGGCTCTCCGGGTTGGACATACATCGGAGAGGATGTAAAGACCATTGACCAACTTGGTACCAATACATGTGGACATATACGCTACAGATAAAATTGCATTTTCTGCACTTTACAACAACCAGGGGCCAAGAGAGGTGACAATTCCTACTGCCCATGCTGCCAACTGCTACGTGGAGGTGAGGCGGGACTGTGGGGCAACGGGGACCAAGTTCTGGCTCTTCCAGGAGAGCACGATTTGGGGGATTTCTAGTCATAGCACATAGGTGTGTGCAACCGCATATACTTCTAGTGCAACTGAGACCATGCTACAGATTATCCCTGTGGAAGATCCTGAGATGCACCGGTTGATAACAGCTTGGGGAAAACGGTCAGCAGGCAGACCAAACTGCAATTTGATGCCCGCCGCTCAACTCGTACACCCGGTGGCAGCACTGGCCAGGCTGACCCTGAAGACCCCTCTGGAGGATTCGACCAAAGCCACTGACATGATATCGCTGCTCCACCTTATGCAGCAAAGCCTCATATTCCTTGAGTCCAAAATGGACACAATGTGTATCAGAATGGACTCCATTACACAAAGTTTGGAAAAACACGAGGACTGTATAAATGAAGCAAAACACAGGATATTGGCAGTGGAAGACACTATCTCAAATAGGAGTGAACAACTCCTCAACATGGAGAAAGTACTCAAAATCATCTCTGCCAAGAATGAGGATTTAGAAGCGAGATCCAGGAGGAATAACCTACACTTATTAAGAATCCCTGAATCCACCAATACCAACAATGGGTAAAATGGAAGATTTTGTGGAACGATTGTTTACCGACTTGTTTGGTGCGGAGACCTTCTCCAAGATGCTAATAGTAGAGCGAGCCCACCACGCGCTGATATCTCGCCTGACGCCAGGTGTGCCCTCAAGGCCAATAATTGCCAGATTACTAAACTATTGGGATAGAGACACTGCTCTTAGGCTGGCAATGGAAAACGCATGCTACACTTTGAAGGAAATGCGGTAGACAGATACCCAGTCTTTACCATTGTGGTTCAGATTGCTCGCAAGAAATATATGCCCATCAAGTAGAAGCTGCAGCAGGCCAAAATCACATACGTGGATGCTTTATCCTGCGAGACTCTGCATTACGCACCAGGGCAATGCACGTGTCTTCAGTACTCCGAAGCAGGTTGGCGAATTTATGAAACACAATGTGGATAGTGCTTTTCTGGCGAGCTGCATGTAACAATCGTCCAGGCCCTCTTCGCTGCTATCGGAGGCAAGGTAGCTCAGGCTCACATTGGAAGATGGGGGCCTAGTTGACACTGTTCGGATGGACATTTGTGGCTTATCTTGCCATGAGAGGCAAGATCCAGATGATGGCATCTATCTGCTGCACTGTACTTGAATTTTACCATCAGCACTGCCACCAAAGGCATGATCGCACTTGCACACTGAAACAATCCTGCGGTGCCCGTTCCTGCTATGATGAGTCATTTGGAACACTCATGTTTTCACCCTGGAGGCCCTTGTTTACTAGAAGAGGAACCCGTCTGGCTTTCTAGTTTGCCACCTAATGGATACCCCTAAATCACCCTACCATTTACTTATTGTTTCTTACTATACTACTTTACCCTTGTCTCACCTGAGTTTTCTTCTAACTTTTTACTCTCCGCTAATTTTATCTCCCCCTTTCCTTCTTCTTTGTGGCATCTCTTCCTCTATTAACTTCTTTTTCTTCTTCTCTTGTCTACTGATATCAACCTGTCCGCCCATTGATTGTACATGCTGTAGGTTCTGAGATTTAACAAGTTTAGCAATCCAAAGGATGACACTAGTAATATTTAATTGCTAATTGTTGTTTGGGAGAGAAAATGTTTCCTGGTGGGTTTGGGCCACCAGTGTGGGAGAAGGGTGGGATGGGGATGGTTCTGTTTGTTTTCTTGTGCACATCCAAGTATATCACCTATGCTGTACCTGTTGGCCCTGCTGACATTAGATTGTGAGCAAAGGAACACCGTAGCAGACCCTAAGCACTCCTTTTGGGATGACAGACCCCGGACTGTAACAGAATAATCTTGCACATGTTCAGTATAACTACCTAACGTGGAACATCAGAGGGTGGGTAACCCGCGGAAACGACACCATATAGTAACCTAATTGGATAGACATAATATTTACATTGCTCTTTTGCAAGAGACTCCAATAGGGGACTCTGCGCACACCACCTTTGCCTCCCACTGGGAGTCGAATAGACATTTCATGACATACTCTACATATGCGAGGGTAACCGCTACGCTTATTTGCAAGGGCACACCATACGCTACACAGGGCGTGCTTAACAACCCCCAAGGTCATTACACTTTGATGTGGGGAAGGTTGGCCTCGGTGTCCATCACCATAGTTAATTGTTATGGTCCAAACACTGATGATGCTGTTTTTTTATGACAGGCTCTGGGGGACGATCGTAGACATAGGCTCCCCACACATTATATGCGGGGCAGATTTTATTAGTGCACTTAACGGGGTTAAAGACAGATCCCACACAACGTCACATTACCATAACACTGCAGGTCGACACATTCAGGCCATTATGGAACAACATCAATTACTAGATGCATGGAGGTCACTACATTCACAGGTGAAGGAGGGCACTTTTCACTCTGTAGTACACAATAGCTGGTCAAGATTAGACTACTGGCTCCTAGCTAGAGGGCTGAGTGATTGGATACATGGAGCGATACATTTAGCGAACACTTACTCAGACCATTCCTCTGTACTGCTTGAGCTGTGTCACAAAGTGTTCTCTGCCCCATATGCGTCCTGGAGAGTCTCTCCAATATTGATGATGGATGAGCCTTTCCGAGAGGAACTGCTACAGGAGATCATTGAGTTTTTTTACAGGAATAGGGACTCATCTCAGAGATGGGCACTGTATGGGAAGCCTTTAAGGTTACTGCTCGAGGTTTCTGTCTAGCCAAGAGTGGAGGAATCTTGGGCTCTATCAGAGATAGTCTTCGGGGAGATGGAGAGAAACATCAAAAATTTGGAGGGTAGTCTGTGAGATCCAAAAGACCCTGTGGTGACTGGGAATCTTAGGGAGGCTTTTGCTGATTATCAGGAAACTGCTGAGCAAGAATGCTTATTTCGGAGCAAATATGCTAAGGCAACAGTGTACGGTGAGGGAGAGCAACCGGGGCAGGCCTTGCGAACACTGACGCGCAAGCCCCGGTTCACATATACTATTCTGGAGATCAGACATGCTCTTTAGAGATGTACCGGACAACCTGAGAGTCTTTTCCGAATTCTACAACAAGTTCTACACTATGCGTAGGGCACACGGTGTAGACGTAGATGCGTACCTTGGAGATGTAGCACTGGGCTGGCTGAGCGACGCACAGAGTGAGTTTCTGTCCGCAGATATAGAGGGAGATGAAATAAGGGAGGCTATAACGCAGCTACAATCTGGTAAATCCCCCGGCCCTGATGGCCTACCAGACTATTTTCATACGGTATATATTAGTATGCTAGTCCCGATACTGCAAACAGTTTATTATGAGGAAAAAAGCTCTGGCCCTATCCCACCCTCAATGAGGGAGGTGATGATAATTGCCCTCCTCATGCCTGATAAATCTGCGGAGTATTGTGAGTCCTACCGACACCTGTCGCTTATAAACTGTGATGCCAAAATTCTTGCAAAGATTCTAGCAACTCGCCGCAGTCTTTAAATGACATTCTTGGTGAGACCTGATCAATCGGGTTTTATACCTGGGTGCGCTACATCATATAATTTACGCAACTTGTTTGTGCTCCTTCAGGATATTGACCCGGATCTAGGGGCTGACGTGGTCTTTCTCGAAGCCACCAAGGCTTGAAGTGGGATTACATAATGTTCATGATTAGGCGCATGGGCTTCCCTCCCCTCTTCTTATCCTGGATCACCCTCCTGTACTACCAACCAACTGCCAAGGGGCAAGTCAATGGGACTTGTTCAGCTCCTTTCTCCATCAAGCGGGGCCCTCGACAGGGGTGTCCCTTATCGCTCCTGCTTTTTGCATTGGCAGTGGAGCCACTGGCTACAAAACTTAGACAACACCAGCACAAATATGCTATCAGGTATCCCACTAGGCATATACTAGTATCATTATATGCAGATGATATCACATTATATATTAGGGACCCTCAGCACAGCTTGAATGGAGTGCTTAGCGAGTTTGTCTACTTTGGGGGAATATCGGGGATTCAGAATTATTGATAAATTCTATCTTTTCCCTCTTACCCCTGCCACGGCACAATTCTAATCGAACTACCAACTAAAATGGTGTGACTCTGACCTGCAACATCTGGGGATACTGGTTTCCACCGATAAAAAAGAACTAATTTGAGTGAATTACGGCACTGTTCTCTCTACTTTAACAGATAACATTACACAATGGATATCGCCGCCTCTCTCCATGGCGGGACGTATATCTCTCATGAAAATGATTATATTGCCGAAACATCTTTATTTATTCCTAAATATTTCTTACCGCCGGGGCGCTACTTTTTCAAAGCATTGAAAACGCAGCTGATACGATTGGCCTGTGCTGGTAAACAACGCGTATACAGTGGAATATGCTCACTCAACCTTTTTCTAAGGGGGTATTTGAGGCAACAGCCATGGAGCTCTAATATTTGAGTGCCCAGGCACACTACGCCATACAACGTTACATGTCTACCCCCTTCATGCCGCATTTGGCCATAGAACATGTCTGTATGCCTCCCATTCCGGCGTCTGCCTACCTGGGCACCGGATTCCGCTGGTGTGTGCATAACAGCGACGTGGAACAAAATGGCTAAACGGTTAGGTAGGCCAACACTATAATCGCCTCTTATCCCGCTGCCTTATCATTTTTCCCTTCCGGTCACACACAAAGCAGCCTGCAGAAACATGCTTCATAACACTTGGGTTGATCTCTATTCTGGCAACCTATTCACCAACCAAGAAGCGTTTTTTACTAGGAAAGCGCAGACACTGCTGGATATCTTTCTGTACATCAGGCTCTCACAGAATGTGAAGGCAGATACTCCTGACTTTCCCTGGGAGCCTCCCATATTTACCACTCTGCATACTTTTCTTAATTCCACAAGCCCGAGACACTTGGTTTCCACTGTATACCACTCTGCTCAGTTTGAAGCACCGGAACTGAGGGGGGTGTTCGCACTGGATGGTAATCTCGAGCTGGGTACACCACTCACAGATAGGCAATGGCAGTGCTGTTGTCAACAGACAGGTCGTATAGCGTTGAGCAGTAGGCTTTGTATTATCCACTTTAAATTCCTACATCGGATGTACTGCACGCCTGCCAGGCTACACCGTTATCACCTCAGCCCTGATTATAGATGCGAAAGATGTGAAGGGCAGATTTTCTCCATCTGGCCTGGGAGTGTGGACCGGTACAGACCTACTGGGGTGAGGATGCTGCACACTTACACTAATGATTGGCCAAACTGTGACCCTCACACCACTAATGGCGATACTGGGGCAAACAGAAGACGTAGAGTCATTTTTTAGAAAATATGTAGCACTCAAACTTCTTTTAGCCAAGCGTACAGTTGCATGCAAATGGGGAAGAGGGTGTGCACCGAAATTTAAGCAATGGCTGCAAAACCTAATATATTGTAAAGATCAACTGACTACCTATGCTGAATTACTGCCCCCTAGCTCACGGCCTCGAAATATTTGGAACCCACTACAGTTTTACCTGATAGCACAAACACCCGACTCTTGGGGTGAGATAACCCCTTGTCCGAGCTTAGTATGTAGCCCCTGGGAGGGTACCATGAAGAGGCTTATTGAACGAGTCGTGCTCTACATAACACTTTGACACATGGCCAATGCCCTGGGAGATGCCCATTATAGATAGGTAATGAAGTGTGTAGGTTGCAACCCAGCATGAGAGGCCTAATCCTTTATTTTTTGTAATTTATACTCATGCTACAATACTTTTGGCTTACACTATGATTTTTTTGTGTCCCCTTAACATGGTGTTGCTGAAGCGGAGGGATGGAAACAGGCTTGACACAGCTGATGTGACCAGCTGTGATTGTGATGTTGCACAACATTATTACAATTGAAATCTGGCTGATGTTTCTTGTTCATATATTGTGTCATACAGATACAAAATCAATAAAGAAATTTAATTTAAAAAAAAAAATATCTACACTGGAGCTGATCCATCAGAAGTAGAGCGTTGGAATAGTCTTTTTGGCCAATTATAGTTCAGGTGTATCAGTAAGGATCTGATCTTTTTTGTTTGCTTGCCGAGTATATAGTGGAAAGAGCCAAGATTGCACTTTTTTGACTTATTATAGTGTAGGTATATTGGTGAAGATTTGAAATTTTAGAACATTCAAGATGGCATTTAGGGGACAAAGACACCCTGACCCATCTACTGTATTAGCTGTAGTGAAAATGATAGGCATTTTTTAGGCTGTCGATGTTGTATTGTTGATTGTTTTTACTTTTCTAGAATTGTTCCATTGTGTCTATTTGTATCTTAGTATATTTTCATATTTTTTATCCTTTTATATTTGTAGCCATTACTATTATATAGAATGTTTGCGAAACTATATATGTGTGTGATTGTCTATATGTGCTATTGTGATGCTTTAATATGTTTCATTGAGCAAAGGTCTGTTTACTTTTGTGGTTGGGAAAAACCAAATTAAGTATTTTGGAATGACATAAAAAAAACATTTTTGAAAGCTAGACACCTGGAGGAACCCATAGTGGGATGACTTGCATAGCTCTCACCAGGTCTTCATACTCAGAATCCCTTGCAAATCTCAAACCTTGACAAAAAAACACATTTTCCTCACATTTTTGTGATGAAAGTTCGTAAATCTGCGGGGAGTCACAAACTTCCTTCCTTCCAGCATTCCTCTAAGTCTCCAAAAATGATGCCTCATTTGTGCCGGTAAGTCTAGTGCCCGCCACAGAAAACGTCCCAAAATGCAACATGGATACATCACATTTTTTCACTCAAAACTGACCCTTTTTTTACAACGTGGGTAGCTGTGAATTTTGGGTCCTAGCTCAGCCGGCACCTCAGGAAACCTAGCAAACTTACACATTTTTTAATACTAAACACCTGGGGGAGTCCAGGGGTGCATGAGATGTACGGCTATCACTAGGTCATTTAAGCCATAAGCCCTTGCAAACGTCAATCTTTGGTAAAAAAAAATCACTGTTTCCTCACATTTCTGTGACTGAAAGTTCTGGAATCTGTGGGGAGCCCAAATTTCCTACCACCCTGAGTTCCCACATGTCCCCTGATAAGAGCGGTACCTCACCTGTGTGGGTGGGCCAAGAGACCACGACACAAAAGGCACCAAAACACTACATTGATAGATAAGCAATAGGGGTAGCTGCCTTATTTGAAGACATGCTGTGGTGCCACCCATGCAAACCTATGAACCACAGACATTGTTGAAAACTAGACAACCAGAGGTTTCCTGGGGGGTGTGCCTTGTATGGATCCCATTTGGTTTTCTTACCCACAATGCTCTGTACATCTCAAATGTTGCCTGAAATCACAGATTTTCCTTACATTTTTGTGATGAAAAGTTTCAGAATCTGCATGAATTCACAAAATGCCTACCACCCAGCATTACCGCACATGTGCTGATAAAAACGCTGCTCCACTTGTGAGGCTGGGCCTAGTCCCTATGACAGGAATGGATTAAACCAAGGTCAATGAGACTCCTTGCGAGGGGACGTAGATTGACTTTGGTTTGATCTGTTCCTGTCGTGGGCACTAGGCCCAACCACAAAAGTGGAGCAGCGTAGGGTGCCGATTCAGAAAACCAAAAAACCGGGACAGTCCACAAAAATAGAAGTAGGAATATAATTTTGCATCCACTGGAGAAAAGATCCATAAAATATATTTGTCTTTGATACAATTTGGAACCAATAAGAAAACATAACAACATTTTTTGAAACGTGATATAGCCCTAAAGTTTGCAAACTTTTCATTTCAAATTAAAACTGTGCAAATAAGCCCTTTACTTACCTCCCACAAGTTGTTCTGAAGCGAAGAGGAAAGCTTGGGTGTCAGCTGAGGGCCTTCTGATATGCAGATTTTTTGTTATTTGTTCTCAAAGAGCTTCCTAAGTGGATTGAGTATTAGTAGATGCATCATTGGTCAATGAAGATCATCATGAAATAATGAGGTTGTCATGCCTACTCTAGTCATATGCAGCTTTGTAATAACAAGTCTGGGCAAATTGGAAAAGCGCAAACCAATGTTGGTCACTTAGATGTGCCTTATGGGGCTTAAGAGATTCCCCACCTGCAGTATAACTACCCAAATGTCTGCACTGAACACTCTGTCATGCCACTCACCTACATACAGAGGTATTGGGCCAAGTGGGGGCTTCCATGCACCAGAGACTCCCCCAAAACGTTTGATGCAAGTGTCTCATAAGCACTGTTAGCCCCTAATTACTCAAACATGTTGCAACAAATCAAAACTGAAAGTAGTGTGCCATTGTTTTGTGGAAAGTTGTAGCACATAGAGGGGGTAGGCAAAGTAAAGGTATATGGAATCAAGCTAGACAAAGGATATTCATCCCTTAAACTGAAAGCAAATTTAGAACAGCCTATTGTACCCTCGCAAGTCAATAATGGAGCATTAGACATAATGGCCATTGTCAATGATTGCTCAGTCCTGTAATTAGAGAATGGCAGGAGAAACCAACCTCATCTTGGTAGTTCCAACAACAATCACCAAAAATGACTCTTTGTACTTCACCACTGCTAACCAGTGCTAAATTGCTTATGTTTACTCCCTAAAACCTGGTTATATTGTCTTACACCTGATTGGTATAGTTAATGTGCTTATAAGTCCCTAGAAAAATGGTATACCCTATACCCAGGGCTGTTATATTAAATGCTACTGGTGGGCCTGCAGCACTTATTTTGCCACCCACTTAAGTAACCTTTAAAACATGTCTGAGGCCTGCCATTTGCAGCCTGTAGTGCAGCTTAAACTGCCAATTTGACCCGGCAAAATAATACCTTTGGCAAGCCTAAAATCCCTTTTTATTACATATAAGACACCCTTAAGGTAGGCCCTAGACAGCCTATAGTGCAGGGTGCATTGTAGTTAAAAAATTAAACACTTACTGTTTAATTTGTACATGCCCTAGGTAGCAAACAAAACTCACAGATTCGTTTTTCACTACTGTGAGGCATGTCTCTACTATAAAGAGGTAACATTAGGTTACCTTATTTTTAATAGGTGATAACATTTGTTTGGGCGCAGGTGGCAATGTCATGTTTGGTGTCTAAGGAATTGTAATTTAAAATCCTCTTTAATAGAAAAGTCAGGTTTTAAGTCACAATTCTGAAAATGCCACTTTTAGAAAGTTATCAATTTCTTGTCCTGGCCATTTGGTATCTGCAGCCTGTTTCCTTGGTCACATGACTATGTGTAGTTGACAGTTGGCCTTTGTGTATTCATCCCAGAAAGCCACACAATAGAGGGACTGAGTGTTGGCAGGATAGGCCATCCATGGAAGGATGGGGCAGCAGAACTGCGCACAGCCCCATTTGCACTGCAAAGACACTGCCTCAGCTCACACACAAAGAACTTCATGCTAGACCCACTCTTCAGTTCACTTCTGGACCTGCCGAAGGACTCTCAGAGGACTGTCCTGCTGCCTGTGGCCTTCAGTGTACTTCGGTGGACTGCCCTGCTGCACCAAGAGGACAGCCCTGTGGCCTGAAGCCTGCCCTGTGCCTTCAGAGGACTGCCCTGCTGTTTGAGACCTGCTTCCCTGCTTGAACCCAAGACTGGTCAGAGCCACAGGGACAGAAAAGACTCCAAACATCTTGAACTCACATCTGGACCCAGCCTGAGTGAGTTCTGACCCTCCATGTAGTGCGCCTTTAGTCCAGTGCCCTTAGAAGTGGTGCTAAATGTACCCAGACAGCCCCAATCTAAAACCTGGGACTTAAAACATTTTCCACCATAAAGTGCCCTGAGAACTGAGAGGACACGGGACCTACCTGCTCCGCAATCCGCCCATGGTGCCTTGCTGGTTGGTCTGACTTTGCGGCAGCTCCCACTACGTTCTTCTCTGCAGCAGTAAATCCTGTTCAGCGGCTCCTCGCAGAAGGGGTATTCAGCTTTTTGGAGCCATCATCAGCTCCAGCCAATAGTTTCATCCTGCTGGAGATTTTTGACTTCCATAAGAGACTAAGTCCAAACAAAGAAATCTTAACCGTGACTTCGTCCAGCAGCTCCCCGACAACAACGTCTCCTTCTTGGACACAGCCGGCTGCCTTGCCCCGCTGACCTTTACCTTCTCAGACATTTTTCTTCTAAACTTTTTTCTAAGTCCGAAGGTCAGCGTAGCCGGGCCCCATCCACTTCGTGTATCCAACCCATCCAACTCCATCACGGTCAGCCATAACATCAACTTTGCCCTGGTCTTGTGGGACTAGATGTCCACAGTTGGCACTTTGATCTTTTAGGTGCTATTTTACTCTTTAAACTTTAAAAATTCATAATTTTAATTCTACTGATTTGATTTTTGTTGTTTTGGTGTCATTTTAATAAAATCCACTGTTTTTTTAAATAAGTGTGGGATTTTTCCTGTGTTCTGTTTTCACTTTATTACTGTTTCAGCGGTGCATAAATACTGTACATGTTGCATCTAAGTTAAGCCTGACTGCATTTGTGCCAAGCCACCAGAGAGGTAAGCACAGGTTAGTTTAGTGACTTTTTGAGGTTCACCCTGACAAGGATTTTGGCTGTTGCTTGAATAGGGTTTAAACCCCTCAACCAACAACCCAATATCTCACACGCCCTCTAATGTGGAGGCAGTAATCATCCCTAAATACAAATATTTAAGCTGACTAACTAAAGGATATGCTTGGAAGCATAAATATGGATTCCCCTATGCCACGATGATATGATAATACTATACCAAATTGCTGCACTTGCTTGGCATTAAATGAACACACTTGGGAGCTTTTTACTAGGCAACACAGTATGGAAAGTAACAACAGTAACAATTAATTCATATGTTACACTCAACTAACAATACTCCAAACAAATGCTTGAAATAAATAATAACTGGTAGCCAGCCTTGAAAATGCTCTGTTTTAAGTGGCACACATGTGGGATGTGGAAATGCATATATTTGATAATTAAATATGTTTGATAAAACAAGGGAATACAAATTCCTAAAGGACAGAAGGAGGGTGGGAGCACACTGCCTCACATCCCAGCACTAAATTTGCCCCAGTGCATCATAGTAACTGCAGTGCATAATAACACTTACTTCAGTAGTAGTCTGTAATGTTTCACCTTTGTTGGTGCAGCCTGTGCTGTGTAACTCTAGACACGTGTTTCTGGATTCATTCCTTCATCAGTAGAGAGCCACAAGTCATTTGGTGGTGCTGGAAATGCTGCCCAAAGTCTTCTCAGGTCTCTGTACCACACACTGGGCGCAGGTGCATCAACACAAGCTTGTTCGCTCAGTAGTTCAAGGGAGCCTTTTCATACAAAAGGAGGGTTGGAGCACACAACCTCACATCCCAGCTCTCAATTTGCCCTAATGCATCATGGTAAAGGACTTTACCATGACACAAAAACCTATGGAGGAAGATCCCAAATGTGAAATGAAGAATAATTTATGAAGTGCACAAATACCCGAAGGTGTCAAGGCGCTAAGCCCAAAGCCAAACAGAGAGAAGTAGGGCAGTAACCCCGAGCAGACTAAAGAAACTTAAAGAGTAAAAAGCCACGTTTTAAGGCTTCTCCCAGGGAATATAGCATGTTACATCGCATGCTATTACATCGCATTCCTATACAACGCGGTCGTTACAACGACCCCGTTGTTAGAACGCAATACCTTTACAACGCAAGTCATTAGATCGACTTGCTGTAGGGGGCGCGCTGGACTTAGGAATTGTATAATTTACTATTCCAACTCCAGCCTGCGCAACAGTAGGGAAGGCGTTGGAATAGTAAATTATACTATTCCTTAGGTTAGAGCGCCCCCTACAGCAAGTTGATCTAATGACTTGCGTTGTAAAGGCATTGCGTACTAACAACGCGGTTGTTGTAACGACCACTTTGTAAAGGAACTGCGATGTAATGACTGTGTTGTAAATGCTGTCTCCCTCTCCTAAGCAACATTTGTTCATCACTTACTGTAATGTGGTGAGGCAGGGTGTTCCAAACTTTAGCTGCGGCTTAAGAAAAAGATCTGCGCCCCATCTCTCACGGCAAATTCTGGGCACAATAACGGTCTTACCCATGGCAGGACAGAGTGCATGCCTGGAAGAGTACCACTGAGTTTTAGATCTAACAAATTTATGGCTCACATTGTGTAAGGCCTTGAGTGCAAGGCACAAAACCTTAAATATAATTATTTTCCTCACCGGGAGCCAATCCAATTTTGTACGCTCCTGAGTGACCGGCTGATATTTGGGAATGTCAAGAATGAGCTGAGCGGCTGCATTATATGTGGCATGAATTTTACTGAGAGGGCATTGATTAATGTCAAGGTAAAGGGCATTCCAATAACCCAGCTGGGAAGAAACCAAGGCAAGAACTACTGTTTTCCATAAAGCAATTGGAATGTGGGGACAGATTTTCTTCAAGGCTCTAATGATGTTAAAGCACGAAGATACAGTATGGCTGGCTTGAGAGTCAAAGGAAGGTTTATCACCCAAAATTTCCCCAAGATTTTTAGTAGATCTAACTGGAGAAGAGGTGTGCCAAGAACCGCAGGCCATCAGGTCTTGGTCCAGATAGAGTGCTGCCTGCCAAAGATAAGAACCTCCGTCTTGCCCGCGTTTAATTTTAAACAGTTTTTCTTCATCCACTTGCTGATTTCCCACATACAGTTTCTGAAATTCAAAGCAACCGAATGGACATCATCAGTAATGGTTACAATGATCTATGTGTCGTCCGCATATGACAGCACACGGACACCAAAAGACTGAATCAACCTGGAAAGGGAAAAGACATATAAATTAAACAAAATGGGACTTAAAGACGAACGTTGTGGCACTCCACAGGACAAGGAAAAAGGTTTGGAGAAGAACTGTCCACATATTACTCATTGGGTCCTATCCGTTAGAAAGGATCCTAAGGGGCATATTTACAAGCCCCTATCGCCACAGGAACGTCACTTTTAGTGACGTTCCTGTGGCGAGACATCCTACGCCTTATTTTCAAGGCAGCGTTAAGCAGCTGCCTTGTAAATAAGGCACCCTATCACGCTGTACTTAGTGTGAAAGGGGAAGGCAATGGGTGTTGCGGTGGGCGTTCTGCTGCAACACCCATTGATTTTGACGCTGCCCCCCATTTACAAGGGCAGCGTAAATAGGAGGCAGCACCAAAATTAAGACCAGGGAAAACCTGGTCTTAAACAGGCGAAATGAGGAGAAATGCTTTATTTCTCCCCGTTTTTGCTGTTTCCATGTGTGCTGTGTTGTGCAGCACACATAGAAACAGCAAATGGTCATTGATTGTTTTTGTGCAGGAAGATGTCCCTTTCTGCACATAAACAATCTTTAAAAAAAAATGACATTTTGTAACTTCTATGAATGCCGCATTAAGCAGCACACATAGAAGTGACAAAACGTAATTTAAAGACTGGTTATGGGAAGGAAGGGACACCTTCCTGCACATAAACAATCGTGCCCTCCCCGCAGACACCCTTGCACCATGGTGCAAGGGTGACTGCATTGGCGCTAGGCTGCTAAGTTTAGCGCAGCGCAGGGGGAAACTGTGGGGCATATTAGCAAGAACCTCGTTAAAATTATCGCCGTTTTAGCGGCAGGAAACTGCCGCTAAAACGGCGATAATGGGCTTGCTAATATGCGTAATGGAATTCCAATAGAAGCCCAGGTTAGATGTGCAGGACATCTAACCTGGGCTTCTATTGGAATTCTATAACGCATATTAGCAAGCCCATTATCGCCGTTTTAGCGGCAGTTTCCTGCCGCTAAAACGGCGATAATTTTAACGTGTGTTTCAGAAGTGGCAGAGTGTAGCGTTAAGCCAAGGAAGCTAACTCCACGCTCCGCCACTTCATTGTAAATATGCCCCTAAATATTTAAGCGTCTTACCCTTAATCCCCAGCTGAGAAAGTCGAGAAACCAAAAGTGAGGGGGAAACAGTGCCAAAGGCTACGGACAGATCTAGCATGATGAGTGCCACAGCCTACCCACCGTCCACAACAGATCTGACACTGTGTCCAGCTGCCACCACCACAGACTCAATACTGTACTCGCTTCTGAACCCTGTTTGAGATGGGTCCAGGAGCTCATGCATATCTATGAGTCATCAGTTCCTCATTCAGATGCTTCTCAAGTATCTCAATAGGTGTAGGCAACAAGGATATAGGGTGACAGTTTTTTAAATCTTTTGGATCAAGATTAGGTTTTTTAATAAGAGGAATAACTATCGCTTCTTTCTTAGCCCTCGGGAAACAGCCAGCCTCTATAATAAAGCTAGTCATAGTGATCAGGTAATTGGTCACAATATCAGGGACAAGTTGCAGAAGGTTAGGAGGACACGGATCCAAAGGAGATCCTGACTCAATGTTAAGAATGAGCGCCCTAACCTCCGAAGTGGAGAGGGAGGAAACAGTGGAGAAGATGCTCTCATTAGCTGTTTCTGCAGGGTCAGATCCCATTGGTCATCATCATTTGTTATAGAGAATTCAAAGTAGGTATTACTTATCTTGGTTTGAAAGAAAACTGGCAAATTGTCGCAGAAAGCCTGTGTGACATCAGTATTGATTGGACTATTGGAACAGGAAAGCATATTAACTATTTTGAAAAGCTCCTTCGATGGATTTTGGGCATTACTGATTTTAAAAGTGCAGTATTTAGATCTTTCCTCAAAAATAGCTGGTTTATAGTCGTGAATTAAAATCTTGTATTTTGCTTTTTCATGAGGATCATAGCCTGACCGCCATTTGCCTTCTTGCCTGCGACATTTTTGTTTCGAAACGTAACCCTGGGCAAAGCACTACGCTACGCTCGCGTAGTTTGCGAAGTTTGCTCTACTTCGCACAACGCGAATTGCACGTAGCACAGTGCAAACACGCGTAGCGTAGCGTAGCGTAGTGCAGCGGTCATTTTTTGCTTGCTCGCGGTCCTCAACGTCAAGTTGGCGACCGCGAGCAAGCAAAATGACATCCCGGCGAGACTTTTCCTCGTTCGCGATCAGCAACATCAAGTTGCCGATCGCGAGCGTGGAAAATAAACCTCCCGGCGAGATTCTCAACGCGGGGAGGTCAGGTTTCTCATTGCGAGTGGTCGCGTATGCTCGCGACCGCCGCGATGAGAAACTACCAGTCCGCGTTGAAACAGCTGCCGCTCGAGTAAAAATCTACTCGAGCGGCAGTAAAAGACAGCTCGCACTGTGCAAGATGCCGTTTTCAATGATTGCACAGTGCGGACAAGCATCCGGCACTGTGCAATCATTGCGAACAGTGCACTACGCAGTTCGCGTAGTGCTACGCGTAGCTCGCGTAGTGCGAACTGCACTTTGCGTAGCTTCACGTAGCGCTACTTCGCGAACTACGCCCAGGCTTATTCGAAAGCCTAAAGTTATCAGAAAAGCAGAGAGTTGTAGGTTTATCCCTATGGTGGTTTGTAGTTTTTGGAGGTGCATAGTATCCGAAGCATTACTGAGCTACTCTTGAGTGCTCTGCCGCGGCCTGGTCGGCATCCTGATATAATGCTTGGGATCTTGCTGATAGCGCACTACTTAAATTATTATCATAGACGTTTTACCAGCCAACCACCGTAGAGACGGCTCTACGCCGTGGCGTAGCTAGCGCTTTTGCCGCCCGGGGTGGTCCCACAGTGTGCCAACCAGTGACGGCCGGTTTGTGCATGTAAGAGCGGAGGGGTGGTGCAAGTGAAGTGAAGGGGTTAAGTGCTGCCGCGCCACCCCCCAAAAAAGTGACGCCCGGGGCGCACCCACAGCTACGCCACTGGCTCTACAGTGGTTGGCTAAGGCAGGCGATTTTTTTTAAATAACGCAAAGGGCCCAGTGATCAGACCACCTGAGTGGAAGCACTTCCCTGACATGAAGAAGTAGATGGTTTGTAAAAATACTGTCAAGATTATGACCAGCCTCATGAGTGGGAGAATGCACTATTTGCATGAAGCCAAACATCACCATGGTGTCAGTAAGCAAGCCTGTGCTCCTGCCAGAGGGTGTTTCTGGATGAAAATTTTAAATCCCCCAGAATCGTAAAATTCGACTTAAGCAGGGGAGGTTCTAAAAAGGTGCCACGTATTTCTCGAGTTGGAGACTAACTCAAAAGAGGTGCCTCTCATTTTTTCACAGACAATTTTGATCCTAAAAGCGAACTGGAGCCTTAGAGCAAAGCCTACTTTTATGTACTTTAAATACTTTACCAACTTCAGTGATAGCTTTTGAGAAAATGTCAGTCCCAACCTTATCTCCAAATATGCTAATGCATACGACCACAGGCATGGATGGACAAAGGTGGCCAGAGACTATTTGCACCATGTCTGTCTGCGATCTTCTGCATAGCACCACAAGATTAGGGTCTGTGACATTTGTGCATGCCTGTATTTACATATGTTATCACATTAAAGCCAGCCTAGTTTTGCTAGTGCTTGTTTTTCTCAGTCGTATGTCGTAAGTGCAATGGTATACCCATACATGAGTCCGGTGCTCACTGTGCCATGCGAGTGACGATGTACCTCAATAAATGGCCCCTTAAAGTAAAACCTGTCTGGGGTTTCATGTGTTTCCATTCAGATGGGACATGGCTCAGCATGTCCAGCTCTATTGTCGCAGAATCATGTCTGATCTGCATGCAGTTGGTCCTCTCTGCAGTTGCACAGTGAGCACACAACACGTGTCTGGGATGTGGCCTGGAGTATTTACCAGTGCCTGAGATGAATCCAAGCATTCCCCACATCACTTGTTTGTTTTCTCAGTGTTTAGTTGTGGCTCTCCTTGCCTTGCTGGCAGTTATTGTTGCTGTTCTGGTCCGTAGCAATGGGGGGGGGGACAGCTGTGGTTAGTGCTGGGTCCTTGTATTGGTCACTGTGGTTGCAGGAGCTGTGATCGCTTTTTGTGAGAATTGTTGAAGCAGCTGTTGTTCTCAGGTGGCAGATGTGGTTCCTGCTGCGTTTACAGCTGTGTTTGCTACTTGTGGCAGTTGTTGTTGCTGCTATTCACCCTCCCGTGCTGGCAGCTGTTGTCTTTGCTGTTGTTAGAGCTGGGGTCGCAGGTGTTGCCTCTGTTATGGTGGCATCTGTGGTTGCTAATGTGGTTCCTTATGTGGTAACAACTTGATGGAAGCTGTTGTCAGTGCTTTGGTCGCTGCTGTGCTTAAAACTATTGTTGAAGCGGTTTTGGCTACTGCAGTGGTGTCTGTGGTCACAGCTGTTGCTGCTGTGGTCCTTCCTGTGGTAAAGCGGTTTTGGGTCATACTGTTAGTGCCGTGACGGCAGCTTTGCTTGATGCAGGTGTCCTTTCTGTGGTTACTGCTGTGGTCACTGCTTAGGCCCCTGCTGTGGTGCCAGTAGCTTTCTTTGCTGACAAAGCAGCTGTGGTCACGGCTGTGGTCCCTCCTTGGCTCACAGCAGTTGTTGCTGGTGTAGCAACTGCTGTTGCTGTGGTGCTGCTTAATGCAGTAGCTGTAGTGACTGCTGTAGTACCTGCTGTGGTCCTTGCAGTAGTTACAAATCTGGGGCCACAGTTGCTGTTACTGCTTTGATGGAAGCTATTGTTGCTGTTGTCCCTGCCATGGAGGCAGCTGTTGTTGCTTCTATATTCCCTGCTTTGTGTACAGAAGTGGTTTCTTCTGTGGTCTCTACTGTGCTGGTAGATGTGGATGCTGCTGAGCCGCTGATGTTTCAGAAGCGGTGGTTGCTGTGGTTACTGCTTTACTGTCAGCTGTTGTTGTTACTTGCACAGTCCTTTCTGTGGTTAAAGATGTGGTTGCTGCTATGGTCCCCGCACTTGTGATTGCGAATATCCCTGCTGCAGTGGCAGGTATGGCCTTGATTTGGTTGCTACCTTTTGGCAATCATAGTTCCTGTTGTCATCCATGCTGTTGATACAGCTGATGTGGAAGCTGTTGTCGCCGCTGTGCTATCAACTATTACAGATAGTATTGCTACTGTGGTAGTGACTGTTTTTGCCCCTTCTGTTCCTGTTGTGGGCTGTACTGTGGTTCAAGAAATTTTGGTGCTGAAGTTGCTGCTGTGATGATAGCCTTGGTTGATGCTATCTAAGGTCCCTGCTATGTTTCCAGCTGCGGTCACTTCTCTGTTTCCAGCTGTGTTCTTTGCTCTCACACTAGCAGTAATAGCTGCTGTGGTCCATGCAATGGTGGCAGCTTTGGGTTCTCCAGTGGCCCTTCTGTCATTATGGCCTGGTGCATGTTATAGTTCCTGCTGTGCATTCAGCTGTTTTGCTGCTCTGGTCGCAGCTTTAAATGCTGCTGTGGTCACAGCTGTTGCAGCAGCTGTGGTTGCTGCCATAGCAAGAGATGCTGCTGTTGATCTAGTAGTAGCTTTGGCCGCTGCTGTAGTCCTTAGTGACAATGTGTGCTATTATGAAGGGCGATCACGAAGAGGCACTACTTTTATGTTCCCCACACCAATGCAAAACTACAACACAAAATGTACATCTGCTCAAATCAACACCGAAAGCCCCTCTCTCTATTCTCTTTTTGCTATTTCATGAGTTCTGTCAAATACCTAAAGCAGTCTGAAGCCCGACATAGAAAATCAAATATATGTAATTGTAATTGCATTTATACAGCGCTTACAAACCCTGACGAGGCGTCAAATCGATTTTTCGGCGAGTAGCACGCTAGTGTGGAACCCATAAAGGATTAGTGGTGAATTAGAATAGTGAAATATGAAAGTAATTTGAGTGGTGGATAGGTTAGTCAGTTATTTGGATTCAGAAGGATAGCGGAGGGATAGAAGAGGGAAAAAGGTTTGCATTCATATAGCGCTTGTTAGCCCTGATGGGATGTTGAAGTACTTTTTTGGTGAGTAGCACGCTACTCCAGAACCCATAAAGGATTGTGGTGAATTAGTAAAGTGAAATATGAAAGTAATTTGAGTGGTGGATATTAGTCAGGTATTTGGATTGAGAAGGATAGCGGAGGGATAGAAAGGGAAAAAGTTTGCATTTATATAGCGCTTGTTACCCCTGATTGGGTGTTGAAGCGCTTTTTGGTGAGTAGCATGCTACTCTGGAACCCATAAAGGATTAGTATTGAATTAGTATAGTGAAATATGAAAGTAATTTGAGTGGTGGATAGGTTAGTCAGTTATTTGGATTCAGAAGGATAGCGGAGGGATAGAAGAGGGAAAAAGGTTTGCATTTATATGGCGCTTGTTAGCCCTGATGGGATGTTGAAGTACTTTTTTGGTGAGTAGCACGCTACTCCAGAACCCATAAAGGATTGTGGTGAATTAGTAAAGTGAAATATGAAAGTAATTTGAGTGGTGGATATTAGTCAGGTATTTGGATTGAGAAGGATAGCGGAGGGATAGAAAGGGAAAAAGTTTGCATTTATATAGCGCTTGTTACCCCTGATTGGGTGTTGAAGCGCTTTTTTGGTGAGTAGCATGCTACTCTGGAACCCATAAAGGATTGGTATTGAATTAGTATAGTGAAATATGAAAGTAATTTGAGCGGTGGATATGTAAGTCAGTTATTTGGATTGAGAAGGGTAGGAGAGGGATAGAAGAGGGAAAAAGGTTTGCATTTATATAGCGCTTGTTACCCCTGATGGGGTGTTGAAGCGCTTTTTTGGCGAGTAGCAAGCTACTCCTGAACCCATAAAGGATTAGTGTTGAATTAGTATAGTGAAATATGAAAGTAATTTGAGTGGTGGAGATGTTATTCAGTTATTTGGATAGAGAAGGGTAGTGGAGGGATAGAAGAGGGAAAAAGGTTTGCATTTATATAGTGCTTGCTACCCCTGATGAGGTGTTGAAGTGCTTTTTCGGCAAGTAGCACGCTACTCTGGAACCCATAAAGGATTAGTGGTGAATTAGTATAGTTAAATATGAAATTTGAGAAGTTGACATGTTAGTCTGTTATTTTGATTGAAAAGGATAGTGAAGGGATAGAAGAGTGAAGAATTTAGACTTTTTTTTGGGAGGTCATAGCAGTAGGAGGAGGCTTGGGATGAGTAATAAAGGATGTGGAGTGGAAGAGTAAGAGGGAAGAGTTTAGAAAGGCTTGTTTTGGGGGATCGGTATAGTAAAAGAGGTGTCAGAATGTCTGTGGTTGTAAAATGAAAGGACCATGTTGTGTCAACAGTGAGTCCACGGGTTACAGCAACAGCAGCAAAATGAGCACCAGAAACTACTGGAGCACACTGAGGGCTTTTTCATTCATTGACTCCTTGAAAGAGAACATGAGCAGAAACTGGAAGCAGGCAACGCTGATAGGAGATGATGGTTTTCCAATGCTGACGGCTTGAGTGCTCTCACTGCCACATACTATTTAATGCCTCAGTGCACTCGTCACCACGACTGTGTAATGCTACTGAAAAAAGAGAAGTTGTGTTTCCATGGGTGTTCATTCTGCTCAAGGGCACATGATGCTGCAGTTAGCAGTGGGACCGCAGCAGTGCTTAATTTGTAAAACATTAAGTGCCAGGGCTCTCATCAGGAGGCCACTGCAGCCTACACCACCTATTGCCCCTGCTGGTGCTGCCAATGACAGTAACAAACCAGCAACTAACCACCACACTCCTACAAGTGTGACAATTCAGACTATTCCAGGCCTCCAAAGCTATAAGATTAGCATTGGCGGCAGGTAATAGTAATTTTGTAGGTATATTTTATTAGTAAACAACTGTTGTTGTGCTTACTCTAAATCAGACAAACAGCGCCACTATGTGGCAGACTGTCATAAGTGCTGGTACTGCCAATTAAGTGCCAGTGCCGAGCACCAGAAACCACTGGCTCAAATTAAGCACTGAACTGCAGCACCCCTCCTACCTGGTTCGAGACAAGATACCACAAATTATTGTACACAAGAATGAGCCAGTGTTGCAGTTAATAGTTACGCCATCGTTTACTTTGTTACACTATGAACTGAATCACCTACAGTATAAATGGGTGTTCCAGTAAATATAAATGGCTCACAAATCCACAAGACATCATCATTAGGACATCGAGGCATTCAAATCTTCTATTCTTTTGTGTATATCTCTCATCATACGTATTACTTTTTTAGGTCACAGCTACAGACAGCATTAACTGTCGACTAGACCTATTGTTTCCAGTACAAATACTTTGAGTTGACTTTGGGTTAGCCCTTTGCTCATGATTGGGTGGCTGTGTTGCCTATCTTAGGTATCTGCTTTCGATTAAATGGCTTCTTATCTATTCTTGTGCCTGTCATGTCCAGGAGCATTTCGGTCTCACAGTGTTCTGAATAGATGAATTGTATCCATATACTGCCAACGACATATGACTCTTTTTTTTAACACCCCATGGGAATGCCTGTGTTTCCTTGCTCTCTACTGCTGTTTCTTTTTGTATTCCCCCCGCATGTCCTCATTTTACTCCCCTTCCACCCAATGGTCCCCACCCATTCACTGTTCCAATAACCATCTCACTTTTCAATTTCCCAGCTTTTTACGGCTAGGGTACGGCAGCGGCAGAGTTCTATCAGCCACTCGCTTCCTTTATTTGCGCTCATGCACACATTTACCAAAAAGTAACGCACCACTGGGCAACAAGTAAAGTTGCTGCACTGCGTTGCATTAGCAGGAGAGACCAGGACAGCACCATATCTCCTGCACTGTCGTACTTCAGGCAGCCATGCACCAGTGCAGACACCCTTGAGCCATAGTGTAAGGGTGCCTGTGTTGTCAGAAGCCTAGTTTTTGTACTGGAAGGGATTCCTTCTAGTACAATAACTAAGCTTTAAGGCATTTCCACTTTGTATGTGTGCTGTATAATGCAGCACACATACAAAGTGAGACCAGCATGTGCAATGCAATAGGTCTAGCATTACTGATAGTTTGAGGTATTGGCATTGCAAATAATAATGCAACGCCAATAGCTCATACTTTCAGTAATGCGAGACCTAGTGCATTGTAAATGCTTGCGTAGTGAGCTAGGAACCAGCATTGTATGTCTCAGTGCAGTACCGCAAGCTGCTCCTAGAGGTCCCTAGTGAGCAAGGCACCAGCACTGCATGCCTAAGTGCAGCACCGCAAGTGGCTCCTAGAGGTCCCTAGTGAGCAAGGCACCAGCACTGCATGGCTCAGTGCAGTACCGCAAGCTGCTCCTAGAGGTCCCTAGTGAGCAAGGCATCAGTACTGCATGTCTAGCTGCAGTACCGCAAGCTGCTCCTAGAGGTCCCTAGTGAGCAAGGCATCAGTACTGCATGTCTAGGTGCAGTACCGCAAGCTGCTCCTAGAGGTCCTTAGTGAGCAAGGAACCAGCACAGCATGTCTCAGTGCAGTACCGCAAGGTGCTCCTAGAGGTCCCTAGTGAGCAAGGCACTAGCACTGCATGTCTCGGTGCAGTACCGCAAGCTGCTCCTAGAGGTCCCTAGTGAGCAAGGCACCAGCACTGCATGCCTACAAAGTTGGAGTTAATGGCATTATAAATGGCAATGTTTTTTACCTAGCCATGTTGCATGGTTCAGTACAAAAGGGGAGCTCTTTTGATCACATATGGTACTGCACTCGGCAGAAGATATGGTAAATCCACCCTACCCATAATGCATTGCATGCAAGACAGTACCACGAGTACATTCAAATAGCTATGTCCATATATACAATTAGTGGCTTTGAAATGTAACAAAAGAATTATTACAGTAATTTCGAATTAGGTTGTAGTCTGTGTGGAGCTGATGAAGGTAAATTTATAGACAGTCTCATATAAATGTGAGACATTCTAGTGAGTGTAGTAACCACTGCCAGCCTAGCTTAGGACCAAGTGTGTGTCCTGCCTGAAGCCTTTTAAGAAAAAAAGTGCCTTGAGGCTTTAATTAAAACCTAGGGAGTAACAACACATGTAACAGGGGGTGTCCTCATGGGAGGTTACAAGAAGGGACAAGGTGGTACTAAGGAGGGACAACTAAGCCTATTGACCAATGATAAGCCACCATTTCCAAAGGACAGGGACAGGAGCCAATTAAAAAGATGGGCGGAAAGTAGGTGAAGCTTTATGCCCATATTCTGAATACAGCATGTCACGAAGAGACAGCGCAAGCGCTGCCTAGGCGAGATCTAAAAAACAAGGAGAAATGAAAAATGTTCTCCTTGTTATGCCTGCCTCAAGGAGGCGCAGGATTTTAGAGCAAATCTCTGTCTACTGCTCTGTATACATAGGGATTTGTATCAAAACCCATGAGTGGTGCATAGGAATTACGATGCACCACCCATGGAACACCATCTTGGCGCAAAGTAACACAATGCAGCACATTGCACAACTTTGCATTACTATGGGTTACATTCCTACGCAAATCGCATTGAAAATCCCATCTGAACACTTTGCGTTGAGTTTGTGTTAAAAAAGTAATGCAAAACCACATAAAGTGTTTGTAAATCTGGGCCACTTTTATCCTTTTAATTTACCAATTTAACATGGCCATCTGCCATTTTAGAAATGCAACTTTAAAACTGGGCACCATGCGTCACTATGCATTCGCACGCAGGTGTCAAGACGCACGTGGGCGCATGAATCCATGGCATATACGTCTTTTGGTGGCTATCTTGGAATGGGTTTTCTTTATTTGAACACCCACTGCAAAATTGCCATCCCTGAATGCAAGTTTCATGACGCATGCACTCTGTTGCAATCAGCAATAAAAACAAGCATTTGCAATGCAATAGGTCTCGCATTTGTCAGAGTTAGTGCTACTGGCGTTGTAAATAATAATGTCTTTTTATCTATGTGTTTTGGTTTGGAGTGTAGTGGATGAAGGAACAGAGACACAGCTGCAGCACTGTCTAGAGGATTAAGAATGAGGAATTACCACTGGGAATAGACACGCAGCTGAAGCACTGCCAAGAGGACTAAAAAAGGGGAATTACCACTGGGAACAGACACACAGCTGCAGCGCTGCCTAGAGGACTAAGAAAGATGAATAACCACTGAGACCCGATAAGCAGCTAGCAGCACAGGCTAGATTATCAAGCATGAGGAATTACCACTGGTAACAGAGAAGCAGCTGCAGCACTGCCTAGAGGACTTGGAATGAGGAATTACAGATGGGCCCAGAGTAGCAGCTAGCAGCACTGTCTAGGGGACTTAGAATGAGGAATTACAGATGGGACCAGAGAAGCAGCTAGCAGCACTGTCTAGAGGACTAAGAATGAGGAATTGCCACTGGGACCAGAGAAGCAGCTGCAGCACTGTCTAGAAGACTTAGAATGAGAAATTACCACTGGGACCAGAGAATCAGCTAGCTGCACTGGCTAGATGACTAAGAAAGAGGAATTACCACTGGGAACAGAGACACAGCTTGTTTCTGATAACAGGGCCTTTCGTTGCCTCTTAATCTATCCCCAAACACTTCTTAAGTAGACAATCACATCTTTAATGGGCGCCTTGCAAGTGGTTTGATTGGCTGTCAAAACCAAGACCCGCGGAGATTATGAAAAGCAGTGGGGATATAAGCAAAGCCTTCTCAGCCTGTGAATGACGTTTGGAAGATCTGCTTAAATACTTTTGCTGATGCTGCTGCACCA
This sequence comes from Calotriton arnoldi, assembly GCA_963921515.1. Classification (NCBI taxonomy): domain Eukaryota; kingdom Metazoa; phylum Chordata; class Amphibia; order Caudata; family Salamandridae; genus Calotriton; species Calotriton arnoldi. The sequence continues at coordinate 549,840 of CAWUFW010009110.1, forward strand.
GCTGGGGCCAGGGCTGACAGACCACGTTGTGTGTGTGGCATGGGCAGCTGAAGCCCTTTTAGGCCAATGGGCGTTGCTGGCTGCTGTACAGTGATAAGTAAGATAAGGTTGCATGTGGGCGGATGCTTATGGCAGATGTTAGGCCCTAGGGAAGGGTCTCAGGTTGGAAATTTTGGGTGCAGGTATTGTATTAGTGGGGCATTGGGGTAGTGTGTTAGGCGAATGCCTAGGGTTCTCTGTGTTATTGCAGCAAAACTGTTCAATTAAAGCTGCCCTCTGCACTTAATTCATGGGCTGAGTCTTTGCTGTGGGCCGTCACGCCGGAACCGGTATTCCAAGAGCACTTAAGACAACCTAATTACTGACAGTTGGCACCTGTCATCCTTCAATTTCTAATTCTATTCTTAATGTAAAATATTAATAACAAATACATTTGAAAAAAGACCACGCTTACAGCAATGCATCGAAAGAGAGACAACACCATTTTGGGGTTCGAACTCCCGAGGAGCATTTCCTTGTGGATGCTTCTTCAGGCGGCGCTGCACACCATACAAACCTCTTAAGTCACTACAGGCAAGCATCTTTGAATTGTTCATTGTCTAGAGGTAAACATTAATCTATCGTGTCCCCATAACACTGAGTGCAACTGTAGAATTAAAAGGGTTGTGTGACAGTAGTAGATTGCTGCACTAGTAATGTATGTCATGTACCACAATCATTTATATTCACCCACATACACCATCGCCGCTTTCAGTGAATGTCCCATTCATACAAACCCGCACACGCATAAACATTCGCTCATGTGGGTCACGGAGTCAGCCAAGGGCGCTGCAGAGGCCTCCCCATTGTTTAAGATGGAAAAAAAATGTTGAGTTGGACGAGCCGCGCACAACGAAGACGCGCAGCAGCCATTATTTAAGATGGAAAAAAAATGTTGAGTTGGGCAAGCGGCACACAAGACGTGCGGCCACCATTATTTAAGATGGATTTTTTTTTAAACAAGTTGGGCGAGCCGCACACAGCAAGACGCATGGCCGCCATTATTTTAGACGGGTAAAAAACAAGCAGGAATTGGCACAAAGCAACTATATAAAAAAAAGTTCTTTAAAATGACAACATTAAGTACTACCTGCATTAAAGCGGATGGCAAAACAAGCAGCGACGGGATGAAAGCATCAATAAAAAAAAAGTTCTTCCAAACAGGAGATAAAGAAGTCAAGCGTAAGTACACTGTACTTTACCGGTGCTCCTGAGCCTTGAAAGGAAGTGAGATATTGGATGTGGGAACGACACAGGAGGCTGCAAAGAAGAGCGACACTGAAGAGAACCAATGGTAGGTGGGAGGTGGGAATAGAGTGGTTTTATTGATTACAGTAGGTCTGGCAGACAGCGCATGCATGCTGCCAGGCTCGACCTAAAAAAGCATCATCAGCTTTATACAGCCAATGCCCATTGGCTTTGCCAGTACTGCAACAGAAGGCACTTACATCCTCCTCACATCCACCCCTGCACCTAATACACTTCATGAATGCATGCTTCACTCTTCATTTTAATCCCTAACAGCTGCTAGGCAGACGAATTACAACTCCTCTGGACTCAGGCAGTTTGTTAATGAGGGAAGCCTGGTACTACGTCTACGTAATCAGGGCACCTGATAAGTAATTTATTCTTTTAACAACTATTTCATCCATTTTTAATGGGTGCGCTGATTTTAAAGCAGAAAACAGGCCAAGATAATGACAGTAGCGTGCGCGTGTGCCCACCAGGCAGACATGTTTGCAGCATTATTTATTCAAGTCCAAACTGTATCTCGCCTCATACTGTTATCACATACCACACATTGGAGGGAGTTCATTCAGGCAGGGGCTAATAAAGAGAAGGATAGTACCTCCACTTGCTCCTCTGGTAATTTCAAACTGATCCATCTGGACAGCCACGACTGAGGTGCACATGTTGTAAATTACAATTTTTGTAGGGTTAAATGCAGAAAGCCCTTCTGGGGGAGAGAGCGCTAGCTGAGGAATGGCATAAACTGTAGTTGAAACACAGGGCATATGCACAAGGAAACTGTAGAAGCGTGGCGTTAAGCCAAGATTGCTAATGCTGCACTCTGATAGGTTCCAAATGCAGGGATGCACCGTATTTACAAGAATGCGGCGCACCCCTGCGTTTCCACTAGCACTGGTGTCAAATTTATCTGCCTTGCGCCGACGCAGGCACCCTTGCACCAGAGTGCAAAGGTGCCTGCGTTGCGGGTAATGATTGTTCATGTGCAGGAAGGTGTCCCTTCCTGCATATAAACAATCAGTACTGGTGATTTGTAACTTCTACGTGTGCTGCAGAATGGCAACAAATTCAAAGAACCTCTCGATGCAACGATACCTGAATCTCCAGGTCCAATCAAGAACTAATCTATGCCACCACTGCTGGATGAACTAGATCCTTGCAGGCAAGCTTCGAGTTACCAGTTGAATGTACATAAGTGAGAAATCATGATTCTTTCAACGCCAGAAGAAACGGTTAGGGATTTAGAAAAGTGGCACCAATTTTCTGGCAAAAGTATTACATCACTTACTGGGCCATAAAAAAAATTCAATCACCCTGCACAGAACAACAGTGTTGCAAGACCTTTCTTTGCTAAAGAACATGCACAAGACCATGTTTTGGACCACTAGGCCTTCTTCATGGCCTTGAAGGATCATGACAGTGGCAATGACTTTACTCTCAAAATTACCCTACCTATTCCAAACAATGCCTCTGGCAGCTTCTCATAACCTGTTGAAAAACTTAAAAAAACCAATTTCCAATTCCATCTGACAAGAGAAAACATGGGGAATAGTGCACAAATCGAAGATTTTAGACAACAGGAACAGAAGCCTTAAAATGCTGGATATACTGGGTTATTTTCAGACTTCGCAGTTACATTCATACCTTAGATGACCATGTAATAGCCAATTGCCCATTGTGGGTGATTCTTTGGTTCCCAAAGAGAAATGGACCACATTGAATATACAACCCCCTCATCAAAAGATCAGTGGTGGTTTGAGGTACGTTCTGCTTCAGGGATTATCTTATGTCTTTCCCTATCCCAGCTACCTAGATTGGCACCCACACTAACTTCACTCAGGCCACGAGAGACACAGGTTTATGTCTTTGGAAAGAAAAATGCTGTACAAAAATTAAAGGCTTGAAATGAGACTGAGAACGATAAAACCCTTTGCACCCATCTCTTAAAAAGGGGCTGAAGTTTGCTCAAATCTTTAGGATACAAGCTTCACATTGGAAACCCCATTCGCCAAACCATCCATAAATGTCAAGAACAGTCTTGAGATTCCACAGCCTTTAAGGAGTATTGAGGAAGAAATCTTGTGAGAAAACCTTCTTTATAGACATTGCGGTATATTCACAAGAACGTGTGCTAAACATCTCCAAAAAATGTTAACGCAACTTTACACATTGCAGTCCATCGCGGGAAAATAACCCTGTGTTAACGTGGAATTCACAACACGGCGGTACCATGCGATAGTCACCTGAAACCGTGGACAATGTCCGCGATACAACCACCGCGACGGCGATAAAAACACAAACCCCAACACCAAAAAACGTGCGATGAGCCCATTCGCGATGAGGAAATCAGCGATAAGCAGCGCCAGGCCTGCCATACACACACGGCAGGTGGGAAAATCACTACAAAAGGAGAAAAAACACACAAACACAAAATGACCAACACCGAAGCACCATGGAGGCAGCCGGAGCAGGCGCAGAGGACGAGCGCAACCCCACAAGTACCCCGGACGACCAGCCCGGGACCACGGTGACAGGGAAGGGCAAGGACAAGAAGAAGAGGAAGACGAAGTACAGTCCGCAGGAGAATCGGATCCTGGTCACAGAGGTGATAGAACACCATCAACAACCGTTTGTCGCCTCCAATGTGTCATTGGGCACCAAAAATGGATTATGGCGGTCCATCGTGGACAAGGTGAACGCCGTCGGAGAACACAAGAGGTCAATAGACGAGGTCAAGAGGCGATGGAATGACATCAAGCGCAAGACCAAGGAGAAACTCGCAGCCAACCAGAAGGCAGCAATGCAGACTGGAGGTGGGAGCCCAGCGCCACAGCTGGAGCTGGATGACATGGAGGAGCTGGTGTCGACAGTCATCAGTGTGGAGACCGTGGCAAGAGTCGGGGCACCGGACACTGCTCGACATGACACAACACAACGGCAACAGGGTGAGTAACCACCAGGTACTGGGGGGACGGGGGGAGATGGCCACAATGGCACACATGCACAATCAAGCAGAGCACAGTGCACACCCACAATGACTCTGGATCATGGCCCTGATCTACACACTGTCACAATGTACATTGCCATGCTGTCTGAATGTCAACATGTACCATGCAGCCACATACATGTGGACACATTGTAACACAGCATCTCCCCTTCACATTGCAGGGGCACCGTCAACGCCACCTGCAGAGCAGTCCCAGCTACTCTTCACTGATGACGAGGAGAACACCACCAGCATCGACACCCAAGCCCTCCAAGACATCATTGAGCTCATCCGCCAATCACCTTCAGGACCAGGGCAGCCCAGCTGCATCGAGGAGACCCCACCCACTCCACAAACCACCCAGCAGGAGGCACCCACAACCCCGGCTGTCTCCCAAGACCCCCCCGAACAACCCATGGCCTTCCAGCGCCGTGTGTTGGGGGTCCAGAGGGAGATGGCTGAGCAGGTGCGGGTGGGGTTCGACCTCATGGCTACCAAACTCGACGCCATCCATGGGTGTCTGAGTCCCATCAGGGACCACCTCTAGTCCCTAACGGACACCCACACGCCGCTCCATGGTCTCCAACGAGCCCTGGCTGACATTGCTGGAGTCATGACTCGGAGACAAGAGCACCTGTTTGCTCAGGGTGGCTCCAGCGATCTCAGCCAGGAGATGGCATGCATGCGGAGGCTCATGGAGGACATGTTGCAGATGGAGGTGGAAAGGATGGTAGCCACCGCTGCACATCAGCGAAATGTAGCTGGGATCTACCAGGCCCTGCATGTCCTCATCATGGCATTGCTGCCACAAGGCGTGGCGCGGATGAATGCTGCTGCCCCTACACCATCCACATCTCCGCCCCCTGGTGTGTCCGTGCCCCACAGTGCGGCAGACATTCCACCTCCAGCACCTGATGTGTCACTGCCACACAGAGTGGCCGGCAATACACCTCCGGCCCCTGATGTGTCAGTGGCACACAGTGCTGCAGCTGGAACAGCACCACCACAGGTGGGGCAGAGCACACATCCGAGGACGAGGACGTAGATGGGCTTGAGTTCAGAAGGAGGCACTAGCATTCATGTCCGCCACCTGGCCTGTTGCTCCTTGGTGCCGCACATGGCCCCATGACCTACAACTGACCCCCGATACACTCTGCGGCACTCACCTTGGACCACGACATGGACTTCCATATCCTGTTTGGTGACCAATGACACGGCGACCAGACTGCAGACTGTACTCTTCCTCATCCTCTGTCCTTGTCATTCCCCGATGGACTCTGGCTGGCCCTCCATGGGCCCATATTGTGAAGTGGGGTTGGCATGGCCCTGTACTGCTTCAGCTGCTGAACTCCACTGGATGTGCAATAAACATTCAGGAACGCACTGCTGTGTCATGTCTTTCATCATTCAAGTATGAATGTGTGGATGAATGTAGGGTCAGTGATTCCCCCTAACGTCAATGATGCTCATCTAGTGGGATTCCAGTCACAGTGTGCTACGTTGCCGATTGTGTTGCGGGTGCCGTAGACACCACAACAGAGACACACGCATTAGTCACTTCCTTGTCCGGACATGGACTGCACCACGCCCAGAGCCCCCGAGTCGTTGTTGCAAGCCCTGCGCTGGTCCGGCGTATGCCAGGACGGACCACTCCGCTTACGCTCCGAGGGGGGCCACATAACCACATGTCGCAGGTCTACACGCTAGTGGTCTGCAGGTCGCTGGTCTAGTTGTCAGCATGTCGCGGCCACTCCCTGAGGGCAGGTTTGCACACACACCACACCCATCCGGCGCAGGCGTCACAGGCCATGTGACCCCGAGTATATGAGGGGCCAGCAACGTCACATTCCCCACTGCCGGAGGTGACTTGATGACGGACGCTCCACGGTTCTCAATCATAAAGGGCCCATGACTTGTTGCGCACAGGGTTAGTGGCACCCGAAGCCTTGCGGCCGTCACGGGCCTACCACCACGTGGCGCTGACTCGGGTGGCACAGGGTTAGTGGCATCGAAATTGCTGAGCGGGTGTGCAGCCTGCGATGATGACGTGTGCACTGATGTGGTCTCTGCCATTGATGCCTCAGGACTCAGCGTCATGTGTGGGACCTGCTGGTCCGCGGTGCGGGTCCGCATGATGTGGAGCATGCCATGGTGGCGGGCCTGGAGCTTGCACGGGCACGTGGTGTGCCCACTGGTGGACACACCGTCGGCGAAAGGTGAGCAGTGGTGCCTGGGTGCGCGGGGGCGGCAGTATCCTTCCTTCTCTCTCTTTCTATCTCTTCATTTCACTTTCACTCTCCCTTCCTTTCCTTCTCTCTCCCTCTCCCTTTCTTTCTTTCTCTCTCTCTTTCTCTCTCTGCCTTTCTTTCCTTCTCTGTTTCTCTGAGTCTCGCTCCTTTGATGTGCGCATGACACACGTTCTTATTTTGGGCTTTATTTTCCAGGCCGTGACATCAGGATTGTCCCGGACGGACCTGACAGGAGTCTTCCGCATTGGTGTTTTGTGTTGTATTTCAATAAAGTTTTTGGTTGTTTCGTCAATGATGAGTGACTGTTTCTCGTTCTTCCGTCTCAACATGTGTGTTTCTGTTTGTCATTGTGCAACGCCATGCGCTTTTTGTGGCTCGTGTCGTGCACGGTATGTGTTTGTCCGGGGGGGTGGGAGGGGCCTGGAGGTTGTGGCGGTGGGTGTTGTGGCCCTCATGGGTCTCCGAGCTGCATGATCATTGTCTCCATGGCATCTGTGGGTCTTCAGATGTGGCTCTGGCCTGGGCTCCCTTTCATGCTGCAGGTAGTCGTCCTGCTCAACACCAGCAAAAGGCAGGTGTTAATTCCCTGGTGCTACCGCGGCTTATCACCTGTTTTTGGTTCGCATCGCAGATCTGGCAGTTCGTTGTGAAAGAGGTGTTGTGGTTTTTTCATGTGTTTTTGCACGGGAACGCCTCCTCTGCATCTCATTAGGGTTAGTTGGTGGTGTCCACCGTGGAGATAAATTTTGCGGCAGTTCTCTCGGGAATACTAGCGATGTCTGCAGTTTGCACCCGCTTGTGAATGGGGTTAAATCTATCTCCACTTTTGATGAGTTAAGGTGGGGATAAATCGGAGATAAGACCTTGTGAATATCCCCCAATGACTTATAGCCCATGGGCTAGTTTTGCTTTCTCGTCTGGGTATATGTTTAGCTGCTAACGCCAGGGGTGAAGTAGTAAATCATTTGAAGTAGGCTTCTTTATTATGTCTTGGTGGGAAGGGGGGTGCAACTCTAGTAGGCTTGCAGGGGGTATAATTCTCCCTGGGTAGTCAGTGATTCCCATATTGTTTCCCTCTTGACCGAGGCTCTCCGGCACCACATTCGCTTAATGAGAATTCATGATTAAATCTACTTAGTCCACAACTGGTGGTAACATATAGAAGGTTGGTCACCTGGTGCTGATTTAATGAACTCAGTTATTTCCAGGATTTTGGACCTGCTAGTCTTCTTCTTCTTAATAGAATTGTATAGGTTGTTATATCTATTATATATTATATATTGGCTGTCTTCCATCTGACTGTTCCCGTTAGAAGAGTTCCCTGCTCCTTGGCATCCTGGGATAAACGCTGGTATCCTGGCCAACATCTGGTCTCACACTGTTTTTTCCACCCTAGATCGGGATTCGATAATCACCTCGAAAGTGAAAGATAATATGTTGTACAAGGTTTTACTTCATAGCACATGTTCATAGACACTCTGGTACTTACCATCTGCTTACCCAAACAGGTTACATCTTCTGCCTGACAGTCAGTCAGCATACCACTGAGATAAGCAAAGTCTGCAGAGACCAGGGGGCATATTAGCAAGACCCACGTTAAAATTATCGCCGTTTTAGCGGCAGGAAACTGCCGCTAAAACGGCGATAATGGGCTTGCTAATATGCGTTATAGAATTCCAATAGAAGCCCAGGTTAGATGTCCTGCACATCTAACCTGGGCTTCTATTGGAATTCCATAACGCATATTAGCAAGCCCATTATCGCCGTTTTAGCTGCAGTTTCCTGCCGCTAAAACGGCGATAATTTTAACGTGGGTCTTGCTAATATGCCCCCAGGTCTTTCCAACGCGCCCCTCTACCAAATCAAGGGCTCCCATTTTTTTTCTTCCTCTTCCCCATTTTCCCTTCTTTCTCTGGTGATGAGATTCTGGGAGGGCAGGGAATCTCAAGAAATCCATGTCTCTGGCTGAAAAATGCCCTTATTTTGACTTACTCATTTGGATGGTAAACATATCGTTAAACAATTATATAATGTATTAATGGAGAACAATGATGATAATTTACTATACTCAGCCAAAAGATGGGCTTTTAAATTTGGGATATCAATTAAAAAATTTTGATCTGATTGGCAGTATATGTAGAGGCTATAAATTAGTTAACACTGCCAACCTTAGAATGCAACATTTTACATTTGTTCATGATGTTTGACCTGGCATCCTTGGCGTGGTTTCCCCTGACTTTATGCCTTCTGACCTCCAGTTTTGCTGACTTCATTTTTGCTGGCTTTAGGATTCTGGGCACTTTATCACTGCTAACCAGTGCTAAAGTGCATGTGTTCTGTATATTAAACACAGCAACATTGGCTTATTTAATGTACCTATATGTCCCTAGTAAAGTGCACTCCATGTGCCCAGAGCTTGTAAATTCAATGCTCGTAGTAGGCCTGCAGCAATGATTGTGCCACCCACTAAAGTAGCAATTTAAACATGGCTCAGGCCTGAGACTGCTCAGCCTGTGTGTGCAGTTTAAACTGCCATCTCGACCTGGCAAGTTAACCTACTTGTATGTTATTCAAGACAGTGTGTCAGGAATGAACCGTGTGCACAGCTTGGTGAAGATACACTTACTATACCAAATTTTAACAAAATGTTTTCACAAGCTCATGCATCGTATAACAAAAACAATGATCTCACAATAATCTCACCATTGGTTTTCATTTACTTTCAATGAAACGAAACTTTAAACATCATTCAAAGTGTACAAATACAATTATCACTGCTTCATGATAATCAATGCGTAAAAAACTTTACACAATTATAGCATTATAGCAATGTAAACACAGAAAGTGGCGATTGATGTTCTTCGGCCCAATGCATTTCGGGACCTTGTGTCCCTTCTTCAGGGGCCACTGTGAGTAAAAAACAAACATATATCTCGATTATGAGATTGCAATGCAGAAAATTATGCACCAATTCTATGCAAAAATAGCCATCCAGCTCCAACGTCACCCCAAGGAACATAAATCACCGGAATGGAGAAATATACACCCTGTTTATAATTGAGCATGAAAACTGGTTTCAACGAATACCAAACACACAGGAACAACTGTGGACTATGCAGAAACCAGAATAGGTGACAAGAACACACACCTAGATGCCCCTAGAAATCGAGTGATGGTGATAGAAAGAATAATACCCTGAAGAAACAACGCAAAAAGAAAAAAAGAAAAACGCGACACCCATGAACAACAACAAAAGTGCGAAGCACGTGTGGTGTAAACTATGGAAAAGCGTGGCACTTACTTCAAATAACACCAAATGCTAATGCCCTAAACAACGGCTGCTAGCCGCAAGCTTCTGCAACTCAAAAAGGGAAATTACCAACCCATAAAGTTGTGAACGTGCAACAAGTGTGAGCAAAGAAAAAGAAAATGCTCATACCTGTGAAACCAAAGTACACTGGTTTACTGTGTATAAAGGGCGGGCCACCTGCGGCAAAAAAACAGTACACTGAGAACGAGTGTGAGCTAGAAAATGTCATGAAACAAATACGGAGGAAGACCGAATTCTAAAAAAGTAAGTACGGGGGAAGACCGAATTCTAAAAAAGTAACTGACCTGGTGGTACACCAAAGGTTGGTAAACACGCTCCTTTCGCCAAGGCGGATGAGAAAATGCTGCTGCAGACGCGTACACTGACGGGCTCAACTTAACTAAAGTTTAAGATAGGTCACATGATCCCAAAAGCAGTCAATGAGACAAAACAAATACAGCGGCCATCTTGAAGAGGTGTAGATGTGCTGAGACCAAAGTCCAACCAGTCAATAAAATATCAAAATACACAACAAACGCGGCAAAAAATGCAGCATGCTAGTGAAAAAAAGTGGATACTACAAAACCGACATTATCGTGAACTGAGAGTCAAAGAAACAACGATCCGGATAAACAAAATGACGTCACTCACGACTAGGAACACACTGAAACGTGAGTCCACATAGGATAAAACAAAAAAATACAAAACATGGAAAGCAAGAGCATGACGCTAAGCTAGCGGTTAAGAATAGACTCGCAGACAAATCAGTGTGCAGCAGATACAAGCATATGTATAAATGATAGAAAGACGCCCATCACCAGTGCACCGAAGGTGACTGAACAATGTGACTGCCCTAAAAATATCAGCCATATGACTTCCCCCTGAAAACATCAGCAATAAATATATAGAGAAATACACAACATTGTACTCATGCCACAGCAAATACATGATTGCACATAGATGTTGACTACAAAACACGTAACAGTGAATATGTGCGTGTGAATAACAAAAATAAAAATATGAATGTAGGATGTGCAGAGATGTGGTTGCCTCCTGGGGAGCTGAAAGACATCATGGGAACTGAGATAACGATAATATGTGACGAAGGTGCTAGGTGTGATCATGAAGTTAACCTACTTGCCAGGCCCAAACCTTCCTTTTTATTGTATATAAATCACCCCAAAGGTAGACCCTAGGCAGTTCTAAGGGAAGGGCGCAGTGTATTTAAAAAGTAGGACATGTAGTTTTAAGTTTTACATTCCCTGTGAGTTACTACTCTTAAATTTGTTTTTCACTACTGCAAGACCTATCTCTCCCATAGGGTAACATGGGGACTGCCTTATAACATTTTATAAGTGTAGGGTCCCATTAGGACAATATAGGAAAATCAAAATTTGTGTCTCTGGACTCACAATTTAAAAACACAACATATGGTGAAGTTGATTTTCATATTGCAGTTTTGAAAATGCCACTTTTAGAAACCATTTGGGGCCTTCTGCCTGTCTCTGAATACACATCTGGGGTGGGTGACAGCTGGCTTCCTGCATTCCCTCTAGACAGCCACACACAAAGGCAGAGTAGGTGTGACTGAGCAGCCAACTGCATGTTGATGGAGCACCGTGAGGCAGGATGAGAGAGAGGAGCTAACACTTGCACCTGAAAAGGGCTGTGCCAGTCCCCACACAAAGTATTGCATACCCCCCTGTAGTGAGTCTGGGGCCAGGGCAGGAAAGGCAGGGCATTCTGCACTTCAAAGCATCTCTTTGAAGTCTACCTACTTCAAAGGCCAAATTGGGTATAAGTACTGGACCTCAGACACCATGATTTTAAAACACTTCTGGAACTAAGGGCATTCTGCCGGGAAGAAGAACTGCTGTGCTGGTGGAGGGACTGCTGCTTTGCTGACTGCTTTGCTGTGTTGGCCTGCTGATTGCTGTGCTGTAGGATGGACTGCCACTCTTCTACCTGCTCTGCTGTTTTGGCCTTCTGCTTGCTGCTTCTTGCCTGGGAGTGAGAAGGACTAGACCTGCTCTCTAAATCCTTGAACCCAAGTTTCTCCAAGGGCTTGCTGGCTTGCCACCGGTTTTGAAGTCTCAGGACCATCAATGACTTCCTTCAACCCTGCTTCAGCCGCTGGACTCTGCCAACTGTGAGTCCTATTCTACCAAGAGGTGGCAATCTAGTCCTTGGCCTTGAAAGTGGGTGGGTTCTGCAGCTGCTTTTCTACAAAAATAGATGCAGTGACGACTTTGCGTTGATTAGAACTGACGTAGTGCCCTTGGACGCCGATGCAGCACCGATTCAAGGACATCCCTTTGTGGCTTGATGATGACGCGGGACCCCGTTCAAGTCTATGACTCCAACGTTTGCTCCATCCAAGGTACTTTTTCAACGAGCCCTGCATGGGTCCTGTAGCCAGCCTGCCCTCCATCGCGGTCAGCCTAAACTTTGGATTTACTCCGATCCAGCGCAAACTCAAGTAGCCCCTAAGCGCTATTGGCTTTTAAGCACTATATTGCAGTTTATTCATTAAACTATTTTATCTCAAGTTCTATGTTTTGGTCTTATTTTACTCAGATAAATATTCTCTATTTTACTAAACTGGTGTGGAGTCTTTCTGTGGTTTTTTCACTGTGTAACTGTAATTAAAGTGTTGCACAAATACTTTACACATTGACTCTTAAGTTAAGCCCGGCTGCTCTATGCCAAGCTACCAGAGAGTGAGCCCAGATTAATTTAGGTTGTGTATCTGAATTACCCTGACTAGAATTGTGTTCCCTGCTTGGACAGGGTGCAAATCTCTGCCAACTAGAGACCCCATTTCTAACACATGACCTTTACTACAGTCCAAAAAAACGTAATCAATGGGCATGTTGCTCTAATTCTTGTTGCTTTCAATGTAATGCGAATGATGCTGATCTTGAACACATTTATTGACTGTAATGAATTACATGAATTTCTGCATGGAGTGTTTAAGGAAATCTTTGCCTATGGGCCACTCAATATATCCAAAATGGAAACCTATATATCCACTAGGAAAACATATCATCATATGATTTCCTTAAGATATACCAAAATAGAAGATGTAGTCTCTAAAGTGATTGCCATCTCTCATTTACATACAGCCAAATATTGGCTTCATAAAAAACACACATCAGTTGACCTCATGGTGGAATACGTTTATGGATTACGAGGATGACATTTTCAATAGCATAATCTGGAAAATCAAGAAAGAGGCTCACTTGCATATGGGGATTTTTTTAAATAACTTTGCAAAATAAAAAAATATAAAGCAATTTGTTGTAAGTCGTATGTTATCATTATGTATTAATCATGCTGCTTAACTTCTGATCAACTCTAAATTCTGATATCTTATCGGTCTCCCACAATTGACAAAATATGAAATCTTGCATTTTTTAATGATCTTGTGCATCTTCTAATTATTTATATTAACTCTATATCTATTTGGTGTAACTTTTTTGGGGCTTACACAAAAAGTCAATCTGTCTGGATGGATGAGGGCATTAATGCATAACAGTTAACCAATCATAGGCTTTTGGAGTGCTCGATAGGAAAGTGGGAGAAGAATGGGGAACGGGTGTACGTGTGAAGACTCGTGTCGGCATCACCATGAAGATCAGGTAAATATGGGAATGTAGTCAAAGACTATCATGGAGGGGATTCAAGGGCACTGTGGGATCATTCCCCCAGTCCTTTTACTTCATTACCTCCTTATAAAAGTCTGTTTTCTTTCAAAGAAAGTTTAAATACATTACTGTTAACTTTACTCTAATTGTATAATGTTCATTGTGATGCAACCAGGCTTGTAAGTTAGAATAGCAAATCAGCCATGATTGGATATAAATAGCAGGCCCCTGCAGGTGATGTATGGACATGCGGAGTGGGGTTCATTGAATGGGTGTGGTGAGGGGGGATTTAACTACGGGAGAAAGGGAAAATAATCAAGGTGTGTTAGGAAGTTAGAATTCATGACAGCTTCACAACTCTAACTTTCATGCTGCTCTGCCTAGACAATACCTTTGCCTGCAAGCCCACAAATTTAAGGCAGTTGGTGAGTGCTGAACAGTGGTTAATTTGAGCCTGTGGTTTCCGGTGCTCAGCACCGGCACTTAATTGTCAACACTGTCACTAATGACAGCTGCCACATGGTGGCGCTGTTTGTCGCATTTAGAGATGAGCACAAAAACGCTTGTTATTAATTCTATGTACAGTTAAAATGGCCAATACCTGCCACCAAAGCCATTCTTGTAGCTTTGGGGGCGGAAATAGTCTGAACAGTCAAATGTTAAGAATCTGATGGTTAGTAGTTGCTTTGGTACAGTCATTGGTAGCAATGGCAGGGCAATGGGTGGTGAAAGCTGCAGTGGCCTCCTGGTGAGGGCCCTGGTACTTATTTTTTTACAAATTAAGCACAGGTGCTACAACTGGGGGCTACTAGGCACACTCTTTATTTCATTTGTTGTGTACTTTTTATGGTCTTGTTTGACAGCGCAGCTGTCGCCAGACAATTATATGAGAACACCAAGAGAGGAGCTTTGGCTCCACGCACATGTTGGGAGCCAGGAGTACATGTTTTGATTGGGCAGAAATTGCGTGCGTCCACAAAAAGTGCTTGCTCTTTACACAGCAGTGATCATTTTGTTTATTAATCCAGCTGCCGATGTTGAGCTTTTAAGGCTACACACATGCTATTAAATTGTGTTAGATAACTTATGGTGTTTTTCTCTGGCAGGAGCAGAGATGGGAGGAGGGCAGTCAACGTACATGGAGTTTTAGGTCTGGCTTGACAGCGCAACTGTCACCTGACCTCTTAACCTACACCAATATTATTCTACAGTTCTTCTAAACAAATACATACCCATTCCTACAATAACTACTTGTAATACTTCACATTACCATGCAACTTTCTTTTAAAACAAAACCTGTTGGCATTGCCAATGCTTGTTGCATTTGTTAGAAGCGAGTCCTGGTGGCAGATTTGAAGCCGTGCATTATGGTAGTTGACTCCAGTTCCTCTAGGTTAAAAAGGGCCTGAGTCCCGACACTTCTGTAAACATCTTTAACTGCAGCCTTGTGTTGCTTTCCCTTTTTTTTTATTTGTTCTTATCAAAACTTTCAAAACATTTAGACAGAGAGCTTAACCTCAGCCCAATCCAGACAACTTGGATAGCAAAGGTCTCAACTAAAATACAGCAGCAACCTGCAGCACGCAGACAGAGTCAGGAGATCTGTAGTTTGTACTCGTGCTAAGAACTCCTAGGTCCCCATACTTTACTGCCCATTATCATTTAGTGTGTAATACTCACATATTACATCTTTACTGTTTTTATTCCAAATTTATATACCTTATTTGAGACTCGCATGTAATTGTCTAAGTACCGGGAACAACAAATAACGCCTCGGAAACACGAGTGACTGTTTTTTCCTCTAATTTCTCATTTCTGTTTTAAAGATACAACACTAAAGTTAAAGTCAATGGTCTACAAATGAGGATAACAAGACCCTTGCCATGAATGGCCTGCTGCTGCCTCCTAAGAACACATATCAAACATACCAGCGTTCAGGAACCTGCTCTTAAAAGCTGGGAGACAAATAATCAAACATGGTCTACTGCCAGCAATTAAAGCACAAGTGATGTGTGGGTGGAGGCTGACTGCAGTGTGTGACAGGGGTACAGCCCGGGGGGCCATTAGAGCTAAGCAGACATCCCGATTACCCTCCAAATGCAGAAACCCAGACAGTTTTCCAGCTGCACTGCGTTTGCTGGTCTCATCAAGGGCACCTCCACAGAGGGCAGGGAGTGAGGCCGGAAATGGGCTCCTGTGTCCTTCGGTGTCCGCCCCTTCTTGAAATCACCAAATAAATGTCTGTCCTGTGGCCTGATCCAAAATATGAATGACACTTTAAAACCACAATGGTGGAGGAGTACCGACCTCTTGCCCCACTATATGTAAGCTGTCCTGTAGCCTGAAGCAAAAGGTAAAATGATGCTCTCAGCAAGCAAGAGCTGAAGGAAGCTTAGCCACATCCCTGTGTGCTGTTTTTCTTCATTATGAGCTCTAACAGGCAGCTAAAGATATCATACTAGACCTGAAAGGCAAGATTTCACTAAACTACTAGGTTTGGATTTTCTATAGTGCATACACACAGTGGCAGACATTTGTGTATACATATGTAGTGTATACAGATAAACATGTACAAGCAAACATTTTCACAAAGTTCCACAGACATCTATGCACCCATGCACACAGATCCACAAACGTATAGGCATCAAGTCACACAGACCAAGGGACGTATTACCGGAGCGCCCTGGGGGCGCAATAGGCGTTTGCGTCTGCTTTGCACGCCCCCGGGGGCACTTTGGTATAACAGAAGGGGCTGCCTGACGCTTGTGCGTCCCCTTCTGTAATATCGATAGCGCTGGCGCACAAAGTGCCAGCGCTATCATCAGAGGGTGTTCCCTCATTTGCCTGGGGGCGTGGCCCCATGCAAATGAGGAAATAACTTTGCCTCTGCGCCTGCGCAGTATTACAGACACGGGTGCAGAGGCAAAGAAGTTGTCTTGAGGCACACTGTCAGTGCGCCCCCTGACATCAGTCTGCTGGAGGGGGTAAAGGGGATCCCAAGGACACCCCAGACATCCCCTTGCAGGCATGTGCAGTCACTCACTGCACTGTAAAACATATAGCGACTGCTCTATTTTTCACCTGAATGCGCTGATCCCAGGGCAGCGCATTCACTATAATGCGTAGCATTTTCCTGGTTAGCGCTGGGCGCACCTTTTGAAAGGTGCACCCAGCGCTACCCGGTAAAAAGCACCTATACCTTAATACGGCCCCAGGTGTCATAGCTGAAATAGGGGGCGTTGGTTGTGCACAAGGGGACAGAGTGTAAAGGCTGATGTATGCCAGGGGAGCACTGGGTGATGCACCTGATTGCACTCATAGGTACGCCTCACAGGTGCACTGGCTGACGTACCTCATGAGGGCAATGAGAAACAAGGTCTTCAGAGTTAGTAGTCTCGGGATACACCTACAAAGAGACTAGAAAGGAGCACAATTCAAGAATGTTAAAATTAAACTTAGCTCCCACTGCAGCATAACGAATGGGAACATGGGAAATCCATGTAAGTGCTGTTTTAAAAATGCACAACAATGGATGACTTGAATTACAAGGGCTAATTGATTTTGTGAAAGGATGGCGAGCAGCCAATATGACATCGACAAATATCTGATGGTGGATCAAAACCTCTCAGCAAGTTCCATTCAATCTCCTGGCATGAAGTTGTAGATTGTGGAGGATTGGGTAAAACACCCTACCCTACCCTGTTGTTGGGACAACAGATTCTGAGGGTCAGCAGTTCTGAGTACCAGACCCTGCTGGCCCAATCAGGGGCTGCCAGAATCATCAGTGCTCGGTCCCACATGACTTCGTTTAGGACCCACAGGATCACCAGCTGAGATGGAAATGAATATAGGGATCTGGAATTGCATCAAAGGTGAAAGGTGTCCCCTGGAGGCCCTAGATGAGGAAATGCATGCACAGAAGGGGAGACATTGAGTGTTTTCAGAGGAGGAACTCGTATCTTCCAAGGGCATGCCCTACCGGCTGAAGATACCCTTTACCACCTCCTAGTGCAGAGCCCACTCGTGGTCAGCCAGATGACACCTGGTGATTTCATCTATCCTAATGTTAAGGGATCTCACCATATGATTGATCATTAGTGAAATCCTGTGAAGTACCAGCTATCGCCACAGCCTTAGAGCCTCTATACAGAGAGCACAGGCCTCCACTCCACAGTGCTTGTTGTATTGTGGTCAAGTTGCCTGTCACTACTTGGATCAACCTGCCACTGATGGAAGGAAGAAACTCCTTCAGGGCTAGGCAGGTGGTGCGTAATTCCAAAAGACAGATGGGATAGTGCTGCGCCACGGGAGACCAGAGACCTCTGATGACATTTAGATGACCGCCACAACCTTAAGTGGCAGGGACATCTTAAAGATTTTAGGGGCCCTGGGCCAAACATATTTTGAGGGCCCCTGTTCAGATATTCCCTGAATTTATGATCCAATTTCAGCTTTTTCATGCCCTTATTGGCCAGGTCACTGACACTGCACAACCACATCGGTACACATTCTACATGTGTTTCCATCTAATATTCAGGGAAACTGATTGTCTTTTCAATATTGTAATATGGCAGCAGCTCACTAATATTATTGCAAATAATCTCTGCGACCCACTGCCATTTCTCATATGTGAGGTCCCGTTTTGATCTAAAAGGAACTTTTTTTATGGTTGTTGCATGGTATTGAAAATTATACACAACATTTTGCTACAAAATGTATTAAACTCCCTCACATTACCTATATTAAAAAAAATTACATGAAAATGGTATTCAAAACAATCTGTGTTTAAAAATCATTCATGGTCATCACAGCAGAACTGTGTGGAGAACAGAGCCAGATCTATCAGGGGGCCCCCTGAAAGCTGGGGCCCTGGGCCAGAGCCCACTTTGCCCATGCCTTAAAACGTCTCTGTTAAGTGGACGCATCCATTACTTCTGTCCGGAGGGGAAGAGAATAGCTAGCCAAAAGTCAGTTTGGCATCCAACATTTACCACTGATGGTCTGGAGCCACCTTCTCAGACATCCAGATACTGTCCTCAAAGCATCCCCCACGCTGGTCCCACAGCAGATGAAGCTTTCAGTGAAAGTCTAGCATATGCTAGTGATTGTGGGACACCAAGAGAATGCAAAAAGTCAGGAGACCAAGCAGTCTGAAACTGACAAGGCAGGGACAGTAGCTCTAGCCTTAAACATTGGGATCATAGCCTAAATGTTCCGGACTCTTAGGTGGAAATGCCCTCTTGGCAATGGTATCTAGTATGGCCATGATAAAGGTAAGCCTCTGAAAAGGACGATGATGAAACTTGGGCTCATTGGTGAAAAATCCCAGAGTGGACAGTATCAGCATTGCTGTCTGAAGGCTGTCCAAGACTAGGTGAGGTGAGCCCGCCTTCAACAGCCAGTTGTCTAGGTATGAGAATATGTGCATCCCCAATCTGCACAATGCACCAATATGACCTTCGTAAAGATCAAGGGGTGGATGTCAGGCAATAGGGTAGGATAGTAAATTGGAAGTTGTCTGACCCCATAAAAAGCAGAGATACTTCCTGTGGGCCTTCAGGACCAGCACATGAATGTAAGCGTCATGCAGGTCAAAAGACATCATCCAGTCTTCTGTATTCAAACCCAAATGAATCTCAGAAAGAGTCATACTTTTGAACCTCTACTTTTTGACGAAAGAGTTCAAGAGTGAGGTCCAAAATCAGTCTCAGGGCCTCGTCCTAACTCCGGACCAGGAAGTTCCTGGAACGACAACCCCAGCCACGCTGTGTCTCAAGTACGATTACAATCTCTCCCTTTGCAAAAAACATTATTACATCTTGAGACAAAAGAGCAGCATGATCCACAGAAGTCTGAGCAGACACTTGCGGAAAGTGAATCAGGGTGCAAAAAAAAGAGAAAGGCAGAGTCTTGTGGAACAATTTGAAGGACCCATTGACCCAACATAATAGAGTGCTAGTGGGTTGGAGAGTGCTGGATTTAGCAACCTACTAGCCCAATTGATTTATGAAGAGGAATTAAAGGGGCTTGGTGGCAGCGGTGTCAGGTGAGGAGAGGGAGAAGGACAGCTGCTGCAGAGAGTGACCTCTTCCACTACCACTGCCCCTGAAGCCACAGAAAGGCTGAATGGGCTATTAGGACTGCCTCTAACAATAGGCAGGGTCCCTCAAATATCCTTTGAAGTTATAATACTGTTGGTGGAATTGGAAAACAGGAGAAGGCAACCCCCTAAGGAACAAGCCATAACTCTGCTCTCCTTTACATGTTCTAGGCCTTCTCACCACACAACCAAGCCTCATTAAAAAGCATGCTCCTTTGTTAGACTTGAGTGTCTGTGGAAAACCCAGTGGTAAGCATCCAGGCATGCCCAAGCAATACAATCTATGGAATCAAGGCCAGACCTCAAAAAGTATTTTGCCACATCCTAGCCATCCTATATTTTATGCAAAGAAATTTTGGAACCATCAGACAAGGCAGCCAAAATTTCACTCACTCGTTATGTCTCAGAGGGCATGGCAGTAGTGCCCCAGTTCCGGTGGAGCAGGACCACGGCTGATTTGCGTATGCCTGGGTCTAATCTGAATTGGCATGGTGGCCCAAAATATTTATGGACTGGACTTTGGCCCGAGTTATTACTAGTTGCTAAGATTAAGTCAAGCATCCCACCCACCACTTCCTTGTTTGCTCTAGTGTGAAGCCCTAAGTGCGCTGCGTATGCCCAGGTGTGGTGGGTACCATGCTCATCGTGCCACTGGAACCAAGCTGCACCTGATTAAAGAGATCTGATAATGAACAATTGGGATGTGGCCTGAGTAATTACTAGTGGCTGAAACTAATTCAAGCATTCCCCTTCACTTTTAAGTTTATTCTAAGAGACAATCAGATTTCAAGGATCTGAGAGCCAAGCTTGCCGATAAAAGAACTACTTTGCCCATAATATCTACTTTCTTGTACTCTCTGTCTGGTGGAGTAGAGGGAAACAAATCTGAATTAACTCTGCCAACAGAGGTCTGAACTATAACGCTCTCCGGATTAGGATGCTGTGTCAGGAAAGTTTTGTCACGCGAGGCTGATCTGTGCCATCCAGCAATCACGTGACTCACTAGCGGTTTCTAGCAAGGCTATCCTTTTCTACTGAAAGTTAACACAGCAGTGGAACAAGTTAATATCAAAATCTCACACAGGCCCAACATCCTATCTCCCAATTCACCCAATGTAAAAACTTCCTGTGCAATCTGCCATCTAGTAGTGTTCTAATGCCATGTTACTATTTCCCACTCAATGTTGATATTCTGGGGCATATTTACAAGCCCCTTTCGCCACCACAAAGTCACTTTTCAGAACGTTGTGGTGGCGATAGGGGCTTCGCCTCATTTACAAGGCAGCATTAAGCCACTTAACATGGCTTAACGCTGCTTTTTAAATAAGGCCCCCTTTCACGCTATACTTAGCGTGAAAGGGGAGGGCAATGGGCGTTGCGGTGGGTGTTCCACCGCAACACCCATTGATTTTGACGCTGCCCCATATTTACAAGGGTGCTGTAAATATGGGGCAGCGCCAAAATTAAGACCAGGGGAAAAACCTGGTCTTACCCTGGCAAAACGAGGAATTTCTTTTTATTTCTCCTCGCTTTTGCTGTTTTCATGTGTGCTGCTTTGTGCAGCACACATGGAAACAGCAAAACGCCAATGATTGTTTATGTTCAGGAAGGTGTCCCTTCCTGCACATAAACAATCATTTGGAAAAAATGACGTTTTGCAACTTCTATGTGTGCTCCATTGAGCAGCACACATAGAAGTTACAAAACGCCATTTAAAGATTGATTATGTGCAGGAAGGGGGACCTTCTGCACATAAACAATTTTCCCCTCAACACAGGCACCCTTGCACTATGGTGCTTGGGTGCCTGCGTTGGTGCTAGGCAGCTAACGTTAGCTCCATCGCAGGGGGAAAGGCAGGGCTGCACCATATTCTAGTAAATATGGTGCAGCTCTGCGTTTCGAAAGTGACGAAGCGTCTCGGTAGCCTTCTTGGCTTAACGCGACGCTTCACCACTTTCTTGTGAATATGCCCCTGAGTGTCATTCACATTTTGCTTCTGCCCACAACACATGCAGTAGACGAAAGTGGGTAAGCCCACCTCATTCAGATTCTGTCTTGCACTGTGAGTGACAACATTTTGCCTGATCAAATGTACGCAGCCACCTGAAAGTAAGTGTACTTCAGTTGCAGCCCTGGTGATCCTGGGCTGGTGGCCAACCCTTTATTTTTATATTTTTGCCATGTTTTTGCATAGTACATATGTATGTTAAAAAAAAAAACGATTTCACAATTGACAGACTTACTTGCATTGCTAATCCTTGTTTAACTTTGCGTTCTGAGACTGCTGTGTGCAAACAAAACATTAGAAAAACTAGAATGCAAAGGAAAATATATTAAATAAACATTTAAAAAACGCTACTCATACCTGACGTTTTGCATGCACAAGATAGGCATTATTGGTCTCTCTTGATACTGCATTTGAGTGCTTTGTTTACAGTGGCTGTATGATATTTATGGGTAGATATCACAGACTAAATTTCCTGTTCTGTGCAAAGCTAACACAAACGGGGTGCACAGACACACCCAGCTCGCATAGTCACACAACTCCACTGATACATGAGGCAGAGCAGCCAGGGTTTCAGATTGCATATGTGTGACATATTCATAATTTCAATGTAATTATGAGTGACATTCAACAAGTATGAGTGACAATTTCTTGCAAGCAAAATCAAGCAACGAATACGAGGGAAACATATAAATATCAGAAATTACACCCATTTGAGCAACGAGAAACTCCAAGATCTTAAAATGGCTGCAAAGTACCAGAAATGGAATGGCACAGTGGGACCCGACTGTACCAAACAGGATGTGAGAGGCCCTAGCGCGGATGGCAGACAACATTTCACTCTGCAGGATGCAGAAATACAGCTAAGGACTGTGTTAAGTTGAGATGACACAGGGGTATATTCACAAGAACGTGTGCTAAACATCTCCAAAAAATGTTAACGCAACTTCACACATCGCAGTCCATCGCGGGAAAATAACCCTGTGTTATCGTGGAATTCACAACACGGCGGTACCATGCGATAGTCTCCTGAAACCACGGACAATGTCCGCGATACAACCACCGCGACGGCGATAAAAACACAAACCCCAACACCAAAAAACGTGCAATGAGCCCATTCGCGATGAGGAAATCAGCGATAAGCAGCGCCAGGCCTGCCATACACACACGGCAGGCGGGAAAATCACTACAAAAGGAGAAAAAACACACAAACACAAAATGACCAACACCGAAGAACCATGGAGGCAGCCGGAGCAGGTGCAGAGGACGAGCGCAACCCCACAAGTACCCCGGACGACCAGCCCGGGACCACGGTGACAGGGAAGGGCAAGGACAAGAAGAAGAGGAAGACAAAGTACAGTCCGCAGGAGAATCGGATCCTGGTCACGGAGGTGACACCATCAACAACTGTTCGTCACCTCCATTGTGTCATTGGGCACCAGAAATGGATTATGGCGGGCCATCGTGGACAAGGTGAACGCCGTCGGAGAGCACAAGAGGTCAATGGACGAGGTCAAGAGGCGATGGAATGACATCAAGCGCAAGACCAAGGAGAAACTCGCAGGCAACCAGAAGGCGGCAATGCAGACTGGAGGTGGGAGCCCAGCGCCACAGCTGGAGCTGGATGACATGGAGGAGCTGGTGTCGACAGTCATCAGTGTGGAGACCGTAGCAGGAGTCGGGGGACCGGACACTGCTCGACATGACACAACACCACAGCAACAGGGTGAGTAACCACCAGGTACTGGGGGGACGGGGGGAGATGGCCACAACGGCACACATGCACAATCAAGCAGAGCACAGTGCACACCCACAATGACTCTGGATCATGGCCCTGATCTACACACTGTCACAATGTACATTGCCATGCTGTCTGAATGTCAACATGTACCATGCGGCCACATACATGAGGACACATTGTAACACAGCATCTCCCCTTCACATTGCAGGGGCACCGTCAACGCCACCTGCTGAGCAGTCCCAGCCACTCTTCACTGATGACGAGGAGGACACCACCAGCATCGACACCCAAGCCCTCCAAGACATCATGGAACTCATCCGCCACTCACCTCCAGGACCAGGGCAGCCCAGCTGCATCGAGAAGACCCCACCCACACCACAAACCACCCAGCAGGAGGCACCGACAACCCCGGCTGTCTCCCAAGACCCCCCCGAACAATACATGGCCTTCCAATGCCGTGTGTTGGAGGTCCAGAGGGAGATGGCTGAGCAGGTGCAGGTGGGGTTCGACCTCATGGCTACCAAACTGGACGCCATCCATGGGTGTCTGAGTCCCATCAGGGACCACCTCCAGTCCCTAACGGACACCCACATGCCGCTCCATGGTCTCCAACGAGTCCTGGCTGACATCGCTGGAGTCATGACTCGGAGACAAGAACACCTGCCTGCTCAGAGTGGCTCCATCGATCTCAGCCGTGAGATGGCACACATGCGGAGGCTCATGGAGGACATGGTGCGGATGGAGGCGGAAAGGATGGCAGCCACCGCTGCACATCAGTGAAATGTAGCTGGGATCTACCATGCCCTGCATGTCCTCATCATGGCATTGCTGCCACAAGGCATGGCGTGGATGAATGCTGCTGCCCCTACACCATCCACATCTCCGCCCCCTGGTGTGTCCGTGCCTCACAGTGCGGCAGACGTTTCCACTCCGCCACCTGATGTGTCAGTGGCACACAGTGCTGCAGCCGGACAGCACCACCCACAGGTGGGGCAGGGCACACATCCGAGGACGAGGACGTGGCTGGCTTTGGGATCAGAAGGAGGCACTAGCATTCATTTCCGCCACCTGGCCTGTTGCTCCTTGGTGCCGTACATGGCCCCATGACCTCCCACTGACCCCCGATGCACTCTGCGGCACTCACCTTGGACCGCGACATGGACTTCCATATCCTGTTTGGTGACCAATGACACGGCGACCAGACTGCGGACTGTACTCTTCCTCATCCTCTGTACTTGTCATTCCCCGATGGACTCTGGCTGGCCCTCCACGGGCCCATGTTGTGAAGTGGGGTTGGCATGGCCCTGTACTGCTCCAGCTGCTAAACTCCACTGGATGTGCAATAAACATGCAGTAACGCACTGCTGTGTCATGTCTTTCATCATTCAAGGATGAATGTGTGGATGAATGTAGGGTCAGTGATTACCCCTAATGTCAATGATGCTCATCTAGTGGGATTCCAGTCACAGTGTGCTACGTTGCCGATTGCGTTGCGGGTGCCATAGACGCCACAACAGGGACACACGCATTAGTCACTTTCTTGTCCGGACATGGACTGCACCACGCCCAGAGCCCCTGAGTCATCGTTGCAAGCCCTGCGCTGGTCCGGCGTACGCCAGGACAGTCCACTCCGCTTACGCTCCGAGGGGGGCCACATAACCACATGTCACAGGTTTACATGCTAGTGGTCCGCAGGTCGCTGGTCTAGTTGTCAGCATGTCGTGGCCACTCCCTGAGGGCAGGTTTGCACACACACCACACCCATCCGGAGCAGGCATCACAGGCCATGTGACCCCGAGCATATAAGGGGCCGGCAACGTCACATTCCCCACTGCCGGAGGTGACTGGATGACGGACGTACGACGGGGCTCAATCATAAAGGGGCCATGAGTTGTTGCACACAGGGTTGGTGGCACCCGAGGCCTTGCAGCCGTCACGGGCCTACCACCACGTGGCGCTGTGGCGCTGACTGGGGTTGCACAGGGTTAGTGGCACCCAAGGCCTTGCGGCCGTCACGGGTCTACCACCACGTGGCGCTGACTGGAGTTGCACAGGGTTAGTGGCACCGAATTTGCTGAGCGGGTGTGCAGCCTGGGATGATGACGTGTGCAGTGATGTGGTCTCTGCCATTGATGCCTCAGTACTCAGCGTCATGTGTGGGACCTGCTGGTCCGCGGTGCGGGTCCGCATGATGTGGAGCATGCCATGGTGGCGGGACCGGGGCCTGGAGCTTGCACGGGCACGTGGTGTGCCCACTGGTGGACACACCGTTGGCAAAAGGTGAGCAGTGGGGCCTGGGTGCGCAAGGGCGGACAGCCAGCGCTGGCTGGCGGGAGGGGTAGGGTGCGGCTGCATGTGTGCGCAGGGGCGGACAGACGTTGTTGCCGTGTGCAGTGGGATGGACTCTGACATGATTGACTCTTGCCTCGGTTACAGGTTGCAGACCTGGTGGCTTGCAGTGTATCCCGGCACTTGTTTGGTGACACACCGGTGGCAGCAGGTGAGCAGTGGTGCCTGGGTGCGCGGGGGCGGCAGTGTCCTTCCTTCTCTCTCTCTCTCTTTCTATCTCTTCATTTCACTTTCACTCTCCCTTCCTTTCCTTCTCTCTCCCTCTCCCACTCTCCCTCTCCCTTCCTTTCTTTCTCCCTCTCCCTTCCTTTCCTTCTCTCCCTCTCTCCCTTTCTTTGTTTCTCTCTCTCTTTCTCTCTCTTTCTCTCTCTGCCTTTCTTTCATTCTCTGTTTCTCTGAGTCTCGCTCCTTTGATGTGCGCATGACACACGTTCTTATTTTTGGCTTTATTTTCCAGGCCGTGACATCAGGATTGTACCAGACGGACCCGACAGGAGTCTTCCGCATTGGTGTTTTGTGTTGTATTTCAATAAAGTATTTGGTTGTTACTTCAATGATGAGTGACTGTTTCTCGTTCTTCTGTCTCAACATGTGTGTTTCTGTTTGTCATTGTGGGACGTCATGCGCTTTTTGTGGCTCTTGTGTCGTGCACTGTATGTGTTTTTCCGGGGGGGGTAGGGGGCCTGGGGGTTGTGGTGGTCGGTGTTGTGGCCCTCATGGGTCTCCGAGCTGCATGATCATTGTCTCCACGGCATCTGTGGGTCTTCAGATGTGGCTCTGGCCTGGGCTCCCTTTCATGCTGCAGGTAGTCGTCCTGCTCAACACCAGCAAAAGGCAGGTGTTAATTCCCTGCTGCTACCGCGGCTTATCGCCTGTTTTTGGTTTGCATCGCAGATCTGGCAGTTCGTTGTGAAAGTGGTGATGTGGTGTTTTCGTGTGTTTTTGCACGGGAACGCCTACTCTGCATCTCATTAGGGTTAGTTGGTGGTGTCACCCGTGGAGGTAAATGTTGAGGCGGTTATCGCCGGAATACTTGCGTTGTCTGCAGTTTGCAACCGCTTGTGAATGGGGTGTTAAATCGGTCACCACTTTTGTTGTGTTAAGTTGGCGATAACGCGGAGATACGTCCTTGTGAATATCCTCCAGAGTTTGGTAAGTAGCTTCTTTATTTCGTCTCATAGCCTCCAACGACCTCAGCTTACAGCAGGGGCAGCCCTCACCAACTGACAGTGGAATGTTGGTGACAGCGGGAACAGCTTGTGACAGGATTCAGGGAAAAACCACTGCGGGATGAATAGGAGGGGAAGGAAAGGTAAGGGGTGAAAGAGTAGGCAGGGAATAGACATTATAACACATCTCCCCCCTTAAAGTAGAGAAAAACAGGGAAAAAAACAGATACCAAAAGACATCCATACATAGTGAGATGAAAAAGCCAAAACGTAAGTCAATAAAATTACGTTCAAATATGACAGATGTTCTAATAAGTGAAATACACAATATCCCAACTAAGCACAAAAACATATCCCCACAGCTCAACGATCTCAGATCAGTGCAGAACATAATCACGGTGCCACTCTGGAATCCTGTGTGGCCTCATGCCACTATGACCATAACTAGATCTGGGATCATCTCTTGAACACCCCTCCGGCTTGTCCTTGACTAAGAAAGGGTGACATGCAGATAACCTGTCCATGCTCCATGTGCGTCCATCTTTAAGCGTGACTACATTCTTGCCTACCTTGACCACTTTCATGGGCTCTGAATACTTGCTTCCCCCATACTGATGAGACACTGGTAATTTGACCAGAACAGTGTCTCCCACCTTCCACCTGCCCTCTACAGCACCATGCTTAGTGTCATTTCTCTTTGTAACCCTGTTGGTGAAGTTCTCTAAGCCTACTCATCTCATCCCTATCCACCCATTTGGGCTCTCCTCCACCCAACCAGTTAGGTGACAACTTAGTTCCAGGTAATCTTCCTTTTAACGCAAGGAACGGTGATACATTGGTGGCCAGATTGGGTGTGGTATGATAGGACCACAGCATACGTTGGAGAGCCTGATCTGCATGGTTACTTGACATTTGGGACAATTGCAAGCATTCTTTTATCATTCTATTGACCCTTTCCACCAGCCCATTTGCCCTGAGGCAATATAAAGCTGTCTTACAATGGCAAATAGAGAAATTCTTCAAGAACGCCTGCATCTCATCAAAAGTAAACTGCACCCCATTGTCGGTGACTATGGTACTTGGAATTCCTTCCAACACAAACACTTCCCTGGGAGAACTAATGAGAGACCTCGTGTTGATGCGATTCACCACTTTCGTCATTATCCAATGTGAATGGTAATCAACTAATACGAGCATGAACTTTCCCTCCCACAAAGGTACCTTGAGAGGGCCAATGATGTCCAGCCCGAGCTTATCCCAAGGTTTGGAAGGGGCCGTTACAGGAGACAAAGGTGCTTTACGAATGGATCTTGATATGTCACAAAGAGCACATGATAAACAATCTCGGTTTCCTCAACAACAGAATCCCTTCTGGGGAACAAATATGTGGCTCTAACCCTAGTCTTGGTAATGCTTCTGCCCAGGTGTCCCTCGTGAGCAATCGCTGCAATCCTAGACCACAACTTGGTAGGAGGAACCAACCTGTCTCCCCTCATGATCTTATTATTAGAAATGCTTAATTCATGACGCACAACCCAATAATCCTTAAGGTTATCACTCAGGGTACCAGGCTTAACAGGCCAACCCTGAATGATCTTGCTCCTAACTTGTTTCAGGGTCTCATCACTTTCCATCTCTAATTCCCACTCTTCCTCAGAAATCCCTGGGATTTCCACGAAAGCAACAATCTAATCGCTCTCCGACATGGCACTACTCACTGGCTTGGCCTCATCACAGAGTAACCGTGAAAGACAATCTGCAACCCAATTCCTGTTACCAGGTACATATTCCATGGTGAAATTAAATCCTTCAAGACTTAAGAGCCATTTAGAAATCCTACGAGTCGTGGCAACCTTCCCTTTGATCGAGAACATAACCATCAATGGCTTGTGGTCAGTGCGCACTATGAGAGGAAGACCCCATAGGAAAAAATTTAAATGGTCAATAGCCCAAGAACATGCTAGAGCTTCTCTTTCGACTGTAGAGTAATTGCCCTCAACCTTACTCAAAGCTCTAGACGCGAAGGCTACTACAGTTTCCTTTAAGTCTACCATTTGCAACAACGCCGCACCCACACCGACTCCACGCATCCGTGGTCAAAATCATTATACTCCGAGTATCAAAGCAGCCCAAAGAGGGAGCATCCTTGATAGTTACAAAAGATCTCTGACAACCCTCCTCCCAGAGTAAAGGGGTACCTTTTTTTTAATAGATTCCTTAATGGCGCTGTAACAGCAGCTGCAAAATTCCAGACAAACTTGTTCATATATTCTGTCAATCCTAAAAAGGACCTCAATTCGTCTTTATTCTTTGGAGAAGGAGCATATTTCACAGCCTTGACCAAATCCAACTTCGGCTTGACCCCATCTTTAGAGATGGTATGTTCCAAGTAGTCCACAGACTCAACACCAATTTTGCATTTATCTTTACTTACTGTCAAGCCAGCCTATTTGAGAACTTTAAGTACCATTCTCAAAGTAGCTGCATGTTGTTGAACAGACACACCATGAATTAAGATGTCATCCTAAAAACAAAGGACATTTGCAATTTTCCCCAAAATACTGTGAAATGACACGCTGGAAAACAGCAGCAGCTGATGCCAATCCAAATGGCATGCGGAGAAATCTGTATGCACCAAAAGGGGTAATAAACTATGTAAGCGACCTAGAATCTGGATGTAACTCAATTTGATGGTAGGCAGACAATAGGTCGATCCCACTGAATATTTCTGCCTTACCCATCATACTGATCATTTCATTGTTGCGAGGGAGGGGGAACCTGTCTACCCAAGTGTTTGCATTCAGATCGCTAATGTCCACACAGACGCCAAACCCTTCCCCCAGATTTCTGGGCAACCACAATTGGAGCAAGCCACAGGGAACTTTCAATGGGTTCAATAATGCCTATTGACGCTAATTTGTCCAACTCTTCCCTCAAAGGAGCTTGCATAAGGTTGGGAATGGGAAGCACTTTGTGAATTACAAGGACTGTGTTGTCTTTTACTCTAATACTATGCTGAAAGCCTTTTAAATGATCCAGATTTTCAAAGAACACCTCCGGAAATTCTTCAGAAATAGCTTCGAACTCCTGTTTTCCCCCATCTATAGCAAACACTGGTTCCACTCTGTTAGGATCCAGTCTGATGCCTAGCTCTTTCTGGTGAGCCCACCCCCAACAAACATGACCCATTTCTTGTAAGGTACACTTTTCCTTGTATCGAACGTTCCTTAAATTTTGTTTGCATACACAACATGCCTGTCAGAGGAATAGGATCCTTATAACTTCGTGGATCTATATCCAGAGAGATCAACGTATAATTCCTACCTAGAAACTTTTCTTTAAAAATCTTGTAATCAATTAAACTGTATGGAGAACACGAGTCCACAAACACATTAAATTCGATACCATCAAGTGAAATAATGCATTTAGGGTAATCCACACCCGTGCACAGTGTTTTTTTCAACCTGGAAAATATACATAATATTGATTCCATCTGCAACCTCTTTGATTACATGAACATTTTTCCTTTCAGAGCCTACATTTTTGCAAAATCTGGCAAAGTGTCCTCTCTTGTTACACTTCCTACAGATTTTGGATCGAGCAGGACAGCTTGGATTGTTGGCTAGATGATTACAATTACCACAACGGAAGCACCTTAGTCTTCCACCCCTCGTATCTTCCGAAAACTTGCTGGTAACAGAATGTTCACTAATTTTCTTGCTTGAACAACTCTCCTTCTCCATACCCTCAAGATCAACTTTACCTTTCAACACTTGCATAGTCTTGTTCCCATTACTATGCTTCATCTCTCTGATGCACTCAGCTGTAGGTTCGATACTTTTAGCTATTTCCACAGCAACTTTTAAGTCAGGGTTCCCAGTTAGCAACTTCTCTTAGATTTTCGAATTATTAGTGCAGCGAACGAGCTGATCTCTAATAAGAGAATCACCTAACTTGAGACCCCATCGTAGGACAGGTCCCGATACAATAGTATAGGCTACCCTTCTGTCCCCCCCTACATGGGAACATCATATATAACAATTAGGCAGCGGCCCTCAGGGGCGCAACTAGCCAGAAACAGGAGTAGCCGCTAGGGACGATCCCCATTTCTAGACGATTCATACGTTGCCGTGCACAATAGTCTCCCCCAGACGTTAGTAGTGTGCTACTGTTCTTTCAGGTTTGGGCAATTGCCTGTTGCATATTTTCTCTCATGGTATTTTTTATTGTGAACTGTTTTATTGTTTATTATGCCATCATTTTTATACTGAGGTATGACTGTCGTGATATTGGCCCGCGCAGGGGGGCACACTCCAGAATGACCCTTACACGCTTCATGCTGGCTCCTCCCATCCCTTGGTCAAGCAGGGCTGCACGCACCCCTAGCATCCAACAGACATGGCACCTATCAAAATAGGGACCTGGAATGTGAGAGGCATCCATAGTCTGTCACGCCGTTATCTTATTTACTCATATTTGAAACGCCACCTTATACAAATAGCACTCCTCCAAGAGATGCACTTGCCTCGGGCAGAAGTTACACGCCTACACAGACGCTGGAGGGGTCAATTACATACCACAGGTTATTCAGCGTATGCACGCGGGGTTCTGATGTGGGTGAGGCCAGGGACTCCCTTCCGGGTGGTGGACACCATCATAGACACAGAGGGAAGGTACGACATAGTTAAGGGCGTATTGGACGGTAAGCCGATTGTACTTGCATCGCTGTACGCGCCCAATACTGAACAAGCAGCCTTTTTGGAACTGATATCCCACAAGTTAGCCGAGTGGCATGACGTGCCCATGGTATTAGGTGGCGATTATAATAGTGTACTGGACGTTTCACTAGGCCGCTCCTTTCCTCCCTTCCCCGGCACAGCCACGCACACTGCCGCGAAAGCGTTAACACACTGGGCCGAGCAATGGCATCTTTCTGACGCCTGGCGCCACAGAAACCCGCAGGATAGAGTGTATTCCTATTATTCGGGGGCGCACGGACTTCATGTACGCCTAGACCGTTTCATGGTGTCGAATGATCTCCTACCGTGTATCCCCGGGTCGTGCTATATCGGGTGAACACATTCCGATCATAATCCGCACGTGATAAGAGTTGCAGTGGGAGGCCGAGGTACCGCCGATTCCAGTGTGGCGCCTTCAGCCGGATGTCCTCCTTGATGCGCCCTTCCGGGACTTATTAGCAACTACTGTAGCTCAATACTTTGAGGAGAATGCAGGCACGTCGCCATTGATGGAATGGGACGCTCTCAAGGTGGTTGCTAGGGGACACTGTTTAGGGGCACAGGCTGGTATGAGGGTGCAGCTGGAGAAGGAACTCACCACTATAGAAAGGAGGTTGGCGTCTAGCGAGCAGGTAGCAACTGCGGGGTCCCAAAGACAACCAGATTGTCATAGGGAGGAACATGCACGGTTGTTGGAGCGGTTGAGGTGTCTTAATTATGCCGCACATTCGGCGCGGACACACCAAATGGGGGATAAAGCAGGCAAATTACTCACATGGCTCATCCGCCAAGATGAGTCATCGACTCCTATCGCATCTGTACGCATGGCAAATGGGGGCATAGCGTACACGCAGCGGGACATACACGGTGAGTTCGTAACACATTATCGAGACTTGTACAAATCTCGTGCACAGGTACCACCCCTAGAGCTACAGCTTTACCTTGAGGGGTTGAATCTGCCACAGCCAATGCGCACCCAAAGAGAAGAGTTAAACGCCCCTATTCTTTCGGAGGAAGTTAGGGACTGTATATTCTCGCTGTCCAACGGGAAGTCGCCAGGACCAGATGGACTGCCGACTGAATTTTACAAGGCTTATGCGCATATATTAGTGCCGCAGCTGTTGAAAGTGTACGAGACCGCGATCGATGACTCCACACTTACGGGCACACAAAATGAAGCCTTGCTGGTGTCCCTCCTTAAGCCTGACAAAAATCCTGAATTTCTAGGTTCCTATCGACCACTGGCACTTCTTAACACTGATTATAAGATCTTTGCATCATTGCTTGCTAGGCGTCTCTCACCCTTAGTGAAAACGCTGGTGCACCCGGACCAGAACGGTTTTGTTCCTGCCCGGAGCACTTCCCTCTACATACGTAGATTCTTCCGGGTGCAGCAGTATGCGTTACATAGTTGGCCCCGCTCTGGTTGTTTGGTATTGGACCTGGAGAAGGCCTTTCATTCTCTGGAATGGCCCTATCTGGCGGCGGTTTTAAATAAATACGACCTGGGTGATCACTACATGCGCATGGTTCGGCTATTATACCAGCAACCCACTGTTTGAGTTCGAACCGGTAGACTAATCTCGGACTCCATTAGAGTGCGACGAGGGACGCGCCAGGGATGCCCTTTATCCCCGTTGCTATTTTCTCTAGCTATGGAGCCATTAGCGCTGCTGCTTCGGGGGGGTAGTGAGGCGTGGGGAATCCAGCTGGGGGATGGGCTACACGCCGTTTCTCTATACGCAGACGATTGCTATTGTCTGTACGCGATATCACTGCCATCCCGACGTCCATAGCCGACACGCTCAGAGCCTTTGAAGAGATGTCGGGCCTTCGGGTCAACTGGGCCAAGTCAGGGGTTTATCCATTTAGTGAGGATACGGTTGAAACGAATGTGCTCCTTAATGGCTCGCTTCTCCCATGGTACCCCACTACCTTCCGCTATCTTGGTGTCTTCCTATATCGGACGCCTGATGATTTGCTGGAGGGTAATTTGACAAGAGCAATCTCAGCTGTTAGGGCCCAAATGCAATTTTGGAAGTCACTCCCACTGAACGTTATGAGCCGCATTAACCTGCTGAAGAGGATTGTTCTTCCCAAGCTACTGTATTATTTCTCGAATCTCCCGATCTATGTCCCGACTAGGATCTTCCGAGAACTGGAACGCCTATTCCGAGACTTGATATGGAACAAAGGTAGACCCCGAGTTGCCCTGTGGAAGTTATATGCTCCTACTAGTCAGGGCGGGTTGGCTGTTCCCAACATGGAGCTATACTACATAGCTGCCCAGCTCCAGTGGGTGACGAGATGGCTGGATGGCAGATGTTTGGAAGACACAGCGACCTAGCAACCGCCATGGACCCAATCCCAAATCTATCATTTATTCCATCCTGCTGCCAGACTCCCACGGCCACCCCAATTACACTTGGGGCTGGCGCATAAGTGCTATAGGAGGAGTTTGCATCTCACTCGCATGACAGTCCCATACGCTCCGATATTACCATTACTGGGGACGCCTAGGGGGAGGATGGGCACTTCCGAAACCGCTCTTACAAATTGGCATACTGCGGGAATAGACACCCTGGGCGATTTATACAGGGACGGTGCACTATTGACATTTGAGGCATTGGCGGAGGATACTGACTTGCCGGCAGGACAATTCCTGTTGCATACCTCCCTTATGAGGGCCCTATCGGCCTTTTGAGGAGACCTAACGACTGAACCACCGACGCATCTGGTATTACAGTATTTGCACGTAATGGGGGCAGGATCACATATAGTGCACTGGTTGGTGGCGGCTCTACTTACGCATACCCTGAAACCGATGCAAACTCTCCGCGTCCATTGGGAAACAGACAGAGGTCAGCCTTGGACTGATAAGGAATGGGACGCCGTCCTAGCTGGCTCTAAGTATGTACCGAGGAGCTCTAAATTTAAACTCATACAAACGTACATCATACTGACGATTGCTCCCGTCCTTCTGGATAGTATCACCGAACTATTCAATCGTTCATTGGCTCAAGAAATAGTTCCTAAAATATGGAAAGCCGCCAGAGTTAGACCCATCTTAAAAAAAACTACTGCAGATTCCAATCTTATGGTCAACTATCGTCCGATTTCACTGCTCCCATATTTTGGGAAAGTACTTGAATCCTTGGTCCATAAACAGCTTATTTTCCATCTTGAGAGTAACCATCTGCTGGACTTCTCTCAGTCTGGTTTCAGGGCCGCCCATAGCACCGAAACAGTGCTGGTAGAGGTAATAGATAACATTAGACTATCACTGGATAGAGGACAATCCTCTATTCTTATCCTACTAGACCTGTCGGCAGCTTTTGACACCATCTCCCATAGCATCTTATTACAACGGCTTGGGGAGATTGGTGTCAGAGGGAAGGCCCTGCGGTGGCTCAGGAGTTATTTAACGGACCGAGTCACTACTGTCCAGGTCGGCGATATCAGTTCCTGTAGTAGGCCAGTCATGATGGGAGTGCCACAGGGCTCTATCCTTAGCCCTACACTCTTTAATCTTTATGTGACACCCCTGGCCAGGGTGATCAGATCATACGGCTTTGACGTAATGTCATATGCCGATGATACTCAAATTCTGGTCACCCTTGATCAGAATCCCATAGACACCATGGTTCGTTTTAAAGACTGTATGATCCACATCAATATGTGGATGAATGAAAACCACCTACAGCTAAATGGCGATAAAACGGAGATAGTATTCTTCGGGGATGCACAAAAGTACTGGACAAACGACTGGTGGCCTGCAACTCTTGGCCCTAGTCCAACACCCAAACAATCGGTTCGCAATTTAGGAATCCAAATCGATAGTAAACTATCGATGAAAAATCAGGTGAACCATATAATTGGCTCCTGTTTTGGCATCATACTCAACCTGCGTAAAGTTTTTTAATGGATTCCTATGGAAGCCAGGAAACCATTAGTTCAGGGATTGATTATTAATCGCATGGACTATGGTAATGCCTTACTATCATCAATAAATGAGGATCTCTTATCTAGACTGCAGGTCTTACAGAATACGGCAGCTAGGCTGGTTCTGAATCTTCCATCAGGCTCTCCATCTGTGCCCAGCCTGAAGCAACTCCACTGGCTGCCTGTCAGAAAGAGAACGCGTTTTAAGATTCTTTGTCTAGTTCACAAAAACATGTATGGTAGTGGCCCTGGTTACTGGATAAAGAAGCTTAACTGGCATCAGCCAAACAGGCCCCTCAGATCCAGCAATAAGTACCTTCTTACCTCCATTAGAACTCGTACAACTAGAAATGGAGGAAGATCTTTTCGTTCATAGCTCCCACTCTTTGGAACAAATTGCCATTACATCTTCGCACTATTGCTGATCATCAGCGTTTTCGTAGGGAACTTAAAACATGGTCTTTTGACAACTGATCCCCTGTTTTCTCTGTGAGTTGTTTTTAGTTGGAGATGCCCGTGAGCGCCATGAGACCTTCGGGTGATATGAGCGCTTTACAAATATCCCTGATTTGATTTGATTTGATACAGAGAGCGTACCTTTCACCCAAGATAAGCAGATATTTTAACATCACCAATTCCGCATGCCCACGCTGCCAGCAACTTAATGCGGATTTGCTCCACATGCTATGGTCCTGCACTTCCCTCCAACTTTACTGGCGAGAAGTAGCCATGGCCCTTGCACTATGTACCGACTCACCCCTGCCGCTTACATGGGAAATTTGCATTTTAGGGCTTTATGCCAGATCCAAAAAGAATAGAGTCACGTCAAGATTTCGGGACTTGGGGTTGATAGCTGCGAAGCGCTTAATTACTAAGAGGTGGAAGCACACAGACCACCCAGAGGTAATTAGCTGGAAACGATCACTCACCATATGGGCGCAGGCGGAAAGTACAGCACTACATAGAGAGGAAACAGCAGGGCTCCGCAAATACCCCATAGTGCAGTATTGGGACACACTACTCACTGCCTTCAAATACGGCGGTACAGGAGAGGGCGATGATGCCCAGTCTGCTGACTCGCAGCACACACATTAGGGATCATGAGCTCAGATGGATGCGGTAGTTAAACTTAAACGCGCGTAACATTGGGAACCCACGTGTAGCCCTAGTCCGTTACAGGAGACTTCCCTAACCCTGACCAATCATTAACGCGGTGGCGACCTTTACCACACACATTGATCTCAGCCCCACCCTGGCGAGCCACCATGTTGTAAGATACCGAATGTGCATTTCCGCATCCAGTCATGCTATGTCTAATGTATTTGTACCTCTTTGATGGCAGTTTCTTTATTATATTGTTAGGTTTTTTTGTAAATTAGAGAAAATATGTCTTATTGGCACTTTCTATTGTTCTCTTCTCTTTTCGTCACATAATCCCCTTACTGCAGAACTGCAATGACTATGCCCTAAAATTATTTGTATACGCTACCACCATGGGTGCCAGGCACCGACGGAATGGTCCCAACCTGATGTGTTAAAACAGGGCGCAGATGACCTTGAATGGAGATTAAGAACTGTATTGTAACAGTGCGCACAAGAAGTAGCACACAGTAATCCATGAGCAAGTACCTTTTGGAGAGACATGTATATGTAATTGTGGATTGTGTCCCCACTATTGTACCACATTGTTGATATCCTTAATGTTATCATCTACTTGTATCATATATGTCTGGGTACTGTTTTGAATTCTCCTGTAATGTAATGTGATATCAGAAACGATAAAATAAGAAAAGACCAATAAAGATATTTAAACAAAAAAAATAAGAGAATCACCTAATGTGCCAAAGTCGCATAAGTTCGCTAGACCTCTCAACACAGCTATGTAGGTTGTAACTTTTTCTGTTTTAAAAATAATTTATGTCTCTTTAAGACCACATTCACTTTTGTACAAAGTGTCTTTCCAGCTTCCGTAAAGTCGCAGAGTAGACGTCATGAAAGTCTTCCCCCTCTGAAGTAAACCTTCCTGCCTTGGATGCCAATATTGTGTAACAGGATGTGTTGTTTCCTCAACGGAGAAATTTTTTCACCCCCAATTGCGATGAGATAGGAACTGAATAACTTTTCCCAGTCCTTCCAAACAATAGTGGGTTCACCCACTTCATCTAAAAAAGGTGGAGGCTGATTCATGTTGGATGTAGCCATCATGGACAGACAGACAAAGATGTGCAGATAGAAAGAGTTTGGTACTATCCCTCAATATTATAGACAAGGTAGGATCGTACTGTCCAGAAAGGGTATATAGTACCTATAGTTATGCCCCAAAACATGCAAATGCACACTAACAATCCACAAAGAGCTTTAGATGAGCCACAGGCTATTGCAATAAATGCCTCAAAATAACACAGGTAAGGAGGCAATAAATTGAGAATGATGTCACAGCTCCAGATTCATAACATTATCTGGCCACAGAAATGATGAAATGAGGAAAAACATCAACAAAGTCACTTCCCATAGAGCAAAACAAAGCGAAGGTATGCGCCTTCTCAATTTCCTTCTGCTGTGCCCATCAGCGTGACAGGCTTGTGAATTAAAATAAGGTTAGGTTTTGGAGAACAGTCTTCTAGTGATGAACTCTCAGTGCTTAATTTGTGCCGGTGCTTTCCGGTGCTTAGCACCGGCACTTATTTATAAGGGCCGGGTCTACACGGGTCTGCACATCTATGGCAAAAGTTAATAATTACCTCAGCTCACTGATCGCAGGCGCAGACAGTATTGTTCTCTCGAGTGCCGATTTAAAAGTTTTGAGACTGAGTAGCTGATAAAATGCAACCATTACCATCTCCAAGCAAATTTGCCTCAGGCAGCGCCGCGGCAGCCCTTAGATCAGTGTTGCCGGTGGGCGGGACACTGATTGGGCTGGATTTGGTAATACGGGGGTAGGGTCTGCGCCGCGGCAACGTGCATAGATTTTTTTGAAAATGCCACGCCCCGGCACATCCACCGCACAAGTCACCATGACCAGCAGTTGTTCAGCACGACGTTGGGAGGGCAGCAGCACTGCAGACGTATTAATAAAGGCAGCGAGTGCCGGTGCTGCCGCCCACCAGTAACCGAGTAAGTAAGCCAAACGCTGCTTTTTCTTGAGCATGCAGGTGACGGTCAGTTCGTGCGTGATTCAATAACTGACTGACTTGGTTGTGTGAATGAAGAAGTGTGAACAGAGGCCCGAGCAATCATTCCTCCGGTGCCGGGCACCGTGTGCAAATTGCCTTTGGTTCAATATAAGCCTGTGAGGAAAATACATTCACCAGATTTTTATGTTGAAGACGTTGTGAATAGTGCTCTGTCTGTACACACGTAAAACCCGTGCAAGTGACATCTTGTGTGTGGGAGCTGTGCATCTTGACTTACCTGAAGACCCGTT
Source organism: Calotriton arnoldi (assembly GCA_963921515.1). Classification (NCBI taxonomy): domain Eukaryota; kingdom Metazoa; phylum Chordata; class Amphibia; order Caudata; family Salamandridae; genus Calotriton; species Calotriton arnoldi. Next base: position 588,788 of record CAWUFW010009110.1, read on the forward strand.
GTCCTCTTTGCATTCGCAGCGGTTATAAACTCCTTAAGCCTACGGGCATTTCTTCGGAAGGCTATGGCACTTTTGGCGCCAGCAGGCGTTTAACCTGCTTGTTCCAGCTGTTGTTTGGTTACTTACCACGTTACCTCTAATCAGTGCTTTAAATGGGCCGTTACTCACCGGTACTGAGTACCGGCACTTCCAAATTTTTTAGCTGTCAGTACCGGCACTTTTCTTTAGTCAAGGACAGTACCGGTACCCTCATTGATGGCATGACAGGCTAAGGTTTGCTATCGCCTCGAATCGCCTCGAATGCAGGACAAATGCCGCTCAGCATCTCACAGCTGCGAACGTCCAGTTGCGCCTATTAGAATTTCCCCACACTGCAGGGGTTGGGGAGGGCTTGCATCACGCTGTGATCAACAATACAGGGTCTAGGCAGACCCTGCACTGTTGATTAGGCGTCAACAACCATTCTGCTGCAAGCCCCCGCCCCCCCTCGTCCCTCCTTTCAGTCAGGTGCGTGAAATAGCCAGGCCTGGGGCTGCCGGTCAGTAATCCAGTCCATTTAAGGTATTGCACTGGCCATACGAAAGCGAGTGGCAGCCGGTTTTCTTATGTTTGTCTTTTTCGGGGCAGGAGCTGCTTTCCTTTGTGTGCCCCATCAACACTAATCGCTGCATGTACATAACAGCGAAGGACCCATGGGTGTGAAGTTAGCCCTGCCCAAAGAGCAATGAATGGCAGGGAACGCTGCAGCACCCCAGGAACTGGATCTGGTTTGGGAAAACCGACATGAACATAGAAGGAAGGGGGAGGGAGGAATGTAAAAAAAAGTGAGGTGACAGCTGAAGTTAAAATTGCCACTTTTTTCAGCTAAAAATACCAGATATTTGTTCAGTTTTGAAATGGGTCCTTAGAAATTGTATTTTAACACAAATTCGTGTAAAGTACAAAATCTGCTGTATTTCTTGAGGTAATGGGTTTAGCTATTGATGAACCACATGCAATTATAATCGAATTGCCTCTTTTAATGCCGGGAAGCAGTCTGATAAAGAAAGATAAACGAACCATTAGCCTGAAATTTAGTTTAAAAAGCTGCCTTGCAGAATTTACAGGGCGCGACGGAGCGTGCGCGCACACACTCACACACACATGCACAGTCACACACACATGCATACAGTCACACATACACACGCACACAGTCACACATACACACGCACACAGTCACACATACACAAACGTTCACAGCTTGGAAATAGTTTTGTACTTTTGAAGTGAAAAAATGCTTTATGCTTTTATTTACTGGGAAAAATATCAATCCTGATTTAGCAAGTTTTTATTTTTTTTATTTTTGCAAGTCTTTATTTAAAACTACAGGCCTCAACAGTAAGTGTGCTTTATCAACACAAATAATGAAATATAGGGCAACAAATTACTGGCCAGGTGGCAAATGTAGGGTATGGGTACATCATGGAGGAGAGAAGATGAGGCAAGTGGAGGAAAAAACAGTGACAAAATGTAAGAGACTTGTGCAGAAAGTAAGCTAGAGGTGGCAATAAGAGGGGCAGAACCAGGGAGAGAAGGTTGGAGGCTGGGTAGAAATGAGAGGTGAATCGAGAACGGAGAAGAGGTGTGGATGTAAAGATACTGAACCAGCAAGAGACAGGAAGAGCCTGGCCATAGGGAAAAGGGCAGAGGCAGTGCTTTAAATGGGCCGGTACTCACAGGTACTGAGTACTGGCACTTCTTATTTTTATCACTGTTAATACCGGCACTTCGCCACTGCCTAGCAGAGTACCGGTACTCATGAAAAGTAAGCTCATTGGCTGCTAGTGCTGGTGAGCACTAGGCTGTCCGAGAAGAAGCTGCCTCTGACAGCCAAGGCGCTTCTGTAGTCCTTAGCTCAGCAGCTTTTGTGTACATGTCTGCTTGTTTGTGTGTGCGCACGCTTGAGGATATACAGCATTGTGCCAAACAACAACAAATAACAGTATGACATTAAGAAGTTTCAAATATTACAAAGCAAGGACATTTTTAACATGTTATGCTGTTTAGCTTTCATTTTGTGTAATGATGTAACCTGTTTTGTTAACATAAATGCATTTCCGTTGTGTTTTGATATGTGCTGCAACTGGTATAGAAGTTATTATGTATCATCATATCTTGGCCTTAGCCCCGCCCATAGCCCCGCCCACTTGCCACACCTCTAGTTCACTTTAATGAGTACCTGCACTTATTTTTTCCCATTTAAAGCACTGCCTCTAATTTAATTTGGACACGCTGACTGTTCATGCCGCCCTTTTTGTCATTTCTCTGTTTTGTCCAGCTCTTCCACAAACCCGACAGGTTCCACCACCCTGGCGCCGGGGACAGCAGCTGCTACTGTTCTCGCCGTTTGACACACTTTTCGTGACCCCTACGGCTCCAAAAAGCAGCAGCCGAGGTCCAGGCCTACTAGACTGCAAAATAAGTGCTTTTCGGCGTCACGAATGCATTCAAAGTATAATGCCAATGGCAAATCTTTCTGGAATGGGTATCTGTGGGAGCCTGCGTGGCAGGGCCTTGCCCTTAACTTAACCCCTATCCTTCTAATAATCATTGATCATTCATACGACATAAAAATATGCTTTTTTTCTGTGCGTTTCACTTTCATGATCTCTTTTGGAAGAATCCGGATATATTGGTATTTATAATTGTTCAATTTCTCCCCGGTGTTCAATATGTCGGTATGCACCAGTTGTGAGTTTATTTCTGTCATCAAGCCTCGTAGTTGTGCATGCAGGTGGTTTAGTACTGAGGCATTCCCTTAGCTCACGCACAAAATGGTGCCGCCTTGCTCAAGTTTATGACCCTTCAACTCTACGATGCAGATCACTTAAACATTGCTGCTCCTATTTCTGCCTCCTATGTTTTGCAAGGTATAGTTTAAAGTGAACACCCAACGGAGGCCGCATAATGTCATTTCATTGTCTAAGCAGAAGTTGGGGCCCATGTCCCCAAATCTCAACCTATAAATGTATTTTAAGTGCCAAGTCTTCTAAGTTGTCAACTGTTGTGATGTATACCACTATTAACGGACTATGTAGAATTATTTAATTGTGCATAAAATAATGTAAGGGTTTGTTGTGTTCAGACGGATGAAAGGCTGAGCTATCTTAACTAATGTTTATGAACACGATCTGCTAAAACATTACCGAATACATTTAATTAAAGTATACAGTTGTACCAGCATAACTTTTGCTGGGTTTTCTTGGGCTTCCTGTAGACAGACTGAATTCTGCTTAAAGATCAGAGATTGTATTGTAAGCATACTTTCTGGACACGCAGAGCAGACATTGCTTTAACCCCCGCTGCGTTCTTCCTTTTTGAACACGTTATTCCGAATTGTGAACACTCTAAATGTCCATGAGATCACGGAGGGCCATCCAGGTGGCAGAATTTAGCTAACATATCCTGCTGCTGGCCATGTTTGTTTCCTGGATGTCCCGAGGCCCCGCTCTGTGCAGACTCTCATGTCACACATCATCACAGATGCGTTGTGCTTTGTGCCTGAATGTCACATGTTGTGGTGGTCATGCCTTTGTGGCAAACCACTATCGACTAAGAGGAAAAACAGTAATAATTTAGTGCTAGCCCCAGCCGAGAGAGCGCAGATTCTCCTCACAGAGCAGGCTAAGCAATTGTACTCGTCATTATCAATCAATCAATCAAAGAATTTGTAGAGCGCACTACTTACCCGCGAGGGTCTCAAGGCGCTGGGGAGAGGGAAGGGGGGGGGGGGGGATGCTGCTACTGGTCGAACAGCCAGGTCTTGCTTTAAAATGTCATACTGCTCTGGGTTGCGGTGGAAAATAGTGAAGTCAAAATAAAATAAAAATATCGCCATAGCCATACTGCCCACATAATGCACGTACCGACTCTGACAGCAAGATGGTGCCGAAAGAAACAGGACAACCATTAGAGAGAAAAAAAGGTGATTTATTAGGAGAGGCATGCAGCTAGCTTTCAGAAATACAATAAAAACAATCCCGCCTCACTAATACTCTCAACAACCTATGCCCCCACCTTTAAGCACCACTAAACTATGAACTCCCCCAAGCAAACAATCACAGCATCTACTACCATTCTGCTTCCTCTCCTACCACCCACCCTCCTTTGATATCTCACCACAAGAGTAAGTGGGTGGAGCCAGTGGAGTAAGTGGGTGGAGCTTGGGGGAAGTGGGCGTGGCCTCCTATAACAATTTGAGCACCTGGACTTAATTTTTTACAAATTAAGCACTGGTACCCCTCCACCAAGGTACAACTTAGTAACAGAAGTGGAAGCACTGGTAAAGTCTTGGTGGCACAACTCAGAGCGACAAAATCCTCTCCAAAAAAAATACTCCGTTTCTTTGAAAACAAAGACTCAAGCACAAGGATTTCTTATAGAGATGCATCGTTTAAAGGTTACTTTTTTTTTTTATAAATAGAATTCCACTCAGTATAAGCTGTGCCCATCAGTGTGACAGGCCGAAGAAACCTAACTGACAATTGACATCTATCACACAGTAAAGTCTGTCAGCATGAGAACGGGGAGAACACTTTTGGCAGTTTGAAATTGGCGTAACCCGCCAAAGATAAAATTATGCTCCAGCAGTTTGCGCTATAAAAATTGTGTTAAGCTGTGCCCGTCAGCGTGACAGGCTTTGTGGTAATAAAATGTGATCTGTAGTCTTGACTAGAAATTGCTGGATAGAACTACTCAGCTGTGCTCGTCAGTGTGACGAGACAAAATTAAAGTTGGAGCTCCCTCTAGTGGCTCCAAAGTATAGGAAATTAATAACGGTGCGGGACAGTCCCGGAACACGGCTGGGCAGGCAACATATGATGATGACCCGGCCTTGCCCACCACTCCGCCGGCTCTTCACCTTAGAGCTGTGCAGCCCACGTTACAGCTACGGTTGACGTTAACCCGGGTTCACACGAATCAACAGGACTGGAGAACAGAAGACTTCAGTCAGCTGCGATGGAAACTGGATTTGGGCAGGAGGCTGGCAGTGCTGTACCCGACCAATATAAATCGTCGCCAACGTTAAGTTGAGACGACACAGTTTGGTAAGTAGCTTCTTTATTTCATCTCACAGCCTCCAACCACCTCAGCTTACAGCAGGGGCAGCCGTCACCAACTGACAGTGGAATGTTGGCGACAGCGGGAACAGCTCGTGACAGGAATCAGGGAAAAACCACTGCGGGATGAATAGGAGAAGAAGGAGATGTAAGGGGTGAAAGAGTTGGCAAGGAATAGACATTATAACACATCTCCCCCTTAGAATTGAGAAAAACAGGGAATAAACAGATACCAAAAGACATCCATATATAGTGAGATGAAAAAGCCAAAACATAAGTCAATAAAATTACGTTCAAATATTACAGTTGTTCTAATAGGTGAAAGACACAATATCCCAACTAAGCCCAAAAAACATTTTCCCACAGCTCAACGATCTCATATCAGTGCAGAACATAATCACGGTGCCACTCTGGAATTCTGCGTGGCCTCATGTTACTACGACCATAACTAGAACTGGGATCATCTCTTGAACACCCCTCTGGCTTGTCCTGGACTAAGAAAGGGTGACATGCAGATAACCTGTCCATGCTCCATGTGCGTCCATCATTAAGCGTGACTACATTCTTGCCTACCTTGACCACTTTCATGGGCTCTAAATACTTGCTTCCCCCATACTGACGAGACACTGGTAATTTGACCAAAACAGTGCCTTTGCTGCCATGATGAAAAACCTGGAACAACCTCTTTTTTGAGATTCCTCAAGTGCATTAAGAGCATGATCTTAAAATCCTGGGGCTCACCTACAGTGGCTCTGGGAACGCGCCTCAATCTAAATGTGTTTTTTAAATTAACGTGAACATCATCAAGAGTCATACAAATAAAAACATACCAACACAAAGCAATACTGAAACAGACTATCCTGACATGCAAACCCTAACTGGAGTCAAGACACCATGATAATGCAACATAAGTAAAATAATGTTGCAAGTACTTCCTGTGCGACATGTATAATTATTTAAAGAGCAGCACTTTCGATGAACTGCAAGTTAACTTTCCTTAGAAAACTGTTTAGTAAGAACTCACGGCGCTTCAGCAGTAACGTTGGTGTTTTTAGAAATAATTTGAGGCAGAAACACTTAGGGGCCGATTCCGATCTCGGCCGGTAGGGCTCCGAATAGGATTCGGCTTTACCGGATCCGATTCGGAGCCCTTTTTCCCGACCGAATCGTACGCGGGTCCGGCCGAGCGAGTACGATGCGGCGTCGCCGACCGACTCGTCCGGGCGACCCGACCGCTCCGACCGACTCGTACCCGGATCGTACCGCTCCGACCGACTCGCTCGGACCCGATTCGCACCGCGCAATGGAGACGTTTTCCGGCCGGGTAAGTACGATGCGCACCTCGACCGCTCCGACCGACTCGCGCCGTCCGACTCGAACTCGCTGTCGGAGCCGTACTTTGGGGGTCCGTGTCGGACCCCCCTGTACGCGTACCCGTGCGAGTCGCACACAGGGGGGACCCATGGGTCCCCCCTACCTGTGCGTGTACGCCGCGGGCGCTCGCGGCGTACTCGCTGTAGGGGGCGCCCTTGTCCGCCTCGCACCCATTGAGGCAATGGGAGCCCGCGTACGCGTTGTACGACCGGCTCCCATTGAGTTCAATGGGAGTCCGACCGACTCGTGTCCGGTGGCATACGAATGCATCGGACTCGTTCGGTCGGACTGCACGGGTCCGATTCGGTCGGAAATCTCTCCGGGTCCGGCTCGGTCGGAGAGATTTCCGGCCCGAATCGGAATCGACCCCTTAGTGGTTCCTTAACAGGTGGTCATTCGATTACACACTCGCTTCTCCTCCCTTCCAAGCCATCCTGTCTCACTGCCGCGCATTCTGAGGGATAACATCATACATTGACAGCACACATTCTACAAGTCCAAACATTTGCTCACCTTAAATGACATGCAGTGCTTCTTGTCGGCACCGCTCTGACATACGGGTGGTGCTTACACTGTAAGCCAATGGCCCAAGATAAGAGACATCCCGGCAAGGCCTGCATGTGTGCCCTACCCCAGAAAACAACAGAAGGCACTGGAATGCATGGGAAGCTGGGTCCAACGTGCTTGCAGTTTATTAGAGACACCACTGGTCAGTGGGTCCACCTGGCCCAGGGAGGCCGAACATTGCAGCACGGGACCGGAGGCAGTAGGATGTTTTGAGATCGTGCTGCTCCTGCAGCGAAGACTGTGCGACCACCTCTTGTATCCCAAAGGATGCGCGGCGCATGTTGATCTCAGCCAGAAAACTGGAGGCGCATTGGTACGCCTGTGGCAAAGAAACATAACTGCTGCTTGCCAAGTCTTGCCCTACGCCTCCTCACTCAGTGACTTCGGCAAATGGACACAGTCACATCATAACGTGTGAGTGAATATTGTTGCAACTTGCAACCAAGTGATGCCGCCTCGGCCAGCCCAGGCTGATGAGTGAGTTTTAGTAGCAGGCAACTGTGATTAATATGCACTGCTGCAGCCAGCGCAGCGAGACACTTTGAGAAAAACTTTTCAACTGTTAGTACCAGCAAGGCAGCACTGCACAAGTGCAGCCAGTACAGTGCTACACTCTCCAGACTCGCTGCTTGCTTGAGAGTGCTTCTTAAAGGGCGGCGCTCCCGTCTCACTAGTCTGCCTCAGCGCCAAGTGGTGTCAGGGGGTGCTCTAAATGCACGACTCAGCATTTTAGCAGATGATTCAGACCACCACACTAAAATTCGTTAGTCTAATGCCTGATGCGTGGTACTTAGCAGGGCTGATGAGGTCTGCTATCGTGTGACACCTTCAGTCATTCCTGGTCGAAGGCAACAGCATTTGCCATGTTGGGTTATCTGAGTCTAGTCCTGTAATGGTGTCAACCCTGTAAGTTCTAGCATGAAGCATGCTGTGCCTAAAAGTGGCTGACATTGTCACACACGAACCTTGATACTTTTTACAGCTAGGCATAGCAATATATTGATGGGAAAAATAAATAGCTTAATGGAAAAAATAATGCACTTTTCTTTAGCAAGAGTGTACATTTTACTTGATGTTAGTTTTATTTTAGTGGTCTCTGTTCTTGGGTTTAAACAGTTTAAATGTGTTTTCAGTAACAATCACTTTCTTCTTTCCCTGTCCCTCTAATGCAGAGGTCTTCAAACTTTTTGATGCCGAGACCCCCTTGTAAAACATTTTTAGGCATAAGGACCCCTTCTGACAAAAATTTCTAGAACCTTGTACCCTTCATCATCGACAACTATAAACACCCCCAATTCCTACAGCAAATCATTTTTACCGTGAGGAAATAATATTAAACAGTGTTTAGCAAACCAAAGATCAGTGAGCATGGGGGTGTAGTCACAGGTGTAGCTAAAAACAAAGGGCCTAATTTATGAGGAATTGGCGTATTTATGAAATATGGTGCATGCCTGTCCTTTTCCCTTGAGTTGGCGCACAAATTGCTCCTAGCACCAACACAGGCAGTATTGTTTTTGTACAGGAAGGGGCACTTTCCTTCACAAAAACAATCCAGAGAGGTGTTTTCTCTTTCTATGTGAGCTGCAGAATGCAGCACACATGGAAAGAGGAAAAAACTAGGAGAAATGAAAACATCTCTCCTCGTTACACCTTCACTGGGGAGGCATCTGTTTTTGAAGCTCCCCAGGTTTGCGTGATTTTGTAAATATGGGGCAGCATCAAAATCCATGGGTGTTGCGTGGGAACCCCACACAAGGCCCATGGAGCACCTCCTTGACGCAGAGTATTTCAAAGCAGTGACTTGTGCTGCTATGTCTTACTCCATATCTATGAGGCCATGCAAAGCCATGCAGAGTGACTTTGCACCTCCTCATAGGTATGGTTGAGAGGCTTGCGCCACTGGAGGGTCAATAAAGTGATGCTCCGGTGATGCAAGCCTCTCATAAATAAGCCCCAAAATATTCTGGTCCTTACTTATGAAGGCTTGCCACACTTTTACGCCACCATTGCATCACTTTGTGACGCTGTGGCGCGTAAATAATGCACCATGTCGCGCCATATTTACAAAGTGACGCATCTAAGCAGATGTGTCACTTTGTAAAGGCCTGCTCTACATTATACCTGTGTCAGGAGTAATGTTTGCAGGGTGGGCGATCCCCCACAATAAAGGGTCGTAGAAGTGACGCAATGAAATCTGAGATTTCACTGCGACACTTCTAGGTTGCTACTGTGTCAATATCTTACACCTGGCTCACAGCAGGCGTGAGACTGACGCAGGCCCTTTCACATGGGGCTTGCCCCATGTGAAAGGACACATTGCTGGAGTTGCGTCTGTTTTCAGACAGACTCCAGCAATGCGTCACTTTGCGTCTACAGATACGTTAGAAATACTGACGTATCTGTAATTCCTTACAACATGGTGCGCCGTACATTAAATGCGGCACATCCATTGTCACAAGGAGGGCACAGTGAAAACTGTCGCATCGCTGTTTTGTCGCAGCGATGCAACAAATTTCATAAATGAGGCCCTCTGTACGTTTTTGAGGTCTTTCACCATCAGGTATCTACATAAAAAATAATGGGCAGCGTAAAACAAAAATAAATTGTAAAGTTGTTACTCAGTGGGAAATGCACTGTAGTACATTATGAAACCTCTATTAGTGAATGCACTGCAGAGGCCTGCATGTAACCAGAGAGCCACATAATTACATCTTGGTTGGTTCAGTGGAGAATAGTGATGTGTATTTTTAGTGCTACGAGGTCACAGCCTGTGACAGAAAGCACTGTGCATATGTAAGTCAAAAGTTTTAACTTACATTACACACAGTGTAAGAGAGAATGCTGCAAAAGGTGGAAATAGTTTTACGATAAAATGGTGCTTCCAAAACGTAGATTTTAGTAGTACCATAGTGTATGTAATGCAAACTTTTTTTCCCCATAACTGTCCCTTCAACACCTCTTTAGGGGTACTAAGGGCTGTGTAAATTCAGTTAAAATTAAAAGCAAGCACTTCCCAGCCCTGTTGTTAATGCTTTGCGCTTCCAGTCAAAAAAACAAATCTTTGTCATCACAAAGCTTGGAGTGATTTGATTAATTAAAGCCAGAACTGCTCCCAACCATCCTTTACACTTTTACATTTGCATTTCATTCAGAGAAGCAGCTGATAACAATCTAAATTAGCCTCCCAGGAGGGCTGCCTTTTTTCAAAAGAAAAGCACACGTTTTGAATTGCAGGGACAAGTGAAGCTGGGGAATGCGCGACCCCCTTGCCAGGACTCCAGGGCCCCCCTGGGGGTCGCGCCCCACACATTGAAGACCTCTGCTCTAATGGTTTCCAAAACAGTTTCTAATTTTTAATCGAGGTACGAAACATCCCACATAATACGCAACATAACAGACTTGCTGAAGTTTTGTCAACCAATGCACTGCTTGAATCAAATTATTTGGGTGAAAAATACGTAACTTCCTGCTGGCGCTTAATCAATGAAAACAGCCAATCTCTTTAAAAGAATGTTGTGAACAAGCAATGCGCCAATCCTGAAGTATGAAACTGGCAGTTCAACCAATCGCAAAGTGAGCAGTTCGATTTCTCGCATCACACTGCCCACATTGGCTGTATTAGGCTTTAGCATTAACAGACGCCATTTGTTGAATTGACTAAAACTGAGTCAAAATCAGACAGGCGGAAACGCGGCAACATCGACCATAAACTGCCTTCGCTAGAAGCGAATAGAGGTCAGCCACAGAGTTATTGAGCCATTAAACACAATGGCCAGGCAACATCGTAAAAACAACAAAAAGATAAAGTAAAGGGCAGGGAAATAAAACGTACGTTAGGGGTGGCCCAGAGTTTTTAGGGAGGTCACTGGGGTTGGATTTGGAGACAGCACCCATTGTGCACAGCTTGGATCCTTCTCTGAAATATTATACTCCTCCCATACAGACTATCCTTCAACCGCACCCTGCCAACAACCACTGATGCTAGTGTGGCTTGCATACCATAGGACACAACTCTAGTAGGCCCCAATCTGCATCCAAGAGCAATACAAGGCCACACTGCAGTGTGCATCCAAATGACAAGCAACACAACATCAAAAGAAAATAAAGGAAAAACTGGACAATTCAGTGTAGGTGATTCAACTACAGAGGATGTGCCACAGTGAAATCCCTGCC